>CM030362.1:269092232-269802380 GCA_017893485.1 Hemerocallis citrina
ATGACTCGATGGCGTTCCTCTATTTTGGAAGAAAACAGAGGGAGAGGAGGAGGTTGATGAGCGATGGCAAAGGCGGTGGGAGGTAGCGATGGACGGAGGTTGCGACGGTGGATGACAAGGAGGGACGACAAGGGTGATGGGTTCTCAGTGGCGGTAGTTGCTGACCGGGTTTGGATGACGAGTGAACGGTTCGGCAGAGGTTGGATGAGAGGGCGCCGAGGATGAAGATCGAGTGTGTCGATGAGGGCGGGGCAGTCAAGGGCGGTGCTGGGATGTGCAGAGCGGCAATGAGGCTCTGACGGTGGGTGCTCGACAGCGGAGAGCTTCGAAGCAATGATGATGGGGTGGACCTGAGGAGTACATGGATGCGAGGAGGAGTTGTGTAGGTCGGAGCTCGATGGGTTTCGGAGGCAGTCATCAATGGCTGCGGGGTCGCGAGGTGGAAGAGGGATGACTCGGTGGTTGTAAACGAGGAGGCAAGCGGCTGCAGTAAGAGAGGAGGACGAAGAGTCGAGAGGTCGCTCTGTTTGGGCGGGAAAATAGGGGAGAGGAGAGAGACGGTCGGAGGGTTGCACGGTGTGGGGGTTTGGGAAGTTTGAACAGGGAAGATGAAAGGTTTGACAGTTAATGCTGCATTAAGAAGGGAGAGAGAAAGAGGGAGAGAGAGAATGTGGGGGAATGTGGAGATGTATGGGGGAACGTAAGGAGCAAATCAGGAGATACGGGAGATGTGCAGTTGAGGGTTGATCTGGTCAAAAGCAGATTAGGGCGAGAATTGGGTTTAAGGGTTTGGGTTCGAACTCAATAAGAGATGGGCTTGGGTTAAGATCCAATAAGATGCGGGTTTGGGTTTGGGTTAGAATTCAATAGGAGATGGGCTTGGGATGGGCTCTGGTTATAAATTAATAAATAATGCAAATCAAATGAATATAAAATTGGGCTTTAGATGTTGGGCTTCATATTACTAAATAATAATACAAGATATATTGAAATCAATGGCTTTACAAAAATAAAAATAATAAAAATAATAATAACATAATAACAATACTGATAATAATCTGTATAATAAAACACAAAGAAAGCTATCAAGTGGCTCATATTTAATTCCCCCCAAAATCAAAGGCCCAGATCTAACCTCACAAAACACATTTTTCCCCAAAAGTTTCCCCCCCAAAACTCAAATTCAAATCCCCCAAAACAACTCATTTATTTATCTCTCTCTCTCTCTCTCTCTCTCTCTCTCTCTCTCTCTATATATATATATATATATATATATATATATATATATATATATATATATATATATTCATCTATCAATCTATATATATATATATGGAAACATGGATTTTTATTTACAACTAATTATTGTCATACTATTCAAACTTCAGCTATATAATTGTTGACTTACTGTTTATAAGATTTTTCATATGCTGTATCGTTCTGAAGACGTGTCGTAGGCACGTAGCCACGGGCAAATCTAGTAATAATACAAGACAGAATATAACTTGGATTCAACATATTCATGAAATTAGTTCAATACTAATAATAATAATAATAATAATAATAATAATAATAATAATAATAATAATAATAATAAAGTTATATAACGAAATAGGAATTGGGTTTAACAAATTTATTAAAGTAAATCCAAATATTTTTGATTTGGCTAAAATATAAATAGTCGATCAATTATAAAATGGAACGAAATAAACATAATTTTCGATTAGAAAATATTTTAATAGAAGATCCAAAATGAATCTAAAAACAAAACAAATTTATAATTAATCGAAATACAGAAAATATTCAGAAAATATGTATTTATGGGAACGGGGGGTTACAATAACAAAGCAAAACAACACAATTATAGGCATACCTGCAACCACGCCAATGGCGGTCTCAGCATCCTCCGCAGTTAGGTTGTAGGCCTGATCACGGCCTCCAGAAGGACCTCCTCTAAGAGCGGCTCTCCTCTGATCGAATACCTACCTCTGAGGTGGGAGTGGTGGTCCGCCCTAACCACGAGCAAGCGCTCCCTGCGGAGCAGAACCTCCAACTGGTGCAAGGGGTCTGGCCTTTGGGCAGTCACGAACCATGTGGTCATTACTTCCATATAGAAGGCACTGGCGATTAGCTATCCTGCAGTCCGTGCGCAGATGTCCAACCTTGTAGCAGTAGTTACAAGTCTAATTCGTCCTCTGATCGGCAGGTGGATACGACGATGCCCTGGTAGGAGGGGTCGGGACTGGCCTCTGAATAGGTCCTCCAGAAGACCTAGCAGCAACGGAGTGCGGAACAGACTGCAGAATGGAACATTCCTCTTATGATTTGCTCCTGGATTCTAGCAGCATCCAGGATATCAGCATCCGATCCAGACCCGACAAGAATCAGCAGGCCTCTATCTTCATCATTTTCCACCATGGAAGTAGAAAAGCGGCTCAGTCGGGTAAATTCTGTTGCGTACTCGTCTACGGTCCGACTCCCCAGGTTCAAGGCGATGTTTAGTTTAACATTGATACATTATGAAATAAACAATGAAAATTTGCATAAATAAACACTATCTGGCAAACCTGTGTTAGCGAGACAAATTGCCATTCCATTTCATCTTTGGTGACACTAGGAAAGAACTTCGTGAGGAAGCTCTCTGTGAAGATGACCCAGGTGATGGGTCGCCCCAATCGTTCAGTCCCCACTCGCCACCAAATGTGAGCGAGATCAACAAGTTGGATGCTCACGACATCCACCCGATCAACATCCGAAATCCGCACTGCTATCAACAACTGCTCAGTCCGAATTAGCCATTGCTCGGCTTCAAGCGGACCCTCATTGCCCGAGAATTTATCTGGATGAAGCGTCGTGAAATCTTCCACATTACCAGGTCTCGGTGGTAGCAATCGGGTGCAGGTCCAACGAGTTCCCTGTTGGCAGCTTCAAAAGCTACCGCATCAGCTTATTGTGTTCACACTGCATCTGCATCATTTGCTGCATCATTTGAGCAACAGTCGGATCTTCTGATAGATCATCCCCAGTTTGGGAAGACGAAGCACCCTTTCTAGCCATGAACTGCAATAAAAGGCAAACGGTTAGCATCCAGATTATAAGGTGGTTATCACTCACGTGTTGTACATATTGCTGAGTCAAATCGGTTAAACCCCAACATAGTTAGAGTTAAACCTGACTCTGATACCACTAAAAATCTTGTCACGCTTTGCTTCCCAAAAACACAGAACACAAGCACGTGACATTGGCCCAGCGAATGACTTACGTCATCCATAAGCTGTTATTGCTCAACTCAACAATATAACAAGATAAATATAACCACGCATGCAATAAAAATAATCACATGAATAATAATACTTTGAATAAAACATGACATAACCAAATACGATAATCCAACGTCAGGAAATAAATAACAATCTCAGGTCAAAAGTTCATAATACAATGTTTTAATAAAAGTCGATGCATAAAGTCCAATAACATAAACAACTAAACAACAATCTAAAAAGTGGTCAATCCTTAGAAACTCTGCTCTCCAAGTTCTGCAAGTAAGTCTCCTTGATCATCTGTGAATATCTCATCTAAAAAGAGAAGAAAAGTTTTCCTTAGAGCAAGTTATGGACAACAAGTAAAGAAAGCAATGAGCAGTGAAAATACGGTATAACAACGAATTCAATAAAATAATATGAATAATAACAATGGATGATAGCAATAATCAATATCACTGGTAACAATGCAATGGGTATAACAATAAACGATATTTCAATATTCGATGTCAACACTCAATGGTCAATGTTAATATCAATAACAATGTTCAATATCAATAGCAATGATGATGTTCAACATGTAGTGTCAATATTTTGTCAATTCTTAAGTCTATTGGTTTTTATCCTAACTAATGCAGGTACTACTGCTTCCCATACCACAGGTTCGATGATACAATCAATGTCGTTTAGACCTAAGTGATGTACTCTATAGATCATGCACTCGGCAACGATAATCATTATTCTCTAATCACGATTCACTCTTTGATGCACGATACGATAATTCGGCAACTGTATGATACACGATAGATTAGGTTACCGTCGTAAGTCACAATCAATCGATAAATAGTAGCCGATAACACTATTTAGGGAAACACGGGCCCCTCCTCCGAGTATTGTCTCTACATTGTCCACTACTTAAATTACCCTTAAACCCTGGCTTGTTAAATATTTTACCGATACAATCAATACATTATGCAATTAGAGATATTCGATAAACGATGATATCAATAGAAGTAATGAAAGGAAGATCAATTAGAATAGTGATAATAGTATATTAGGATCATGCAATGCAATTTATACACTTCAATCCATTCGATATAACGATATACATATAATTATATTAAGAAAATATAGAAACACAATTCTGGACAGCAGTAGGTTACTAAACCAAAATCGAATTTCACGCTGCTACAAAATTCAAAACTGGATCCGTCAGAAGTTCTAGAAAGTAGACTCCTGCCCGCTTCCAACGCATATTTAAAATACAAAATCCGATAAAAGTAGCTAGGTTAATTACGTCATTCTTTACAGATTACATGTTCTGACTAAAAATCGACATCAAGTTGTTATATTTGTAAAATCAGTAAAAACCCAATTTTAAATTCATCAAAAATATCCATTGAGTTCCTAATCATATTAACTAATAATATGAAATTTATTAGGGCAATATTCTTGTCACGCCCTGCTTCCCAAAAAGAATACGGAATACGGTTATGAGACAAAAGTCCAGCGAACGATTTTCATCATCCATAAGCTGTTCAAGAATCTTTACAATATTTCACAAGATAATCAGAGTCGGAAGCAAAAGATAAAACCAGGCATGCATAATTGAAACAAGAAACCAACAAAAATTACTTGAAACCAAATATAATAAACTCAAATAATCAAATTCTGAACAAGTCAAATATTCTGGGTCACATCGCCCAAATACAAGATAAATATCCAAGTAATCAAGTATATCATATTCAAGTTCAAGCAACAATAATAATAAAAATCATAAAGCAGAAAATTCAGCGCTAATACATCATCTCGCTAATACCGTCTGGCAGCCGACCATCCTGATATGCAATTAGTAAATTTGTAGGAGAAGGAAAAAGAAAAACAAATACCCGTCAATTGCAAGTTACGGGCCACTTATAATGTAGGATACAAGTACATGGAATAGGTAAATCTAAATAACAAATCTAGTATGGTATAATCATGATAACAGGATATAAATCATAGCATGGCAAGATGAGCAAGTAAAATAGCATGTGTCGAGTGTCAAGTAAACAAGTGTCATGCATCAAGTAACCAGTATCAAGAATTATGTAATCATGTAGCATGTATCAAGTATCAAATCTCTTGTATCATGTAGTCAAGTGTCAAATAAGCATGTATCATGTTCAAGTGTCATGTTTAAGTCTTGTAGTTATCACTATCTAGGTAGCACTTCATGCATCCTGGTTTTTACTACATGGTTGCTACACCAAACAGTTTCGTTTTAGATTTTGTAGGAGACCATACAGGACAGTGTACTCAGTGACAAGCTCCAAGTATCATGTAATCATGTATCATGTAAACAAGTTCCAAAATCCAAATAAGCTCCAGTGTCATGTGTGTACATGTCATGTATATCATTTCAAGCTCCACATATAAACAAGCTCCAATAACCACTAGGTTCGTCCGAGTACACGTTTCTGCACTATCCACTACTAGATCTTTCCTTTAACCCCGGTTTGGTTATTTGTTATTAATGTCAAAAAAGCATATAGGTGTGCAAAACAAATCAAGTATATCATGTCATGATCATGTAACGAGTTCAAGTTGCAAAATAAATATGTACGAGTGCAAGATATCTCATGAAAGAATAAAATTGTCAAATCTCAAGTTCAGGACAGCAAGACCATACTGTAGCAAAACAGTGATTCCCAGTATTACAAACATCCAAATCTGGATCGTCGAAGGATCTGGAAAATAGACTTCCACACGAATTCAGCGAACATAAATAATTCATATATTAATTCACAAAATCATAACTCAAAACTGATTTTAATAGAGAAAATAGGTTCAGCTAGAAATCAAGAAAACGAATTCAAGAGATGGAAAACAATAGGAAAACTCAATAAATAAATCCACGAAAAATCTGGGATATTCCCCTATATGTCCAGTATCTAAATATAAAGTTTCATAATTTTCTAGTAAAATTAAATTAGTCATCAAAAATAAGAAAGCATCAAGAAACCATAGTTTGACAAATCTGGAATTCCCAACACTGCTGTACGAAAACTATGATATCTCGCAACCAGTGAAACGAAATCCAATTCTGCCGAAGGGATATAAAAATAGGTAAAATTTACTAACTTTTATATTCACAAACATTTTTCATACAGTAAAAGGAATCAGGGTAGAAATACGATTCTTTACAGAACAGTGAGTACAATACAGCAAGTATAGTTTTCATAAATGAGCATGAAACAAAACATAAAACTCCCCAATAAAATTCACCAAAATTCTGGGTAAACCCTAACTAGATAAAGGATCACTAACCGAAGTTTTGGATCAAAATAATATGTGTAGCATAGTTATTAAAATGATCTAGTCATCAAAATCATCGAAAAACAAAATCTGGAAAAGATTGACACCTCTGTAGTAAAACAGTCATAGCTCACTCATACAAAAACGAAATCAAGCAAGGTCAAAGGGGTTTGAAAATAGACGAAATTCTCTAAAACTCATATTTTATACCGAAATTAAGATACTGACTTCAAGACAGTCCAAAACCGCAAACAGCGACAAAATACAGATTTTTCTCTTTAACAATAACTCAACATATATCATACAAAACTTGTTCAAAACACAACCAAACATGAAATCGGATCTACCAAGTGTCTAAACATCATGAATTAGGGTATCTAGCATGTCCATACCAAATATATCACATGGGTCTCAACCAAAACACGAGTTCTCACAAAAATCTCACATACATGATTAAAATAAAGAACGGGTAAGCCTAAGTTAATTCATGTCCATATTGTGTCGTGAGTCATCTATGATCAAATTTTTACAATAGAGACAAAACCCTTCAAACATAACACAACAAGAGTCGTCTTTCGACCCAACTACACTATAGGCGGTATTTTTTGACTTGTATCAAACAAATGAATTGGAGTACAAGTACTTGCCTTAACCGAAGATGAAGAACAACGAAAACTAAGAGTAAAGAGCAAAACCCACGAACGAAAATCAGCGAATGAAAGAATCCAAGCAAAACGAGCAAGAATCACCCACACGAATAAAACTCCACAAAGCGAAAGGTGATCCAAGAGGGATGATGACAATAGTGACTTGTGGCCACAAGAGAACACCACGAGCAAGGTGAGGGAATATGTGGTAGTGTGAGGTGGTGCAAAGGTAGTCGGCCAAGGGGATGAGGTCTCGGGTGTTGGGGTGAAGTAGGCTCGGGTGGTATGCAGTAGGGAGGGGGTGGTCAGCCTGGAGGTGAGGCTCGGCCTGGGCTGGCTGTGTGCGGGTTGGAGGGTCGGAGAAGGGGTCGGTGGCCTGGGGTGGCTTCGGGTTCTGTGTGCGGTGCAAGCGAGGAGGGGAGAGAGAGAGAGAGGGAGGCCTAGTGAGATTAGGGTTAGGGTTGAGAAAGAATAGAGAGGGTTATATATATATATATATATATATATATATATATATATATATATATATATATATATATATATATATATATATATATATATATATATAGGATTTGGGTTATTGGGTAATTGGGTTAATGGGTATTAGGAGTATTAATAGGTTATACCAATGGGTTGTAGATTTGGGTCAAAACAAATAGGAATACAAATAGGATTTTGGTTTTAATTAGGATTTGGTGAACAAATTGGAATAAAAAATAATGGGATTGAAAAAGGGAATGAACCACCAACACACCACAAGCACCAAAAGACAACAATAAAGAGTGAAAACAACAAACATGAACAAGAATAACCAAGAAATCAGAAATAACTCGCAAAAATCAAGAATGAGAAAAGAAAATGAAAATATATTAAAACAACTCAATATACGATTCAGAAAAAAAAATACAAGATAGAGTACAAATACACAAGAAAAGAAAAATACACCAAAAATTCACAAAAAGAAAAATAGGGGTTACAATCCAACCCACCTAACAAGAAGAATTTCGTCCTCGAAATTCAAAAAAAAGATACATAGTGTAACCCCAAAACAATCAAAAGAAAAAAACAAAAAATACCCAAACAAATGAGGAAACTTCTGCTGAATCTCCTCCTCCAGCTCCCAAGTCGACTCACCAGGCGATTGAGGATTCCAAGCAACACGAACCAACTTGATGAACTTGTTCTTAAGTACTTTCTCCCACCGATCCACAATAGCAACTGGCGGAATCTCACAAGTCAAATCCGGCCGAACGGTCAACTCAGAATAGTCGATCACGTGGCTCTCATATCGGATATATCTCCTGAGTTGTGAGACATGAAAAACATCGTGCACTCCTGATAAAGCTGGCGGCAAGGCAAGACGATAGGCCACCTTGCCTACTCGCTCCAAAATCTCAACTGGTCCAATAAACCTAGGGCTAAGCTTGCCCCCGCCACCGAACCGAATGACACCACATCACGGCGATACCTTAAGGAAAACATGGTCACCAACACCAAACTCCAAAGCTCTCCGATGGACATCAGCCCATCGCTTCTGCCGATCCTGAGCTGCCTGCAAATGCTTCCTGATCTGAACCACTACATCAACTGTCTTGGTGATTAACTCCGAACCCAACAATTGCTTCTCACCAATGTCATCCCAGCACACTGGTGATCTGCACTTCCATCCATAGAGTGCCTCGAACGGACCAGCTTTAATACTGGCTTGAAAGCTATTATTGTACGAGAACTCCACGAGATGTAAATGATCCTCCCAAGACCCACCAAACTGAAGCATATAGGACCTCAACATGTCCTCAAGAATCTGAATAGTCTGCTCTGACTGTCCATCAGTGTGGGGGTGAAAAGCTCTACTGTACTTTAATTTACTCCCCAAACTGTTCTGAAGACTCTCCCAGAACTGAGATCTGAATCTCGTATCCCTGTCGGATACAATACTGACTGGAATCCCATGAAGTCTGACAATCTCTTGCATGTACCTCTCAGCTAGGCTCTCAGTAGACTAACCGACACGAAAAGGAATGAAGAGAGCACTATTCGTCAAACGGTCGATAATCACCCAAATAGCATTATGACCCTTAGGACTCCTCAGCAAAGCGGTCACAAAATCCATAGTGATATGTTGCCACTTCCACTCTAGAATAGGAAGCGGTTGAAGAAGTCCAGCGGTCCTCTGATGCTCTGCCTTAACCTGCTGGCAGACCAAATACTGAGAAACAAACCGAGCCACAACCCTCTTCATACCATCCCACCAGAAATGAAGCTTCAAATCCCGATACATCTTAGTACTGCCAGGATGGATAGAATACGAAGACTGATGAGCTTCTTCAAGCAACCTCTGACGAACTTCACCCTTAGGGACACACAACCGGGAACCAAAACGAAGCAATCCATCAGCATGAATAACCATGCCCGTCTTAGACCCAGACTCAACCTCAGCTCGAAAATCCTGCAATTGCGCATCACCAGCCTGCGCCTCCTTAATCTGATCAACAAGAGATGACTGCAGCTGAAGCGCCAAACAACTCCGACCAGAACTCGGCAACAAAACCTCCAACTCCAACCTCCTCATCTGCTCAATGAGAACACTCTACTGAGTAAGAAACATAACTACTGGTCTCCTGCTTAAAGCATCTCGCACCAAGTTTACTTTACCAGGATGGTATTGCAAACTGATGTCATAATCGGCCATAAGTTCCAACCAACGCCTTTGCCTCATGTTTAACTCCTTCTGGGTGAAGATGTACTTGAGACTTTTGTGGTCTGTAAAGATCTCCACTCGGTCTCCAAGTAAATAATGTCTCCACAGCTTCAAAGCATGAATCACTGCTTCTAACTCCAAGTCATGAGTCGGATAGTTCTTCTCATGCGGACTCAACTGCCTCGATGCATACGCAATGACTCGGCCCTTCTACATCAAAACTGCTCCTAGACCCTTACCAGAAGCATCACAGTGAATTACAAATCCGCTCAAACCATCGGGAATAGTCAACACAGGCGCTGACGTCAATCTAATCTTCAACTCAACAAAAGCCCCATTGCACTCATCAGACCAACAAAACTTCTTATCCTTCCCCGTCAATTTAGTCAACGGTCCTGCTATCTTCGAAAAGTCTTGGACGAACATCTGATAATAGCTAGCCAAACCGAGAAAACTCCTGACTTCTGAAACTGACTTGGAAATAGGTCAATCCTTCACAGCCTCAACCTTGGCCGGATCCACAAAAACACCATCGCTAGAAATAATGTGCCCCAAGAATAAAACCCTGTTGAGCCAAAACTCGCACCTGCTGAGTTTTTCATAGAGCTGATTCTCTCTCAAAGTCTGCAGAACCACTCTAAGATGCTCAGCATGATCTTCCCGATTCCGAGAATACACCAAAATATCATCAATGAAGACCACCACAAATCTATCCAAGAACTGAGAGAAAATCCGGTTCATAAGACTCATGAATACAGTCGACGCGTTCGTGACCCCGAACGGCATCACAAGATACTCATAGTGCCCGTATCTAGTCCTGAAAGCAGTCTTCTGTTTATCTACAGCCTTCACGTTGACTTGGTGATACCCAGAACGAAGATCCAACTTCGAGAAAATAGTAGCCCCACACAACTGATCAAACAAATCATTGATCTTGGGCAACGGGTACCGATTCTTCACAGTAACTCTGTTCAGTTCTCCATAATCCATGCACAGTCGATGACTACCAAAAAGGACCGGAGCACACCAAGGCAAAACACTAGGTCTGATGAAACCCAAATCAAGCAACTGCTGAATCTGCACCTTAAGCTCTGCTAGCTCAACCGGTGCCATCCTGTAGGGACTCTTCGATATCGGCATTGTTCCAGGTTGAACATCAATACCGAATTTCACTTCCCTATCAGGGGGTAAGCCAGGTAACTCATCTGGAAAAACATTCAAGAAATCATGAACCACTAGAGGCACAGCCTCACAGCCTAAGTGCAATTCCATCACACAATCCACCTGTTCAACTGCAGTCTTTGCTCGGCCAAGAAAAGACTCCCCATCATGGAACTCAAATTGTGCTCGATCTGGAATTTTGAAGACGATTTTCTTGGCACGGCAATCAATAATGGCATGGGCTTCATCCAACCAATCCATACCGAGAATAACGTCAAATCCTGAATTTCCAATTATAATCAGGTTGGCTTTGAAATCTACATCCCCAATAACAACAGGACATTGCCTGCACTCACGGGAACATATGATAACTCCACCACCTATCACAATGTTCCAAGCCTCTGACATGTTGCTGCATTCTAACCGATGGCGAGCGACAAATCGAGAGGTAACAAAAGAATGGGTTGCCCCAGAATCAAAAAGAACATAGGCGGAAAAGAACAAACAAGGATGATACCTAAAAGGAATCAAAGACAAGGAGAAAGAACAGACAAATAAGGGTGAGGGGAAAACAACAATGTAGGAAGATAACATAAAGAAGCAAAGCAAGACCAAAAGAAAGAAAACAATAGAGAAACAAAACAACAAAACAAGATATACCTTCCACTACTCCTTCAGCTGTCTCAGCATCTGCAGTAGTCAAGTTGAAAGCCTGACCTCTCCTCGGAACAGCGGTCCTCTGACCGACAATCTGATGCTGGGGAGGAAGTAGCGGCCTAACTGGACCACGAGCTGGAACTGCCGGCTGGATAGGACCATGGACTAGAAGAGTCGCCCTCTGCTGTGGACAATCCCGCAAAGTGTGGTCAGGAGAACCACAACCAAAACAGCGGTGATTGGTCCGCCTACAGTCCTTGCGCTCATGCCCGGCAAGTTGGCAAAAGTCGCAAAAACTATCCCTCTGGGAACCAGCAGAAGAGTAAGGAGCTGCTCTAACTGAGTGGACGAAAACAGGCCTCCAAATAGGCCTACCAGAAGGCCTAGCAACAGCAGCGGGAACAGTCCGCTAAGAAGAAGACGAACCACCACGAGCCTGCTCCTAAGCCCGGGCTGCCTCAAGAGCCTCAGTGTAGGTACGCAAGCGAAGAGAGACAAGATGCCTCTTGATAACCTGCTCAAGCCCATTTGTGAATCTACGAGCCCTATCCTCTTCGGTTGCCACAAGAACGGCAGCGAAGCGGCTAAGTCTAGTAAACTCAGCTGCGTACTTATCCACTGACCTGGAACCCTATTTTAGGGCCAGGAATTGCTGTTCCATCTCAACTCGAGTACTACTGGGAAAAATTTCTCCAAGAATTCCCGAGTAAAAGTAGCCCAAGCAATAGGCCTTTCAAGTTGCTCACACTCGGCCATCCACCAGATATGGGCCAGATCCACCAGCTGGATGGAAAACATGTCCACCTGATCAGCCTCGGCAACACGATCCACTAACAACAAGCACTCAGTCCGGATCAAGCACTGTTCAGCCTCCAAAGGCATCTCAGTGCCGAAAAAACGGTCGGTATGCAACCTCATAAAATCTGTAACTGTCCCTAGATGAGGCGGAAGATTTGCCTGCACAGGCACAACAGGAGGCGGAACCCGGGCAGCTTCAAGAGCAGCCATCACAAGATCACTATGGTTTTCCTTCTGATTAATCAGCTGCTCCAGCACAGTCATGACAGTCTCAATCGGATCAACCTGCGACTGAGAAGTAGAACCTCTGCGAGCCATAGTCTGCACAAAACCCAAACAATTAGTATCCAGACTCAGAGTTGGTATTCATTTATTTATGTATGCATGGTTGGTGAAATGTTGAGCAGATCCCAGTTCGAGCCAAGCTTATCTAATATATTAGGCAACTAATATATTAGCCAAACCTGGTGCTCTGATACCCAAAAAATCCTGTCACGCCCCGCTTCCCAAAAAGAATTCGGAATACGGATACGAGACAAAAGCCCAGCGAATGATTTTCATCATCCATAAGCTGTTCAGGATTCTTTACAATATTTCACAAGATAATCAGAGTCGGAAGCAAAAGATACAACCAGGCATGCATAATTGAAACAAGATACCAACAGAAATTACTTGAAACCAAATATAATAATCTCAAATAATAAAATTCTGAACAAGTAAAATATTCTGGATCATATCGCCCAAATAGAAGATAAATATCCATGTAATCAAGTACACTTATTCAAGTTCAAGCAACAATAATAATAAAAATCATAAAGCAGAAAATCCAGCGCTAATACATTATCTTGCCAATACCGTCTGGCAGCCGACCATCTTGATCTACAATTAGTAAATTTGCAGGAGAAGGAAGAAGAAAAAAAAGTACCTGTCAATTGCAAGTTACGGGTCACTTATAATGTTGGATACAAGTACATGGAATAGGTAAATCTAAATAACAAACCTAGCATGGTATAATCATGATAACAGGATATAAATCATAGCATGGCAAGATGAGCAAGTATAATAGCATGTGTCGAGTGTCAAGTAAACAAGTGTCATGCATCAAGTAACCAGTATCAAGAATCATGTAATCATGTAGCATGTATCAAGTATCAAATCTCATGTATCATGTAGTCAAGTGTCAAGTAAGTATGTATCATGTTCAAGTATCATGTTGAAGTCTTGTAGTTATTACTATCTAGGTAGCACTTCATACATCCCGGTTTTTACTAGATAGTTGCTACAATAAACAGTTTCGCTTTAGATTTTGTAGGGGACCATACTGGGCAGTGTACTAAGTGACAAGCTCCAAGTATCATGTAATCATGTATCATGTAAACAAGCTCCAAAACCTAAATAATCTCCAGTGTCATGTGTGTACGTGTCATGTATATCGTGTCAAGCTCCACATGTAAAAAAGCTCCAATAACAACTAGGTTCGTCCGAGTACACGTTTCTGCACTATCCACTACTAGATCTTTCCCTTAACCCCGGCTTGGTTATTTATTATTAATGTCAAAAAAGCATGTAGGTGTGCAAAACATATCGAGCATATCATATCATGATCATGTAACGAGTTCAAGTTGCAAGATAAACATGTACGAGTGCAAGATATCTCATGAAAGAATAAAATTGTCAAATCTCAAGTTCAGGACAGTAAGACCATACTATAGTAAAACTATGATTCCCAGTATTACAAACATCCAAATCTGGATCCGTCCAAGGATCTGGAAAATAGACTTCCACACAAATTCAGCGAACATAAATAAGTCATATATTAATTCACAAATTCATAACTCAAAACTGATTTTAATACAGAAAATAGGTTCAGCCAGAAATCAAGAAAACGAATTCAAGAACTGGAAAACAACATGAAAACTCAGTAAATAAACCTACGAAAAAGTTGGGGTATACTCCTATATGTCCAGTATCTAAATATAAAGTTTCATAATTTTCCAATAAAATTAACTCAGTCATCAAAAATAAGAAAGCATCAAGAAACCATAGTTTGGCAAATTTGGAATTCCCAACACTGCTGCACGAAAACTATAATATCTCGCAACCAGTGAAATGAAATCCAATTCCGCCAAAGGGATATAAAAATAGGTAAAACTTACTAACTTTCATATTTCACAAACATTTTTCATACAGTAAAAGGAATCATGGTAGAAATACGATTCTTTACAAAACATCGAGTAAAATACTGCAAGTATAGTTTTCATAAACGAGCATAAAACAACACATAAATTTCACCAATAAAATTCATCAAAATTCTGGGTAATCCTTAACTAGATAAAGGAACACTGACTAATGTTTTGGATCAAAAATAATATGTGTAGCATAGTTATTAAAATGATTTAGTCATCAAAATCATTGAAAAACAAAATCTGGAAAAGATCGACACCTCTGTAGTAAAACAGTCATAGCTCACTCATACAAAAACGAAATCAAGCAAGGTCAAAGGAGTTTGAAAATAGATGAAATTCTGTAAAACTCGTGTTTGATATCGAAATTAAGATACTGACTTCATGATAGTCCAAAATAACAAACAAAATAGATCAGCAACAAAATACAAATTTTTCTCTTTAACAACAACTCAATATATATCATACAAAACTTGTTCAAAACACAACCAAACATGAAATCGAGTCTACCAAGTGTCTAAACATCATGAATTAGGGTATCTAGCTTGTCCACACCAAATATATCACATGGGTCTCAACCAAAACACGAGTTTTCACAAAAGGCTCACATACATGATCAAAATCAAGAACGGGTAAACCTAAGTTAATTCATGTCCATATTGTGTCGTGAGTCATCTATGGTCAAATTTTCACAATAGAGACAAAACCCATCAAACATAACACAACAAGAGTCGTCTCTAGACCCAACTACACTATAGATAGTATTTTTTGACTTGTATCAAACAAATGAATTGGAGTACAAGTTACTTGCCTTAACCGAAGATGAAGAACAACGAAAACTAAGAGTAACGAGCAAAACCCACGAACGAAAATCCGCGAATGAAAGAATCCAAGCAAACTCGAGCAAGAATCTCCACATGAACAAAACCCCACAAAGCGAGAGGTGATCCAAGAGGGATGATGACAATAGTGGCTTGTGGCCATAAGAGAACACCACGAGAGAGACGAGGGAATATGTGGTAGTGCGAGGTGGTGCGAAGGTAGTCGGCCAAGAGGATGAGGTCTCGGGTGTTGGGGTGAAGTGGACTCGGGTGGTATGCAGCCGGGAGGGCGTGATCGGCCTGGAGGTGAGGCTCGGCTGGGCTGGCTGTGTGCGGGTTGGAGGGTTGGAGAAGGGGCCGGCGGCCTGGGGTGGCTTCGGGTTATGTGTGCGGTGCAAGCAAGGAGGGGGGAGAGAGAGAGGGAGGCCAGGTGAGATTAGGGTTAGGGTTAAGAGAGATTAGAGAGGGTTATATATATAGAGGATTAGGGTTATTGGGTAATTGGGTTAATAGGTCCACTACAAGACTAACAGTCTTTACCGGCGTTTTTTGCACATTTACTAGCATTTATAAACCCCGCTATAGATACCACCGGCGTTTTATAAATCACCAGTGCAAGTGTCGCTGAATCGAGTGTCGCTGTAGCTTAGGGACATTCACCGGTGTTTTTTACGACCGCCGGTGTAGGTTAAAACTATACCAGCGGCCGTAAAAACACCGGGGAATGTGTGGTTTCGTTTGGAAGTGCTGTTTTCGGCCATCACCTACACCGGCATTTTTAAAACGCTAGTATATACCACCAGTTTTTTGCTGGAAGCTACACCGGCGCTTGTAAAAACACCGGTGTAACTATATATATATATATATATTTTTTAAAAAAATTTAATTAAAAAAAAAAAAAACTTCAGCACTCTTATTAATCAAAACCACAAAAACTTGATGTTTGATATTTGCAAGTGGACAAAATCGCACAAGTAATATAGATAGATGAGTAGAGTGTCGAACCCACAGGGACTAGATATTTTACTGAGTACCGATATCGCTAGATGAATCACTATTTGGAAAATCGAATTTAATTAAGGATAAAATAACTAAATTAAATTAATCTAACTAAAATTAACTAAATTGGTGAAGAGGGAGAGGGCTGTGAAACGATGAAGCACTTGTATTTTGTTTAATGGTAAAATTTTGTTCTAGGGCTCTTGGTTCACCTCGTTTATCACACACACAAATTATTATTCCTTATAAATAAAAATATTATTTTTCCCAAATTGTCGACCAAAATCCTAAAGATATTAACCACTCTATCAACGTAGTCTAAAAATTATTCACAATTAATCATTCGTCTATCCACCAAATTATTAATTGAGAAATTGAATTTCTTAACGGTCACGTCCTCCAATATACGGTCTTAATTTTTATTAATCACAAATTACCTGTTCGGTCTCTTTATGATTTGAAAAATCATACAAATGTCTATCCACCATGTTGTACGCATAAATAATAAAAACTAAAACACAATCAGGAAAAATAGAGAAATAAGAAGGAATTTAAAATTTGTGTTCAAAACTCGGCTACACCTTAGCCTCTAGAACAATAAATTTAGTTCATGTTTGTTTGGGATTGCATCAAAAAATAAAGAGAAGAAAAGGTAAAAAAATACAAAATTTAATTCAAACCCCTTTTCTGTCTCAAAAGTCGGAGCTAAAAGTGTTGCTGTCACGCGCCGTCAATCAACGTATCAGTCTGTCACACTGCCGTTGTCGGGCCGCGTGTCCCAAAACTAGTTCGCCACGTCAGTTTTCCGTACCCTGCGCCAAGTCGTTTCGATGCCACGTCAGCCAAAGGTCTGTACCGCTTTTAGTCCTTGACTTCGGTCCACACGCCAGGAGGAAGCCAGGTCACCAAGTCTGTCGCCTTGGATTCCGCGCCAGCTGCTTTTCTGTCGTTTTGTCCAGGCCAGACTTCAAAGAAAAGAAGGAGAAAGAGCAACCACAGGTGCTGTCGTCCTTTTCTCTCTGAGCCGTACGGAGGAGGAGAGAAAGACTTTCTCTCTCTCTTACTTTTTGTATTATTAGCCGTCACCTCCTACTTTCTTCTCCCTTCTTTGCTTTGTATATATAGAGAACGGGAAGGAGTTAGGGTTTGCACTTTTTGCAGATTAGTCCTCCCACTTTCTTTATTTCATTCCTTTTATAACCCAGAATTTTATTTACTTCCTCTTTCTTTCTTTTCTTCTTTTTCTGCCACCCACGTGCTTCTGCGTACACAAAATAATACCAAAAATTAGGATTTTTAAATAAAATAAAATTAATTAGTTTAAACTTAATTAAACTAACTATAAATCAAATTCGCGTATAAAAATCCTTTTACAAATTATTTGTCGCAATTTTAACTCAACAAAACAATAAAATCGATAAATCAATTATTTTACTTTGTTTGTTGATTTTTTTCACCAATTCTTTACTTTTTGCCTCAAAAATATTATTTCTTCAAAAATAATTAATTAAATGAAATCATATAGAAATAAGATGAATTAAAGACAATATCAGCGAAAACAAGCCATTTTTATTGGTAAATGAGTACAAATATTTGTATATAAATCCGACACATCAAATACCCCCAAACTTAAGATTTTGCTTGTCCTCGAGCAAAAAGTAGAATCATGAACAAGGGAATAATAATAATGGGCTCAACCCATCACACTAAGAGATCTTATCATGCAAGCATCAAAATTTCAATTAAAAATATAAACAATTGAAAATAAAGTAAAACTAAGCATATCCACTTTCTCCAGTGCAATTATTTATTCATAATTCCCAAAAAAAAATCGCATTTGTCATGCAATTAATGTAATTATAGTATGCAACAACTCAATCTGTGATTATCCCTTCTCTCTACTACAAACCGAGTAGCAAACTAGAGTTTTTTTTTATTTTTTTTTATTTTTTATTTTTTATTTTTTTTTCTTTTTTTTCTTTAAGTTGTCACTTGCCTTTTGACGCGAATGCAAAACATTTGTGATGAATTCACCCGGTTACTCAACAAGTCACAAACTTAAAGTGCTTTGCATACTCATATTTCAAGTTGCTGTTCTACGTAAGTGTAGACATTTGTGATGAATACCCCTAGTTACTAAGCAACTCAAAACATTGGAGTAGATTGACTTTATTTTATTTTAAATTGTTTTTTTTTTTTTTTTTTTTTTTTATTACTCTATTTACTTAAACTCTGTTTAGGACTAGATCAAAGGGGATAATCACAAGGAAAAGCATCACATTTGTCTTTTATGTATAATAGCATGACCCACACAATTTTGTAAGGAATTTTGAAACTGAATAATCCTAAAGTAAATAAGTATGCTTAATATTGCTTTATAAAAAAAATTGTTTATACCAAAAAAAATTGTCTTTTATGCTTATCACCATAAAGAACTCAAAAGTGTAATGGTGAGCCCAGTTATAATCCTTTTGTTTTGTTTTTTTCTTTTTCAAAAATAATAAAAATAAAAATAAATTTGTAAACCTTCCCCCCAAACTTAAATATCACATTGTCTTCAATGGGAAAGAAAAAGAAAAACAAAAAGAATGCAAAAAGTTTAGAATATCTCCCCTGATTCGTCTTTAAATTTCTGCGCGCGCAGCGTTCAGTATTTTGGCGATATCTGGAGCTGTAGATGTCGAAATGGACTGATTTTTTTTTTGCTGGAAAGCTAAGACAATTGTCTACAACTTCTCTTTGAATCAGTTTTCCAGATTTTGACTCTAAACTGCTCGAAAACAGCCATCAATGCAGGTGTTCAAAACAGCTCCGCCCAGCGACTTTCAAAATTTGTGCAATCCTACAAAATAAAATCAAAAATTAAAATAAAATAAACTAAAAGATAAATCAAAACTAAATGCAATAAAAGAAAACATGGGTTGCCTCCCAAGAAGCGCTAAGTTTTAAGTCTTCAGCCAGACATGGGGGTGAGATGGTTAAGTAACGCCTACATCCAACAACATTAACACATCTTTTCTAATTTTCCTCTTCAGATGTGGATCAGGTTCAAGTTCCAATTTGAGGCGTTTCCTTTGTGATGATGAAGTCTTTGATTCCCCCACCTCTTTAAATTTATGCTGAAAAAATGAATAAATAGAAGGTTCAGCATCCAAGTACATAACATGTTCAAAAATATTTTCCTTTTCAGGTTCAAAATTTGTTGAATCTGTTGGACATACTTCAATTGGTGATTTTTCAAATTTTGCCTTATGTTTCTCGCCCACAATTAAATGAGTTTCACTTACTTGAATAGATGACTGTTCTTCAGGAGGAAAATTTATGAAATTAAAAATATCAAAAGTTACTTGCTCATGCTGAATTTGTTCCTCCACACTTTGTTCAATCTCACTTTGCTTTTCAACCACATTATGTTCTTCATTTTCTTCTTGTGGTTGCTCAATTGTCCTCCCACTTCCTAGTGTTATAGCCTCAACGTGCTCCTTGGGATGGACAACTGTATTGCTTGGTAATGATCCTGCAGTTTTTTCATTAAGAATATTTAAAATTTGACTAATTTGTACCTCAATATTTTGGATGGAAGCCGAAGTTGAATTTGCAACATTTTGGATTGCCAAATCTGTCTTTTGTATGTAGTGCTCAAACATATCTTCAAGTGTCGGCTTCTTTTCTTGCTGTGGAAAAATTTGAGGTGGTATAACTGCTTCTTGATTGTAGTTCCATGGATAATTGGGGGTGTTTCTCCATTCTTGATTGTATGTGTTTGCATAATAATTATTTTGCATTTGAAAGTTTGACACAAAATTTTCATTTACGGCATTTGATGGAGCAAAAGGGTTCCCCACTTGACAATCTGAACTTGCATGATTTCCTGCACAAAGATCACAAATCATATTAGTAAAATTCATATTTTCTACTTGTTTATATAAAATATCATTTTTTGCATTTAAAGTAGAAAAAGGATCAAGTTCAAAAATTCCAGCCACTTTTCTTGGCATCATTCTCTCTGAAGACCACTGGTAATGATTTGATGCCATCTCCTCTAAAAGATCATAAGCTACTTGGTAAGTTTTGCTCATCAGTGCACCACCAGCTGCTGCGTCAACCATAGATCTATGTGTAACTCCCAAACCATTATAGAATGTTTGCATTTGCAGCCATTTTGGTAGTTCATGATTAGGACACTTTCTCAATAACTCTTTAAACCTTTCCCATGCATCATACAAAGACTCAGTCTCAAATTGAGTAAATGTGCAAATGTCATTTCTTAGTCTTGCGGTCTTTGCTGCTGGAAAATACTTGGCTAGAAATTTTTGTGCAAGTCCCTCCCAAGTAGTAATACTACCTGGCGGTAGATAACGTAGCCAAGTCTTCGCCTTATCCTGTAATGAAAAAGGAAAGAGTGTTAATCTAATTGCATCATTTGATACTCTGTTGTGTTTGAAAGTGTCACAAATTTCTAGAAAATCTGCAATGTGAGCGTAAGGATCCTCGTGTGGTAGTCCCCAAAATTGAACAGTCTGTTGAATCATTAGAATCATCGCCGGTTTAATTTCAAAATCGTTAGCTTCAATAACCGGCTTCTTTATGCTTGACTCATAAATTGAGGGCATAGCATAGTCTCTCAAAGGCCTGTTTTCATCGTTCGCCATGATAATGCACTGTATGTCCTGAAATGTAAGTATCGAAAAAGAAAAAGAAAAAAAAAAAAATAGAAAAACTAAAAAAAACTAAAATAAGAAAAATATAAAAAAAGTAAAAGTTAGAGTTAGTCAAAAGAAAATAAAGATGTAAAATGATAATAAATTAAAAATAATTACAAAAAAATCCAAATTAGCAATAATCTAGCAATTTTCAATATCAATAAAAGAATAACTAGTCCCCGGCAACGGCGCCAAAAACTTGATGTTTGATATTTGCAAGTGGACAAAATCGCACAAGTAATATAGATAGATGAGTAGAGTGTCGAACCCACAGGGACTAGATATTTTACTGAGTACCGATATCGCTAGATGAATCACTATTTGGAAAATCGAATTTAATTAAGGATAAAATAACTAAATTAAATTAATCTAACTAAAATTAACTAAATTGGTGAAGAGGGAGAGGGCTGTGAAACGATGAAGCACTTGTATTTTGTTTAATGGTAAAATTTTGTTCTAGGGCTCTTGGTTCACCTCGTTTATCACACACACAAATTATTATTCCTTATAAATAAAAATATTATTTTTCCCAAATTGTCGACCAAAATCCTAAAGATATTAACCACTCTATCAACGTAGTCTAAAAATTATTCACAATTAATCATTCGTCTATCCACCAAATTATTAATTGAGAAATTGAATTTCTTAACGGTCACGTCCTCCAATATACGGTCTTAATTTTTATTAATCACAAATTACCTGTTCGGTCTCTTTATGATTTGAAAAATCATACAAATGTCTATCCACCATGTTGTACGCATAAATAATAAAAACTAAAACACAATCAGGAAAAATAGAGAAATAAGAAGGAATTTAAAATTTGTGTTCAAAACTCGGCTACACCTTAGCCTCTAGAACAATAAATTTAGTTCATGTTTGTTTGGGATTGCATCAAAAAATAAAGAGAAGAAAAGGTAAAAAAATACAAAATTTAATTCAAACCCCTTTTCTGTCTCAAAAGTCGGAGCTAAAAGTGTTGCTGTCACGCGCCGTCAATCAACGTATCAGTCTGTCACACTGCCGTTGTCGGGCCGCGTGTCCCAAAACTAGTTCGCCACGTCAGTTTTCCGTACCCTGCGCCAAGTCGTTTCGATGCCACGTCAGCCAAAGGTCTGTACCGCTTTTAGTCCTTGACTTCGGTCCACACGCCAGGAGGAAGCCAGGTCACCAAGTCTGTCGCCTTGGATTCCGCGCCAGCTGCTTTTCTGTCGTTTTGTCCAGGCCAGACTTCAAAGAAAAGAAGGAGAAAGAGCAACCACAGGTGCTGTCGTCCTTTTCTCTCTGAGCCGTACGGAGGAGGAGAGAAAGACTTTCTCTCTCTCTTACTTTTTGTATTATTAGCCGTCACCTCCTACTTTCTTCTCCCTTCTTTGCTTTGTATATATAGAGAACGGGAAGGAGTTAGGGTTTGCACTTTTTGCAGATTAGTCCTCCCACTTTCTTTATTTCATTCCTTTTATAACCCAGAATTTTATTTACTTCCTCTTTCTTTCTTTTCTTCTTTTTCTGCCACCCACGTGCTTCTGCGTACACAAAATAATACCAAAAATTAGAATTTTTAAATAAAATAAAATTAATTAGTTTAAACTTAATTAAACTAACTATAAATCAAATTCGCGTATAAAAATCCTTTTACAAATTATTTGTCGCAATTTTAACTCAACAAAACAATAAAATCGATAAATCAATTATTTTACTTTGTTTGTTGATTTTTTTCACCAATTCTTTACTTTTTGCCTCAAAAATATTATTTCTTCAAAAATAATTAATTAAATGAAATCATATAGAAATAAGATGAATTAAAGACAATATCAGCGAAAACAAGCCATTTTTATTGGTAAATGAGTACAAATATTTGTATATAAATCCGACACATCAAAAACCAATTGCAAAACTAAAAGAGACCCATTATAATATATATGAATGAAGCATAATAGTATAATATCAACAAATTGTAATCTCATAAACATAATAATGTGATTTCACCACATTCATAATCAAAATATGGAGTTCAAAATATTGAGTTACAAAAAGTGAGAAAGATTATTCATTGTCAAGATACTAACTGAGATGAAACTTATACTTTTATAATACTCATGAGATAACTGTCAATTGAAACCACAACATATGTTCATACAGGATTATTTCATCACTAGTCACTCCTCTGTAAATTTTAGTATGCAACTTCAGTTACATAATCCATCTCATCATCACTTAAAACCAGCGAGAAAGAACAATCTCATTTTCAAACCCAAGCAACAAGCATGAACATTATCTTAGAAACTGATACTCATCTAGACATCATGATATAATTGTATATAAAGTTAAGATATAAAAAATTCCATCACTAGTCACTCCTATATAAAAAAATCATAGTGTGCAACTTCAAATACATTATCCATCTCATCTCCAAATTCAGACAAAAAAGCAACTGAGTAACTCAGACAAAAATTTATTAGGTACCAAGTTTCAGATTGCATATCCCAGACATCATCCAATTTGATGAACACTTCATTTAAGAAAGGAGATAGTGGAGGGTCGATCACCCTTACACTGATACAGTACTCAGTAACTCAGAAGACAATTAAATTCAAGCAACTTCAAAACCACAACTAGAAAGCTTTTCAATTTGTGGGTGGACACTAAGTAGAAAAAACAGGCTTTGAAACAAAATTAGATACCACCACAAGAGTTAATAGCATCAAGTGCTACCCCTTCAGTCATGAAATTACCACCTAGAGCTGTTTATATAGAAGAGGAAAATGAGGACATATTAGATTCTTGAATGGAAATAATATCACATTTATGAGAATTGATAAGATCATATATAGCTTCTTTTTTGTGTAAGCTACCAACACCTTCATGTCCTAACAACATACTTACTGGATTTTGTTCCACATTTCTAAAAAATCTCATTAGATGTCATCTGTTACTTCAATTTCCCGGATTCCTAACCACTCTTTTAGTGTGTATTTATACTCATCCATCCCTATTTTTTGATGTTGTGTTACTTGCCCATCATAACATTCTCATTTGAACTACACTCATTTTTTCACGCATCTTTCATAATAGACTAGGATTCTGACTCTTTACATAGTTGTTTTATACAAAAGCTTCTTCAACTTCAAGGACATTTTACAATCACATAATGCTTCCAATGCACTTTTTCATTGTAACTATCCCACTCAGTATCCACTTATTGACAACTTTAAGTCTCATCAAAATCATGAATTATTCTGAAAATTGTCACTCTTAAGGTATTTCTTTGTTGTGAATCTTGCTAAAGTTATATTTTACATTGTTTTTGTGTATTACAATCTAAAGGCATAGCCCAAAGCAATGTGAGATCCTTGTTAATAAGCCTACAGTAACAGATATTTGAATCTAACTTCCCTCACAATAAATACTACATTATGTACAGTATCATTCAATATATCTGATCGATATTTTTTTAATATCTAAAACTCACCACATAATATTTCTAGAACATTATCAATAATGTTCTCTACATCAATGAAAAATATGTGCGCCTCTATATCTATTCATTCTTTCTTACCACTGATCATCATAACAGGTGATTAACTTTTGTCCACCCTCCCTAGAATTACAAAATAGAATATTTATTAGATACAATTGCTTCTCATTCTAGTTCAACTACTTCATTCAAAAGTTTCATAATATGATCCTTGAGCTTCAACCCATTCAACCCAAAAAGCCAGTAAGTATCCTCTTCACCAAGTAATCATAAATGTACACATCCAACCTGTTCCAAAACCCATTCAACCAAAAACCCATCAAAAGGATTGCCTTTTTTTCCCTTTCCAACTCAAACAACCTCATCCCATTCAAAGAAACCAATCAAAAATATCACTTTTTGCCCATTTAGGCTCAAACAACTTCATCTAAAAACCATACTAGAATAAACTATTCTCATATTCTCATATTCCCATTCAAGAACCGATCATTAATTAACCTATTCTCATATTCTCAAATTCATACTAGAATAAACTTTAGGGTTTGAAATTCCTTACTTGAGTTGATTGGGGAAGGGGGGACGGCAGTTTTTGAGAGGGAGAGAGAGATTGGGAGAAGGGGGACGATGGGGGGCCGCGATGGAGGATGGGGGCGGGCGAAGGGGGTAGGTGCGGCGATGGGGGAAGGGGCGACGGCGGGGGAAGGGGAAAACGACGACGGTGGGAGAGGGGGACGTCGATGGGGAAAGGAGAGAAATAAAAAATTTGGGGAAAGTATACGTATAGGGTTTGGGGAAATTGGGGAAAGCGGGAGAGCGCGATAGAGGGGAAAAAATTGGGTTTTTTTTTGGGGGGATCGAATGAGGAAATGGTATAGGATTTGGGGGAAATTTATTCCAAGACCCTATACCAGCATTTTAACTAAAAATGCCGGTGAATGGGAGAAGATTTTTTGGTACACTTTATCTGTATACTTTCACCGGCATGTTTTATTAAAATGCAGGTGAATATGGCATTCACCGGCGTTTTAATAAAAAACGCTGGTGAATATCATAATTCCCCGGCATTTTATAGAGGCCTCCGGTGTATAACCATCCTGTTTGACGCCCCATTCTTGGTCTTTTCCTACCCCAGCGTTTCTGGTAAAATGCCGGGGAATATAAGCCGGTAAATCTATCGTGTGTTATAGTGGTATTAGGAGTATTAATAGGTTATACCAATGGGTTGTGGATTTAGGTCAAAACAAATAAGAATACAAATAAGATTTTGGTTTAATTAGGCTTTGGTGAACAAATTGGGATAACAATAATGGGATTGAAAAAGGGAATGAACCACCAACACACCACAAGCACCAAAAGACAACAATAAAGAGTGAAAACAATAACCATGAACAAGAACAACCAAGAAATCGGAAATAACTCGCAAAAATCAAGAATGAGAAAATAAATGAAAATATATTGAAACAACTCAATATACAGTTCAGAAAAAAAATACAAGAGAGAGTACAAATACTCAAGAAAAGAAAAATACACCAAAAATACACAAAAAGAAAAACAGGGGTTACAATTCTGACATTAACTTAGCTTTTTTATAATTAAAACATGAAGAGATGCACAAATTAGGAATCAGAAAGTAAAAAGCCAATAGTAGTAAAATCACCATAACCTTTTCAATAAAATTCAGAATTAAAATATTTTGATGTTCTGGAAACTAGAAAAACATGACTACAATTTTCATTTAGAAAGTTATGATTTTTTATGTCAAATACTAGGTCAAAAAGATCTCACAAGTTTCAGGCAGACAATGAAAGTCAGGGTTCAACACATTTCATGAAATAAAAGCGATCAAAACATGAAGAACTTCAATTCAATAGTGAATAAATCCTATATTCAGCGTAGTAAACACAAAAACATGGCAAGCACAATGAAGAATACATCTATACACTAGTTTAACATCAATGAGGCATAAATCAATTTTTCAAACACAACAACCTAATAATCAATTCTACAATAGTTTATTTGTGCGGTTTCATGCATGATTAACTTCTATATATCAATACTACATGAATGCTTGGAAGATTCGATATTTTTGGAGTCAACAATGGCTCGAAGTCAAGGATATTTTGGGTTAGCTCGTGTAAACCCTCAATATACTCAACGGAAGATAACGATATAACAATACGATAATGATTTAGGATCTCCTTGCGAAAATTCAATAAAATCTCGAATACGATGCAATAGTGATTCGAAGGAGAAGAGTGACTTGCCTTGATTATTTTAGTTATGAGCGAATGAAAAGCGGCGAAAACACGGTGACATGTGCACACTATGTGCACAAGATAAAACACAGCAAGGGTCCAACAGCAACAGCGGTAACAGAGAACCCGTGGGGGCAAAAGCGGCTACAGCAGTGACTGCGGTGCACCGGGCGTCAACAGAAGTGTTGGGCGGCAGTGGGGTGCTGGTCAACGGGGATGGAAGCTTCAATGGGTTCTGCAGAGGTTGGAGGGTGGTGAGGTCAAGCAGTCGACAGTAATGGAAACGTTGTGGGTGAGGGTGATCGGAGATGGCAAGGGGGTTGCACAGTCGAGGTCGGACGTCGGGATGACGAGGGGAGTCGAATGTGAAGGCAGGGTGTCGATGGGTTCGGTTGATGAAGAGGATGGTAATGGCGGTCAGTGGGTGCAGTGGTGGGCTGGTGGTGATGATGGCGAGGTGCGAGGCAGCAGGTAGTTGGCTGTGGTTGGTTGTGATGGTGGTGGATGGGTTGGATGGTTGCCGGAGGGAGCTGGCGACTGGGGGGCGATGGGTTCGAAGCTAGAGGAAGGAGGAAGAGGAGAAGGTGAATAGAAGCTATGTTAGGATTAATTAGGTTTATTGATTAGGGTTAAGAAGAAGATTAGTATATATAGGAAAATTAGGATATTGGGTTAACAGGTAGCGAGTATGGGTTATAGGGTAGGATCCAATAAGGATGGGTTTTAAGGTTTAAATCCAATAAGAAGATGGTTGAAAGTGTTTGGATAATGGGTTTTCTTAATGGGTTAATTACGGATCAAATAATAACATAATTATGGATCCAACAAGAATAAGATTAACATAAAAAGAAAATATAGTTTAACAAGAAGAAAAGATAATTCATGAAATTCAAATTCGAATTGGAAAAATAAGATTCGAATAATTAAACGGAGATCAATGATAGTTCATGAATTTTTTTAGAACCAAAATTATTCGAGACGATAAATGAAGGATAGAATATAGTTCGAATTACAAAAAAAAGATTACAATGGATAAAAAGGAAAAGATGAAAATGGGAGTTACATAAAGTGTCCTCATAGAAACCCTAATGTGCACTCTGGCCAATTTAGTGAGCAGCAAATTTTTGGCTTCCCCTCTCTTTGGATATTTTTTGTGATTTTCTTGGTGTTTTGGAGTGGATCTTTGCTTGGAGGAGAAGGTTTCTAGTTTGCAACAGTATTCTTCTTGGGGTGGGTAATACTCTATCTCTCTTATTATGTTTTTATCTCATGGATGTGTAGTATCATGTTAGGGATGAAATTGATCTTTATGAACCCATATGTTCTTAGAATTCATGTTGATCATTTAAAGATGAGATTTTTAGGGTTTACTCACTGTTTTAATACTAAATAATTTTTATCTGATGAATTTTTATTGTTTGAACATGATAAGATGTGTAGATAGCAAAAGAATCAAAGTAGAAACCCTAGGGTTAGGGTTAGGGTCGAACAGTAGATTCGGGTCTGAACTTATTCATGTCAATTCTTTGAATCAAGATGAGAGGGTTGTGGTTTGGACTTACTGGCTAGCGTGTTGCTGGCGCTGTGGCTATGTGGGACACAAGTTCGAACCCGAGGCTTGGTTTTTTTTTTATTGAGGATTATCATTTTCATTAAATATCTATTCATTTCATATATAGTCATGAATAATCATTTCTAGTTTTATTCTAAATTTTTCTATATATAGTTGGAATAATTAGGATTCTATTTCCTGGTCAAATAAATTTCAAATTTTGTTGAAATCTGGTTTCAAATTTTAATGTATTTAGAGGTGGCATTCGATCCGGGCTGGTCCGGGACAGGTCCGGCCCGGCTTGCTCGGTCCTAGGCCCGGCCCGGCCCGCCCAAAATCGGGCTGAACCGGGGTCAGATGCCCCAACAGTAGGGGCCAGCCCGGTTCGATAATTTGGGAAAAAAAGACCGGTAACGGCCCAGCCCGCCGTGGCCCGGCCAGCACTAGCCCAGGACCGGGTTGAACAGGCCAGGGCCGGTACGGCCTGGCCCGCGGGACGACCGTTGGCTGTTATCATTTTTCACTTTTTTTTTCTTTCTTTTTTTCAGGATTTTTTAATTAAAAGGGTGTGTAAAATTACCAAAATACCCCCCAACGGATTTATACTAGCTAGTTTTTGGGGGTATTTTGGGAAATTGAAAAATTACAATTTCTATATTTACAACCTCAGTTCATTCAATTCTCTTCACAAATTCACTCAACTCTCTCTTCTATCTCTCAACAATAATCAACAGCAATCAACTACATTCAACTACTCTCTTTCAAGAATCAAGATTCAACATCAACCACATCAACAACATTCAACTACTCTACTTCAAGATTGAACATCAACAACATTCAACAACTCTCTTTCAAGATTCAACATTAACAACATCCAACAACAATCAACATCAACACTACAAGCTCTCAACTCTCTCTACCTTCATTCTTCAACCTACATTCTACACTCATACGGTATTTTCCTATTTATATAATTTTTAGAATTATCATTTTTTTGTTATCATTCATTTCTCATAATTAGATTAGGCTTTCTTGTTCTTGTTTTTCTTCTTCTTTTTAGATTTTTTTTGGTAAAATGGTAAACATACACTATAATAATAATTTTATAGTTGTTGTTTTGTTTGCTTTGTAGAATAATTTCATATAACATACACTAGTTTATCTATATTTACTTGTTTTGTAGAATTAAAATCTTAAAACAAACACTACAATTAATTTTTATAACATACACTAGTTTAGATGGCATCTAACCGATCACGTGGTAGACATAGTAGCCAAGAGTCCACTAGTTGTCGTCGCATTCCTTCCATTCCTCTTCCATATGTAGATAGTGAAGAAATACTTTACAATTATGATACTATTCCTGATATTCATGAAACACACACAGATCAAGTAGAAGTAGAAGTAGAAGACATATAACCACAACCATTGGAACAAGGCTCATCTCAATCCCATAAAACAAGAGGAAACAAATCCGAAGTACACAAATATTTTGACTACGTCCCTTCACAAAATGATAAGAATGTAGGATTAAAAATTTGTAAGAAGTGTCAAACACCCTATAAGTTATACTAGGATTGGGAACGGGTACACTTCAACCACACTTAAGTTAATGTTAACCTGAATTTTCTAAAGACAACCCCACACAACAAAAAATACACCTAAGACCGGCCAAATAGATAGTCATAGCTACGATCACGATATCGTTCGTTGTGAAATGGCTAAGTCAATAATTAGAGATGAATTACCTTATTCATTTGGTGAAAGTAGGAATGTAGAGACCTTTGCACAAACCGCATTAAACCCCTATTATAAAAAAGTTTCTAGGAATGTGGTAAAGGGTGATTGTAAATTAGTTTACAATGAGGCTAAGAATTTTTTAGTAGCAACACATACGTCACTAAATACTAGGGTTTCTTTGACATCGGATGGGTGGGTAGGAGTGAACGGCGTACCAATGATGTGTGTAACATGCCATTGGATAGATTTGGATTCGCTATTTCAAAAGAGGATAGTTTCATTCAGATTTGTTAGGTACCTACATAAAGGTGAAGCATGTAACAATTTTGGTATTTTTGATAAAGTTTTTGCTATTGGTTTTGATAATGTCTCTAATAATACTAAGGCAATTGCTAGTTTGCTAATTATACTTAATCCTTTAGAACCGGAAATTTTTCATGTTAGGTGTGCTTGTTATATTTTAAATCTTTGTGTACAAGATGCACTTAAATATGGACACGATAAAATTGAGGCAATAAGAAATTGTGCTCATTTTATTACGTTGAGTGGTGCAATATATCAAACTTTTCATGATTAGTGTCAACTTAGGGGAATTGTATTAAAACATTTTCATAAAGATATTAGACATCGTTGGAATTCTACTTTTGATTTATTAAGTGTTGTTCTTCACTATCGTTTTAATCTTAGAGAAGTTTGTATTGCAATGAGTATACAAGATTGTATGTTAGATGATGATTTTTGGTTTTTTGCCGATAGTTTCTACAAACTTTTAGAACCTTTTAATGATGTTACTTTACAATTTTCAAAAATATATACATCTACATCTAGTGGTATTTTACTTGCAATTGTCACTATGATGACAATATTTAAAAATTTGGTAAATGACCCTTTCATTGGAAAAATTGTTTATGCAGCTTTATTAATTTTTTAAAATATTTTGATCTGCTTCCTATGTTATATTGTGTTGTTTGTATCATGAATCCCATGATTAATTTAGATGGCACAAAAAATTTAATTGAGATTTTTTATGCTTATGCTCCACACGAAGAAATTGATGATTTTGACCATGTTTTTTTATTACAAATTTTTAAAACGTTTTGAATAGTTTATATGATAGGATAGAATTTATTCCTCTTACAATACACAAATACAAAATGTTAGTTCTTCTTCTTCTTTTATGTTATCAAAGGGAAAGGGTCTTGCCACTAGTAGTATTTTAATCTCTTAAAATCAAAAAAATCTAGAACCAATTCACCAAATGAGTTGAAATGGTATAATGCACAACCTCCCATTGATGATGTAGTAGATGTATTTTCCTTTTGGAAAACTAAATGTCACGCCCCACTTCCCAAAATACGGGAATACGAGCATGTAACGTAGGCCCAGCGAATGATTATGCATCATCCATAAACTGTACCAGTCTAACTCAACAATATACAAGAGAAATAACCACGCAGGCAAAGAATATAATTACATAAACAATGAATAAACTGAAAGATAATCATGAAATAAATTTACCAATAATAATCCAACATCTGGGATAAAACAAACTTTGGGTCATAAAGCCCAAGAATACAAAGTATGATAAAAAGAAATACAATAAGCAAATAACAAAAGATAGCTAAGTAGTCTAATAGTCCAGCTCTGATCATCAAAGAGTTTGCTCACCAATGTCTTCTGGTATTGCTCCTTCGGTACCTGTTAATACTGGATCTAAAAAGAAAGAAAATAGTGCCCGTAGAGCAAGTCGTGGGCGGGAAGTAGAGGAAACAGAGGATAAAGGAAAGCATGAATATCAAAGAATAAGGACATGGTCAAAGACAAGGAACGAAGCAAAGGCAGGAAAAATATCAAAGTGCTACAGTAAATCACGCATGTAATGAGTGATATCAGGATCAAGCAGGAAATGCAGGTTATTAATTATTTTATTAATCTATCTAGTGTACGTACTACTGCGTCCCATTCCACAGGTTTAGTGTAAACACACAGTGAACGCTTTATACTGATGGTAAATTCTCGATTCGTGTACCCGGCCCAGTAGTCGGGAATTTATGGGATGTTCGGGATTTTCAGGATTTCGGGATTTTCGGGATTTTCAGGATTTCGAGATTTTTGGGATTTTCGGGAATTCGGGATATTCGGGATGTTCGGGATTTGCTGGCGAGGGACCCCTACCGAGTACAGTCTTCGATTGTTCACAACCAAGTCAAACCCATGATACCCCAACTTTTTATTAATTTATTTTAATCCTATGTGAGCATGCAAGAAGGTGTCAATGTTGTATAATACTATGTGTGACTAATTCTATGCGTTACAGACGAAGCATGAAGCAAACACATTATATAAACACACATCACATGATCAGGACAGAATGACCTTGCTGTACTAAAACATGGATTACAGCCACTATAAAATAGCAAAACTGAATCCTCCAAAAGGCCTAGAAAGTAGACTTCCACACGGTTCCAGTGAATATAATTAAGGGATATAAAAGATATAGGAACTAGGGTGAAAACTCTATTCTATTCAGGTTTTATGTTCTGGCAGCATGCAGTAGGTTGTGTTCAACTAATTATTTCAGGTCAGAGAACTCATTAATAAAATCTATAAAAACTTTGGGTGATAACTGTACATGTCTAGGTCCAGCCTAATTTATTTCAGATTTTTATTTTACTTTTGACAGGGTCAAAAAAATACAAAACAGCAGTATACGCATGAAATTGTCAGTCTGAAATTTCTAACATGGTTGTACTAAAATGATGATACCTAGCAGATGACACAGCGGAACTTAGATCCGCCAAAATGATGTTAAACTAGACATCAGAGGATAAAAATTCATATTTGTAAAGGAAATTCAAATTTTGACATTATCATGGGTGAAAGTCTAATACAAAATGAAATAACTAGCAGTCTAGAAATTGTCTTAACATGAACAAGTAAATAAATAAATCATATGATCACATATAGTATGAAAATTGGTAAACAAGTGAATCATAGGTGTCAACATGCAATTTCTAAGATTTAAGATACAATTATCGCAGGCATGGTATTAGTTCATCAATTAAATTTAATCCAGTACATTCAATTTAGCATGTCCAACTTATCAAGTAGTTCTGTGCATGAATCTAGTTATTTAAATGTGCATATGCATAAAATAATGGGGACTAGGTTATAGATGAAAGAGATAACACGATATTAAGAGTATGTCGGGTTAGCTCGTGTAAACCCTCGATAAACTTAACGGAATTGTCAAAGTAGATTGATAACGAAATGGACGGATCTACTTGCAGAGATCAAATAAATTTGAACATATTAAAATGCTAGTTCAAGAAGAGAATTGCCTGTTATATTGCAGATACAATTAATAAGAATAATAGGATCAGAATTCCGGGTGAAAACACCAACAGTACGTACGAGACATGTGCTAAGAAACCCAAGCAAACAACAACAACACTCACAGCCAAAGGAAAACCCCATATTGACAGAACACGGGACAGCGATCGGGATCTGATGCGCCAAAATACGGGATAGCAATCTCATCCAATAGATGATCTCCTTCACACCAGATCGGTCCAAACACAGAACAGCGAAAGGGGATCACTGTGCCAAAACACAGAACACCGAATTGGACCAATCAGCTCCCGTCTTCAACTTCGGCAGAGAGAGAAGGTGAGAGCGGCGAACTGGTGGCGATGGCACGGCACGACTGTGAACATGACAGTGCGGCATGCGGTGGCAGGGGCTGGCAATGCTGGTAGCGGCGAGGGCGACAAGCGGCGCTATGGTCGAGGAGCGACGGCAGCGACCAAGGCAGTGCGAAAGCAAACTCTATTTTCGCTCGAAAACAGGGGAAGACGATGTCTGGGCTTGGACGGCAACGAGGATGGGAAGAGGTGGCGAAGCGGAGGAGAAGGCAATGACGAGGCGGTGGACGAGGGACGGTGAGGACAAGAGGGTGAACGGATGATGGGGGAACACAACGGTGATGAGGTCTAGGGGAAGGAGACGATGATGGAGGTGGAAGGTGGTCGGAGTGATGGAGCGACGGGTGATGGGTTTGGTGGCGGAAATCAGAGAGAGCGGGAGAGATGGAGAGGATGAACAGTATAGGGGAGGTAGGGGGTTGAATAGGGAGAGAGATTAAAAGTGGCTAGGGTTTAAGAAATTAATTAGGGTTAGGGTTATTAGAAATAGTGATTATTTATAGGGGAAATAGGATATTGGGTATTGGGTAGTTGGGTAAAGATCCAATAGAGTAAAATACATTGTACATAATACAATTGATCAATACAAATCCGAATACAAGAAATAAGATATCTGAAAATATATAATTTGCATTACATAAATTATTTGAAATAATTATAAACACAATTATTGAAATGATAATATATATTAATCGTAATAACCATAAGAATAAAAATGATAACCTTGACAATAAAATAGTAATACTAATAACAACATTAATAATAATAATGACAATAAAAATACTAATAACAATCATCAGAACAATATCAATACATAAAAATATGAACTTGTGGAAATAGTCCAAATTGTAATAATATTTATTTTATTTGAGTTTAAAATGAAAATAGTTGATCAAGTAGAAATGGAAACAAAGTTTATTCAAAATAATTAGAATTATTGTTTAGGAAAATATTTTAACGAAGAACTCAAAACAAATTTGACAATAACAATTTTATAAATCTCGAAATACAGAAAATTACTCAGAAAATATGCATTTGCAGGAAATAGGGTTAGACTAATGAACATATTTTTAGTATTCTTTCTCGAATGTCTAAAGATTTGCTAATGGTACCGGTGTCAACCGTTGCATCGGAAAGTGCTTTTTCTCTTGGTGGCAGGATTATGAGCCAGAACCGGAATCGCTTGACGACAAAGAATTTGGAAATGTTGGTATGTGCCGAAGATTGGATGAAAGCGGAAGAGAGGACTCAAGGCTTACAAGAATCACGAAACGGATCAATAAGTAGCGACAAGTGAAGAACTAATAGAATGTAATTTGTATAATGTATTGTAAATAATTGGGAAAATTTAGGGGGATGAGATTCTATATTTAGGTTAAGTAGAAGTGCACGTCAATAATCCAATACCTTCTCCTCATTCTAAATGGATGCCATCTCGATCTCTAAATTCAAATAATTCCCTTGTTTTGTAATTTGATCTAATTTGTATGAAATTGTATTCATGAACTTAATTTTATTTAACATCATGTAATTTATTAAATCGATTTAAATTAGGTTTTAATTTCTTTTATTTATTAGTCCTTTGCAACTATTATAAAATTACAATTTAATACTTGATCTTTCATCATCCTTTATAATATATATATATATATATATATATATATATATATATATATATATATATATATATATATATATATAATACTAAAAAACCGGGCCACCCTTGGGGCCGGGGGCCAGGTTCGGGCCTAGATTCCCCCCCCCCCCCAGCCCGGCCCGAGAGATCCTTCAGCCCGGCACGGATTGGCTCGGGACCCGGCAAAGCCCGAGCGGTTCCGGCCCGGCCCGAATGCCACCCCTAAATGTATTCAAGCGATAATTGTGAGGGTGAAAGTTTATATTTTTGTAGATAAAATTTCCAGTTTTTAGGGAACAGATGTTTCAGTTTTGAAAGATGAAAACTCAAATTCTAAAGAATTGTTCTCAGTTTCAAAAGAGGCAAAATTTCATATTTTTAGAACTAAACAATTTCATATTTTAGGGATGAGATCCCAGATAATAAAGAGAATTGTTTCTGTTTAAATCGATTTTAATTCTAGAAAAATTTATTGAGCTTTATGTATGTATCGAAAGTGAGATTTAAAAAAGGAATTTAAAGGATTTTTTGGATTGAGTTTTATTTCCCCATAAGAAAGAGTTTTTGTGGTAGCAACGGTTTATTAAATGAAATGAGAATAATGAAGGGATTTGTTGATGTACAAATGTTTATTTTTGGAATGAGATATTCATGTGGAGATTTTTATTCACTGCCGTAGTGTTGTGGGAAAAGTTTTATTTTTCAGAAAAGAGAATATAAAGAATATTTTGAATGATCGAACCAGAGATTTTTTATTGTGATTAAGGTTATTATGATAACCCTGGATGGACGCTTGAGGCGTTGAGTTGGGAGCACTAGATATTGAGCAAACCCAAGAGTACCGGCGAGGGATATTTTTTATTGTAGAAAATTAGCCTGCGAGGCTTGTGTTCCTGGTTTGGCAAGTGAAGTATGGTAGGGTAGTGCTAGTTCTAGGTGATTCGGGTTGTTATTATTACAAATCTAAGGATAAGTTGGGAATTGTGACGGAACTTGGGAAACGTAAGTATGAGCTCTATTTTCAGTCGGACGAATGTATTTCGGGATAGTGTATTTGTTGTGCCTCTCTATTATATTCGCGTGTCGAGGGTCGGCAGGCCTATTTGCGGAATATCTAGAAGTGAGACGGATTTGGTATGTTCGTGCATCGAGGGTCGGCAGGCCTATTCGCGGAACATACAGTATGTTCGCGCATAGAGGGTCGGCATGCCTATTCGTGGAATGTACGGTGTATCCACAAGTTGAGGGTCAGCAGACCTATTCGCGGGGTATACGACAGGGAGGTGATTCTCCAGAGTTAGAGCAATGCTTGCGGGATGCTTGCATGTTTACACTTGTACAGCTTGGCAGGTTGCGTACCGAGAATGGTGTCTATTCACGGAGTGTCTAATCTTATCTCTGTCACTTATATAGTTTCATGGCGAGGGATTGAACCCTAAAATTTGGTGAACGCTAAGGGATTGCCCTTGGACCTATGTAGTTTGGGATGAATAGAATCTAAACAAGTATGCATTAGTGTGCATCATGTGCATTGTGTTTTTTTTAACATAGTTTTATGCATTTTCCTTTGTTTTTCTCAACACACACTTATTCATTTAGTGTAGTTTCACTTGTTGATTTTATGAATCTTTTATCTTTTTTTATTTTATGTTGTGCGACAAGTTTGTGATTGAGACTTTGGAGGGTTACTATTAGTATGGTATTGCGTCAGTTGTATTCAACTGATGTGCCCACTTTTCTGGTCAGTTTGCAGGATTTGCGAGTAAGTGGCTTGAGCAAGGTTAAAGCTTGGACTTTGAGATGACTGAAGTTAAATGTTGAGATGTGTTGTAATACATATATTTAATTTTCCGCTGTGCATTGTAATAAAGAACTGTTGTAAAGAAAAGTTAAAATTTTCCTCGTGTTCATACTATGTTTGGATTCCATTAAAGTAAAGATTCTGGTGTTGTATCTCTTATTTCTATTATTGAAATTCGGGGTGCTACACTAAACCTGGGTATCAAACAAAACACAAAACACAACACCAAACCCTAGCCAACTTCGATAAAAGACGAGAAAGCAAAAAGCACGACTTCGGGTGCCAAATGGATAATCCCAATCATCAACTCTACCTTCAACATTCAGATAAGCCTGGAGCTATTCTTGTGCCACGACCCCTGGTTTTAAGACAACTATAGCACATGGAGTCGATCCATGACTATGGCTTTGACAGCCAAAAACAATCGGACTTTGGTTCAATCGAGGAGCCTGATGAGAAAAATTCAGAAGAGCTACAGCTATGGAATCATTACAAAAATTTGGTCAAGACTTGGCTGTTGGGATTGATGTCTAAAGAGACTGCCAGCAGCGTCATCAACAACAAGGATGCTAAATAGATGTGGCTCGATTTGCTTGAGCATTTCTAACATGTGAACATGATCCAATTGTTCAATGTCGAGAACGAGGTCCACTACTGTGTGCAAGAAAGCATGTTTACAGGGTCTTATTTCATAAAGCCGAAAGGTTTATGGGATGAGTGTGATGCGCTATGTATTTTTCCAACATGCTCGTGTGGATCGATCAAAGAAGTGGCTGCGTATCTAAAGACGCAGAAAACCATGAAGATCCTTATGGGACTTCATGAGTCATATGTGGGCATTCGCAGCAACACTTCGTTACAAGAACCACTACCCATAGTGAACAAGGCATATTCGCTAGTTTTTCGCCATGAGAAGTAGTCGGAGGTGACGACCGGGCATGCTCAACCTGATTCTGCTTTTTTTTGCCATGAAAAACTCGAATCGTGAGTCTGAAGGAGAAAAAAGCGAACAAATATGTTCTAAATGCAACAAAAGAAACCACACCGTCAAAAACTGTCGTGCACATCTTAAATGCACCTTTTGCGGCCGAAAAGGGCAAATAGTTTATTATTGTCGCTAGAAGGAGGCGGTGGCTAAAGCTAAATTTAATACAATGATTTCCAAGGGAAATCAACCTACATCCTACATGACCGAAAGGAAGGAGATAAATTTTCCCATCAAAGCACACGAATGCAAAAAAATTCTAAACATGCTAAAGAATAAATCTTCTTCTGCCAATCATGTTGGTAATTGTTCGACTCATGATGAGCTTGCAGGTAAAGCTTTCTCACTTATTTCTAATGGCAAAAGTAGTACATGGATTTTGGATAGTGGGTGCACAGATCATATAATACGTAATAATTTGCTCACAGGTTTGAGACCTATTAATAACCACATTATGGAATTGCCAAATAGCTTAGTAGCACAAGTGACCCATATTGGCAAATTTGTTCAATCTCCTAATTTAATTCTTGATAATGTTTTATGTGTCCCATACTTCCGATTGAATTTAATTTCAATTAGCTAATTGGCCGTTGATTCATCTTGCACGACCATTTTTCTAAGCCAAATTTGTGTCAATTAGGACCTACACTCGGGGAAGATGATTGGGACAGGAATTGAACAGGAGGGTCTCTACTACCTCGATCAAGCCAAGAAATGAACATACAATCATGTCCAAACCTCCAATCCAACCCTCTGGCATCAACGTCTTGGGCATCCCTCGACCAAAGTCTCTTCGTTATTTCATTTTCCAAATTTCAAAAATAAATCTTGTAATACCGACAGGTGCTTAATTTTCTCGTTAGCTAAACAAACAAGACTCTTATTTCCTTCAAGTTCCATTACTACTGCATCCTATTTTGACTTAATTCATGTTGACATTTAGGGTGGTTATAAAGTTGTTTCTATTTCGAGTGCAAAATACTTTCTTACTATTGTTGATGATCACACTAAATTCACATGGATTTATCTTATGAGACACAAATCAGACGCTAGGGATCTTCTAACAAAATTTATCAACATGGTTGAAAATTAATTCAATTCCAACATCAAAATCATTCGTAGTAACAATGGTCCTGGATTCAAACTTGAAAGCTTTTATGCACACAACGGTATAATCCATCAAACTAGTTGTATCAATACACCACAATAAAATGGAGTCGCCAAATGAAAGCATAGGCATTTTTAAAATTTGGCACGTGCTCTAGTCATTAAAACTAGCCTTCCTAAACAGTTTTGAGGGGATGCTATTCTTACTTCTACATATCTCATAAATCGAACACCCACTCCTCTTCTCCAAGGAAAACCTCCATATGAAAAATTGTTCAACAAAGTTTCAACTAATTCACATTTACTAGTATTTGGTTGTTTGTGTTTTCTTTCCTCACATGCACAAAATCCTTTAAAGTTTGATCCTTGAGCATCTCTATGTATTTTCCTTGGATATCCTTATGGGCAAAAAGGGTATCACATTTTTGAACTTGCTTAGAAAAAGGTCATGGTTTCACGGGACATCACTTCCTTTGAAACCACATTCCCTTTCCATAATCATGAACTATCCGTTGCACCACAAATAATTCTGATACGCCAAGATTTTTGGTTGAAAATAGTGACCAAGTTTTGACATTTGACATGGATTCATTATCAGAGCCCATTCTTCCACTTCTCCAAATGGGCCTCCTCTCACTCCAAACAATCCTTCCCTTCTCACCAGCCCAAATGAACAACCAATTCCAACCACACACAACAAAGAACTTCAAATATGCTTCTCCTACTTCCTCTTTGCCAAAACATACCAGTTGTTGCATCACTATCACCACCTCCTAACCAAACTATGAACACACTACCACCATTACAAATTGCGCCAACTCAACCATGTCATTGTGTCAGCCGTCCAACCAAACCATCTTCGTATTTATAGGACTTTCATATCGAGATGACTCTCCCTTCAAGGCCTGCACCAACATCATCCACGAACCTGGTCAACACTTCAGATACTGCTCACCCTCTTTCTCATTTTTTGTCCTACGATAAACTCTTCTGTTCATAGAGAATTCACTACTCAACTCACATTCCTCAAAAGACCCATAAGTTTTTCCCAAGCTGTTCACAACTCCAAATGACGTGAAGTTGTGCAATATGAGATAGCAGCATTGCAAGATAACAGGACCTGGAGTTTAGTGCCATTGCCATCCCATAGGCGTCCTATCTGCTGGAAATGGGTGTATAAAATAAAATTGAAGGCTGATGGGACAATAGAACGGTATAAAGCCCGGATGTTGGCCAAAGGTTACAGTCAAGTTGAAGGAGTCAATTACACGGAGAATTTTGCTTCGGTGGCCAAAATGGTAACAGTTCATGTTTTACTCAGTGTGGCAGTCTTGCGTGGTTGGCATTTACATCAATTAGATGTCAACAGTGCATTTTTGAATGGTAACCGTGATGATGAAGTATGCATGTCCTTGCCTCCTAGTTTCGGACGAAAGGGGGAGAATCGTGCTTGCAAACTTCACAAATCATTGTATGGATTGAAACTGGCTTCTAGGCAGTGGTTTATAAAATTATCTACCACACTCAAGGCCGCTGGCTTTCTTATGTCTTTGTCTAATTATTTCTTATTTGTCTGAAGTCATCAAGGAAGCTTTTTGGCATTACTTGTATATGTTGATGTTGTGATGTTGGTTGGAAATGACTTGCAGGACATAGATAATACTAAACTTTTCTTGTCCAACCAATTCAAACTCGAGGACTTAGGACAACTCAAATATTTTCTTGGCATAGAGGTTGCAAGATCACGGTATGGAATCACTTTGTCACAGCGTAAATATGCCTTAAAAAGTTTGGATGATGTTGGGTTCTTGGGTGCCAAACCTTTTCGGTTCCCTGTAGAGCGGAATATGTCCTCACACAATCAAATGGAAAACTTTTGGATGATGCATCACCGTACAAAAGACTAGTTGGGAGGTTAATCTACTTGACCATAACGAGGACAGACTTAACTTATGTTGTTCATGTCATGATGCAGAAAACCCCGACAACCTGTGACACCCCGAATTCTAAATAAGTCTGAATTCGAATTTCTACAGGATCTTTACACTTCACTTCGTACAATTTTACAAGGAATTTAAAACTTTTGTATAATACTGTTTACATCAACACAGTGGAAGCAAATTACAACATATTACATGAATAAAATAACTCTTGAGACAATTCTTTAAGCAGCATTCCTCTTTAGTCCTTTCATTTATTTTATCCTGCATAGAAACTGTGGGTACGTCAGTTGCATATAACTGACGCTAGGATATAATACATCGATTTCTCTTACTTGGAAAATACACACTTGTTCACAAACAAAACTAAGGGGGACTATCTTATTGTTGTCATGTGTGACTGTGCACGTAGTTTTAATGTAGTTACTTATTGTTTTATGACACTAATGCACACTGGTGTGAACTTATGCATCACATTCTACATAAATCTGAGGGCAAGCCCTCAGATTTATGAGTTAAACTACTATGATAACTACGGTAAGTATCCTAGATATTTTATGAATTACGAGCCCAAGTCCAGACAACTTGGAAGGGAATTCCATGCCATGACATGACGCATCATGTAGACAGCCTATGGACAATTCGTCTCCGTCATGGGACAATGGTACTACGTAGTCACCAAGCACCCCACAAGCGTCGCCATGGTCCCGATAATTCTAGAGAGGTATTCACATCATGACATGACGCATCATGTAGACAGCCTGTGAACACTCTCACACCGTAGATCTGAGGCCCTCATACTTGTGTTTTTCTCTTACTTTCATCACATCTTCACTATGTGTCTAATCCTTAGATAATTGAATCATGGGTAAAAATTAACACCATAGAGTTAGCATTACCTCTACACCGAACTTAACCATCAATTTATAACAACGACCCAAAACTTGGTCTTTTTATGCAACATTCATTTTTCAAGAATTCATTCATGCCGGTATAAGGACTTAGCTACACTCTAGTTCTTAACTTCTTGTTCATGTTCACCAAAATTTGAATGTTTATACTCACAAATTTTCACATTTCATTATGTTCTTTTTATTTCATTGTCCATGCACACTTTCACACATTAGACATCAACTTCATAATTAACTTACTACATCTCATAATTTAATCTCCACATAATTACTTGCATTCACATTTTACCTCTTTCTTTAATTATACTAAAAACCACATTTTTAAAGAAAAACTTTAATCCATTTTAATATAAAAAACCACATCTAATCTTCACAAAAATACGTAAAATGTTGTAGAATTAATTTTCATAAAGTCTAGATAATATATGAAGAATCATAAAATTTTTTCTCAATTTTTATTTGCACTTTAAACTCTTAAAACTCAAAAAAAAAAATTAAAAAAGTAAAAAGTGGGTCGGCAGAATCGAACCCAGAACCAAACAGAACCCCCGCCCAGCTACATTAACAGACCCAAAGCACACCCGAAGACCACTAGGTCATGAGTGACTAATCGATATGAATAGGGTTAATATCTTTAATATCTTTATATGCCGATTGTACTGTATTTGAGAAAATCGAATTTTAAGAAAAATAGGGTTTCTTCAAGACTCAAACCCAAAGCCCCTAGCACTGTACACAACGCTAATAACCCACAATGAAAACCAGTATGCCCAAACTCAATTTCTGTTATAGTTAGAAGTCGAATAGTTGTAAACTTACTGTCTATTTATAAGTCTCTTTTAAAAAATTTGATTTCTGAATACATTAGTATCTTTTAAATTAAACTTGTCCAGAATATTTTCCTTAAAATAAAACAATATAACAGTAATTAAACTTTTAATTTTTTAACATTAAATAAGTTTTCTTTACAACTTATATTCGAAGAAAATCTTATCGACTTTAAGATGTACTATAGCTCCTTCTCAAAATACCAATATAAAATCCACTAAATATAGGTTCTTGTTCTCTTTTTCGATTCTACAAGAGTCTAGTCATTATTCTTTTATCACATCCACAACAATTTATTCATTTAGCAATTAAACATGACATTATCTATTCATCTCAATCTACAACTAAACATAGCAATATCCATTCATTTACAACTAAGTCATTCATTCAACAAGATTATCACACTAGCATGGTTCATTTACAAATAGATATTCTAGCATGAATTTTATTAATAGAACACCATGATGAGCTTTAATTTACTAATCACAATCAGATTTTCTCTTTTCTCCTACTAATCTTTTTAAGCAATTTCATGGTTCATTTTACTAGTTTCTCTAGCATATTTATAGAATTAATTTCCTAGTATGGTACTACATTAAAAGTAGAGAAATCACTCACCTTCTTTGAAGAACAAAGAAAACTCCTAAAGAAACTCCTTGAAAACACGATCGTCTCCCTTCTCCTCCTAGCTTGTGCTAAAACCTGAGCCTTCTCCTCCTTGATGGTGTCACCCGAGCCTCTCCTCCTTGATGCTAGTCGGCCACCCAAAATGCAAGAGCACACACAACACTCATTCTTTTTCTCACACAACTCTATCTTTTCTCTTACACAAATTCTATCTTTTCTCTTTTGAAATTTCTAAGTGTAAAAAGAAATGAAAGACTAATGGGGCTATTTATACACAACTCAAATCCAAATGAAGGGTTGAGATGAGTTTGGATGAAGGTTTTAGATGCATTTGGGAGTTAGTAGAACTACCTATCATCAAGTAACCAATTCTCCACTCTTCCGCTCTCTCCATCCCCTCCAAGTGTGGCCGGCCTAGTCTCCTCAAGCACTTGCACGTGCATGTGCAATGCACGTGTCTCTATAAGCACACTAGTTAAGTTTGTACAATTATTAATTAACTAATTTGTTACATGACAAGTCTACTCTACAAGTTGTCTTAATTACTAATAAAATTAACTAGTGGGCTAAAACCATGGGCTTTTAATTAATTAATTAATTAATTTTGGGTGGGCTAGAATTAAGTCATTAAGCCGGATTTAATAAGAGGCTTTTAAAAAGAGAAGAAAATATTTTTCATGACTTAAGAATAATTTTTAAAGCTAAATACACACATTAAATTACAGGTGCAAAAGATGTGAATTTAAATGAAAATTTAATTATAGAAAAATTCAGGATGTTACACAACCACACCTAGAGGCAGGCAATCACTTGGGCAGGGTATTTTACTACCATCCACAGGTTCATTTTAGTTACGAGCATATTGTGATGTCAATTGGGCTCGTTGCAAGGACACAAGAAGATCATTACAAGTTATTGTATTTTACTTGGTCAAGCACCAGTTTCTTGGAAGACCAAGAAATAGACTACGGTATCTCGCTTGAGTGCAAAAGTAATGTATCGCTCTATGACTACTACATGCTGCAAAATTACATGGTTGAAAAACATCTTAAAAGATTTGAAAGTAAGCCACACGCAACCAATGACTTTGTTTTGTGATAATCAGGCAACCATGCATATAGCATCAAACCTATTTTTCATGAGCGAACTAAGCAAACAGAAATCGATTGCCACCGGGTACATGAGAGGATCCAAGAAGGAATGATTTGGACAGCCTATAATCGAACCACATATCAAGCAGATTTGTTCACTAAGCCATTAAGGTCCACACAGTTCGTAGTCTTAGCAAGTTGGGTGTCAAAAACATACACTCCAACTTGAGGCAGCGTGTTAAAGGCCGTCAACTTAATAGGTAGGCTGTCAACTTTGACAAATATTGTAAATTGATCTCTAGTTATTTATTTGATTATAGGCTTGAATGAAGACATGATTACATGCTTGATAATAGGCTTGATTATAGGTAATAGAGTAGGATCTTGATGTATTGCTACTAGTATAAAGTTGTAATCCTTGCTCAATGAAGTATCAATAAAACCAATTCATGCATACTTCGTTAAACTTTCAGGTCTGAAGGGGATAGTTCTAAAGAAGTGTTAATTTTCTGTCCCCATTCTAGATTTTTTTTGGTTCCAGAAACTCTTTCACTTAAACGAAAATTTTAAAATTCCAACAAGGGTTCTGGGATTTATATTTATGAATCTGAGTACTCATTTGTAACACGGCATCTATGCTACATACCCAAATGTCTAATTTTTTAAAATAGTTGATAAAAAGTGAAAGACTAAGCACAATCTTAATGCACTAAAAAATATGTATCTTTCTGACATGTTTTTTGTTTGTTGTCCTATTTTAATTTCATGTCATAGCAAATTAGTTTTGTTTCTGTTTAATACATAATAATTATTATATTTATTGAACAATATATTTTAAGATCCTTCTTATAGTGCTTCAATATTTTCTAAATCCCAACAATAGATGGACAACTTCTTCAAGATCTCTCTTTTTAGAATCCTCCATCATCCCATATGTTATACTTAATATTTTCCGACTCCTCACCCTCACTTGCAATTCACGATATCTTTAGCTTTTGTATCGTATATAACCATTTTATGCATCTGTGCACAGTTTTAAACATTTCTGTGTTTATGTTGTTACTAAACAAGAAATGTGTGAACTCTTGTTACCATCTGCTGTATTGGTGATTTGGTTCATCACATGTTCTGCATTTATTATCATCCTACAAGTGTTTCTTGTATTTTTTATTTTTTATTTTTTATTTTTACCAATGGGCTTTACAGTCATTATACATTTTGTCGTCTTGGTCCACTTTGTGCCTCGAAATCACGTTGGATGAAAATCCCCGATCACTGCAATGGAGAATATCAATAGCAAGACCTCTCACTTGGTCTGCAAGTTTATGCCTCAATCAAATTGAGTTAACTGAGAAAACGAAATTTTCTCATTCAGCTTTACTGAAGTAAACTTCATGAAGTTCAATGGATTTTATAGGCATGAGGCAAGTGGAAATCAAATGGGTTAGATATTTAATTGGATTGACAGGCACAAAATTAATATTAATTTTACCCACAAATTATGTTTATTAAACACTACAAACCGCACAGGCTATAGCGGCGCTTTTACAAGGCTATAGCGGCGTTTTTTGGCGCCGTTATAGCTCATAACGGCGCTTCTAAAATCGCCGCTAAAAGCGCCGTTAGAACGTGCGTCGTTATAACCATATAGGCTATCGCGGCGCTTTCGGACGCCGCCGCTATAGGGTGTCCACCTATAACGGCGTTGCCAAACCGCCGTTATAGAAGCGTTTCGTTTTGAAAAAAAAAAATAGCTATAACGGCACTTTTTCCAAGCGCCGGGACTGCACCAAGATTAAAAAGCTAGCATTGGTACCCTGCTGCGGCGCTGGTCCAGCACCGCGATAGTGGGTACTCAAAAGTTGTACCTATTGCGGCGTTTCGTGGTAAACGCCGCGATAGGTAGGTTTTTTTTTTTTTTTTTTTTTGGCATTTTATTATAAAATTTTCAATTGAAAAAACCAGTAATTAATCGCATATTATAAATACATGTAATCATATTAAATTTAAATGCAAATCAGGTAAATCAATAATATCATAATCAAGAACCAAAAGTCACACATAACAAAAAACAACTCAATAGAAAACAAAATATGTAACACATAAACTGTCATATAACAAGTATCAAATGTATATGTTGTACAACACTTAGTTATTACAAAAGATAGATATAATTCCTACAAAACATTTTTAAAAAAGTCCAAATTCGACAAACTACAGCAGGGGAGTCTCCTCGTGTGGCCCGCTGTTGCTTCCAATTCCATCGTTATTTTGCCCTAGCGTATGTGCGTGACTGGAAACCGATGGAATCCGTTGGCTCTGTAGAAAAAACATAAATATTTCAGTAAAGTAATGGATATAAGAGGCAACACATACACATACACATACACATACACAGAGAAAAAATAACTGTATAAATTATAATGATACAAAAAGACCATAAAATTTAAATGTTTCATGTTTGGATTTTGAGACTACAGTTAGCCAAGGAAGCTGCAGTTGTCTCTACTACATATAACTATTAGTAAAAAGAAAACCACCCATTCAAGAAAGATATATACTTCTTAAACAAGTGCATGCGGTCTTAGCTATATAAAAAAGTAATGTTTTACTTCAAAATGTTTTTCGAATGTAATTCTTATATAATTTTTGAGTAAATTCTTAGCTAATGGAACAACATCCCGACCAGGTTGCACTGAAAAATTATTTACGGTGAGATCTCTCCGAATCCAAACCACTCTTGCTACACATTCCTTCTAGTACCACTAAAATCTCCCTTGGTTCGTCATCTCATCATCATATATGATATATGTGCTCAAGTGTTCTCTATAACAATCTAGCACAGTTGTAAATAAATTTACTAAAATAACTACCGCCGATAACAACTGTAGTCATAAAAATATGAGATCTATGTCCAATAGGTAATAATTCGTAAATGTTTCATATTCAATGCAAAATTACAGAATATGAGAATCAATATTTATGAAAAAAGTAACAAGATTCCACAGAACAACTGTGAACAATTTTTAAATTTTGTGTGTATTCGACAGTATTTAAGAAGCACTAGAGAAAGTGTCTGACATGTGTGGAAGTACCTATGAAGTATTGGAATCTGAAACAGTTTCAGCTCCATGATAGAAATGTGTGAACTATATTGCAGGTACTTACCAGGACAAGGGCCGAGCAAGAAGTTGTTGAAAAGAGTAGTATTAAATTAGAAATAATATCTGCCAAACTACAATGCCTGAAACAGGAGATGGAAAGTTTCATAAAAGAAAGGCGAATAGCTAAGTTGTATCTTGAATGTGTGGAACCATATTGAGATCAATCAAAATTGTCGTCCACACCTCATATTAACTGATAGTATTTTATACTTTTCCATTGTGACTAATGAAATTAATTGAAATACCTGCAAACTTTCTAGGCAATTATCTATATAAATAACTAATAACAAAATTTTGGGGTCTTAACATATAAAGGTAAGAGATCATACTTTACAAGATCTGAAACTTCGGCCATGAACGCAGAAAAGTCCATATCTGCAAGAGATTGCTGAGAAGCACCCTCAGTCTTGGGACCTTTACCATTAGAAGATGACAATGGAGAGGAATTTGATGAACCATCGACAGAAGCCTTCAGTTGAAAATTGGGTTTGAGTAGAAGCACACTTGCGCATGACAAAAAGAATTTCAGAACGCTCAAAATTGGGTCAGTTGATACCTCATGAATCTGGGCTTTCAGAACTGGGAGATGATTTTTGTTAGGCCCCTGTAGATGATCAGCAACAAACAGGTTTAACTAAAATGGAGGAAATAAATGTTACTTAACTCTTAAATAATAATCACAGTCATAGCCTAGAAATAACGATAAAAAAAATCATAGTCTAGAAAAGACAAAAAAATTAATTACAAAATATAAATCTTTCATTTGGTATAGAATCAGTAGAATATATGTTTTCACAATTATGCTGGACATCCATTGACAGGAACAGTGGAGGTAAGAGGTATCTAGTATGGGCAGCTATTGTTCAGTGGTGTAAGAAAAAATTCGAGAGGATTGCGAAATTTCAATAGATCAGTAATTTTTAAAATGTGTAGCATTCATGTAAATAAGAATAACAAATTGTTATTAACTTGCACTTTAAATCTCAAGGTCCTGGAGTAACAAAGACAATAATATTTTTGTCTCCTTAATGCTTGGAAGTAAGAGTTTAAAACCACACAACCTGCTTCATGCTTGGAAGTAAGGGTTTAAAATCACACAACTATATGGAAATTGATAGACCATCCCTATAGTGCCATTAACATGTTTCGTGTCAGACTCACTGTTTTTGGCTAATGGAAAGCATGCATACACTCCAAATGGCAATGAAATAGACGTAATATTCTTAACCATCAATATAAACCATAAATGTACAATCATTTCTATCATGATTTAATTAAGGCATTATTCTATGATTTAATTAAGGCATTATTCTATGTATTGCTTGTTCATGAGGTTGATCAGGGTGCGCGCATAGTGTAATATCCGTTCCTCGTGTGGATATATATATATATATATATATATATATATATATGCTTCTTAGAAATTCTTTGTCAACCTCACAAACCTTTAATTAACGTTATTATAATTTTTACTTCCAATTGTAATGTCACATGATAACAAAGTTCATTTTCTTTTTAATTAATCGTAAGAGCATGCGGATAGGGACTAAAATATTACTCTTTCTGGCCTCTAACTTTAATTAATTAATTAACTAATTTTAGCTGCAATCATGCACGAATAAAAGATTGGAATATTAATCAAGTTTGATCACCAATGGCAAGAGTCAGTCAGAAATTTCATACAAAAACTACGCTTTTGATGTGAGAGATATTAAGATTGATTAAGTCTCTCTTAGCCTACAAATATTCATTTTGCGATGAATAAACAAGCATCGATTGATGTAAACACCAACTCAAACTTTATTTTAATTATGTTTTTGAAAGTTGTCATGGAGTAGTTAGTCAAAGGGATGGAGCTGTACATACATTTTGAATGAATTAATCTAAACAGCATTTGAAATTTTTAATAATTTTCTTTTGTTCCTTAGAACTCCTCCAAGAGTACCAGAGTCATTAGTAGCCATTCAGTTAAGCGAATTTTTTTTTAGCCCAGTGATTTGGAAATGATTTTGCTTCAAGTATAAATTTCTCATCGTTCAAAATACTTCGAAAAATTCATTGTGTTATTTATGATAGTTATTACAAAATCATAGCCAACATGCAAATTTAAATGAAATTTTCCTTCAATTTCAGTCTTGAAAACCTACCGTCATATCTGTTTGGAACATGAAAGTCAAACCTAAACATTTTACTTTTTTTTTAAACAAGAGGTCAAAATAATCTCTTCATCTTTATATTATCTGCGTTTTGTACAGAAACTGGCCGACGTACGGCATAAACATTAGTTGATAATCTCTTCATCTTCCCAGTTGATGTGATTAACATTTTTTTTGGGTTGTTGAAAAAGTTCTCTTTGATGTAATCCCAAATGGTTAAAACATACAATTGCACGATTTTTAAATTTCACAGTAGTTAGTAGCCAAAAGTATTGGAATAGGTGCTAACATGAAATTGTTTTCTATATAGAGGTAAAGGATCATCCTCTTCAATTAATAAATTACATGTTATATCACATCGTAATTAAGAACAATTATAGAAATATACATGAATTTGTACTATACTGTCATTGTGATGCTGAAGATATATGCTTCAGAAAATTCTCTTAGTTTAATCTAGACACTATATGATCTTTAGTAGGAGTACTAACTCTTTACGTGATAATCGCGCAAAAAAACTAATTTATCTTTAGTTTATTACCCCCTTTTCTTGAATGGATCATCGTAAATAGAATTTTCTACGTTTTACTGCGATCTTTTAATAAGTTATTGTAATTTGGGTTGATCAGTGCTCCATGTACAAAAGAAAAGACATTACACACAGTGTTGCTCTAACAAGTCGCTACCTCTGTTGCATAAATATGAAAAGACATTGAGCAACATAAATATGAATTAATTAATATTAATAAATAAATACATAATATATCCATAGGAAGAAAAGTCACTACCTCTGTTGCTCACCATTGATATACCAATACGAGTCTTGGTCTTCGGTAGTTGCCTAGTTTTCGCATATAAAAATCAGCATGAATTAATTTGTTGCATAAGATTGCTATTAAGCTCGCGAGTCCCATACTCCATGATACAGAAACCATAAAAGAACATAAACAAGCATCGACATAACATCATATTCAGATAGCGTAATAAATGGCAATGAAATAGACGTAAAAAAGATAAACATAATACTTAAGAAAAATCAAACTCACTTGAAGAACACGAGCAGAGACACGAGAGCTTGCGATTTCTAGATACTTTCCATTCATTTTCTTTAAAGCTTCACTTACAAACCTTATGCCATGTAAACTAATTAGCAAACGCAAGGCGAACATCTAAATAAACATAACTAAACAAATAACAACATATGCTCCCAAAAAATAAACAAACAAGTACATACTTGGATCTCTCTTCCTTGCTGATATTATGACATCTCATTTTTTCCCACAATGAAGCTAACTCCTGCCAAGCATTACCAAAAGTTAATACTTAGCCAAAATAAATAAATAACATAAGACAAAAAGTAAAAAAAAATAAAAATGGAAACACCTCGTCTGAAGAACTACACTATGTATGCCGTAAGGTAATAATAATATAATATCTTGTATTCATGACGCTTTCTTTACTGCGGCAAACTATATTATTTTATCCAACTAAGCTATTCAGCAAATAATCAATAAAACTAAAACATTTTATTACCTATGTGTAATAATAGTAGGCATACAGAAAATCATACAAAGTATAGTAAAATGCCAAAAACTAGCCTAGTTTTTTCGTATAGCAAGTAACTAGCCTATAGTTTCAGCTGGTAATTGAGAACACCAATTTTTCATTGCAAAACACACTTGTACATCAATTCTCAAATGCCCGAGTAATCTCATGTTAGTTTTTTGCATTTTAGCCTCTAACTTGAGCAAAAGTCCAACTTTTAGGCATTGAGCAACTACCATTTCGCCTTTGTCACATAATAATTCACTAGTCATATATCAATGAGCAATGTTCTATTAATAAATAAATTCCTAAACTCCAACATTGAAAATTAAACAGAATTGGTGCTCACTTTCTCGAGATTGTAGTTCAGTTTCCTCTTCTTCTTTCTCTCTTTCGACATTGCCTAAATCCAAATTCATCAAACAATCAATAAATAAGAAAAAAGATATCAACTTTAGGCATTTTAGTCAAAAACCAAATGAGATTTCGATACCTTTGCGGCGAGTCTGCGCTCTCTCGGGGTTTGCGGCTTCTCCGCCGGCGCCGCCGCAACGGCGGGCTTAGCGGGTTTGGACTTGAACGGTTTCGGGTCCTTCTTGGATCCACATTGCACATCTTCGAAGGCTCGCGCTTTCGCATCTTGGAATCGATAATTTCGTCGATCGCCGCCATTACAGAGAGAGAGAGAGAGAGAGAATAGGGGGTTTAGGGTTTTGGTCGAACGAATAAGAAGATGAGCAATAAGGAGGAGCGGCGAAGGAGGAGAGCGGCAAGGGTGGTGCGCGCGAGGGAGGTGAGGCGGTAAGTGGGGGAGGGGAGAGAGAAACGCGATGGATTTTAGAGGGGAGGCGGTGTGTGCTGAGCGGGAAGAATAGTGGGATTAGGGATAGAGTAAGCGGGATTAGGGTTAGAGGAGAACGGGAAGAAGAGCGGGATAAAAATTGGGGAAAGTAAAAAGGGGGGCGAGGGTTTAGAACGGGGTAGCTTTTCAGAACATTATTTACCCCCACCCTATAACGGCGCATATATATAACCGCCGTGATAGGTTATACACATATATATAACGGTATTACTGTTTGAGTCTATAGCGGCGTTGTTGTCACACGCCGTTACAGAGAGTGTGTTTTTTATAAAATAAAATTCTTCTGTACCTATAGCGGCGCGCTGTGGAAACGCCGCGAAAGATATGCCGCTATAGCCCATGCGGTTTGTAGTGAAAAATCCAACTTACAGTTAGGTAAATAGATCATGACAGTGATTACCTGATAATAAAAAATGGAGTTTCTCTCTCTAGACACTCTAGAGAGAGAAGCTCTCCCCAAAACAGAAAAAGAGCAAGCTAGAAAATTTTCGATTTAGGTTTGGGGGGGAGGACTATCTCCTCCTCCTCCTTCCCCCCACCATTAGCCCCGCCACCGGAACAATGGCGAGGTCGTCTGACACCGGCAAGGCGTTCAGTCGGGGTATTGGAGTTGGGGCACGCTGCCGAGCGTTGCGTGAGCGGAGCTGTCTTGGGGTGAGCAATATGGCAGTTGTTCATGCGGGGGGGGGGGGGGGGGGGGATACGGCGGGTCAACACGGCGAGTTGTGGGTTGCCGGTGAGGTCAGATCAGAGGGGGTTGGCATATGATGTCGGAGTGGGTGCGACGAGGGTGTTCGTCGGCAGCGCTGGAGGCTACTTGGAGTTAAAGTTAACGCTCTCGTTGAGGCTGCATCGGGGCTGGCAGCGATTCATCGGGTTGCGGTTGGGAAGACTTGGTTGCCGGTCGTGGACTTCGTCGGAGTTGGCAATGGTGCTGACATCGTCAGGGAGGGTAGGTCGTGGCTTTCGCCGGCGAGTTGGCATGGCTGGTCTCAGATTTGGTCGGATTTGGCTGGTTTCGGAGTTAGCGTGACTGGTCGGCCACAGAGATCGACGACAAAGGGGGAAGGTTCCTGCCGATGGGGGGTAAATTTGATTTTTGAATTTCAAAATTGAGTTTTGAAATTCAAAATTATAGGAAATTTGAATCGATTTGAATTTTGAATTGGAGATTTAAAATCCAAATTAGATTTGAGGGGTGTGGAGGAGAAAAGTTTTTCCCTCCACAAAAGGAATTCCCGTATATCCAAATAAGTCTTTATAGTTGGGGGAGATTTGAATTTTAAATAGATTTTTGAAATTCGAATCGAAATTCGTCCATAATATCCAAATTACAACTGATTCACAATTAGCAAGGAAATGTGCCCTAGTGGGTGACTGTTGTCAGGAAAATTTATAATTTGGGCTCTACTTTGACCTGGGTTGGTCAAAGTGAGGGGTGTCGTTGGTTTCTTTCATGTCAGAGGGCTCGCAGGGGTCAGGTGCGAAGTTGTGGTGAGAGTCATCGAAGGTGAAGTGATGGGATGAGAACGAGGACTCAATCTTGACATGGAGTTGTCAGATTGGTGAAGCGTCTGCGCTGTCTTTCATACGGTGCTTAACTTGTCGTTTGGGTCACTGTTAGGGGCAACGAGGGAGAGCGTACGATAGTTAGAGAGGATAAACGGTGTAAAAGCGAGGGACTGAATGAGAAAGTGAGCCCAAATTGGCACGAAAAATTTGCTCTGACGGGGGCGGCCGATCAGCAGGACTAGATTTCGCTGTATTTTTTGTCTGTTGGCTGGGATGTATGAGTTTCAGAATCCAGCCTGTTGGGATCTAAACTTCATAAACTTTATTTTTTGTTGTATATTTTGTTAAATTCTCTTTAATGAAATGCGTGGGGGAGGGGGGGGCACCGTTTAACGATCAAAAAGACACTGATTACCTGATTCTAATGCTACATTAAGATTGTATTAAGATAACGTATAAAATGGGTATTGGGGAGTGTATTTGCATTTGTGGTCTTATGGTCTAGTGGTAAGGCTTTTAGCTAGTGAGCAAGATGTTTGGTTCAATTCCCAATTGCATCATTATTTTATTATGAGATTATTGGAAAAATATGTACATTCAGTGTGCGTGTTTGACTATGGCATTGTTCCAAAAAAAAAAAAAAGATAACGAGTAAAACGCAGTAAAATACCCCCTGTATGCAAGAGGAATTAATTTTTTGTACCCACAGAGAATCGGAGTGCCCCCGGAATCAGGATGAACAAAGCAGATAGCCGATACAATATATGAGGGAGGTTTGCACCATCAAATTAGTTTTTATGGTGGAGCTTGAAAGAGTAGCCCAGTAAATTGACGTTCGTGTAACTGTAGTGAGTGTTGGGCCGGTATCAATGCCTGTGGAATTGTATTGTTTGTAGAAGATGCATGTTTACTTAACTATCCAAAACGGGTTTGAAAACGGGTTGCACAATTACTGTAGCACACATCTAAACAAGATCCAGTCCAGAGACACAGAGGATAGAGTTTTAGGCTTTTAGCTCCCTACCAAGACTTAATCAAGTACATGGACTACAGTAGTGGCCGAATTTTTAATCTTTTAGCACTTGTACAAATAAGCATCTTCATAACTGACAATACACTCTTTTTTCTTGTGTCTGTACATTGACTCGATACTCTGAGTATATTTCGTTAATATCTAATTAATAAAACGGGTCGTTAATGTCTATGTATATCTACATGCATATCAAAGAAAGCTATCAAGTGGCTTTCCCTCAATCTACTCCAAAATCAATGGCCCAGATTTGACCTCACAAAACATATTTTTCCGCTCAAAATTTCAAATCCCAAACATTTCAAAATTCACACAAACACACTCTCTTTCCCAAAATAAACCCCCCCCCCCCCCTCTTTCTCACTGTCTCTCTCTATCTTTCCCGAATCCCGCTCACTCAGCCTCTCTCTCTCACTGTCTCCCTCTCTCTCTTTCCCCGCTCTCTCTCGCCCAGAATTACCACCACGCTCCCCGCCCCCCATCTCCACCTCCAGTCGCGAACCCTCTCGCTCCCCACTCTCCCCCCCCCCTCCAGTCGCGACCCCGCACCAAACCAAGCCCGACGTCGCAAACCCCCATGCTCCTCCCTTCCGCTCTCTTTGCAATCAGCGATTCTGCGACCCCATCCAACCACCGACTCCCTCACCTTCACCGATTTCACCATCTCAGGTATGATCAAAATTTTCAGTTTTGTGCCCAAAGTTCGCAATCATTGTTTCTTCTTAACCCAACAGTTCTTGATGGTCTGATCAGCACTCTACTGTCTCAGAACACCACCAACGCCAACTCTGCTACGACTTTCTTCAATCTCATAACCAATTTCCCCAATTGGCAACAGGTTGAGAATAATTTTCAACTTTATTATTATGATGAATTTTTATGTTGATTGGTTAGTTATACTTTGGGTTTTGTATTTTCTAGGTTTTGGATGCGGATATGAAGAGGGTAGGCGGAGCTGTCTTGCTTCAAAGGAATCGGCCCTAAAATGGTTAGTTTCTTCATTTATGTCCTTTCTCAACTGCGGCATGTTCAGTTTGATTTATTTCTATTCTTTCACGATGTATGATGACATAGACCAATTGGCATTTGTGCTAACTTCTAAATTAGCAATTGCCCTAGATAGATATCGAGGAAGTTGTGATAATGCTTTTGTAAGAGTATGCTATGTCATGTTTAGATGGAAAAGGGAGGACTGAGGTGGTTGAGATGATTGTTTAACTTTAACAGAGGTAGGATCTCTAATTTTCAACTGTGGATTGTTTAAATTTGATTTTGATGGGATTTTGTTGGTTAATTTGGGATCTTGAGATTGTTGGGTTGGAGTCAAGTAAGTAGAGTTTTATTTGATTAGTGTGTTAGTTTATTGTTTATGATTGTGATTATATTTAATTAGTTGTTAATTATATAGTTGCTACTAAGCTCATGATTTGATGACATATGTTTGAATGTCTTTTAGTATATATGTATGAAATTTGCATGTGCCTTTTGTTGCTTTATGTTTGTGAAGATGTTTTTGTATGCAAGAAATCATACAAAGGCTACGAACTTGCTCTGTTTGGTATTGCCTGCGAACTATAAGTGTTTTTGCTGTAAATTGACTTAAGTGTTACCATGATTTTTATTATTGTTGGGTTAATGAACTTTATTGGAAAGCTAAAAACACATGTTGAGGTGTGGTGAGAACGAAGAACCTAGGATCAAGAACAAAGAGTGAGAACGAAGAAGAAGAAGAGTTACGTGTCAACGGGCAGTCATATCTGAAATTAGTACAAGTTTGGAAACCCCAATCTTCCTCTTTCACCATAGTTTGCAACCGACTGCCAACAAATTTTGTTACTTTTGAAGAAGGAATGTTAAGTTGGCGAAAAGTGAAAAAAGATTTCTCATTACCGTCAAAGGTTCCTGTCTTTTCTTTCACTTTTCTTATAATTTTTTTAAGCTCGGATTTTGAAGCTCTTTCTTTATTATTTGATTTGATTTTAGGTATGAAGATAAAAAGAAGGGGCTGTTGGGACAACTTTCCGGCAAAATTGAATTGGGAAAGAGAGGTATGTCTAAATATTGGCTAGAAGTGGAGGAGGATTCTCCTTCCCTTAATTTTTATTTTTGCACAGATTTTAAAAGCATTTTCTTTTGATTTCGGCTTATAGGGTAAGCTCTCTCTCTCTCTCTCTCTCTCTCATGAATGTTTTGTGAATGTGTTTGTGTATTACGTGGTAAAAATATTTTAGGAAACTTGATAAAATTTGAATTGTGTATGGAAAATTTATTAGGCTCTTGGCTGTAGATGAATGAACTTGAAATTACCTACTGTGGTAGGTGATTGTTGTTTTCTGATCTTATTGTATAGTTTATTAGATGAGAAAAAATGAAGTAGAGAAGTGAAGAACAGATTTGGAAAGCAATTTAATCAAGACTCCAAATAGAAATGAGGTTGTTTGGTAGGAAATTGCTAGGAGTATGTTCACTTAGGTTCAATCATTTCTCATGATGGTAAATCGTTGAGTAATCCTTTAATTAAAGATAGTATGAGTAATTCCCAAAATGTGAGTGTGAAAATCAAGATTTTTGAAATTGTTGCATTACTATAATATATTGCAAATTTCTACTTTTACTTAAAATAAACTTCAGTTAGTATAAATTCATTATTAAACACACCCTTATAGGTGTTGAGTTAACTATAGATATCTCCAAGTTGAGATAACTCTGCTCAAATCTAATTCATCTAAATTTTCCAAGTCTTTCTCTAAAGTAATTGAATTAATTTAACTGTACTTGGCTTCCCAAACACCTATAGAATGATGTTGACTTTTTTAGTGCATGTAGATGTGTGATAATTGCTACCAAGTCTATTTGTAACAAGGAATTCATTGACTCCATTCGGTGGTCGGGTTTGTTGGGTTTGTGTTACATTTAGTTGATCCCGACCACTGACTGCATTCGTTTTGTTGAGTTTGTGTTAGATTTGGGTTTTCATGTGTTACTTTTTTTATGCGTAACCCAATTCACATCTAAAGATTGGATTGTAACCTAATTCTCATCCAAAAAAAACTGACTGCATTGTATATTGGATTTTTAGGTGCATTGTAGATTGGATTTTAGGTGAATTGTAGTTAGAATTTCGGTTAGAACGGTTAGAATTTTTAGTTAGAATTTTTAGTTAGAATTTTTAGTTTGCAAACCTTGAATTTTTAGAATTTTTGCACACATTAATATGATTACTTATTTTGCAAAAATTGGAATTTTGGCAATTTTTAGATGAAATAAGGAGAATTAGGTGGAAAAATGATGGATTGTAGTGATGAGTTGCAAAAGACTTGATCATTCATCTTATAAACAGATAGTCCAATGAATAATCTTCAGAGAAAATGACTAAAATAAAAGATCTTCAAATAAATATGTGAGAAACTAAAACGTACCCTCGCAATCTCTACGTTCTCCATTTGGATGGTGAACATAGAGACTGTAATAACAATTGTAGAATTAGACTTCACTGACAAGCAAGTCAGTCCATCAGTATGGTACAAATGACCTACAAAATATTGCATTAAGAAATATACTGAGGTTAGCAAGGAAAAAAAAGGATTCATAAGATTTGATGTTTGCAAGTATAAAGAGGAGCTAATTTATATAATTTGACAACTGTAACACCAGTCAATAGAGGAGCTAAACTACAAAAATGTATATGGAAAGTAACGATTACAAAAAGAGTGCATTACTTCATCAATAAAACCTATCCTAGTGGGTTGTAAAACTTCCAAAGGCAAACATGGAGCTTGCCATTTCATTAAAGAATCCACTATATTGAACTGTATCTCAAATATGGAGCTTGCCATTTCATCCATCCACAGCACCAACAAAGAAATATGATTGAACATAAAATTTTATTTCCCGTTATGGATTATAAGGAACTAAGAGTGTTTTCTTTTATATTAATTGAATAGGAAGTGGCCAAGTATCAGAAGCTTTGCAATCCCATGGACTACAGTGGCATTGAGACAAGTTCTCTAAACCACTATTATTCTCCATAATTGAGACAAGTTATCGACGGCAGCAAGTTCTCTTTTTATGTCAAGAAAGGCACTACTATTCTCCATAATTCGAACTCAAGACAGGAAGAAGAGGAAGAGGAGGAAGAAGAAGAAGAAGATTAAATCTCATCCAAATCATCGAATTTCTCCGGTATTATTCCCTCACTTAATTTAATTATTTTGTTGAAAATTCTAATCGAATCAGATTCTTTTTTATTCAATTTTATTTTTCCTGATACTTGCAATTGGCTCTGATTAAGTTTCTTCTAATTAGTAGTCATTTGTGATGAAATTTTATTTACTGCACTTTAATCCGAACGATTGCTTACATACATTAATTCTTCATTCATTTATTTATTTTCTTTTTTAGTGGATCTGAGATATTCAAAAACAATTAATTGTCATTTTAGAGGGTAAAAAATAATACATTTTGGAATCTCTCTCTCTCTCTCTCTTTTCCCGAAATACCCGAAATCCCGAAACTGTTGCCTCTCCTACTCTGAAACTGCTACCTCTCCTACTCTTACTCAAGTAAGGTTGTTGATGCTGTTGATGCTCTTTTTAATAGTGGGAAAATGTTATTTGATCTCATTGTGGAATAGATAGAAGAAAAATGTTATTTGATCTCATTTACAGTTGTTTTATCATTACACTTATTTTATTTTTCTAGGAGATTATTGACTGTACAATAATGGTAATTATGCATTAAAGTATTTTCGCTTGCAGTGATTATTTGTTTTTGAGTGGATTTGCATTTGCCTATACATTATTGTGAACGGGAATGCTTAATACATGTTTCTGCGTACATGAATTCTTAATCATTTGGAATTAGCGTTGGAGTTTTTGCTGCCCAGTATGGCAATCACCTTCTTCTCTTCTGTTCTTTTCCCATTATACTCTGTTTCTCTTCTGTCTGTGTAATTGACGCGATGATGGGCGAAATCTTAGATTCCAAATTATGTGGTTCAGAAATAAGTTGGGTTTAATGTTCAAAAGAGTAGCAAAACTTTATGTCTTTTTTCTTGCATCAATCTTATTTGCAGCAATGGCATGACAACTCTACGTTTAACATACACAATAGGTTAGATCAATCTTAGCAATTCTGATAGATTAACAATTTTGTATATGATCTATTCAAATTTAAAGAAGATCATAAATTGGTGTTTCACCCACCTTCTTTAACCTCTAAATAATACTAACTCTTATTATTTGGTAGATATTTTTCGAACAATGCTTTGTGCACAAAATTTACATATAAATTTTATAGCACAACACGTAACAAAATCTACACATCTATAAATTTGGTAGATATTTTACTTTACACCAGTCAAAGAATGTTGGTAGTTGTACACTTTTGGGGTTTGCTCAGAGGAAATAAGTTCCAGCAAAGGTTCAAATGCATCACTTGATAAAGCCAAGTCAATTGACTCATCCAGTGCATCTCTATAATTTTCTGTTAGTGGAACATTGTCCTCCACAGTGCTTAAAACAAGATTCTGATTACCATTGTTTGCAGGTTTTAAGAGAGAAAGTACATCCTCCAAATAATATGTTTTGACCTACAGAGAGGGATTTCAAACGAAGTCAAATTCAATATATTTCAACTATCAATATTTAATCCTTTTTTTCTGCACAACATTTTTGTATTTTCTCAAGGTTCCCACTTATTCTATTATAGGACAACTGATTAGCCTCATTGTTCAAGATCCATTTTAACAACCATAATACAAGAACGGTAGAGTTGTGGTGGGAATTTTTACAATCATATAGTTCACGACCCTTCTTAACAGATGAACAAACTAGATATAACAGTCATCTACATTCTCATTAGGAGAAAGGGTTACATTTAAGTTAGAAATACGCTTAACCGGATTAGGTTTTGACATATCCACACATACAGTATAATATTTAATATTTCAGCTTCAACAGATTTTTAAAATAGCTTTATTTTTTTATAAATCTCTTTCATCCCATTCAATTTCATGATGGATTCAGGCTTTGTATACAAGCTTATCCATTATTGGAATTACACAAACATTTATCTATGACTATATCTGTAAATTCTCAACTACAGTTGTCTTTTCAAAATTCATTGATGTTACGGTAGTAATTGCATTCCAGTAGTTTGGAAGAAATCATTTAGTTGAGTTCTTCATAGTGGTAAAAATCCATCAAAAATATACTTTTTACTCTTCCGCTAATGCCATGCATTTATACTTTTAATGTCGTTATAACAGGTTGTAACAGATTTTAAATATGGAGATTATGATCACTGTTTGATATCTTAGGAATCTATGTAACTGATATCTTAGTCAAAAGTAGGACAGGGCATTGCACACCTATTCAAGTTCCCATATGCATAATTATGTACAGGTTGTTTAAATCATGGTTTTCTTCTGAAAGCTACTATTTCAAACTTCTCCTTCATTTTACTGTCACTAAATACTACCTCTAATAACGCCCTGACCTCCATAATTGTCCTAATTTAGATGGGGAGAATAGGCTTCACTGATGACAATGATAATTATGGACAACAAAAGTTAATAAAATTAGAAAGGCAAACAAACAGCCCTCACAATAATACAGATAAGTTTAGTTTATAAGAAAAATCACACAATAAATATTTATAAAATTAGAAACGCAAACAAACAACCCTCACAATTATACAGATAGGTTGAAAAAAAAAACAATTTATATCAAAGACTGATATATATATTCTTGATAGATCAATCTTTTTCTTGCATCAATCTTTTATGTTTAGGTCCTTTACTTATTCTATGTTATGATGAATAACGTTTCCTGTTATGCGTGCAACCAAGTCTGTTTACAAAGTTATTGTATATCAGACACGGTATACTATACTGATAAATTTGTTGGACTATTTTCTTTAGAATGTTTTCGATATTTAAACCTTTAATTACTTTTATGAAGCTGGACCAAAATTTTTGAAGCTGAACCAAAATTCACTCAAAATTTTTGAAGCTAAGCCAAAATTTGAAACATACATGCTGAACTGAAATCTAAAGCTCAAACCAAAATTTAATCTGAAACAATCTGAAGCTCAAACATACAAATCTGAAGCTGAACAATTTTTTTTTCTCCATGCTGAACTGAAACTGAACTAAAACTGAACTTAATCTGAAACGGAACCAAAGAACTTAATCTGCAACTGAACCAAATAACAATCTGCAAAGTTAATCAATATCCAAGAACTGAAACTAAACTTAATCTGAACAGAGAACCAAGAACTTAATCCATAAAAAATTTCTTATCTAAAATTTATGGTTTGAACATTGTACAGTAGTATATGGTTAACGCAAACGGTTAACACATTCAAATAAACAAAGCTTAAACATAGAAATCTGATATATGGTTTGACTTACAGTAGTATAATGAACAGACTCAAATATATTACATACAGTCCTCAAATGTACACAGTGAAATAAAATACAGAGCTCATTTTGCCTTAATGCATTTGCAGCATCACACCTTCGTTCACCTTCAGTCACTATACAAACTGCATGCAATAAGAATGAAAGGGTTTAGATAGATGATTTGTAATTATTTATCTTAGATATCAACACAACTAATCTAAAAAAAAATTGAAGTAAATGTAGGCTCAGAACACAACCATGTCTTGATTGGTTTGTTAAAATAATTAGAACGTCAAAGTTAATCATCATATATTTTCCCTCCTTTAATTGCTTCTTTTTAATCATCATACAAATCAATTGCTTCTTTTTAATGCTTCTTTTTTTAAAGCTAATTTAATGCTTCTTTTTTTCCCCAGATTGTCGTCTACACTCAGAATCGTTATGTACATATTGACAGTTTTACTTTTGGTAAGGTGATGAAGAACATATTTGGTTCAAGGCATTGTTTTGTTTGAAAGGTAATGGTTTCAAAACTCTTACTATTGTTTTCAAACTTTCATTGTTTTAATTGTTTATTGTAAACTCTTACTATTTGATTCAAAACTCTTACTGTTTTTTAGGCTCATTGTTTGGTCCCATTTTTGAAGACTTCAACCATTGTGTTCTCCTACAACCCTGTAATTTTTTTTGGTCATTCGGTTGGTTGGTGTATATTATGGTGGAGGATGTAATAGTTGTAATAGTTGTAATATTTAGTATTTTTTAGATGATGTAAGTATCTGTATATAATGATGATATAATACAGTTATGTTAATACCCGTACCCGCAATTTTGTGGAGTATTGGGTTCTGTGTTATTTTTGAAAGGTTTTTCGATGGTTTTTCTAAAAATTCATTACGTTTTCAAACGAATTTTTGGTTTTTATTTTGTATCTTGCATTATATTATGATTTCCCCCCCCCCCCAGAGCCTTATATATATGATGCATGTGTGATGTTACTTGGTTTCGCCTGGGGATGATTGATATTTATTACCTGTGATGTCATATTTTTAATTGTTAGCAGAATTCCGTAAGGAATTGCTGTAAAATGGCTAATTTTTTAGGGGAGACTCTGTCAATTTTTTTACTAAGTTTCCTAAAATTTCTTATGTTTTCAAACGATATCATTGTTTTTATTTTGTATCTTTAGTTATATGACAATTTTTCCCCCCAGAGTCCTATATATATGATGCCTGTGTGATGTTGCTTGGATTGGCCTGGGGAGGATTCATATTTATTGCCTGTGATGTTATATTTTTAATTGTGAGCAGAATTTCGTAAGGAATTGCTGTAAAATGGCTAATATTTTTGGGGAGATTCTGTCGAAATTTTTACTAAATTTCTTAAAATCTTTTTTGTTTTCAAACGATATTTTTGTTTTTATTTTGTAACTTTAGTCATATGACGAATTTTTTTCCCCAGAACCCTATATATATGATGTCTGTGTCATGTTGCTTAGATTGGCTTGGGGAAGACTCATATTTATTGCCTGTAATGTTATCTTTCTAATTGTGAGCAGAATTCCGTAAGGAATTGCTGTAAAATGACTAATATTTTAGGGAAGATTTTGTCGAAATTTTTACTAAATTTCCTAAAATCTATAAGATCATCTACAGTCGTGTTTCTCATTTTTTATAAAATGGCAGCTACAGTAGTAGCAAATAGCGAAAGTTTCTGCAGTCGTCGTTTGCTATATGTTTCTCATTTTAAAAAAAATATTGCGTGGGACGGTACAACATTTACTGTCGCGCAAAAATTTTTTGAAAAATGCAAGCAACAGTATATGTTGTACCGTTGCATTCGTTTAAAAAAATTTTTTAAAAATTAATTACTTATTAACTATTAAAATATGTTAATTAAATAAATTAAAGAATACAATAATAACTAAACCTAAACTACCCACTAATTCCCTAATATCTAGGACGGTACATGTTGTACCGTCCGGGAATTCAGGGATCTTTTTTTTTTTTCCTTTTTTTGGGCGAAATCTGGCCGTCGGATTAAAAAAAAAAATTGGGACGGTATATGTTATACCGTCCGAAGCAAAAAATAATATTAAAATAATAGGGACGGTATATATTATACCGTCCTTTATAATTTGAGAATCACTATTTTGTTTCTCATATTTGAGAAACTACTGTACCCAATTTGCCAAAAAATGGCAAAATAGAAAACCATTGCAGCCTGTCATTTGCTATAAAATGGCAAATTGGCAAATATAAGAAACGACTGTGGATGCTCTAACATTGTTATATTTTTATTTTGTATCTTTAGTCATATGAAGATTTTTTGCCCCAAAGCTCTATATATATGATGCATGTGTGGTGTTTCTTGAATTGGCCTTGGGAGGATTCATTTTGACTGCCTGTGATTTTAATTTTTTAACAATTATTCGTTAAATTGTTAAATTGTTTCAGTTTTATATGCAGTTCACCCAATCAAATAACTACAAATAAATTTATATGCAGTTCTGAATACGTGCCGTAGGCACGTGCCACGGGCATACCTAGTATACATGTATATTTGCAGTATACATATACATATATATATATATATATATTTTGTAGCAAAAAAAGGATTTAAAAAAATAAACAGCAAAAAAAAAAATCCAAACGGGTCAAACCCATGGATGAAATCCAAAAATTTAATGGATCGAGACCCGCGGGTTAGCAGGCAGGTTTGACTTGGTCAACAACTTCGCGGGTCGGATCGAACGGGTTGGGTTTACAAATTTGTCGGTCCGGGTCGACCCAGATCTATCCGCAGGTTCGACCCGAATCCGAACCGCTTAATTGCAGGCTAGGTTATAATGGGCGGGTTGCGGGCAGGTCGCGAGTCAACCCGGCTCGGTTGCCATCCCTATAAGTGACTAGTTGCAACACCGGGTCAATTCAGGAAATCTTCGCAAACAAGTGAAGACATCATCTCGATCTTTAAGCTTGCTCCAATATTTTTTAGCCAGTTGCAAGCCGCAAGCTGATATGCAACAAGAATATTGTTCTCTTCTCCTTTTCTTCAAATATTTTCTACATGCCAAATAATGATAGCATATAATTAACTTGAATAGTATATTATGGAACAGAATCTAACATATTCACTAGATTGACAAAATTATAAGCATATGTTTCCCTCAAACATTCTAAGCATGTGTAGAGAAATGTGATGAGAATCGGGTTATCTTCTCACTTATATAGTAACAATATGCTATCCTTCCACTTATATATGTAGGAGTAACAATACTGAGCAACAGTATGTTAGTGTATGCAATAGCCATTTCGTCAAATTAGTAATTTACATGTGTGATGCACGTCTTAATGATATTAAGGGAAAAAAAATTAAATAAGAACTGTGACATAGTGAGAATTCGAAGTTCATATTAATTATCTACGTGCATTATGCACGTTAATAGATTTACAAACGACACTACGATTTTCCCCATTATAATATTACTAGTATTATACACGTGCTGTGCACGTGGGAGGAAATTGGGGGGAATGAAAAGGATAAAAAAAAATTACCTACACGTGCGCTGCACAGGTTAGATTATGGACAAAGGCCTTCTTCTCCCATTATAGTAGTAGAGATAATATTAGAGAATAGAGATAGAATTGAAACTATTTAGTTGTAATTCCAATTGCGTAAACAATAAAATAGTAGAAATCTCATAATATATAATAGTAGGGATCAAAGGAATTATGGTAGTCAATCATGGTGATTGACAGTACTGAGAGCAGTAGTTGCAACTTCGGATGCGGTAAAAAATAAAAAAATACAAATTAAAAATTAAAAATTACAACTAATGAAATTCTTATGACTTGAGTTACTCGAATGGCGAACGGGTCAGGTTGACCAGCGACCCACTCGCAACCCGCCCACTCCAAACTGGCCCACTCATAAGCGGTTCGGTTCCAGGTCAAATCCGTTTAGCGCCACAGGTCAACCCGGGTCGCCAATTTCGCAGCTCCAACCCACTTGACCCGACCCGCTAACCCGTTAACTTGGTCAAACCCACCCGTTTGAACCGCGGGTTGGGAGCAGTTCGAATCGTGGGTCAAATGGTCGACCTGCGTGGTCAAATATTTGACCTGAACGGTCCCTGAGCTGGTGCTGGCGCAAAACAGAGAGTCGTTGGGGTTTTTTTTTTCGGGGGGGGGGGGGGGGGGGGTTCCTTATAAAAACTCCTTAACTTCAATCAAAAAAATTTCACACCTTACTCTCTCTACTAATACTACTCAATTCAATCAATTTCAATTATCAAATAAGCAAATAACAAAGAATTTACAATTTCGATCGTATCGAATTCGGGGTGATTCAACAATGCTCTCGACTACAAACTCTAAACGAAGAAGCTCTTTCTCTATTTTCTACGACTACCAGACTACGACTATGTTTACTATACTTCTCAATCAACTACGTCTACTTCTACTATTATGTTATATTTCATTTATATATACGATTATTCTCGGACAAACGGTATCAAAATTCAAAACATTGAACTCTTTATTTTTGTTGTAGTTCTAATTTTTTGTTGCGAATTGTTTGTTGGTTTTTTACATTTCTCTCTCTCAACCCTCCTATTGTTTTTTAGATTTATTTTTTAACATATCTCTCCTAAATTATTTTTTATTTTTTCACATACATTATTAGAACACTATAAATTACTATTTTTTCACATACACTATTGCCATGTCTAGATCACAAGGTAGCGACCGTAGCCAAAGTGGACAAGATTCCACTGGTTCTTTACGTCGGCCTCCAATAGTCCCACAAATAGAGTCCGAATTTATACCTAATCCAATGGTAGGATCTCCCGATATCCCTCCACACGACATAGAAAAAGAAATGTATAATTTTGACACACAAACACAACAAACTGACCACACTAGTAGTAAAAAAACTAGGGGGGACTAGTGATTGGCCCAAATGTTATGACTATATCACCAAAGAGGATAATCCAGTTTTAAAACATAAGATTTGTAAAACTTATTCTAAGAGTTACAAATGGAGGAAGGGTGGGGGAATATGTACAATTAAACGACACATTCAAAATGTACACAATGATCTATTACAAGACCAACCCCACCAACAAAAAACCCACCCTAAGACCGGACATGTAAATAGCTACCCATATGAGCCAAAAATATTCGACGGGAAATTGTCCAACTAGTTATTAAGGAGGAGTTACCTTTTTCCTATTCTGAGAGTAGGAATGTGGAATCTTTTAACCAAAATGTACTAAATCCTTATTTTAGAAGGATTCCTAGAAACACACTCAATGCCGATTGTTTTAAACTTTACACCGAAATGAGAGACATTTTAATTGCACTCTTATATTCTTTAACTTATAGGGTATCATTAACTTCTGAATATTGGAAATGTTGTAACGATATTCCAATGATGGGCATAACTTGTCATTGGATCGATAGTGGTTGGACAATTCAAAAGATAATCATATCACTTGTGGCTTTGCTGTATCTCCACAGTGGTTTAGTAATTGTAAATCGTATTTTAGAAGTTTGTGATATCTTTCATATTAGTGATAAAAAATTTGTATTAATTTTGAGATTACATCTAACAACAATGCTTCGATTAGTACATTAAAAACACAATTAGCCCCTCCATGTTTAGAAAATTTTCTTGTTAGATGTGCATGTGATATTTTAAATTTATGTGTTCAAGATGTATTGAAAATAGCCGAACCATTTGTGCATAACATTAGAAATTGTATATATTTTATCGCTTTAAGTGGCCCTATAGTTCAACAATTTAAAAAATGGTGTAAGATTAAGGGCACTACAAGACTAATAGTCTTTACAGGCATTTTTTTCACATTCACTGGCGTTTATAAACGCCGTCGTAGATACCACCAGCGTTTTTTTGCTGAATCGTGTGTCGCTGTATCCTAGGTACATTCCCCGGCGTTTTTTACGAACGCCTGTATAGGTTAAAACTACGCCGGCGGTTGAAAAATGTCACCGAAAGGGTGTTTTCGTTTTGGATCCCGTTTTCGGCCATCACCTATACCGGCGTTTGTAAAACGCCTGTGTAGGCTTTTTAAAAAATTATCAAAGCTACCCCGGCGTTTAATTTAATTTAAAAAATTAAATTAAATCTGCTGCTACAAATAAATCTGCTGTCATTTCAATAGAACTACTCCAACACACACTAACTACAACAACCCAATAATGCCTCATTTCAATAAAAAACATCAAAAAACAGTTGATGACAACAATTCCTTAACACCTCTTATATTCGTTCCTATGTAGCAAACTCTTTATAAACAGCAACACTAAATTTGTCTAGGACTGAGATAGGAAGCTGAACTCCTAAAACAGCAACCCTAAATTTCTTTAGGACTGAGATAGAAGATGTACCCCTAAGAATGCATAAAGCTAATAATTAAGGCAAACAAAGCAATATTAAAATGCCTTAGACACAGCCAGATAATTTATACGTCAGTGAAGGTTAATAAACCTCAGCCGGTAGTTTCAAATGAGCTTGAATTAATTTAAGTTTTTTCAAAAATTCTTCCCAATGGGTCCAGTCCTATCAGACTAAGTTAATACATTACTAAAAAAGAACCCCCCTGAGCTCAAGTAGAATAAGTGTTAAAATCGTAGGCTATCCAAGTTAAGTAACTAAACTTGATGAAAGATGAAAAATATAAAAGATAGCTTTAACACCTATATATCAAGCATATTTGCTGATACAAACAATTGGATCTGAATGTGAAAATAGTATCAGAAGTAAATTGTTTACAGTTTCTCATATCGACCCTTCTACTTACCTTCCCACAAGCAAGATCTAGAACAGCATCACCTCGACGAGCATAAAGCTGAATAAGAACACTTTTGATCTGTAAACCAACAAGAATTACAGGGTAGAATTAAAATACATGAAGTTCTAGCTATAGTTAGAATAAGAGAGACACTTTTAAGCATAGAAAAGATTGCCTCCTAGAATATTTCTCACTGGTGGATTCACAACAGGACCTAAATCCGGGTCACAGCAAAGGAATTAGTTTTAGAATTTCAACAAAGATAAACCACTCTGGTGAAAGTTCATATAGCTAGATATCATCAGAGAAGCTAAACTGAACAAATGCATGAATAATTTGTACTGAACCAAATCAGAAAGCTCACAATGAACACTTGGAACACGTAGGAAGATTATTGTCAAGACATTGTTTATGCTAAACAATGCAACCTAAAATTTAAGATATAGAATGCTTACATTCTAGAATCATTTACTTATTAGTCCTAAGGACCCTATGCATGCTTTATCACTGGCTAACACAAGTGCAACACTCATATCAAAGTTGAAGTTAGTAAAAAACCAAGACAAATTCTTAACCCTGTAAAATATTAGTATATTTTCCAGGTCAAACTGGGGAAAAAAAGTTAAAACAATCTAAAGATTCTAAACTATAATAAACAACCCAAAAAAATAATAAAAAGAAATTACAAAGCATCAAGTGCCTTGTAGGGTTTGTCTCACATCTGGCAAAGAGAAGGAAAGGGTGGTCGTTGCAATGACCCTCTATCCAAATTAAATTTCTATTACAGAGCTGGAATTTAGGTCTGATGAGCTTGAATTTTCCGTGTCATCACCACAAATCCTCTATCCAAATTAAAGACCAATCATAGCATATAACCCAGATCACACTAAGCCCAATCATAGCATTACCAATAAGTGCATCGAGCACTTGGCAATGTGGTATCCAGCATAATCTCTTCAGTACTAATTAGACAAAAGTAGATATCATCTTCAGAACCTAAGATACATTTCTTATAAAAACAAAAGTAATAGTACTATACTACTATACCATTAAAATAAATTTTTTTTAAAAAAAATAATAAAATTTAATCACACAGAAAGGCACAATGGATGAATGAAAATATCATCACAGTTTCCTATAAACATCAGATAACCCATATCACTCTAAGCCCACACCTCTTACATGAGAATATGTGACATCTAAACTACAGTTATAAAGAAGTTAAATTTCTATTAAAGAGATTTCCAATTCTATTGCAAACCCAATTGTTCTACTTTCAAACCCAAAATACACGAATTCAATTCTTGCTACCGCCTAACTAAACTAGATCTCAAACACAAAATAAATCTTGCAATCCATTCATTCCTTCATTTTATGCCTAATTCCAATACCAATTTGTACAACATCCGAAACCCTAGTATGCATCAGATCGGGATCGAGGTGCGGAATCCATACCTTGTACTGGGAATTGAGCTCCTCTTTGAGTTCAGGGATCTCCCCCTTCTTCGTCGTCGATAAGTACTTCGAATCGTGACCGCTCATCTCACCGTCGTCTTCAACTTCCTCTCCTTCGTCTTCGTCTACGCAGAAGAGAGAATGAAGGAGAAAGAAGGGGGATGACAGTCGTCTTCACCTTCATCTTCGACGGCGGCCAGGGCGGCAGCGGAGATGACAGTCGTCGATGGAGAGCGTGGGAGAGAGCGGGAGAATATAAAAAAAAATTTGGGGAATGAGTGATATGTTAGGGCTTCGGTTTTTTATTTATCGCAGACACATACCCCGATGTTTGTTAAAAAACACGCCGGTGTAGGTATACCTACATACACCAGCATTTTTAAAAAATGCCGGTTTAGATCACTAACACTTTCCAACCTTGTTCTGGTTCAGGTTTACCCCGGCGCTACTACCAAAACGCCGGGGTAGTTTCATCGGGGTACCCAAAAAATGTTGTAGTGGGGTGTGCATTTTAGAAAATTTTTTAAAGATGTTAAACACTGATGGAACTCTACTTTTGATTTATTAAATACTGTTACTCAATATAAAATGTGTATAAATAATTTTTGTCATGCAAAAAATATAGAAAACTTTCAAATGAATGGACAATCATGGTATTATGCCGAATCTCTGTTACAATTTTTAAAACCTTTTAAAACCACAACTTTGAAATTTTCAAAATCTTGCGATTCTACTTCTAGTGGTATTTTTATTTCACTAGTTACTATGATGCAAACTTTTCAAGAAAAGATTGATGACATTTATTGGTCATATTGTTAAACTCACACACACTAAATTTTTGAAGTATTTTAGTCATCATTCTATGTTGTATTGCATTTCTACTATTATGGATCCTCGTATCAAATTAGTGGGTACGAAAAGTTTGATTTAAATGTTTTTTTACTTTACTTGGAGATGCATCTAAAATTGATTGTAACACATTTTTAGCTTTCTTTGAAATGACATTGAATACCTTGTATGATTATTATGATAGAACTTTTGCATGTAGTAGTAGTTCTAGTATAGTTACTTCTTCTTCTTCTAATTCTAGAAGTAAGGGTATGAGTAAATTAGACAATGCCACTTTTAATTTACTTGTGCAAATTCAATCGAAAAAAGCTAGGACTAATAAACCTAATGAATTAAATTTGTATAATCAACAAGATAGTGAGAGTTTTAGTGCTAAGATTGATGTGCTACAATGGTGGAAAGAACATTAACATCTTTATAAGATTCTTAAACATATGCCTAAATATCTACTAACTTCTCGTCTCTACAGTTGCTTTAGTAAGTACATTTTCTACAAGTGACATGGTTCTAACATATTACAGGAATCGCTTGAAGTCTCAATCGTTAGGGATGCTCGTGTGCACGGAAAATTGGATGAAGGCTGTAGATAGGACTCGATAAATCGGGGTTGACACGTCAACAAGTGGAAGCAACTTTCCTAAAGAACAACAACAACAATAGCAAATTGAAGACCAACAACATCTTGCAAATTGTATGTAAAAATTTTTTATAAATAATCATAGAAGGTAAAATGAATAATATATACAATTTTCTTTCACACTTTCACTCTTTAACTCTTATTACAATTATATATTTTTTATTTTTATTTTTTTGAGTTGAAAAAAAAATTAAAAACCCTAAAAACGCTCAATCGGGCCAACCCGCGACCCGAACCGACCCGAAACGGGTTCGACTTTAAAGGGTTCGCGGGTCGACCGGGTCGACCTATTCATTTCGAACCCGGCCTGGCCCGGCCCAGTTATGCTCGTGACCCAACCTGAACCCAGCCTAAATTAGGTTTGACCCACGCGGGCCGGATCTGGCCCGGGCCCGATCTATAACAACCTAGAATTTTAAATAATATTTTGGAATTTATAAATGAATTAAAATGAATTTTTGTAATTTAATAAATATTTTTCTGAAATTTATTCTTTTGCACGTACAAAACACGCACAAATATTTTTCTTGGGAAACACAAAGTCAGAAAATCTATTTGAAAAATCTAATATTTATTTGTGGGTATTAATTATAAATTTTCTGAATTTTTATGAATAATTTATGACATATTTGCAAACACTCAAAAATGAAAGACTTTTGTGCAAAATTGCCACTTGGAGTAAAAACTCCAGATTTTGGTTTTTCTGGGCTGTGCATATTAGTCGCCCAAATCAAGAGAGTAAGAGGATTTAATTTTATTTTATTTTAAATTGATTTGATTAACTAACAATTGGAAGAATCTATATATGTAAATAAATAATTTTCTTGAGTATTTTTGTAAACCTTGTGAAACCTTAGAGGACCAAATCCCGGCCTATATTAAGGGAAGCAGCCACTATTCTCTGTTGTGAAACCCAAATTTTATTTTCCTCATTATTTTCTTGGAGTTTAAAGCTTGGTTCTTGGACTTTTGCAAGGAGAAGGAAGGGACTTTTCTTTACTATTACTTTTGTGCTTTAATTAAGTCTTCTTGAGGTGGGTGAGGCTTCCTTACCTCTTGTTTGCTATATGATTGTAAATTATTCAAGTATAATGTATGATTAGAACTTTCATGATTATGAAATATATTGTGTGAATATAGATTTTAATGAATGAATAACTAGTCAACATCTTTCATGAAGAAATATGGAGTTATGAGTAATTTTCCATGCTTAACTAGTTGATGAATAAAATACACAAAGATTTTCACTTTCTTATGCAATGCTTGAATAAATCATGTTTTGAATTGATCTTGAATGCGTATGAGGTTGGTAGAACTGTTATCTAATTAATATATATCTAAACATTTGTGAGAATTTCTTGATATGAGGATTCATATCATGTATATATATATATATATAAGATGCAAATTGAATAGTAACGTCATACATGCACATGGAAGAACAAAGAACCATTAGTTGTTGTTTCCCTATGTATCTACTGTTTTGGGATTGAAGATGAAGAATTTATTGTTTGTTTGGGATTAAATTGAATAAGAGATGGAAGAACTAAATGTTGAGTTGGATGGATTGAGATACTTTGACCAACGAATGTATAATTCAAGAGTAATCTCAGTTTTAAACATGTTTAAGTGTTATATTCTGTATGAGAAGAGATCATGACTGCATTTTGATGTTATTCAAGTATTTATATGAAGAGTTTCTTCAATATCTTCTCGATTAAGTTATGACTTCAAAAATTGGGATTTTTGTGAAGTTTATGAAGGATTTGATTGATGCATGAACTGAGTTGTTTTGGCCAAAGATGCACTTATTTTGTCACAGATTTTCATCATTTGTAATCATGTATTCGAAGTTTTAAACACGTATCAGTTTGAGAGAATCTGCAAATCCAAGAGGCTGTTGCAGACTATGTGTCAGTCGACTGCAGCGTGTCTGTCGGTCGACTACAGTTCTTTTGAACGTGTCATTTTTTTAATCAATAAGCATGGTTGAATTTCTTACTAGCGAATTTCACATAATTGCAATTTAAAAATAATCAACATGCATTCTAATGTTTATAACAATGAGAACATATACTTTTACTCATAGTTAATAAGTTTAGTAATCAAACAACACGCATTTTCTAATTATCAATTCTCTTCTAATTAGGCGATCATGCATTTCATTTCAACTAGTAGCTTATAATAACAATTCAATTTCCTTCCCTAGCATGATTTCTACTCTAGAAGTCATGAGAAATACCCACCTTTTGAAGAAAACCAATTAAGAAAATCCCCTAGAGCCTCCTAGAATGCGAGAGAGTGCAACCTCCACCTAGATCGCGGTGCAACGAACTCCTTCCCTTGCTCCTTGCCAAAAACCGAGAGCTCCAAGTAGAGAATGGGCGGCCTCCAATGGGGGTACACACATACACTCACACACACACTAATATATATCTCCTATATAATGTTCTCTTCTTTCAATAGATTATTAATGTAGAAAACAAGTATGAAGGGATGGTATTTATACTAATTTCAAAGTAGATTGGAGGGCTAGGATTGGTTGGATAGTTATAGGATGGAGGGCTAGGATTGGAGAGGAAGTTGTAGCAACTACCCATGCACAAAGTAACCACCCATGCACACACACCCACACTCTCCATCTCTCCTAGCACATCCCGGCCCCAAAGAGTGTGCATTGCACACTACGTGCATTGCACGTGCCACCTAGTACCCCTATTTAGAAGTTTGTACAATTTAATTAATCAAAATGTTCACCATTTGTCTCTACATGACAAGTGTGACTATTTAATTTATTTATTAAATTTGTGGGCTTCATAATTAGTGGGCTTAGGTTTGTGGGCCAAGACAATAAATAAAGAATTATTAAAGTGAGCTCAAATTAAAAATAGTGTTTAGGCTTTAGAAATAGGCTTTTTAGAAAAATAAAGAAAAATAATTGTTCATACTAAAAAAGAAATTTTATATATAAAATAAATAAATAATTTACACATAAAATTTGCACGTGCACAACATGTGAAAAACAATATTTTTATTAAAATGAAAGTTTAGGGTATTACAGAAGAAGGATCTACAAGTGGCTGCAGTGGTATATAAGTTGATGATTCCAGATGAAGTCAGAAGCATTCTGATTGTCAGGGATTTCCTACAGTATTCTTGGAAGACTTTCCAGGGTTGCCGCCACAGTCGGATGTTGAGTTTTGTATTAATGTTCAGCCAGTAAGTGCTCCAATTTCTAAGGCTCCATACAGGATGGCACCTGTAGAGCAACATGAAGTTAAGAAGCAGATTGAGGAATTGCTGAGTAAGGGATTCATCAAGCTGAGTACTTTGCCGTGGGGTGCACTAGTGTTGTTACTGAAGAAGAAGGATGGGTCAATAAGGATATGCATTGACTACCGGGAGTTGAACAGGGTGACTATTCAAAACAAGTATCCGCTCCCACAGATTGATGATCTACTTGATAGGCTTTGGGGAGCAGCGGTATTTTCGAAGATTGATCTGCAGTCCGGGTATCATCAGGTCCGAGTTAAGGAGGAAGATGTGAGCAAGAAAACTTTCAGAACTCGTCATGGGCTTTATGAGTTTTTGGTGATGCCATTCGAAGTGACGAATGCACCGGTAGTGTTCATGGACATGATGAATCGGATTTTGCAGCCATTTATTGATTCCTTCGTGGTAGTTTTCATTAATGATATTTTGGTGTATTCGAAGTCAGAGGAAGAGCACTCTAAGCACTTGGCAGAGGTATTGAAGAAGTTACGGGAGCATAACTTTATTCCAAGCTGTCGAAGTGTGAGTTTTGGAAGTTCGAGGTAGCTTTCCTTGGTAATATCCTTTTCAGGGAGGGAGTGGCCACCGATCCTCAGAAGGTTGAAGCAGTGAAAAATTGGCCTAGGCCGACGACTGTGAAGAAAGTCAGGAGTTTCTTGGAATTGGCTGGGTATTACAGGAGATTCATTCAGGGCTATGTACAGATTGTTGTTCTTTTGATAGGGTTGAATCGGAAGAATGTGGCATTCACTTGGACTGATAAGTGTGAGGCGAGTTTCCTAGAGATAAAGGAGAAGTTGACGACTGCGCCTATCGTAGCTTTGCTACAAACTGGGAAGGACTATGATATCTTCAGTGATGCGACGCTCAAAGGTTTGGGGTGCGCCTTGATGCAAGAAAGGAAGGTTATTACATATGGTTCAAAGCAGTTGCGTCCACATGAGAAGAACTATCCAACACATAGTCTGGAATTGGTAACAATTATCTTTGCCTTGAAGCAGTGGAGGCATTATGTATATGGAGAGAAGGTCAATATGTATACCGACCACAAGAGCCTGAAGTACATTTATCAGTAGAGGGATCTAAATCTTCGACTGAGAAGGTGGTTGGAAGTGTTGTAAGACATTCGTCCTGAGATCAAGTATCATCCGGGCAAGACGAATGTCGTGGCCGATGGGCTTTGTCGGAAGAGCAGACTGTTGAGTTTGATAGCTACTCAAAGAGAATTGGCAGCAGAGTTTGATCAGGTAGGTATTGAGGTTGTACTGCAGGGTTTGGGAGCATCTTTGGCTCAATTGAGGTTGTAGCCTTCTTTGAGGGATTAGATCATGCAGGGTCAGAAATCAGATACAGAGATTCAAAGGATGTTGAAGCAGGTTTCCGATGGCAAGTTATCAGAGTTCTGTTTCCAAGATGGAATTCTATGGATGGGTAAGAGGTTGTGTGTACCGGAGAATGCAGATTTGAGAGAGAGTATCTTGCAAGAGGCACACAGTACTTTGTTGTCAGTATATCCTGGAGGCACGAAGATGTACAAGGATATCAAACAATACTTTTGATGGTCGGGTATGAAGAAAGATGTGGCAGACTTTGTGGCAAGATGTCTGACTTGCCAGCAGATCAAAGCAGAGAATCAGAGGCCTGGAGGTTTGTTACAGCCATTGCCTATTTTGAAATTGAAGTGGGAGAATATCAGCATGGATTTCATCACTGGGTTACCGAGGAGCCCGAAGGGCAACGACTCAATTTGGGTTATTGTGGATCGTTTGACCAAGTCAGCTCACTTTCTGTCTATGAAGATTACCTGGTCGATGGAGAAACTGGCAGAGCTGTACATTGATGAGATTGTGAGACTTCACGGAGTTCCTGTGTCGATTGTTTTCGACAAGGAATTGAGGTTCACATCGAGGTTTTGGAAGGGTTTGCAAGTAGCTTTGGGTACCATAACTGATTTCAGTACTGCTTTCCATCTGCAGACCGATGGTTAGACTGAAAGGGTGAATCGGGTATTGGAGGATATGCTTAGGACTTGTGTTAGGGATTTTGGTGGCAGTTGGGAAAGGTACTTGGTATTGGTTGAGTTTTCTTATAACAACAGTTACCATGCGAGTATCGGGATGAGTCTGTATGAAGCTTTTTACGGGAGGAAGTGTAGGACACCCATTTGTTGGTATGAGGTTGGGGAGAGGCAGATGTTTGGACCGGAGATTGTGCAACAGACATCGAAGAAGATTGAGCTAATTCGTAAGAGGTTAGTCGAGGCCCAGAGTCGGCAGAAGAGTTATGCAGACACTCGACGAAGGGACTTGGAGTTTGAGGTTGAGGATGCAGTTTTTCTCAAGGTGTCTCCGACTAAAGGAGTGATCAGGTTTGGAAAGGGAGGTAAGTTGGCGCCAAGGTACATTGGGTCATACAGGATTTTGAGATAGATTGGTAAGACAACATACAAGTTGGAACTATCGGAGGAATTGATGCAGGTGCATGATGTGTTCCACATGTCGATGCAGTATGTGCCAGATCAGAGTCATCAGCTGGCGGAAGTGCCTGAAGGACTACAGCTGAACCTGAACTAAAAAGATTGTTGATCGTCGGGAGAATGTGTTGAGAATAAGGTGATATCTATGGTCAAGGTAGTGTGGAGGAACCAGCAGTTTAAGGAAGCTACTTGGGAGTCGGAGGATTGCATGCAGAAGGATTTTCCTGAGCTCTTTGTATGATTGTATTCTTTTGATTAAATTATATTCTCTTGTACGACTGTATTCTTTAAACTATATTTCCATTTATGTGATTCTTCTTCTTTTTACTTATATTGTTTGGTCCCTATTAGCATTAGTTCTGAGGACAGAACTAATCTGAGGAGGGAGTGATGTAACATCCTAGAAATTTAAATAATATTTTTGAGATTAATAAATGAATTAAAGTGATTTTTAGTGATGTAATAAATATTTTTCTGAAAGTTATCTTTTTACATGTGCAAAATACGTGCAAATATTTTCTTGAGAAACTCAAAGTCAGAAATTATTTTGGGAAAACCTACTATTTCTTAGTAGGTATTATTTATGAACTTTCTGGATTTGTTTGATATTTATTTGGCATGTTTGCAAATATTACAAAAAGATGGGTTTTTGTGCAAAATTACCACTTGAAGTAAAAACTCCAGATTTTCTGTTTTTCGAGCTGAGCATGATGGTTAGACAACTCAGAGGTAAATATTTTAAATTTTTGTTCTAATAGATTTGGTTTATTTCGCAAATTTGTTAAAGAATGGTCTTTTTGCAAAATTATCACTTAGAGGCCAAAATTACAAATTTTATTTTTCTGGTTTAAAACTGATGCTGGCAAGATCTGGGGAAGTTATTTTTTATTATAATGTCAAATAAATTGGTTAATCTAATTTCCTAGTATGAGGGATTTATATATATAAAGATATATTTTAAAGGAATATTTTGCAAAATCTTCTTAAAAACCCTAATACCCAGATTTCGGCCTATATAGTGGTTGTTGCAGTCGTCTCTTTGCCGCGCAAAACAAGAGTATATTTTATTATTGGTTTTCTTGGAGTTTCGAAGCGATTATCTTGGATTTTGCAAAAGGAAGGACTTTTTCTTATTCTTTATTATTACGGTCGATTCTTTAATAAGGTGAATGACATATGTCTGATCTCTTGTTGTTTTATGCATGTTATATATAAAGATTTTTCTAGTAGAATGCATGATAGATGATTGTATGATGATATAATGAATTATTGATGGATGGATGAATAAAAATAGAACTTTTTATGAAAACTATGTCATTGATGAATGAATCTCTATATAGATGACTTAAGAATGCTAAGAACTTAATATAACTCATGGATCTACTATTTCTTACTGATTTGATTGTACGCATTGAGATTATATGATGTGGGATATACAAAATCGAATAAAGTTGAATTCTTTACTGTGTATGCATATGTATACTCCCTGTTTTGTTGTTGGATTGGATGGAACTTGACTAAATAATTGTTGTAGATGCATATAATCAAGGGAAAATTAAATTTAGTTGGTTTTATATATGTTTAATGAAATGCAAGAGAAGTTGGGGTATCACAGATTGAGTCTTTATGTGTTAAAGTTGAGTATTTGACTTCGGGTCTGATGGTACATAGCTGAACATGGATTTTTTGTATTCTTATGAAGTTTTCGATTGGATTTTGAGTTGTTTTGATACTAAGATTTGAATTGAACACTGTACTACTCTTATACCACGAATCTAGTTGATTTTACTGATATGTATACACATAAATACATATATATTCATAAGTTTCTGTTTTGAAGAAGTTTTGTTGAAAAATTGATCTTTTGTGAATTTGATGAGAGTATGATTTAATTTATAAACTACAGTATGTTAAATAATTTGTATTTGATCATCTCAGGATTTTTATTTTACAAATTCATGCTTTTAAAGATTATAATCGAAGTATCAGTTGAAAAGTGCACGAATTTTAAAGTGACTGTTTTCGAACATGTCAGTTGACCGCACGAAATTTACACATGAAATGTCGGTCGACTGTCAGTTCTTGGGTTTTGGAAATTTGGCATGACAGTCGACCGTCGCCTTTTTGAACTAGCTCGACAGTCAACCGTCAGCTGCTGTGATGATTGCTTTTGTTGAGTTTCTTGCTATTTTCTTGAACTATTATTTCTTCGAACTTATGGATTATTGATCCACGATTTTATATGATGTTTTTACTATAGATTACTGTATTTTACAAAGAGTTATATTTTGATTAATGATAGAATTTAATTGGTATTTCTATAACTTTAGAAAGCAAATTATATACGGATTTTGAGAGATTGATGTTTTGTAATTTTCCTATGGCTTCAAAAATACGAAACTCAGTTGTTTTAGAGATTTAATCTCATATTTTACTTCTGGAAATTTGTGGGTATTTGGATAAATTGGATTTGTTGACTTTAAGAAGTTTTCTTTATATAAACGAATTGATGATGGAATTAAGAGTTTTAATGAAAGATTTTGGGTTGATATTTGATTTGTAAGTCTCTAGAGGTTGAGTGGGATTCCTGTAAACCGGTAGACAAGACTTTGTGAATATTAGCCAGTTTGGGCCTTAGGGTTGTTTTGATGGAATTATGTCCAGTAGGGTACACCAACTCTAGAGAAGGAGAAGTTGTGTTTTAATTAATAATAATCAACCTAAGGACAGGCACTAGTGGAGATGTGATAGAACTTGGAAAACGTAAGTATATGCTCTGTTGTTAGTCCGACGGATGCATTCCAGGACCGTGTGTTGTTGTGTCTCGAGAAGACAGTTGGTATGTTCGTGTGTCGATGGTCAGCATACCTATTCACAGAATATACGGTGCATTCGCGTATCAAGGGTCGGTGGGCCTATTCACGGAATGTACTGTGTATCTGCACATCGAGGGTCGGCAGACTTATTCGTGTGGTAGAGAGGTGATTCTCCGATTTTTAGCTATGCTTACATGATGCTTACACGTCGAGGGTTGTCAAGCCTATTCACGGAGTATTCTAGATCTTGTTTCTATCACCGTAGTAGGATTAGTTGCATGACGAGGAATTTAACACTATAAAGTGGAGAACGATAAGGACTTGCACCGGACCTATGTAATATGGAATGCATAGAATCCAACAAGTATGCATTAGAGAGTCAACGTACTGCAATTGTGTTTTCTTGACTTGTATTATGCATGATATTTTCTGTTTTCCTATGCTTGACACTTAGCCTAGTTTCACTTGATGTTTTATGCTTCATTTATCGTTAATTCTTATTTCCTTGTTACTACTATAGGAATGTGTTGATTATAAATTTATTCTTTATGCTTCATTTAAATTGTATTTTTTTTTGATGTCACTCACACCGTTATGGCTGACCCCTGTAGTTTTGGGGGTTAGGGTTATCTCTGCCCTCATGTTTTACAGGTAGGTACCATTAGCTTGGGATTTGGTTGAATGTAGTAGAATGATAGTGTGGCTTATGCAAGTTGTAAAAGGATGGGTTGTATAAGAAAGAAATTTTAATTCAAAGTGTTTAATTTCAGCTGTACTATGTAAAGAATTGATGTAAGAAAAGTTGGAAAAAAATTATCTGTGTTGGCTATGTTTACTATTACATTGAGGTAGATGCTGGGAATTGTGCCACATATTTCTGAGTTTATTATATTGGAAATTCGGGGCGCTACAAATTTAGATCCATTTGCTGGTAGATATACTTCAATCTCTTGTGGCCAGTGTACATATTGATCTTTTCTTCGTATACATAGTGGCTCCACTGCTTCAATACAAATACAATCGCTGCCAACTCTAGATCATAAGGTCTCAATTGCCTAGACCCATAAGCTATTACCTTCCTCTCTTGCATCAACACACAACCCAGCCTGCGATGTGAAGCATCGCAGTAGACGTCATAATCCGTCCCTGCTCTCGGCAAAGCCAATATCTGAGCAGTAGTCAACTTCTCCTTCAACTGTTGAAAACACTACTCCGTCCACTTAAAACTTATATTCTTCCTTGTAAATTCAGTGAGTGGCACGGCTATCTGAGCATAGCCTTATATAAACCTCCGATAGTAGCCGGTCAAACCCAAGAAGCTTCTAATCTCGTTCACTGTAATTGGTCTCGGCCAATCCTTCACTGCCTCTATCTTTTGTGGATCAGTGGCCACTCCCTCCTTAGAAAGGATATGACCCAGGAACGCTACTTCGGACTTCCAGAAGTCACACTTTGACAATTTGGCATACAACTTCTATTCTTACAACTTCTTCAGTACCTCTGTTAGATGCCCAGAATGCTCTTCCTCTGACTTGGAGTAGACCAAAATGTCGTCGACACTACGATGCAAGAATCGATGAATGGTCGCAGAACCCTGTTCATCATGTCCATAAAAATAGCCGGTGCATTTGTTTCTCCAAACGGCATAACCAAGAACTCATAGTGCCCATGTCAAGTTGGGAATGCAATCTTATGCACATCCTCTTCCTTTACATGAACATGGTGATATCCTGACCGAAAATCTATCTTGGAGAAAATAGGTGCTCCCTGTAGTCGATCGAACAAATCATCGATTCGAGAAATTGAATACTTATTCTGGTCAGTCAACTTGTTCAATTCTCTGTAATTGATGCACATTCTCATCGATCCATCCTTTTTCTTCACCAATAATACTGGTGCTCCCTAAGGCGATGAATTTGGTCTGATAAATCTCTTGCCCAACAGCTCTTCAATCTACTTCTTGACCTCATCCTGTTCCACTGGCACCATTCTATACGGTCCTTGAAAATTGGTGCACTCCCTGGCTAAATGGTAAAGCTGAACTCTACATCTCGATGAGGTCGTAGCCTTGGCAGATCTCCAAGAACATTGTCGGAAAGTTCCGGACTACGGAAATCTGCTTAGCTTCCTTAGGAATCTTCTTCTTGGTCATAGCTGCCACCAACTCCTTATACTTTCTCTTCCCTTGAATTTTAATTGCTGCTCCTCCCGGTGCCTTCACCATAACCTCCTTGCTCTTGCACTCGATGCTGGCACTGTAGATCGACATCCAGTCTATGCCAATGATCACATCGACTCCCAAAATTGCCAATTTGATGAGGTCGATCCCAAATACTCTTCCTCAGATCTAGAGGTCATAACCATCATAGTAGCGATCGGTAGTCAATGTTTCCCCGTATGGTGTAGCTACTGCTAGAACTTTGCCTGGAAAATTTTCGACTTGACTCTCAATCATTTTGCAAAAGTAGGTGACACAAAAGTATGGGATGATCCAGTATCAAACAAAATAGTTGTCTTTATTCAATTAATTAGAAGTTCTCCTGTTACATAATGAATACTCTAAGAACATAACACTTCTTCTAATAAAAACATGAAAATAACAACAGAAATCTCTATTCAATTGCTCTCATACTGATGATGACATTTTCAGCATCATCCGCATCTACTTCAGTCAGAGCGAATACTTGCCCCTACCAGTATGGCTTCTTCCCTTGCTCCACCGGCCTCTGACTCGGCCCTCCTCACTAGAATTGAGGGCAGTCTGTCTTGATGTGACATTCCTTGCCACAGTGATAACAAGTCCTGACCCTCTGCAATTTAGTGCACCCAGTTGCAATGTGGCCTGTCTCTCAACATCTGTACCAAATGCTTGGCCTTCCAGCTACAGTAATGGCATTGGCTGCGGTAGGTTTGAACCTCTATGCTTGGGGCTGTCCCTTGAAGTTACTTGATGATGTAGGCCTCTTGTGACCACTCCAATTGTTCTGGTGGTTAGGAATGAAGATGTACAAGGATATCAAGCAATATTTTTATGATGCGAGCCTCTTGCCAGTACTAAGATGTATAAGGATATCAAGCAAGAGTTCTGGTAGTCAAGAATGAAGCGGGATGTAGTAGAGTTAGTTGTAGGATGTGAAACTTGTCAACAAATCAAAGCAGAAAATCAGAATCCCGGCGGATTGTTGTAGTCATTACCCATTCCGGAGTGAAAATAGGATAACATCAGTATGGATTTCATTACAGGATTACCCAGGAGTCCCAAGGGGAATGATGCGATTTGGGTGATAGTGGATCGACCCACCAAATCCGATCTCTTTTTGGCAATGAAGATTACTTGGTCTATGGAGAAGCTAGCAGAATTATGCGTTGGGGAGATTGTGAGGCTACATAGAGTTCCTATATCAATTTTATCAGATAGGGATGCACAATTCACATCGCATTTTTAGAGAAGTCTTCAAGCAGCCTTGGGGACCAAGACTGACTTCAGTACTGCCTTTCATCCTCAAACTGATAAGAAAACTGAGTGAGTCAATTGGGTATTGGAAGATATGTTGAGGTGTTGTGTATTGGACTTCAGAGGCAGCTGGGAGAGGCGCTTAGCTCTGGAGGAATTTGCCTACAACAACAGCTTTCAGACTAGCATCGGCATGACACCATATGAAGCTCAATATGAGAGAAAGTATAGAACAACGATGTGCTGGTATGAAGTGGGGGAAAGGCAAATGTATGGGCTAGAAATAGTGCAAGCAGAAGAGTTATGCCGACAATCGAAGAAGGGATCTGGAGTCCGAAGAAGGTGACTATGTTTTCCTGAAAATATCACCAACCAAGGTCGTGATCCGATTCGGAAAAGGTGGAAAGTCAGCCCTGAGATACATAGGATCCTAGAAGATACTGAAGAGGATTGGGAAGACAGCTTATCGGTTGGAATTGCCGGAGGAGCTAGTCCAAGTACACAATGTCTTCCATGTGTCTATGCTACGAGGTTACGTTCCTGATCCGAGTTATCACTTGCCAGAAGTGCCTGAGGGTCTACAGTTGGATCTGAGCTACAGGGAGTGTCCTGTGGAGATTGTGGACCGATGGAAGAAAGTTTTGAGTAACAAAACTATACCCATGGTCAAGGTCATATGGAGGAATCAACTAGTTGAGGAAGCCACCTAGGAATCTGAGGAGAGGATGATGAGAGACCATCCTGAGCTTTTTGACTAAAACTTGTAAACCTTCTTTTGTTTTGTTTTTTCACTCTTTAAGCGTAGTTCCGAGGACGGAACTATTCTAAGGAGGGAGTTATGTAACATCCCCAAAAAATAAATTAATATTTTTGCACGTGCATTGCACATAAATTTTATACAATTTTAGTCCCTAAAATTTTCTAAGAATCATGTACATTTCTTTCTCATTTTATTTGTCACCTTGTGTTATTTTTTATTTTAATAAAAACCTATAGGCCTAAAGTCCATCTTAAATCTCACTAAGCAAATTAATTAAAAAGAGAGGCCCATGACTTTATTTTATACTTTAAATGTACACTATTTAATCCTACACACTTGTAATGTAACAAACACACACAAATGGACTAATAACAAATGATTAAAAGAATGAGAAGTGTGTGCACGTAGAGTGCACGTGCATCTAGGTGCACTCCAATGGTTGGTCGGCCAATAGAAGAGGAAGGGGAGAGGGTCGTGAGGAGTTTTGTGTAGTGGGTGATTAATTTGGGTGAGTGGGTATTGTTGGATCCTGTAGGCAAGGCAACAAACACTAGAGGAGGGGTGAATAGTGTTTATTAGAAATTAAATTGCGGAATAGAGAATTTTCTTCTGTACAGTCGACTTAAGAGATAAACCAGTCGACTGAAGTAACAAATTGAAAAAGTAATTTAAACAAGTCTGTAAAGTTGACTTAGAGTTGAGACAGTCGACTTAACATACAATTAACCTTCAGAGTATACGAGTCTGACCAGTCGACTTATCAAGTACTCAGTCGATTGTCTAGACAGGTTTCACAGTAAAAACACAAACTGAGAAAATAGAAATGCAAGTAGAGAGATACAACCACAGAGTGCACACGATGTATCCTGGTTCGCTCCTTCCGACCTACATCCAGTCCCCAAGCAACCCACTTGAGATTTCCACTATTCTTGAAAAAGTTTACAAGAATACCCTACGGCGTTTAGACAACAACCTTGTCTAACCCGTAGTCCTTTCTCTCAACCAGAGAAAGCAACCCACTCTTCCACCAGGAGTGACAAACCTGACTCTACAACCTAGAGTCCTACTCTCCAACCGAGAGGAAAAGAAAAACAATAAAAATTGTTTACAATCAACCTATAGCCTTGTTTGTGGTTTGTGATATAGTACGTGGCTAAATGGTTGACTTCTATATCTAGTCCAGAACGAAATCAAATGTTATACTGGACTGAAGATAGAGAACCAAGTCTTAGTGAATTGAAAGCTTTTATCTCTTGAAAGTATAGAACTTATGATCTCAAAAAATGCTTGGAGTATTAGTGTCTTTTACAGTGGATTCTAACCTCTATTTATAGAGTTAGATACACTAGACGTTGGGAAACAGTTGTTCAAACTGTCAACCAACGGGAAAAGAGATTTTGAATTTGAAAAAGTGATTTTAAAAATAGAAAACTGTCAAACGCACTTGATCAGTCGACTGGGTTGCCATAATGAGTCGACTGGTCAGAGTTTGAATAAGATTAGACAGTTTTGTACAGACTCAGTCGACTGGAACAAGTAGCAGTCGACTGGTACTCTGCAACTAATCTAGTTCAAGCTGTTTTGACCTTTGGATTTGTAAACACACACATTTATAAAAAGTTATATGTGAGTGTATGTGTGTGTGACAAGGCTATACATCATTCTAAAACTCAATAAAGAAAAATATTACATTTGTTTACAAGACATAAAAATAAATGACATTGAAACATAGGTCTTGACTTGAGTCTTAAGTGAAGCCATTGTCTTTATTCAGAGCTTGTGCTTGTTCATTTGTTCAGCTGTATAGAAATGATGCCTTTCTGTAAACAACCTGCAAATATATATAGTATAGCACAGATACATGTTGCAGTGTGTTGTAATCATCAAAATCAAGAATCAACATTCTCTCCCTTTTTGATGATGACAACACAATAGCTGATAATAACAAAATAATAATACAAGCATTGATATGCTCCCCCTATTAAAAGCACATAATGCATAAGCAGAAATCATCACAAAACTGAACATCAAAAAATATATCAGATCAGTCGACTTAACAAGGAATCAGTCGACTTAACAGAACTAAAAAAAATATGAGGTTTTCTCAGGTTTTCTCCCCCTTTGTCATCAACAAAAAGACACAAGTGGGAAGAATCAAATCAGTGAGATAATATAACAACTGAATAACTGAGTCTTACAAAAAATAACAGAGTTGTACAAAAATAACAACATATTAAAATCCAATAAAGAAATTACATAAGAGAATAAAACTAAAATCAGCAATCTTCGTCTTCGTCGTCGTCATCAACATCTTGAGACGGAGGTGGAAACTGAGTGGTAAAGAGATGAGTCAGATTGGAGATTTTGGATTCAAGGGTGTTAAGATGGGAGTCAAGGGTATCTTGACGATCCATGAGGTAGTTAACAGCAAGATAGAGACTACGTGGATCATAAAAATCAGCACGGGGGCGAGAAGAGCTAGAGGCTGAAGATGGTCTAGCAGAAGTGGCTAAAGGAACCTGGGTGTGGGGAGTAGGCCTAGGGGAATATCTAGGTGAAGGATCAAGAAGCTTCATTCGTGCTAAACTGGCACGATCGAAACACTCATAATGCTTAACAACATTGGTCTCAGAGTCGAGATCAATATCATAAGCATAGAAGACACGAGTGAGGAGACCACTAAAAGGTAGAAAGTGAGTATGAGACTTGTGGAGTCTAGAAAAGATGACACGACCCCAATTGACATTTATTTTACCAAAAATTGCCTATACTGCTTGTTGCAATTCCATGGAATACTGATCAAAACTCCCTGTTTTGGGAAGAATATTATATGATAGTATCATTGCAACAAGTTTTGCAATAGGTGTGATTGATTTATTAGACATGGGGGGTCCATAGTTTGGCAAAAAGATTTTAGATAAGATAGATGCATCATCTAAAATGATCTCACCTAAATCAAGTCCTTCATCATCAATACCCATAATTAGATTAATTCTCTCGGATGTGAGTTTAATCTTCTTATTTTTTACAGAAGAATAAACAATAACTTCTCCTTCATCCGATTGAACTACTCTTATATTGGTATAAAAAAGATAAATGAGTTGTGGGTAGTAGTGAGGTTGGTTTTCCAAGGATAAAAAGTCATAAAGACTACAATTTTGAAAGAGGGAAATAAGATTGAACCTATCAAGATCATTGAAATTTACAAATCTACCTGGAAAAATAAGAATGGTACGAATAACATACCACTTCTCCAAGAGATCAGGACTCCTAAGATACTGTGAATAGTCCTTAGATGAAGAACTATCATCTATATGTGAGGTTTTAGATCTTTTCGGTGCCATGAAAGGATGTAAGGGAAGAAATTATACCAACAAAGAAAAGGGAATCAAACAGCAAAGGAAGTTGGAAATCAGCAGCTCCAAACAGCAGATCCGGCAGTCGACTTCTGAATCTTGCTCTTTCTCCTTAGGGTTTCAGATCTGGAAATAGGGTAAAAGTGAAAGTGAAAGGAAGGAGGCAGTGAAGAGGGTTTTTAACAGAAGCAAACGGCTGGGATTGAATGAGAAAGAAATCAACGACTCACAAGAAGTCACGGGCGAGTCAAAGTGAAAAATTTCTCAAAAACTGTGTGACGATTCGAAGTTGAAGACATACTGATTCGCGACAGTCGACTGGTATTAAGGTACAGTCGACTTAGTCTAGAGAAAAATAAATAATTATAACAACTGATTAGTCGACTTGGTGAAACCTCAGTCGACTGGTCAGAGAAGAAAATAAGTATATAAGAAAATACAGAACAGTCGACTGAACATCATATACAAGTCGACTTAAAATATTTTCAACAAATATCAAGAAAATTACATATCCCTAGTTCTCTTCTTAAGGTAATAAAAGTATCTTCTTTAAGGGGTTTTGTAAAGATATCAGCTACTTATTTATCAGTAGAGATAAAGTCTAAAGATATGTCTCCTTTTAAAACATGATCACGTAGAAAATGATGTCGAGTATCAATATGTTTCGTACGTGAATGTTGAACTGAATTTTTAGATAAGTTAATTGCACTGGTATTATCACACATTATTGAAGGTTTTTCAAAAGAAATACCATAATCTAATAAGGTTTGCTTCATCCACAAAATTTGTGCACATGCCAAACTTGCAGCGATATATTCAGCTTCTGTGGTAGATAGGGATACCGAATTTTACTTTTTACTGCACCAAGAAACTAGTGAATGTCCCAAAAAATGACATGTCTCGCTAGTGCTCTTGCGATCAGTTTTACTACCAGCAAAATCAGCATAACTGTATGACAAAAGTTGGAAATTATCGGAACGTGGATAAAATAAACCATAATCAGATATGCCTTTAATATATCTTAAAATTCGTTTCACAGTTTTTAAATGAGATTCTTTAGAACTAGATTAATATCTAGCACACAAACATACACTGAACATAATATCTGGTCTACTAGCAGTTATATATAAGAGTGAGCCAATCATACATCGATAGAGTTTCTGATCGACACTCTTACCTAATATATCTTTGTCAAGGATAGTGGTAGTAGCCATAGGTGTGGATTTACTACTTGTACTATCCATGTTAAACCGTTTGATTAATTCCTTTGCATATTTTCCTTGATTAATAAATATGTCATTTGAAGACTGTTTAATTTGTAGTCCAAGGAAATAATTGAGTTCACCCATGTGACTCATCTCAAACTCATTTTTCATGGTGTTAGCAAACTCTTGACATAGATTATTATTAGTAGAACCAAAAATTATATCCTCAACATATATTTGTATGATTAAAATATCATTCTTAATTCTCTTAATAAACAAAGTAGTATCTACTTTACCTATCTCAAAACCTGTTTCTAAAAGAAAAGTTTTCAGTCGATCATACCAAGCACGTGGTGCTTGTTTAAGACCGTATAAAGCCTTTTTCAATTTAAAAACATGGTTTGGAAATTGTTCATGTTCAAAACCTGGTGGTTGTTTAACATAAACATTCTCTTTTATAAACCCATTAAGAAAAGCACTTTTAACATCCATTTTATAGAGTATAAAATTCATAAAACAAGCAAAAGATAATAAAATACGAATTGATTCTAATCTAGCAACAGGAGCATATGTTTCATCAAAATCTATGCCTTCTTCTTGATTATATCCTTGAGCAACTAGTCTAGCTTTGTTCCTAACAACTTGTCCTGATTCATCTAACTTATTTTTAAATACCCATTTGGTACCAATAATAGTATGATCAGGAGGTCGTGGAACTAAATCTCATACATCATTCCTTATGAATTGGTTTAACTCATCTTGCATGGCATTCATCCAAAATTCATTCTCACATGCTTCTTGTATATTTTTCGGTTCAAAATCCGACGAGAATGCTGTATGAGATATCATATTAATATGTGATCGTGTCTGAATACCATGGGAGATGTCACCAATTATTAAGTCATGAGGATGATCTCTAACTTCAACAAAAGATTTTGGTAAAGTTGAAGATATCACAATAGGATCAGTCGACTTGACAAGTTCCTCAGTCGACTGTTTCACATCAGTCGACTTGACTTCCTTATCGGTCGACTTATCCGCGAGACTAGTTTGTTCTAAAGATGTAATTACTTTATTTAAAGGTGATGAATCATCTTTAATTAAATTTGATGAAGGCAGAGATTCATCGAATGTAACATGCGTTGATTCTTCAATAGTCATTGTTGACTTGTTGAAAATTCTATATACTTTACTCCTATTTGACTATCCTATAAAGATACCCTCATTAGATCTAGGATCAAATTTATCTAAATTATCTTTAGTGTTTAGAATAAAACACTTACAACCAAATGTCTTCAAGTAAGAGACTTTAGGAATTTTGTTAAAAAATAACTCATAACAAGTCTTCTTTAGCTTAGGTCTTATTAGAATCCTGTTTAAAACATAACAAGCTGTAGCAACAGCTTCAGCCCAAAAATACTTAGGTAAATTGCTTTCAACAAGCATGGTACATGCGCATTCTTGCAAAGTCCTATTTTTCCTTTCAACCACTCCATTTTGTGGTGAAGCCCTAGAAAATGCAAATGAATGTGTTATACCATTCTTGTTACAATATTCTGTAAACGTTTTATTTTCAAATTCTCTACCATGATCAGTTCTAATAGTGACTATGGTTAGAGATCTTTGGTTTTGAATTCGTTTACAAAAATTTGCAAATTCATCAATATGTTTTAAGAAGAAAGTCCAAGTGAATCGTGAAAAATCATCTACTAAAACAAATACATATCTACTTTTATTTAAAGAAGAAACCCTAGTAGGGCCAAATAAATACATATGAATTAATTCGAGCGGCCTACTAGTAGAAATTACTTCTTTTGTTTTAAAAGTAGATTTGATTTGTTTTCCTAGTTGACACGCATCACATAACTTATCATTTTTAAAGGATAGTTTTGGCAGTCCTTTAACTAGGTTATACTTAGATACTTTAGAGAGATTTTTCATATTCACATGACCAAATCATCTATGCCAAAGCCAAGAATCATTATTAGAAGCTATTAAACAGAAATCATTTGAAAACTCATTTATATTCAAACATAATTCATAAATATTGTTTTTGCGAAAACCTTGAAAAATAATGTTTTGCATAGTGGAATCATAAATTAAGCAAGCATCTTTTTCAAACACAATTTTATAACCTTTATCACATAGTTGACTAATACTTAACAGATTATGTTTAAGTCCACTAACTAATAAAACATTTTCTATAGAAGGGTTAGTGTTTTTACCAACCACGATGATTCCTATGATTTTTCCTTTATTGTTATCACCAAAAGTGACTGTTCCTCCATTGATGCTTTGTATGGTGGATAGGAGATTGGCATGACTAGTCATATGCTGAGACCATCCACTGTCAAGTATCCAACGATCTTTCTTTGGTACCTATAAAATATTCAATGTAAATATGGTATCCTTTTCATTGGGTTCAAAAAATATTAGTTTGTGGGAAACCAAACCCATAATGAGTTTGATTTTCCTTCATAAGCAGGAATAAAATTCACAGAATTACATACATTTAACATATATGAGTTGATATAAGCAGTTCTATCATTCAAACTCAAGTTGACTGGGACCCATATATTTTTGCTCTGTCCAATCGACTTTATAACATCGTTCAGTCGACTTCTACTGTATGTCAGTCGACTGGATGATAGTGTAGGTCGACTTATATGAGGTTTTGGTCTTATTGAATAAGACTCAGTACCTCTGGACAGACGACTGGTGGATGGATTCAGTCGACTTGGCTGAACTTTAGATTTGCTTTTATCAATAAGCTTAGGCTTTTCAAAGAACTCATACAGTTTATGTTTAACACTAGAAATAGATTCAGGTTTATTTATACTAGTGTTTTTAGAAGAAAAATCCTTTACAAGAGATTTTTTAAAACCAAGTCCAAACTTTCGACTAGATTTTACTTGATTTTGAAAAACATCATTTAAATTCTCTTTTCCTTTATTGAACTTAGATACGTTCTTGGATATCTCTTCATAATTCTTTTTTAGAGATTCAAGATCCATATCTAAACTTGAAATACGAGAATTTCAAGATTTTACTTCTATATCAAGCTTAAGATTCTCTTGAGAAAGTGTTTGATTAACTTTCTCTAGGTTCTTAACTCTAATCTTTTCCTTTTTCAATTCTTGAAAAATTTCATTGAATGCATCAAGTAAATCATTTGAATCATAATCATTACTTACTTGATTTTGTGATGCCATGAAACAGATGTTTGCAACCTCGTTGGTTTCATCAGTTTCTTCTTCTGAAGAAGAATCGCTGCCATTCCAAGTTGCTTGATATGCCTTTTTGTTTTGGGCAAACTTGTTCTTAGTGTACTTATCCTTCTTGAAGTTGGATGTCTTTTCCTTAAACTTTGTATTTTCTAGAGGACAATCCTTCTTCATATGGCCTGTTTTGTTACACCTGAAACAAGTTGGAGGATCATTAGAATCTCTAAATTTCGAATTGAACTTACCTTTCTTTAGAAATTTTTTGAATCTCCTTGTGAACATAGCTATCTCCTCCTCATCTTCTTCTTCATCTTCTGAGTCTGTCATGGCTTTAAATGCTAATGATTTCTTCTTGGACTGTTGTGGTTCTGCATCCTTCTTCCTTTCTTCAATTTGAACCTCATAAGCCATTAGATTTCCCACAAGATTCTCAATAGAAAGTTGTGATAGATCATTGGCCTCTTCTATTGCAGTGGTCTTCTTTTCCCATTTAGGAGTAAGTGCACGAAGAAATTTTCTCACCATCTCTGGTTGAGTGTATATTTTCTCAAGTGCCACAAGTGAGTTTGTAATGTCAGTAAATCTGGTAATCATCTCGGACACATTTTTATTTTCCTTCATGCGGAACATTTCAAACCTGTGAACAAGAACAGATATTTTAGATTCTTTCACTTTGTTTGTTCCTTCATGAGTTACCTCGAGTGTGTGCCAGATTTGATGTGCGGTTGTTGAATTTGACACACGATTGAACTCCTCCTTTGTAAGAGCACAAAATAATGCATTCATCGCTTTTGCATTGTTCATTGTTTGGTTCTTCATGTCATCATTCCATTGTGCATATGGTATAGTAGGAGCAGTGTATTCTGTTTCAGTCATGTTCCATATTTCATAATTGATGGATTGAAGGTAGATCTTCATTCTGCACTTCCAATAATTGTAATTTGTTCCATCGAAGAGAGGTGGCCTTTGTGTAGATTAGCCTTCATGGTACTGATTTGCATTTGAAGTAGTTGCCATAGCCCTTAACCTCACTCTGATACCAAGTGTTGGTTCCTGTAGGCAAGGTAACAAACACTAGAGGGGGGTGAATAGTGTTTATTAGAAATTAAATTGCAGAATAGAGATTTTTCTTCTGTACAGTCGACTTAAGAGATAAACCAGTCGACTGAAGTAACAAATTGAAAAAGTAATTTAAACAAGTCTGTAAAGTCGACTTAGAGTTGAGACAGGCGACTTAACATACAATTAACCTTCAGAGTATACGAGTCTAACCAGTCGATTTATCAAGTACTCAGTCGACTGTCCAGACAGGTTTCACAGTAAAAACACAAACTGAGAAAATAGAAATGCAAGTAGAGAGATACAACCACAGAGTGCACACGATATATCATGGTTCGGTCCTTCCGACCTACATCCAGTCCCCAAGCAACCCACTTGAGATTTCCACTATTCTTGAAAAAGATTACAAGAATATCCTACGGCGTTCAGACAACAATCTTGTCTAACCTGTAGTCCTTTCTCTCAACCAGAGAAAGCAACCCACTCTTCCACCAAGAGTGACAAACCTGACTCTACAACCTAGAGTCCTACTCTCCAACCGAGGGGAAAAGAAAAACAATAAAAATTGTTTACAATCAACCTATAGCCTTGTTTGTGGTTTGTGATATAGTACGCGGCTAAATGGTTGACTTCTATATCCAGTCCAGAACGAAATCAAATGTTATACTGGACTGAAGACAGAGAACCAAGTCTTAGTGAATTGAAAGCTTTTATCTCTGGAAAGAATAAAACTTATGACCTCAAAAAATGCTTGGAGTATTAGTGTCTTTTACAGTGGATTCTAACCTATATTTATAGAGTTTGATACACTGGACGTTGGGAAACAGTTGTTCAAACTGTTAACCAACGGGAAAAGAGATTTTGAATTTGAAAAAGTGATTTCAAAAACAGAATACTGTCAAACGCACCTTGATCAGTCGACTGGGTTGCCATAATGGGTCGACTGGTTAGAGTTTGAATAAGATTACGCAGTTTTGTACAGACTCAGTTGACTGGAACAAGTAGCAGTCGACTGGTACTCAACAGCTAATCTAGTTCAAGCTGTTTTGACCTTTGGATTTGTAAACACACACATTTATAAAAAGTTATATGTGAGTGTATGTGTGTGTGACAAGGCTGTACATCATTCTAAGACTCATTAAAGAAAAATATTACATTTGTTTACAACACATAAAAATAAATGACATTGAAACATAGGTCTTGACTTGAGTCTTGAGTGAAGCCATTGTCTTTATCCAGAGCATGTGCTTGTTCATTTGTTCAGCTGTATAGAAATGATGCCTTTGTGTTACAACCTGCAAATATATATAGTATAGCACAGATACATGTTGCAGTGTGTTGTAATCATCAAAATCAAGAATCAACAGGTATTTATTTTAGATAATGGGTGTTTATTTTGGGTAGTGGGTGTCCCTTCATTCACCCATTTATCCCTATAAATACCTCTCTCATGCATGAACAAGGTACACTAAAAGAAACAAAAGAAAGAGAGAAAAGAAAGAAAGAGAGGTGATTTTGGTGTGGCAAATTGCTAGGACGTGAAAGCTTGCCTGGTTGTAGCTTTGGAACAATCTCTATAGGAGTCTATTTCATTTTTGCATCAAAAACAAGGTGGGTGATTTCCTTTGCTTTCTAGATATTGTAGTATGCAAGTCTAATTATTCCATGATTGAAAATGTGGCATGTGTTCTTTAAATTTCTAATTTGATATGTTGCATGTTGTATTGATAACTAGAAATGAAACGCGAAAATAAATGCATGCCAGTTGAAAATTTTTATTATAAAATTGTCATGATTAACAAATTGATATTTTAGATTTGAGTTGTTATACTGGTATTGGGTGCACACTAGTATATCATGCTTAGATCAAATGAATTAGGTATAAATTCATACATAAAGTTATTAATTTGTGCATAAAAATGGTATAAATATTAAGTGAGGATCATAAAATCAATTGAGAGATGAAAATCTATAAGAAAGAAAATAAAAATATTCATGGTGGTTGCTTTTAATGCTAAATAAAAATATGTATGTTTATGAATGTTCTCAAAATTTTACTATTTACAATATTTGTGTAAAAGTTCTTTCTAATATGGACAAAATTGATAAGAAATTATTTCTAGAGAGATAGGAATGTTTTTAAGAAAGAAAAAATTAAAAGAAAAGAATTGAAATCGAAAATAGTTGAAAGTATTCAAAATGGGAATTTTCAGAGAGTCGAGTTATATAAATTTAAACCCTATACTAATCAGAAAAGCTCTTGGATCTTGTGGCTAGCGCAAGCACTAGAGCACCACGCGCTGCCACGTGGACGTTAGGGGTTCTTTGAGGTCGCAGGTTCGAGCCTTGGTTTGGGCTTTTTCTTTTATTTTATTTTCATAATAAAAGAAGGGCTTTTGGTTATAAAATCAACTCAATAAATTCCTTATCAAAATCGAGAATGGCTCACTGGTTGAGTGGTGACTTGGCTTTATGTTGGCTTTGGGTTCGAGTCTGGGCATCCTCATTTGGGCGTTTTATTTTATTTTTGAGATTTTACAAGTTTTAAAAATTGAGAAAAATCATACAAATACTCTAGAATATTATTAGATCACTTAAGAATTATTTTACCACATTCTAAGAGATATTTCTGAGAAATAAACATCACGTTTATTAAATTAGATGAGAAACTGAATTCAAGAAAATGTACATGATTGAGATTTTAAGATTTGGTATTTTATTTCAAAAGAACTTTGTATTTGGAAAATACACTTGAAGAATAAATGAATGTGAAAAGGGGGTTTATAAATCAAAGAGACTTCGTAGTTATTATTGGTTGTGTGATCAACCAAGAAGTGTTTACTTCATAGTTGATAAATAAATGGATAAAAGAATTGAATAAGATATGAATAAATGAAATTGAAAATATGAATTATAAGGGTATGAGTACCCCATGATTTTTGAACATGAAAAGATGTTGATTCTAGAGGCTTAGTGAGACCCAGGTGCCGACAAGTAATGATAATGATTAATTGATTTGAGAAGTTGCCAATATGGGCTGTCAATTTCGGTATTTTTTGTGTAAGACCGGTAGGAGGGTGAGCTAGCTCTAGGTAAAAGTATTTATTCATGTTTTAAATTTAAGTATAGGTACTAGGAGAAGTTGTAATAAAACTTGGACAAACGTAAGTGGGGCACCTCTATATAGTCTGACACTGGACTCCAGGACTCTACACCCAGTTTGACGGTAGACTCCGGGACTGTGGTTGCTTGCGATGGAGACGAGCCTTAATTAAATTCAAGACTATGATTGATCTGATGGTGGACTCCAGGATCATGAATAGTCGACGAATGGGAGGCCATTCTCTAGTGTATATGCGTATACCGAGGCTAGAGGGGCACTTGCGGGATGTTCGCATGGTGAGGACTTCAGTACAAGCCTGACGGTGGACTACAGGGCTGGAGTCCGTACTCGTGGAATGTATAAAACTTGATTTTGTTACCGAGTAATTTTTCATGGCGAGGGATTAAACCCTTTAATGTGGAGTACGTAGGTGTTTGCCTTCAGACCTATGTAGAATGGAATGCACAGAATCCGAACAAGTATACATTAGTGTCATTGTAATATAACATCTCCCTTAGGCATTAAGTCATATCATACACTGACATGTTTAGGATAGTTACTCTTTTACACTTCAATATGCATTCAAGTTTGTGGTTGCTAAAGTAAGAGAATCGTTATAGTACGGCATACTGAGGATCGTTGTTCTATAACATTGCATCGGTTGTAAGCAACTAACGTGCCCATAGATTTTTCAGTGTAGGGCTTGGATTGGCAAGGACTTAAAGATGAATGGATGCTAAAGACTATTATCATGATTTAAGTTGTTGATTAATGTTGTATTTATCATGTTGTAATCTTTTTACTTCCGCTGCGTTGATGTAAAGACCCGTGTTGTATAATAAAAGTTTTAATTTTCTTGTAAAATTGTACGAATTGAAGTAAAAGAACTTGTTGTGCTACGAATTACATTTAAATAGAATTCGGGGTGTTACAAAGATAGTCTCAGGAATTACCGGGGTATGATCACGGACGGTGTGGGATAAATCTTTCGGATTACCGGGGGTCGAGGCGACGCTCATGGGATATTTGTGTGATGAGGTACCATTGGCGGACGGTGTGGGTTTCAATTTCCGAAATTATCAGGGTGTGAGGGTATATACCCAATATCACGGACGATGGGAAAGTTGATTCTCAGGAATTACCGGGGCATGGCACTAGATACTCACAGAATACTCTAAATCTTAAATTAATCACCATAGTAGAATTAGTTGCATAACGAGGGATTAAACCCTATAAAGTGGAGAACAATAAGGGCTTGCACCTGATCTATGTAGAATGGGATGCATAGAATCCGACAAGTATGCATTAATAACCATCATATGCATTTGTGGTTTCTTGACTCGTCTTATACAATATTTTCTGTTTTCTTACACTTGACACTTAGCCTAGCTTCACTTGATGTTTTATGCTTCATTGTTGTTTTATGTTCCATCTATTAATGCTATGTTGTTCATAATTTATTATTATTATTGTCATGTATTAATTATTATTGTTTGTGATTGTGAGGTTGGAAAGCATCACTATTACTATAGTTGACGTTAGTTGCATTTAACTGACGTGCCCACTTTTCATTCAGATTTTGCAGGTTTATAGTTATGGGTAAAGTTGAATTAAGAAAGAGCTTGGAGTTAACTGAAAATCGTAATTCATCATGTTGTAAAGAATTGTAATTTAAAGTGTTTGAATTCCGATGTGTTGTAAAAAGTTGATGTAATAAAAAGTTTTAATTTTTCCTATGTTTTGTACTATGTTTATAATTGCAATTGAAGTTGATACTGGGAATTGTGCCACTTATTTCTAATATTATTTATTGGAAATTCGGGGCGCTACAGAGTTGGTATCAGGGCAAGCTTCGATGGTAATGTTAAACATGGTGGAGGGAATGAACCTAGGTGTGGACACTAGAGCATGAGTACCTAGGTGTGAACATTAGATTATGAGTATTAAAACATAAACTAAAACAAATGAAATGGTTTGGGTATGAATAGACTTCTGCAGTGGGCAGTTGGTATGAATGTGATTTATGTTGTGGTACTCTAACATTTCCACGTATTTTGCAGTATTCAGTGAAATGGCAGGACCCAGGTCTAGTAATGGTGGGAATGATGATGGGGCTGAAGGTTCCCACAGGGCCAGACTTGATCTGGAGATGGAGATTGTCAGGGTGTATTAGACTCTGAACGCATTTATGGCAGCAAGTGCAACTCGGAATTAGGGGGCATGGCCTGTACCTATTAATGCAGACCCGATCAAGCAAGTGGAGTCTTTCAAGCGGATGAAGTTTCCATTCTTTGAAGGGCAAGCAAATCTGGATGAAGCTGATGACTGGATAAGGCAGATGGAGATGAGTGTGATAGTCTTATTGAATCAGGGTCATGGAAGAATAAGAGTATTTTTTTCAGTTGTTGTATCGGGAGTTTACATTACTGTGCCATAACATAGATGTGATGCATCTTGGAAAAAAAAATATCGGTGAAAATGTTATAGGAACAGTTATGGGGGATGACCAGAAGATGAAGGATAATCTTAAGTCTCGCCTTAACTTAGCTGAATTGGACATAAGGCATGAGTTGCATCCTGAACAATTACCAATGGCAGAGTACGACTTCCTCTTGCAATCTACTCAATGTCAAAAAAGGAGTTGGAGATATTTTGCAAAGTCTTATAGGAGCTTAAAGTCCCCGATGGTTATTCATCTAATATAGCAAGATGTGTTAACTATAAGGAGAAGAAGTTTCAGGGTCTAAAGTCACACGAATACCATATATTGATGCAAGATATCCTTCCCGTGGCTCTGAGATCTTTAATGTGTGAGCAAGTCACTTCTGTTCTAAAAGATATATCTAGCATATATAAAGGACTTTGCTTTAGAGTGCTACGTGTTGAAGATATTGACAAATTGGAGTAGCGCGCGGCCTTGACACTTTGTCAAATGGAGAGGATATTTACTCCATCATTCTTCACAATAATGGTTCACTTAGTAATCCACCTTTCTCATGAAGCAAGACATGGTGGACCAATACAGTATCGGTGGATGTATCCAATTGAGAGGTAATTTTTCATGCATCATTAAAAAAAATGGCTAGTTCTTTTATGCTATACCTCCGTACGTTTTATAATCCAAATAGGCTTGTTTAGGTACCTTTACCAACTGAAGGGTTATGTTAGAAATAAAGCATATCCAGAATGCTCAATAACATAAGGGTATCTTTCATAGGAGTGCTCCAATTTCTATTCAAGATATGTACAGGGTGTGGAGACATTCTTAATAGACCAAGGAGAAACTCAGACACTTCAAATCTAAAAGGGGCTGAATATCTCTTCCAGACCGTTGGCACTACTTTTGAAAAAATTGATGCGTTTGAGTTAGATGACTTAACATGGGAACAAGCACATCAATATGTGTTGGATCACCATGCATCATGTGAGCCATATCACATGTAAGTTGGATTTGGATCAGTGTGAATTTAATTCTAACAATTCGGAATTAGTTAATCTAATATTTAATATGCATTCATTTTATTGTGTTCCAGCGAATTTGTCAGGATATTGAAAAGAAGGCATAGACCAAAACGATTGAAGCCACATGAGAAACATAAGTTAATGAATGAAAAATTCCACAAGTGATTTGATACTTACGTAAGTCACCATCCCATGGCTTGAATGACAATATTTTTTTAAGATTAAGCATTATGCTAATATGATTTACTTTGTAATTTTAGGTTTCCTCGTTAGGTGATGATAAGGTGACACCTTAAATAAAGATTATTGCCAAAGGTCCCCATAAAATGGTTAAAAGATATAATAGATATATATTCAATGGCTTCAATTTCATACTTAGGATCGTGAAAGAAACTTGAAATCTCAAAATAGTGGCATTGTGGTTACTTCAAAAACTAGAAGTTATGCCTCTAAAAATGACACAAATCTTGTAGACGGAGATGTTGACTATTATGGGGTGCTCACATATATCATAGATTTGGATTATTACAGGCACTTTCGAGTAGTCTTATTTCATGGAGATTGAGCAAGGTTAAATAACAATAAAGTGGATAAGCTGAGATTTACAATTGTAAATTTTGCACATCTGATTCACACTGGAACACACATTAGCCATGAACCATTTGTGTTCCCATCTCAAGTGCTCCAAGTTTCTATATTCAAGACCCATTAGTGCCAAACTCATATGTGACACTAATTATGCAGCCAAGAGATTTATTTCAATTGGGGGACGATTCAGATGATGAGGACACTGATTTATGAACAATTTTATTGCTTCTGAGTTTCCGAAATTTGATGTAAATATTTTTTAATTCTAGTAGTGGCCCTACTTTGCTCCGTATGGATGGAGAAGATGGCGATGTATTTGACGATATTGTAGTATAGTATCTTATAATATTTAGAGATTTTTGGACTGTTCAATTCAGTATCAATCTCTCAAATGACTTGTCTCAATTTAATGAATTTATTGTACATATATCCTTAATTATTCATTGGTTCATGTATGTTTCCTTAAATATTAATTTTTTATGTCATTGTTCTAATTTGATGGTTTATCTAAATTTAATGATTTATCTTAATTTTCTGTAAAGAGGAGTAAACAGGTGACAGATGGTGAGAATAAAGAGGAAGGTGGTCACGATTAGGTAGGAGGAGGTGGTAGATCCCCCCAACATGGGACCTTCGACTGAGCACCCTACGGAAGGAAGTGGGGGTGTGGCGCATACAGATGCCACTACAGTTGACATGGGTGAGGGTAGCACACCCACCATCGTGAGGAGGAGAGGACCGACCAAGATGAAGGAGATATGGAAGCTCCCGAATGATGAGAAGATCTTAGTGAGCGTCAACAGCGTCGGCCAGCCGATTGGAGAAGGTGGGAGCAAGCTCGGTAAATTCTGCAGGGTAGTGGCAAGAAATCCTCGCATGCTTCCATTATGCTACGATACTTGGTCAAAAGTTCCAAACACGACCAAGGCGGAAGCCTTCTTTACTATTAAGGTATAATACAAATTATATATGGGAACAAGGGGTATGAGCAATTTGTTTATTTAGTAAATAAGCAATTGATGATGTGGCATACATGTGATTGAAAAATCATTAAAAGGGTTAGTTGTCCAATGTATCACACGCATGCCGCATAATCAATTGCTCATTTACTAAATGAGCAAGTTGCTCATATCCCTTTTACCCATATATATATATATATATATATATATATGGGAAAAAAGGGTTATGAGCAAATAGCTTATTTAGTAAATAAGCAATTGATGATGTGGCATACATGTGATAGGAAAATCCTTAAAAGGGTTACTTGTCCAATGTATCACATGCATGCCACATAATCAATTGCTCATTTACTAAATGAGAAAGTTGCTCATATCCCTTTTACCCTGTATAAATATATATATAATCTAGAAAGTAGTATATATCAATTTCACTTTTGAGTTAAGTTATATTAACTCAAAAGTTATATTACCTGAAGAGTCAGCTCAATGGTTTTGATTCACTTGTTGGTTCAGTATGAATCTAATGCTTTGCCTTCTTCTTGCTTGAGCTACACCCAATACATAAGCTCATCTCAATACTTTCTTCGTTGGGCAATTCGAGATCAAACCCTTTGTGTTTTAGAGAAGACTCTTCAGGTACTGTTCTGTATTGATGTAGATAATTGTGCTTAGAGTTCAGCTGAGGAGTAGTATGACTAGTCTCAGAGGTTGATCTAGCAGTTTCCATCTCAGATTTTAATTCGGCCATTAGAATTTGCTGACCTAGATATAGTCGATGGAGTTCACGGACCTGCAGTAGTAACAAATTGAGTGTGTTCAGAATTTATGGATCAAATGTGACATACAAGTAAAAACTAACAATTATATATCATTTTATTTGGGCGGTTTAGTTTTCTGATTATGGAAGTCATTTCACAAATACTACCTTGAATGAGTGCATCAATGTATTGTAGAAGAGTAAATTTCTTTATCGATTCAACTTGTACATAATTTGAGATACCACTGCTTTCAAAATATATGTCTGATATGGTTCAGATGATGTGGCCCCTCCTGGGCCACAGGATCCCCTCAAAAGCCGTTCACCCCCGATCATCTGGTCTGCCAGGTCGGTCCTAAGCCTCCTGGACTTCTGCCACGTCAGGCCCATGGGTAACCGGGTCCAGACCCGGCTAGCACTGCCTATAAATACAAGGCCCTCTACCCCTTTAAAAGGTAATCAATCTCTCCCCTCTAAAAACTCGTTACTGTTACTCTTTAGTGACTGAATAGATTTTCGGAGGGCCTGCCACCAGGATCAACCCCGGTGTTCCTAGGCCGAGTGCAGGTACACGAGACCCCCGGATCCAAGCCTCCAAATCCAAGTCGAGCCTCCAAATCCAAGCCGAGCATCCGACCTCCACCTCACTTTCGCCTACTCCCGGGCCGTCCCCTCGGCTGAGGGTCGGACGTACCATCCGGTACCGAAGCTTCCGCAAACATACAAATTGAGAAGAACTCACACCTGGTGCAGCCACCCCCCAAAAAATAAATCGTATCAATTTGGCACCGTCTGTGGGAAACCTCGGTACGAACATCAGTCCGAACCCAGCCATTAACGACATCCCATCAATCCGAGCTTACATGGCACCAAGCCCAGGAGAGCTGTCACCTCTGTACGTCGTCCGGACGTCCCTCCTCAGAATGCCCCCTTCGACACTCATGGATTCAACCATCTGAGGATCAATGGTGGACCCGGGCCGAGTGCTTCTCGCTCGGTTGCAACCGACCTCCGTCGGCAGATCCAGAACCAACAAGCCAGCCAACTCGGTCCCGAACCATCCCAGGCACCCATCCAAAGGGCGGGCATCGGAGCTCAGTCGAGCCGACCGAAGGCCACCGCCCCAACGTGGCCCGGCTAGACAAGCTTCAATCACCCGCCATGAGTTCCAAGACTTCCAGAATGAGATCTTGCATGCCATCTTGGGAATCCCTACGAACGAGACACTCCACCAGTCTCATACTCTGTCGGACGCCAAAGCCAGTGAGACTCGCCGTCTAACCCACCCGCCAGAGCAAGATGAGGATGTCCAACGGTGCCTGCAGAAAATGGAGAACCGCCTCGACCACTTTGGTGTGGGCAGCTCGAAGACGACCGCAGCTCATAGGCCAACCCGACCTCCTTTCTCCGCCGCAATCCTACAGGCAAAAATACCCCAGAATTTTTGCCCTCCACAATTCGAGACTTATGACGGCGAGGGTGATCCTGCTGATCACATGGAGGGCTTCAAGACCCTCATGATGATTCATAGCACGTTGGATCCCCTCCTGTGCCGAGCCTTCTCTGTCACCCTCCGGGGCCCAGCTCGGGAATGGTTCTCTAAGCTCGTCCCCGGCTCTGTATACTCATTCGACCAGCTGGAGGGCAACTTCCTTGCCCACTTCGTTACTAGCAGGAAGGCTGAAAAGACGAGCACATCCCTGTTTGGCCTTCGGCAAAAGGAGGGGGAGCCACTCCAGTAGTTCGTCCAGAGATTCACCGCTGAGGCAAGGTCCGTCTCCTTCCTCGACGCTGGGGTCACCTTGGCAGCCTTCCGGCACAACATCCGGCACGGCCAGCTGAAGGCGTCCTTAGCCAAGAAGCCTCCCCTTGACTTCCCTAACCTGCTCAATCAAGTCGAAAAATACATCCGAGCTGAAGAGGCCCTGAATCCTGAGGACGTCAAAGAGGTCCCAGGGAAGGGAAAGCGCAAAGCTGATGAGGCCGAGCCAATCAAGAAGTCCCCGAGGGATGGGGTCGGCATGAAGAAGGCCCATCTGATCCCGCATTTCGAGAGGTATATGCCACTGACATAGAACGTGTCGGCCATCCTCCTCGCAATCAAAGACGGGGACCTTGTCCAGAAGTCCCCTCGACCGACCAACAACAAGAAAAGGAATTAGCGGTTCTACTGTCGCTTCCACCGGGACAACGGGCAAGACACCGACCACTGCCAGGCCCTAAAGGATGAAATCGAGGCCCTCATTAGACGAGGGTATCTCCAAGAATTCACACGGGAAGATGCTCGAGACTGAAGAGACGCAAGGAACCGGAGGCCTTCCCCTCCTCCTTGCACACCCAAACCACGCCCCGAGCGGAACCCCGAGCCTGAAGAGACCGGAGTTCAAGCCATCTTACATTGCGTCCATGGGGGGCCCATGGGAGGAGAATCCAGCACTTTCCACAGGCGTTCATTCGAGAGGTAAACGCCGTCCGAGGTCTCCCTTCCCCCAGGTTCAGCAGCTCCCTGTCTCTTTCTTGGGGAAAGACCTGGAGGGGGTCCGGCTCCCACACTGCGTTGTGCTTGTCATCAGCCTTGTCATGGTGAACTACGAGGTCCATCGAATCCTCGTAGACAATGGAAGCTCGGTTAACATTCTCTTTCTTGAAGCATTTGAGAACCTCAAGCTCCCCCGAGACAAGCTAAAGCCAGCTGGGTACACCCTGCACGGGTTCTCTTGCATCCCAGTACCTATCGAGGGGATCATGACCTTGGATGTCGCTGCTGGTACGATCCCTCACCGACGGACCGAGTCGATGGACTTCATGGTTGTGAACGTCAAGGCAGCCTACAATGCCATCCTCGGCCGACCGGAGCTCTGTTCTCTCCAGGCTGTTCCCTCGGCCTACCACCTAAAGATGAAGTTCCTCACCGAGTCAGGTGTCGGGGTCGTCCCAGGGAACCAAGAAGCAGCACGATCGTGCTACATGACGATGGTCAGGGCGGTGTGTTCCTCCTGGATGCCGTCGAGCTTCAGCCCGAAAGAAGCCAGAACGAGCCCGAGCTGGCGGACGAATTAGAGGAAGTCTCGCTCGAGACAGGGGACATGTCGAAGTGGTTCCGCATAAGCTGCTCCCTCGATCCCAACCTCATGTCCGACCTGATCGATTGCATTCGCCGCAATGTCGACCTCTTCGCCTGGAAGCCCTGTGATATGCCCGGGATCTCCGAAGACCTGATCATGCACAAACTCAGCGTGATCCCCGGCTCGAAGCCGATTGTCCAGAAGCGGCGTAAGTTCACCCCGAAAAGGCAGCAGGCAGTGAACGCAGAGGTGGACAAACTCTTGTCCACCCGGTTCATACAGGAGGTCAGCTACCCTGAGTGGCTGGCGAACGTCGTGATGGTCAGGAAGGCGAGCGAGAGCTGGAGGATCTACATAGACTTCACTGACCTCAACAAGGCATGCCCGAAAGATCCGCTCCCTCTCCCCTATATCGATGCTCTGATCGACGCAACATCGGGTCACAAACTTCTTTCTTTCATGGACACCTTCTCAGGCTACAACCAGATCTGGATGTTCCCCCCTGACATAGACAAGACGTCCTTCGTCACCGACCAAGGTCTGTATTGCTACCGGGTTATGCCCTTCGGACTGAAAAATACCAGTGCCACTTATCAGAGGCTCGTCAACCGGGTCTTCAAGAATTAGATCGGTCGCAACATGGAGGTGTACGTCGACGACATGCTCCTCAAAAGCCAGTGAGGACAGGACCACGTCGCCTACCTGGAAGAAGCCTTTGGGGTTCTTCGGACCCACAATATGAGACTCAATCCGGCGAAGTGTACATTCGACGTCTCCTCAGGGAAATTCCTCAGGTTCGTCGTCAGCCAGCGCGGCATCGAGGCGAACCCCGGAAAGATCCAGGCCATAATAGACATGGTCCCTCCTAGAAACATCAAAGAAGTCCAGAGGCTCATGGGAAGACTGGTGGCCAGCGGCCGTTTCCTCTCCAAGTCCGGAGAGAAGTCCCTCCAGTTCTTCAAAGCATTGTGCGGAACCGGAGGCTTCGAGTAGGGTACTCAGCAGCAAGAGGCGTTCACCCAATTCAAAGAGTACCTCGCCAATCCTCCTCTCCTTAGCAAGCCCGAACCAGGCGAGCCCCTCTGGCTTTATCTCTTGCCTCGAAAAATGTGCTCAGTGCTGTTCTCATTCGAGAAAAGGATGGAGTCTAATAGCCACTGTACTATGTGAGCAAGGTTTTGCTCGCGGCCGAGACCAGATATTCAAAAATGGAAAAGGTGGCGTATGCCCTGGTTATGGCTACACGGAAGGTCCTCCCCTATTTTCAGGCGCACTCAATCTAGGTCTTCACGGACCAACCTCTGAAGGTCATCCTCTACAAGCCCGAGAGTTCCGGCCGACTGGTCAAATGGTCGATCGAGCTCAGTCAATACGACATCGGCTATCAGCCAAGAACTGCTATTAAGAGGCAAGCCCTCGCCGTGTTCATCACAGAATGCACCATCTTCGAGCAACCCGAAAGTGGGAAAGCCAACCAGACGTGGGAAGTTTACGTCGACGGCTCTTCCTGCGAAGCGGGGAGTGGTGCGGGCATCATTTTACGAGGACCTGACAACTTCCTTCTCCAATATTGCCTCCACCTCAACTTCCCAGCCTCCAACAACGAGGCCGAATATGAGGCCATGATCGTCGGGCTCACTCTGGCACATCATGCCACCGCTAGACAGATCAGGACTTTCAGCAACTCTCAGCTCGTGGTCAATTAGATCACCAGAGAGTACGAGGCCCGTGACGATCGGATGATCCAGTACTTGGCCGTGGTCCGAAAGCTCTTGGCGTCCTTTGACGAATCTGCCGTCTTGAGGATCCCCAGATAGCAGAACGCCCAGGCCGACGCCCTGTCAAAGTTAGCCTCCTCATCCTTCAAAGGTCTCGATTGCACCGTTCTAATCGAAGAACTCCTGAAGCCTAGCATCAACCGCCCTGAGACCCTCTGCATAGAAGACGGAGCTCAGCCTGATGATTGGACCACTCCCATCAAAAAGTTCCTAATCAAAGGAGAGCTCCCCGAAGATCGAGCCGAGGCAAGACGGATCAGGCCCCGTTTAGAGAGGTTTGCCTTGATTAGCGAAACCCTCTTCAAAAGGTCGTATACCACGATGGACGGAAGGCCCTACCTCCACTGTTTAACCCCCGACGAAGCAAGGTACGCTCTCAAAGAGCTCCACGAAGGAATTGGCGGGTGCCATATGGGAAGCCGATTGCTTGCGCAAAAGGATCTGAATCACAGGTACTACTGGCCCACGATGTTGCAAGATGCTCTGGTCCTGGTCAAAAAGTGTGGCCCTTGTCAAAGGTTCTCCTCGGTGAAAAGATCTCCGCAAGTAAATCTCCGGTCCTTGGCCAGTCCGACTCCCTTTGCTATGTGGGGAATGGATATGGAAGGCCCATTTCCGAAGGCGACGGGCCAAAGGAAGTTTCTAATAGTAGCAATCGACTACTTCACGAAGTGGATCGAAGCTGAGCCCCTGGCCACGATCACCAAGCAGCAAACCCAACAATATTTCTAGAAATACATCGTCTACCGATTCGGGATCCCTCACATACTCATCACAGATAATGGGACTCAGTTCGCGGGTAAAAATTTCTGAAAGTTCCTCGAGGACCTCGGGATCCAACAGCGCTTTTCTTCGGTATGCCATCCACAGTCGAACGGCCAAGCCGAGAATGCAAACCACCAGATCCTCGACGATCTCAAAAAACGACTCGATAACTCTGGGTCGACGAGTTGCCAAGCATCCTTTGGGCCCATCGAACGACAAAGAGAATCCCCACGGGAGAGGCACCATTTAATCTAACATATGGTGCGGAAGCAGTGATCCCCCTCGAGATCGGGCTTCTTTCACCCTGGATCGTGGCATTCGACGAAGCAAGCAACTCATCACAGCTACGTGCCGATCTGGACCTCATAGACGAGGTCAAGGAAAAATCTACCATCAGAAGAAGCACATACCAGCAGAGGATCGAAAGGTTCTACGACAAAAAGGTGCGTCCCACCAACATCAAGCTAGGGGACCTCGTCTTCCGAAAGCTAACGGTATCTAACCCCGGCCAAAAGAGGAAACTAGCCCCAAATAAGGAAGGTCTGTATAAAGTTTCTGAGGTTGTACGCCCGGGCACGTATCGCCTCACCGACCCGGAGGGAAAGGCTGTCAAGAGGCCCTGGAATACCGAACACCTCATCAAGTTCCTCGAAGGAGATGATTATCCTCTATAGATACCCCCGTGCAAATTGTAAAAAAGTAATCGGCAAGTCGTGCCTTGTTTTGTAAAGTCAAAATATGTGGTAATTATGCCAGCTTTCTTAAAACAAGCTTTGACTTCGTACCAACTTTCTTAAATTAAAAAAAAACAAGTCCCTATTGGATCCTGTAGGAAAGACAAGAAATACTAGAGAGGGGGTGAATAGTGTTTTACAAAAATTAATTGTGGAATTTAAAAATTAGCTTCTGTTCGGTCGACTGTAAAATGAAGTTCAGTCGACTGAGGTGTCAGAGTAGAAAAGTATTTTGATACTAGTCTGATAAGTCGACTTAATACAGAAAGGCAATCGACTTGCCAGAAGAGTTTCTGAGAAGATTGTAATATCAGTCTGATTAGTCGACTTAAGATGGGAATACAGTCGACTTACCAGAACGGTCTTGAGAGAATTGAAATGCAAGTAATAAAAGGTTCAAGAGATGCAATCACAAAAATTCCAACCACAGAATACACACTATATATCCTGGTTCGGTCCTCCCGACCTACATCTAGTCCCCAAACAACCCACTTGAGATTTTCCACTATTCTTGAAAATGTACAAGAATATCCTACGGCATTAGACAACAATCTTGTCCAACCCGTAGTCCTCTCTCACCACTAAAGAGAGCAACCCACTCTTCAACCAAGAGTGAAAACCTGACTCTACACCCTAGAGCCCTACTCTCCAACCGAGAGGACCACTCTCACAACCCGAGAGTGAAGAACAACAACAAAATGTTTACAATCAACCTATAACCTTGTTGTGAATGTGATTTTGTGCGTGGCTATTAGGTCAACTTCCGAAATCAGTCTAAAACAAAATTACTATTATGCTAGACTGATTTCAGAGAACCAGGACTTAGAAAGTGAATGCTTTTAGAATGCTTTTCTTGCCAAAACCAAAAGCTTGAGACCTTGAGAAACAAAATGCTTGGAAAAATTTGTTAACCTTTGTCAAATGATCTATGTACTCTTTTTATAGAGTTAGAGACGTTTGACCATTGGAAGGTTGAGTCCCAACTTCCATACAACGGCTGTAAAGATTTGATTTTGAAAAACAAGTTTAAAAACAGAAAACTGTCATAACGGCTTAAACAGTCGACTGAGTTGCCATAATGAGTCGATTGGTCAGAGTTTGAATGAGTGCAGATAGTTTCGTACTAGACAGTCCACTGGTGCCAAATAGCGGTCGACTGGTACTTAACAGCTGAGCTTATTCAAGCTTGTTTCGATCTTTTTAAGTTTGTAAAACACTCAATTATTTAAAGATATATGTGAGTGTATATGACAAGGCTATTACAGCATTCTAAGACTCAAAAAAAAAAAAAAGTTACAACTGTTACAAGACACTTAATACAACACATTTAAGCATAGGTCTTGTCTTGAGTCTTGAGTCTTGAGATGGAGCTTTAGCCTTTGTTTTTATCTTTGAAGCTGGCAACCTTGTAGCTTTCTTGATCAATTAGCTTTGAGAGCTTTGTCTGTAGCTTTGCTTGATCAACTTGCTTTGAGAGCTTGTTTGAACATTTTGCTTTTGTGTACATCCTGTAATATCTAAGAAGTAGCACAACAACTTTGCATTGTGTTGTAATCATCAAAATCAAGAATCAACATTCTCCCACTTTTTGATGATGACAATACAATAGCTTACAATAATGGAAATACATATTACAAATGCTCACATGCTACCCCTATCAAATGTACAACATGCATAGGTGTGAAAATATGCACAAAAATATGCACAAAGACATGCACAAAGATATGCATCACAAAATAAAACAAGCTATATTTCTCCCCCTTTGTCATCAACAAAAAAATGGAGGAAAAAAAAAACCAAAAAAATACATAGCAAAATGACATTTATATAAAAAGAGAATAGTCTTAGTTCAAGCGGTTACATAACAGATAGAAAATGCAACAATAAGTAGTAAATACATAGAAACAAAAAATATAAAAATAGTAGCTCATCAATCTTCATCAACTTCATCTTGGCCACCATGAGAGGGAGAAGGAAACTGAGTGGTGAATAGGTGGGTAAGATGAGAAATACTTGCTTCAAGGGCATCTTGACGATCCATAATATAATTAACGGAAGTGTAAAGACTTCTTGGATCATCAAAATCAGCACGAGGACGAGAGGAACTAGAAGCAGAAGACCTACGAGCTGAAGTGGCTAAGGGAATATGAGGTACATTCCTAGAAGGAGACCTAGGTGGAGAATTTAGCAACGTCATACATGCTAAACTAGCACGATCAAATGAATCAAAGTGTTTTATAACATCTATCTCAGATTCGAGATCAACATCATGAGCATAGAAGACGTGAGTGAGTAAAGCACCAAAGGGAAGAAATGAAGTATGAGCCCTAACAAGACGTTTAAAGATGACTTGACCCCAATTTATTTTAATATTGCCGAATATTGCATAAATAGCTTGTTTCAACTCAAATGAATACTGATCATAACTCCCAGTTTTGGGAATAATGTTATATGACAGTATGCATGCAACTAGCTTAGCAATAGCAGTGATAGATCGATTGGTCATAGGAGGACCATGATTTGGTAAATAAATTTTAGAAAAAACGGAGTCATCATTCATATCAACATCTCCTAAGTCACACCCTTCATCAGACAGACTCAAAATAAAACTTAGTCTTGCAGGGCAGATTCTCATACGTTTATCTTTGACAGACGATAAGATAAAAATCTCATTACCATCCTCCGAAGTAGTAATCTTCATATTTGTATAAAACAATATATCACGTGAAGATAATAAGAGGGTTGATTGACAAGAGACAATAGATCAAATAACCCACATTGCTCAAACAAATCTACCCGAAAAATTCACAAATATTGTACCCGGAAAATTCACAAATCTACCCGGAAAAATGATAATAGAACAAATAATGTACCATTTATCAATGAGATCTGGTTTTCTCAAATATTGAAGATAGTTTCTAGATCCTTGTCCTTCTTCTACATTAGATGAACGGGATCTTTTGGGGACCATAACAAAAAATAGATCCTAAAAATCAAGAGAGGGAAAGAATTCTAAGAAAATATACCGACAAGGAGGTAGCAAAGAGAAGTTAAGAACTTCAAGAGATCTTCTGAGAATCACTGAAAATTTGAAAGAGATCTTTAATCTGGGGTTTCAAAATCCTTGAAATCGCCAAGCAGCAGCAGAAGCTGACTTGAGAGCTCGGTAGAGAGAGAGAGTTAGGGTAAAAGTGAAAGAACGAAAGTAAAGAGTTAGGGTTTTTACTTTGAATGGACGACTAAGATGAAGGTTAGGGTGTTTCAAAGGCTTAGATCGGTCAAAGGGTAGCAGTAAAGTGAAAAGAATCACCTCAAAAGATGTGCCAAAATTCATATTTGAAGAAAACTGATTCGCGACAGTCGACTGGTATTAAGGGGAAGTCGACTTAGTCGATAGCTAAATAAATAAACGAACATAGCACTAATACAACTGGTCAGTCGACTGGGTACTCTATACAGTCTACTGTCCAGAACATAAAACTCAGACAAAAACTTAGAAAAATAAAGATACTTTGCAGTCGACTGAAAAATACTTGTAAGACTTACCAGAAAAAAATTCAAGAAACATCATGAAAACTAAAAATCCCTAGTTCTCTCCTTAAGGTGATAAATGTGTCTTCCTTAAGAGGTTTGGTAAAAATGTCAGCTACCTGTTTATCAGTTGAAATAAAGTCTAAAGAAATATCTCCCTTTAAAACATGATCACGTAAAAAATAATGTCGAATATCAATATGTTTCGTACGTGAATGGTGAACCGGATTTTTAGATAAGTTAATTGCACTGGTATTATCACACATTATTGATGGTTTTTAAATAAAATTCCATAGTCTAATAGGATTTTTTTCATCCATAAGATTTGGACCCAAGCCAAACTTGTAGCAATATATTCAGCTTCTGTAGTAGATAGGGATACCGAATTTTACTCTCACTGCACCAAGAGACTAGTGAAAGTCCCAAAAAGTGACATGTCCCACTAGTGCTCTTGCGGTCAGTTTTACTACTGCCAAAATCTGCATCACTATATGATAAAAGTTGAAAGTTATCGGTGCGTGGATAAAATAAACCATATTCAGATGTGCCTTTAAGGTATCTTAAAATACGTTTCACAGCTTTTAAGTGAGACTCTTTAGGACTTAACTGATATCTAACACACAAATATACACTAAACATAATGTCCGGTCTACAAGCAGTTATATATAAGAGTGAGACAATCATACCTCGATAGAGTTTTTGATCGACACTCTTACTTAATTCATCTTTATCAAGGGTAGTGGTAGTAGCCATAGGTGTGGTCTTACTACTCGTGCCATCCATATTAAACCGTTTGAGTAATTCCTTAGCATATTTTCCTTAATTAATAAATATATCATTATGTGACTACTTAATTTGTAGTCCAAGGAAATAATTGAGTTCACCCATGTGACTCATCTCAAACTCATTTTTCATGGTGTTAGCAAACTCTTGACATAGATTACTATTAGTAGGGCCAAAAATTATATCATCTACATATATTTGTATGATCAGTAGATCTGTCTCTATTCTCCTAATAAACAAGGTAGTGTCTACTTTACCTATTTTAAAACCCGTTTCTAAAAGAAAAGTCTTCAATCGATCATACCAAGCACGTGGTGCTTGTTTAAGACCATATAAAGCCTTTTTCAATTTAAAAACATGGTTTGGGAATTGTTCATGTTCGAAACCAGGTGGTTGCTTAACATAAATATTTTCCTTTATAAACCCATTAAGGAAAGCACTTTTCACGTCCATTTGAAAGAGTGTAAAATTCATAAAACATGCAAAAGATAATAAGATACGGATTGATTCTAACCTAGTAACAGAAGCATATATTTCATCAAAATCTATGCCTTCTTCTTGATTATACCCTTGAGCAACTAGTCTAACTTTGTTCCTAACAACTTGTCCTGATTCATCTAACTTATTCTTGAATACCTATTTGGTACCAATTATAGTATGATCAGGAGGTCGTGGAAATAAATCCTATACATCATTCCTTATAAATTGGTTTAACTTATCTTGCATGGCATTCATCCAAAATTCATTCTCACACGCTTCTTGTATATTCTTCGGCTCAAAATCCGATAAGAAGGCTGTGTGAGATATCATGTTAACATATGATCTCGTCTGAATACCATGTGAAATGTCACCAATTATTAAGTCATGAGAATGATCTCTAACTTCAACAAAAGACTTTGGTAAAGTTGGAGACATCACAATAGGATCAGTCGACTTGACCAATCCATCAGTCGACTGATTTACAGCAGTCGACTTAACTTCCTTATCGGTCGACTTATCCGCAAGGCTAGTTTGCTCTAAAGATGTAATTACTTTATTTAAAGGTGACGAATCATTTTCATCATGTTCAATTAAAGTCGATGAAGACAGAGATTCATCAAATACAACATGCATGGATTCTTCAATAGTCATTGTTGACTTGTTGAAAATTCTATATGCCTTACTCCTATTTGAGTATCCTACAAAGATACCCTCATTAGATCTAGGATCAAACTTATCTAAATTATCCTTAGTGTTCAGAATAAAATACTTATATCCAAATATTTTAAAGTAAGAGACCTTAGGAATTCTATCAAAAAATAGCTCATAATATGTTTTCTTTAGCTTAGGCCAAATCAAAATTCTATTTAAAACATAACAAGCTGTAGCAACGGCTTCAGCCCAAAAATACTTAGGTAAATTACTTTCAACAAGCATGGTACATGCACATTCTTACAAAGTCCTATTCTTCCTTTCAACCACTCCATTTTGTGGTGAAGCTCTAGGAAATGCAAACGAATGAGTTATACCATTCTTGTTGCAATATTCTACAAACATTTCATTTTCAAATTCTCCACCATGATCACTTCTAATAGTGACTATGGTTAGAGACTTTTGATTTTGAATTCGTTTACAAAATTAGCGAATTCTCCAAAAGCATCATTCTTATGTTTTAAAAAGAAAGTCCAAGTGAATCGTAAAAAATCATCTACTAAAACAAATACATACCTACTTTTATTTAAAGAACCAAATCTAGTAGGACCAAATAAATCCATGTAGATTAATTCGAGCGGCCTACTAGTAGAAATTACTTCTTTTGTTTTAAATGTAGATTTAATTTGTTTACCTAGTTGACATGCATTACATAACTTATCCTTTTTAAAGGATAGTCTTGGCAGTCCTTTAACTAGGTTGTACTCAGACAATTTAGAGAGATTTTTCATATTCACATGACCAAAACGTCTATGCTATAGCCAAGAATCATTATTAGAAGCTACTAAGCAAAAATCATTTGAAAACTCATATGCTTTTAAACATAATTCATAAATGTTATTTTTCCAAAAACCTTGAAAAATTATATTTTGCATGGTAGAATCATAAATTAAATATGCATCTTTTTCAAACATAATTTTATAACCCTTATCACATAGTTGGCTAATACTTAATAGGTTATGCTTAAGTCCACTAACTAATAAGACATCTTCTATAGAGGGACTAGTGTGCTTACCGACCATACCAATTTCTATGATCTTTTCTTTGTTGTTGTCTCCAAATGTGACTGTTCCTCCATCAATGTCTTGTGTGGAAGATAGGAGGTTGGCATGACCAGTCATGTGCTTCGAGGATCCGCTGTCAAGTATCCAATAATCTCTCTTAGGTACCTATAAAATATTTAATGTGAATATGGTACCCTTTTCATTGGGTCCAAAACAGATTAGTTTGTGGAAAACCAAACCCATGAAGAGTTTGATTTTCCACCATAAGCAGAAATATAATTAGCAGAATTACATACAGTAAGCATATATGAATTAATATAAGCAATTCTATCTTTCGAACTCAGGTTGACTGGAACCCATACATATTTGATCTGTCCAGTCGACTTTACAGCACCATTCAGTCGACTTCTCCTGGTATTCAGTCGACTGGAAGGTATAGGTCGACTTATCTGAAGTATTTGTCTCGTTGAATGAGACTCAGTACCTCTAGACAGGAGAATGATATGTGGATTCAGTCGACTGATCTGAACAGTAGATTTTGCCTTTTTCATGAAAAGTTACAGTTTTAGGTTTTTCAAAAAACTTATAAAGTTTATTTTTAACACTAGAAATAGATACAGATTTGTTTACACTAGTGTTCTTAGAAGAATGAGATTTTTCAAGGGACTTTTTAAAACCAAGTCCAAACTTTTGATTAAATTGCATTTGATTTTGAAGAACATCATTTAAATTCTATTTTCCTTTATTAAATTTAGATACGTTCTTGGATATCTCTTCATAATTTTTCTTTAGAGACTCAAGATCCATATCTAAACTAGAAAGACAAGAATTTAAGGATTTTACTTCTTTATCAAGGTTAAGATTTTCTTAAGAAAGTGTTTGATTGACTTTCTCTAAGTTCTTAACTCTAATCTTTTCTTTTTCAAGTTCTTGAAAAATCTTGTTGAATGCATCAAGTAAATCATTAGAAGTGTAGTGATTACTTACTAGATTTTGAGATGCCATAAAACACACGTTTGCAACCTTGTTTGTCTCATCAATTTCTTCTTCCGACGAAGATTCGCTATCATCCCAAGTTGCTTGGTATGCCTTTTTGTTCTTCACGAAATTGTTCTTTGTGTACTTGTCCTTCTTGAAGTTGGATGCCTTTCCCTTAGATTTTGCGTTCTCTAGTGGGCAATCCTTCTTCATATGGCATGTCTTGTTATACCTGAAACAAGTTGAAAGTTCATTAGATTTCTTAGATTTTGAATTAAACTTACCTTTTCTTAGGAACTGTATGAACTTTCTCGTGAACATGGCAATCTCTTCCTCATCTTCTTCTTCATCCTCGGAGTCTGACATAGCTTTGAATGCTAATGTCTTCTTCTTTGATTGTTGTGCTTCGGCATCCTTCTTGCGCTCTTCAAGTTGTACCTCATAAGCCATAAGATTTCCCACAAGATTCTCAAGAGAAAGCTGTGTTAAATCATTGGCCTCTTCTATGGTTGTGGTCTTCTTCTCCCATTCGGGGGTTAGTGCACGAAGTACCTTCCTCACCATCTCGGCTTGAGTATACGTCTTTCCAAGTGCCACAAGTGAATTGGTAATGTCTTTGAACCTTATAATCAACTCAGACACATTCTCATTCTCCTTCATGCGGAACATTTCAAACCTGTGAACAAGAACAGATATTTTAGATTCTTTTACTTTATTTGTTCCTTCATGAGTTACCTCGAATATGTGCCAAATTTGATATGCAGTTATTGCATTGGACACACGATTGAACTCCTCCTTTGTAAGGGCGCAAAATAGTGCATTCATCGCCTTTGCATTATTCATTGTTTGGTTCTTCATTTCATCGTTCCATTGTGCATATGGAATAGTAGGAGCAGTGTACTTGGTTTCTGTCATGTTCCATATTTCATAGTTGATGGACTAAAGGTAGATCATCATTCTACACTTCCAATAGTTGTAATTGATTCCATCGAAAAGGGATGGCCTTTGTGTAGATTGGCCTTCATGGTATTGATTAGCATTAGAATTAGTTGCCATTACACTCAACCAGGCTCTGATACCAAATGTTGGATCCTGTAGGCAAGGCAAGAAACACTAGATGGGGGGGTGAATAGTTTTTTATAACAATTAATAGCAGAATTTAAAAATTATCTTCTGTTCAGTTGACTGTAAAAGGAAGTTCAGTCGACTGAGGCATCAGAGTAGAAGAGTATTTTGATACTAGTCTAATAAGTCGACCTAATACAGAAAGACAATCGACTTGTCAGAAGAGTTTCTGAGAAGATTGTAATACCAGTCTGATTAGTCGACTTAAGATGGGAATACAGTCGACTAACCAGAACAGTCTTGAGAGAATTGAAATGCAAGTAATAAAAGGTTCAAGAGATACAATTACAGAAATTCCAACCACAGAGTACACACGATGTATCCTGCTTCGGTCCTCCCGACCTACATCCAGTTCCCAAGCAACCCACTTGAGATTTTTCACTATTCTTGAAAATGTACAAGAATATCCTACGGCGTTAGAGAACAACCATGTCCAACCCGTAGTCCTCTCTCACCACTAGAGAGAGCAACTCACTCTTCCACCAAGAGTGAAAACCTGACTCTACACCCTAGAGCCCTACTCTCCAACCGAGAGGACCACTCTCACAAGCCGAGAGTGAAGAACAACAACAAAATGTTTACAATCAACCTATAGCCTTATTGTGAATGTGATTGTGTGCGTGACTATTAGGTCAACTTTCGAAATCAGTCTAAAACAAAATCATTGTTATGCTAGACTGATTTCAGAGAACCAAGACTTAGAAAGTGAATGCTTTTATAATGCTTTTTCTTGTCAAAACCAAAAGCTTGAGAACTTGAGAAACAAAATGCTTGGAAAAAGTTGTTAACCTTTGTCAAATGATATATGTACTCTTTTTATAGAGTTAGAGACGTTTGACCGTTGGAAGGTTGAGTCCCAACTGTTATACAACGGCAATAAAGATTTGGTTTTGAAAAACAAGTTTAAAAACAGAAAATTGTCGAAACGGCTTGAACAGTCAACTGGGTTGCCATAATGAGTCGACTGGTCAGAGTTTGAATGAGTTCAGACAGTTTCGTACTAGATAGTCGACTGGTGCCAAATAGCGGTCGACTGGTACTTAACAACTGAGCTTATTCAAGCTTGTTTCGATCTTTTTAAGTTTGTAAAACACTCAATTATTTAAAGATATGTGTGAGTGTGTGTGACAAGGCTATTACAGCATTCTAAGACTCAAAAAAAAAAAAAAGAGTTACAACTGTTACAAGACACTTAATACAACACATTTAAGCATAGGTCTTGTCTTGAGTCTTGAGTCTTGAGTCTTGAGTCTTGAGATGGAGCTTTAGCCTTCGATTTTATCTTTGAAGCTGGCAACCTTGTAGCTTTCTTGATCAGTTAGCTTTGAGCGCTTTGTTTGTAGCTTTTCTTCATCAACTTGATTTGAGAGTTTGTTTGAACATTTTGCCTTTGTGTACATCCTGTAATATCTAAGAAGTAGTACAACAATTTTGCATTGTGTTGTAATCATCAAAATCAAGAATCAACAGTCCCGGTTCGGCGCTCGGATGTCACTATGAGCCACAAAAATCTCCTCAATTCACCTTGAGGTTCGGCGCTCGGATGGCACCGCAAGCCGCAAAAATCTCCTCAGTTCAGCTTGAGGTTCGGCATTCGGATGTCACCGCGAGCCGTAAAAATCTCCTCAATTCAGCTTGAGGTTCGGCACTTGGATGTCACCGCGAGCTGCAAAAATCTCCTCAATTCAGCTTGAGGTTCGGCGCTCAGATGGCACCGCGAGCCGCAAAAATCTCCTCAATTCAGCTTGAGGTTCAGCGCTCGGATGGCACCATGAGCCACAAAAATCTCCTCAATTCAGCTTGAGGTTCAGCGCTTGGATGGCACCATGAGCCACAAAAATCTCCTCAATTCAGCTTGAGGTTCGGCGTTCGGATGTCACCACGAGCCACAAAAATCTCCTCAATTCAGCTTGAGGTTCGGCGTTCGGATGTCACCACGAGCCACAAAAATTTCCTCAATTCAGCTTGAGGTTCAGCGCCCAGATGGCACCGCAAGCCGCAAAAATCTCCTCAAATCAATTTGACACTCAGTGATCGGATGGAATCGCGAGCCAGAAAAATCTTCTCTTAGTATGGGGGTTCGGCATCGACCTCGAGCAGGGCCTTGGCTTTTTCAAGCCACGTGACCTTTACGCTCAGCAATAATTTCCAGCCACGCTCATACTATCTACCCGAGAATGAAGTATGGGGGCACTGCATCAACCTCGAGCAAGGCCTTGACTTTTTTAATCCATGCGTCCTTTACGCTCGGCGATAATCTCTGGCTACGCTCATAACAGCTTCTCATGGCATGGGAGCTCGGCATCAACCTCGAGCGGGGCCTTGGCATTTTCAAGCCATGCGACCTTTACACTCGGCGATAATTTCTGGCTACGCTCATACTATCTACCCGAGAACGAGGTATGGGGGCTCAGCATCGACCTCGAGCAAGGCCATGACTTTTTCAAGCCATGCGACCTTTATGCTCGGCGATGATCTCTGGCAACGCTCATAATGGCTTCTCTAGGTATGGGGGCTCAGCATCGACCTCAAGCAAGGCCTTGGCTTTTTTAAGCCAAGTGACCTTTACGCTCGGCGATGATTTCCGGCCACACTCATACTATCTACCCTGAGAACGAGGTATGGGGGCTCGGCATCGACCTCAAGCAAGGCCTTAGTTTTTTCAAGCCATGTGACCTTTATTCTCGGCGATGATCTCCGGCTCTGCTCATAACGGCTTATCTAGGTATGGAGGCTCGGCATCGACCTCGAGCACGGCCTTGGCTTTTTCAAGCCAAGCGACCTTTAAGCTCGGCGATGATTTCCGACCATGCTCATACTACCTTCCCGAGAACGAGGTATGGGGACTCAGCATCGATCTCGAACAAGGCCTTGGCTTTTTCAAGCCATGCGACCTTTACGCTCGGCGATGATCTCCGGCTATGCTCATAACGGCTTCTCTAGGTATGGGTGCTTGGCATCGACCTCGAGCAAGGCCTTGGCTTCTTCAAGCCATGCGACCTTTATGCTCGGCGATGATCTCCGACCACACCCATATCAACTTATCTTCGTATGAGGGCTCGGCATCGACCTCTAGCAGGGCCTCAGCTTTTTCAAGCCCGGCGACATATGCGCTCAACGGTGACCTTCAGCTACACTCATATCGCACCAGAGAAATTTTCGTTTTAGATTTAGGGCGCTCACCTTCGGCAAGCACCCCGAATCCCGAACATCGGGTCGGCCCACCTCTCACCCTCTGATAACTCGGGGTTAGCGGCCTCAGAGCCAAAACCCCAAATTGTCAGAGGGTGGCAGGGGAGCCACCGATCCGAGACTCTCGGCCATGAATTCTATACCCAGGTCGTCAGTTGACCCACCTCTCATCCGTGGACAACTCGGGGTTAACAACCCCTAAAGCCGAAACCCCGAATTGTGCGAGGGTGGCGAAGAAGCCACTGACAGGGACCCCAGGCCAAAAAAATTTACTTTGGGGGCTGCCCACCTTCGACAAGCACCCCGGATCTCTCCCCCAAAATGACCCACCTCTCACCCACGAACAGCTCAGGGTTAGCGGCCTCGGAGCCAAAACCCCGAATTGTCTGATTGTGGCAGATGAGTCAATCTCAAATCTTGGTGAAAAATAAGGGCAGCGGTGAAGATTATATAGCCACCGGAGAAGCGCATTTATTGCATCGGAAAGCCCAAACGGCAGAAGGTGAAGCGTCACCATTAATTTTATCGGAAGGCTAAACGTCCTTTATGGAGCGCTATGTGCCAGGAAACTTTCAACAAGTAATAGGGGCTCGTCTTCCGACCCTAGACACTCGACGTCTCTGTGCTTTTCCAACAAGTAAGGGGGGCGCTACCTGTAAGAAACTATGCCTCAGCTCCGAGTGAGCCGTGAACTCCTGAGTGAGTCATTCTGCCTCAGCGGCGACCTCCCGCAAGGCCAGACTCAGCAAAGACCTCGAGCTACACTCCTGCCCTCACTCAACAAATCATCAAAGAAAAGAAATCGAGATTTTATTACTCAGAGCGCCAGAAACGGCCACAATACAATGAAAAGTTTACAGATCGCTCATCGCTCAGCTTGAAACTCAAACTCGGTGCTTCCCACGGGATCCTTCATTCGCTCGACCAGCCTAACCAGCGAAGGCACCCCAGCAACGGAGCTTCCCGCATCGGCAGGCTGGGCGTCCTCTAAGAAAAAGGTCGGAGAAAGTCCCAACACGAAATTGCTCCCCTCCTCGACCAGACTGGCGCCAAGCATGAGCCTCAGCCTATGGATCTCCAACTCTTTCTCTACTACGGCATCATGAAGAAAAGACTCCGAAGCCGATCGCTTACTCGAGGCATCCAAGATCGACCAGTTCGTCTCAACTGCCCACTAGTCCCGGTCGGCTATGGCCTTCTTCAGGCGAGCGACCTCCAGGCTAAGCTCTCTAGACTTGTTCATGAAGTAATTCACTGTGGCCTCTCAATCCCGAGATTGCTTACGTTGGCGAGCCAGAACATTCTCCATGGCCCCCAGCCTAGCTCGGACCCAAGAGACCTCGGCAGAACCAAGGTCGGCACCGAGGACCTCGTGCGTCTATCAAAAAGACGGGAAAAACAACAAGTCACGAAAGAGATGAAAAAACACAAGTCATGGAGCATCGGTCAAAAATCCTTTTTTATAAAGACAAAAAATTTTAGTTACGAAAAGGCAGTGGCTAGTCCGCATTCGGCAATTACAAACAAAAGAAAAAGAAGGAAATTCCTACACTACTATCTAGGAGGGGGACGGCACCTCTTCATCATCCTGGTCGCCCCGGGCCTCCTATTGAGGGTTCCCCTGCTCCTCGTCCTCCCCACCTCGGGGCGTCAGTAGAAGCTCAGGGAACTGCCACCCGTAGTGGAGATGGCCAATCCGAAGGTCCAGATAGATCTGCAAGATGTGTTCCCTGGCCTTGTTATAGGCCTTGTCCTGTGAGGCGATCAGGATGTCCGCCATGGTGATCGCCGCCGCTTCGCTTTCCTTCTTGGCCTTCGCCTTAAACTCCGCCAGCTCATTCGCATGATGCTCCGTGGTCGAGACCATTTGGGCTTGGGCAACAGCAAGGGCAGACTCCACCGCCGTCAGCTCGTCCTTTGGCTTGGTGGCTTCGCAAAAATACCGCTCGGCATTCTTCTTCTGGACCACTATCTCCTTCCTAAGGCACTCGTGAAAGTGTTGCACATGCTGCATCGCCTGGCTAAGGAGAATCAAGTTAGAAGAATTCTTCGCTAGACAAACCAAAAGGAGGAAAGAGACTTACCGCGAGGTGGGCCTGTGCGAGCTACATATAAGACGTTTCGGCCGTCTCCACCACCAAGTTCATACGGTCCCATTCCATGGCGAGGTGCTCCACCACCTCCACCGCAACCGGGCCTTCGAGGAGCATATCCCTCGCCTTGACCCCCCAGTCGGGCATATACGGCCTCATACCGTGGCGACCCACCATTTCCGCAACGTTCGGTCAAAGTGGAGGAAGAGGTCCCTTTGCGACCAGGACAACCTTCCTACTACCGGAGCTCGCCTCCAGATCTCTCGTCGACCTCAACGAATGGTGGTGGTGCTTCTTCGCCCACTTCAAGAACGGTTCCTCGGGCCTTGGTGTCGCAGTCTGGCTGGTCCTCGCCCCCGGGGCGGCCTTCTTCGCCATATCGGCCCTCCTCTTGGCAGCCAGGGCGACTACGGCGTTGCGGTTATCGAGCTCCTTGGTAGACATCTCTACAAAAAGGGAAAAGTCAACATGTTAACGCGAAGGTAGAATGGAAGATGGAATGGAAACAAAAACATACTAGGGTTGGCTGGGCTCAGTCCAGCTTGGGCGAGGTGCAGCTCCGTGATGCGAGGCCACCCAATGTTGTGCCCCTCCACAATCTTATCAACCTTCGCCCACTCCTTTTCGGTCAAGTCTCTTCTCTTTGGTGGCTTGTGGTTCGGCTTTCCAAAATTCCAAACTGTGGGGATTTCCCAAGGCATATCGCTACGGACTATGAAGTACTTCTCCTCCACCCCTTTATGGAGTCCGAATGTCTGTGCATCACTTTCTTATGAGGGCAGGGCGAGAGGTAGAAGATCCCCTCCTGGTCACCGAGCGAGCTCATCCCCAAGATGGCTCGAAAGTAAGTCAGCCTCGGCTTAATTCCTTTCTCCTGACACTTCAAAATGAAACACACTAAGTGTTTCCAGGAATTGGGACCATACTGCATGGGGGTCAGCTCCCCCCAGTTTAACACCCTCTTGATGAACGGGTGCAACAGAAGTCTTAACCCCGAGATGAAAGCGTCCTCAGGGAACATACACAAGCTCGACTCTAGTGCAGTGGTCGAGCGAATTCCTAGGTTCGGCACAAGTAGCTCGAACTCTCGTGGAATAAAGTAAGCCGCCCTCAAGATGGGCAAGTAGTCTCTAGGCAGGGTGCACTTCACGCCGTCCATCTTGATCATAAGCTGACCCTCAGCCCCTAACAGCGAAGTGTATGCCATAAGATCCCCCATGTCGTCAGGATACATCCTGATCGACCCTGGATTTTGACTAGAAAGAGGGGGGTACTGAAACCCGAAGCCATACTCATACTTGTCCTTCTCAGTCGGACTGTCGGGCCGTATCCATTTCCTCTTCCTCCTTTGGGGGTGAGCCTTCCTATCAAGGGAAGGGGTCGCTACAGGAGGCAACAGTGGGAGGACTGCCTCTTTCTCCTCTACCTTCGCCGTAGTTCCTTCGACCTCACCATGATCACAACCGCCCGCAGTCCCTTGTTTGGACCCCTCCTAAACATCGCCCTCCTCCACCTGATCCTCTTCTTCTGGGCCTCCTTCCCCGGGCTCACTCTCATCGTCCACAAACCCCTCTTCGGAGTCTCCCTCGGGCCTCTCTCTTCATGCTCCTTCTCTGCAGGCTCCTTACCCGGCCTACGGGATTGCAAGGGCTCGATAATGAAAGCTACATCACCCTTGCCATCCGACCCTTCAACTGATAGAACCTCCTCTTTTATCGGGTGCAAGTCACCCGACGACCAAGATATCGAAGACGAGTGAACTTCCTCCTCGGAGCGACCTGAAGTGCCTGCCACGGAGCCAGACAGAGAGCGTGACATGGTAAAACAAAAATACTAACCTGTTTTTCCAGAGGACGTAAAGATCAACGAAAAGTGGTCGCCGGTGGTGTGCAAGGAGATTTCTGTCGTGAAGAGGATGAGAGCAAAGTGAAGAAGTGGAGTGAGGGGAGGGGGATTTATAGGCACAGGTGAAACTCCTTGAATACCGCAAAGAGATCTGGCCGTTTGATCTTCACCATCAAGAAATAATGGCCACTAGGATCTTGATGACGTCAGCCTGATAAGTAAAAATATCTTCTTGCCCTTGGCCCTACCGACCAACACGGAGGCTCGGTGCACAGGGTTAGCTTCTCGGGTACTTCATCGTTATTTTCCCAAGCTCCTCCCACAAGTCTCCCTCAACGACTTGAGGCCTTGATGCTCGGATGTCTCCGCGAGCCCCAAAAAGTTTCTCTCAACGGCTTGGGCCTCGACTCTCGAATGTCACCGCGATCCCCAAAAATTTTCTCTCGAATAGCATGGGCCTCGACGCTCGGATGTCACCACGGGCCCCAAAAGATTCTCTCTCAACGGCTTGGGCCTCGATGCTCGGATGTCACCACGGGCCTCAAAAAATTCTCTCTCAACGGCTTGGGCCTCGACGCTCGGATGTCACCGCAAGCCCCAAAAAGTTTCTCTCAACAGCTTGGGCCTCGATGCTCGGATGTCACCACAAGCCCCAAAAAGTTTCTCTCAAATAGCGTGGGCCTCTACGCTCGGATGTCACCACAGGCCCCAAAAGATTCTCTCTCAACGGCTTGGGCCTCGATGCTCGGATATCACCGTGAGCCCAAAAAAGATTCTCTCTCAATGGCTTGGGCCTCGACGCTCAGATATCACCGTGAGCCTCAAAGTTTCTTTCAGCAGCTTGGGCCTCTACACTCGGATGTCACTGCGAGCCCCAAAAAGTTTCTCTCAACGGCCTGGGCCTCGACGCTCGGATGCCTCCACGAGCCCCAAATTATTCCCCAATGGGGGAGGGACTCGTCTGCCGACCCTCGATGCTCGGCAAGAGGACCCCCTTGTTTTTTCCACAAGTGAGGGGCTCGTTTACTGACCCTCGATGCTCGGCAAGGAGATCCCTTACCCCAAAGATCTTGACATCCCCTTGCTTTTCCAACAAGTGAGGGAGCTCGCCTGCCAACCCTAGATGCTCGGCAAGGAGACACCCTACTCCAAAGATCTCGACATCCTCTTGCTTTTCCAATAAGTGAGGGGGCTCGTCTGCCGACCCCCTATGCTCGGCCAAGCGACCTCAGGGTCGACGCTCGGATGCAACCGCGAGCCCCAAACTATCCCCCAGCCAGTGAGGGGCTCGTCTACCGACCCTCGATGCTCGGCAAGAAGACCCCCTACTCCAAAGACCTCGGCTTCCCCTTGCTTTTCCAATAAGTGAGGGGATCATCCGCCGACCCTAGACGCTCGGCAAGAGGACCTCCTACTCTAAAGACCTCGGTGTCCCCTTGCTTTTTCAGCAAGTGAGGGGGCTCGTCTGTCGACCCCCTAGCTCAGCCAAGCGACCTCGGGGTCGACGCTCGAATGCAACTGCAAGCCCCAAACTATCCCCCAGCAAGTGAGGGGGCTCGTCCGCTGACCCTCGACGCTCGGCAAGAGGACCCCCTACTCCATAGATCTCAGCGTCCCCGTGCTTTTCCAACAAGCGAAGGGGCTCGCCTGCCGACCCTCGACGCTCGTCCAACCGAGCTCCGACTCTTCTGCGCCCGGCACCCCTCGTGGATCCCCTTCATCCTACCCCGCTGACCTCTGCAGAAAGATACGGGCCCCGTTCTCTGCCGTACTTATCACTCCGCCCTTCCTACAAAGGCAAAAAATTACTCCTACACGGCTAGATTACCCAGCCCTCCAGGAGTGGGGGGCTCCTGATATGGGTCAGATGATGTGGCCCCTCCTGGGCCACAGGATCCCCTCAAAAGCCGTTCACCCCCGATCATCCGGTCTGCCAGGTCAGCCCTAAGCCTCCTGGGTCTCTGCCACGTCAGGCCCACGGGCAATCGGGTCAAGACCCGGCTGGCACTGCCTATAAATACCAGGCCCTCTATCCCTTCAAAAGGTAATCAATATCTCCCCTCTAAAAATCCTAGTTACTGTTATTCTTCAGTGACTGACTAGATCATCGGAGGGTCTGCCATCGGGATCAACCCCGGTGTTCCTAAGCCGAGTGCAGATACACGAGATCCTCGGATCTGAGCCTCCAGATCCGAGCCAAGCATCCGACCTCCACCTCACTTTTGCCTACTCCTGAGGGTCGGGCGTATCATCCAGTACCGAAGCTTCCGCAAAAATACAAATTGAGAAGAACTCACACTTGGTGCAGCCACCCCAAAAAAACAAACCGCATCAATGTCCTATATTTATGAGCTAATAATAAATAGTTAAGAGTTAGTAGCTAGTAAATAATATCCTGAATTTATGAGCTAATGGGATTTAGAGAGAAATGAAGACAACACATTATTCTTTCTGGGATCATCCCTGCTTCAGACTAACAGTAGCGAAAAAAGAAGTAAATCCCATAAAGACATTGATTATAATACCAAATGAGTTGTGAAAGCTGATATTATTATATAACTAGCTGCGAATGAAGTGGACTTGGAAGCACCTGCTCTTTGAAGATCTTTTCTTGCCTCATCATCATATTGCACATATATTCTCTGTTGTTTTCTGTTGTATATGTATTTTAATCTTCTATTGTATCCATACTTGTTACTATATATCTTTAATTGATGTGTTTTTGTAGCAAATTTTTTCTTACCCAGAGATTGTCAACGGATGGATGGATAAATCAGTCTCTAAGAAATTGAGAGATCATAAGAGCTTCCTAAAAGAGAAGTACTATATGCCGGAGAGGACAAAGGCAAAGAATGCAAGGGAAGTTCACGTAGGTATGACGGCACGAGATTGACAATTTCTTGTTAAGTTTTAGAGAAGTGATACGGGAAAGGTATATACTAACGCAACTTCTAGTCTATTGTATTTCTTTGATGATATACTTCATTGATGTTACTAATTATAATCATTAACATAGAAAGGCTGACATCGGTGTCAAAAGCCAAAAAATGTTGAAACCGAAGCATACCAATGGGAGCTCCAGCTTTTCGGTAGTTCGAGATGAGCTAGTATACCACGCTTCTTTTTATCTGATGTTACTAATTATAATCATTAACATAGAAAGGCTGACATCGGTGTCAAAAGCCAAAAAATGTTGAAACTAAAGCATACCACTGGGAGCTCCAGCTTTTCGGAAGTTCGAGATGAGCTGGTATACCATGCTTCTTTTTATCTGAAGGTTTTTATTCCAGTTATACACATAATCCAATATAAAGAAAATTAGACATGCATTTAGTTTCATGTTGCAGTAAGAACATAGTGCAAGTTATACACATAATCCAATATAAAGAAAATTAGACATGCATTTAGTTTCATGTTGCAGTAAGAACATAGTGCAACTTATATATATATGTGTGTGTGTGTGTGTGTGTCAAGAAACATGAATCATGTCGCGCGCGTGTGTGTGTCAAGAAACATGAATCATGTCGGACCATATGAACATAATTACTAATTACTCATCAAATAATTCAAACTAGCTTCAAGACTTCCAAGTCATAAATGGACAAACTTTTGCATGCATCGTGTGTGAAATTTTAAACGAAAAATCTAGCATCAGAAATTTCTATTATTTAACACAAGCTAGTATAAAATACTCAATTTCTTTTTCCTTTTATTCATGCTTTATTTATGTTATGTAAAACGATCACTTGATTTCATATAACTTGACCAACAAACTAGTTAAGGTACTAGACTAAATAAAAAGTGAGTTGAAGTATTTTATTACAGTTTTAAATACCAATATTACTTATATATAGGAAGCATCAAACGAGGGAGAGGGGGTCGGTGATGTAGACTGTTTTGAAACTACTCACGATGGTAAAGATGAAAAATTTAGATGGCGTTGCAGTCGAGATAGTCGTAAGTATGAAGCTTTCAAACTAATTTTAATTTGGCATTTAATTGTTTTAACTAAAATAATTTTTAAAATTAAATTTTTCTATGATATCTTTTGCAGAAGGACGCCAGAACAAGGATCATGAAGAGATCATCTTCTTCTTTCATCGATCCATTAACGCTACAACAAAAAGTTCTCTCTGAATTGAGGGGACGCGAGCGTTCCTGTCGTGTGCATGGGATGGAGCTAGGACCGATACCCTCCATCGTCTTCGGTTCTCGTGCATGTTCTTCCAGTGGGGCCACAAAGGACGAGGTGGATTAACTGAGGGCAAGAGTGGCACTTCTGTAGGCCCAAATGGCCGAAAGGGCGACGTTAATTAGGCAACAATCACAAGGAATTCCAGCGCAATCACCGGTTAGTATTGTACCACTCAATACTCACTTTTGCTATATCTAGAAGAGAAACTTAGGTTCTCACCTAGGCAAACCTATATTGTAGTATATAGTTGGCAACACTTCTGGAGAATGTTTCACACCTGATGTACGCATGTAGCTGAAAGTCTGTTCAAGTTAAAAGTCTGCTTTAGTTATATCTGAAACTGAATACATATTAATTGTTAAAAATGGAGTCTCACATACTTGACTTGTTAGGTAATTCATTAGGGGAGTATGCTGAAAATAGCTGCCGTCTAACTTCACTTCTTTAGTATGCTGAATACATATTAAGCTTCTCTTGTTTCACACACTGGAAAAAGAAACAACTTGAACAGTCTTCCCAAGCCCCATTTCATCTGTTTATTAAAATGCAGTAAGGGGAAGATCAGAGAACTTCTGAGACATATGTAGAGTCAAAGAGGTGACCATCTGATTTGAGGGTTCTAGACAAGGTAGGGCGTAAGCGGAGGAGAGAAAAAACTATATATATTTGAGAGAGGAAAGCAGACACAAATTATATTTTCTCGACAATGAATTTGTATTATTGTCTTAGAAATATAAATGAAACCTATAACCAAAGCTCGATTTTCAAGAATATATATATACTAGATTTGCCCGTAGGTACGTGCCTACGGCACGTCTTCAGAATGATACAACATATGAAAAGCCTTGTAAACACTAAATCAACAATTATGTAGCTCATGTTTGAATAGCATGACAATAATTAGTTGTAAATAAAAGTCCATATTTTTATTAGTATATGTTGAAAAATAATTATAAATTAGGGGATAAAAATCTATGTTTTCATAAGTGTGTATGTATATATATATGGGTAAAAGGGATATGAGCAACTTGCTTATCCTGTTGAGGACCTTAAGGTGGACAGACAGGAAAATGCTCATTTAGTAAATGAGCAATTGATTATGTGGCATGCATGTGATACATTGGACAACTAACTCTTTTAATAATTTTCCAATCACATGTATACCACATCATTAATTGCTTATTTACTAAATGAGTAAGTAGCTCATACCCCTTTTTCCATATATATATATATATATATATATATATATATATATATATATATATATATATATATATATATATATATATATATATATAGAGAGAGAGAGAGAGAGAGAGAGAGAGAGAGAGAGAGAATTAAATAAATAAAGAAGTTGTTTGGGGGATTTTGGGGGAAACTTTTAGGGAGGAGGGGGTTTGTGATGTTAGATCTGGGCCTTTGTTTTGGGAAAATTGAAGGGGAGCCACTTAATAGCTTTCTTTGTGTTTTATTATATAGAAATATATAGACTCACAAAAGAAATTTGACACCTAAATATGCCATGTACCTGCAAGGATAACATTTCTACTCGCCTTTAAGTTGCTCAAAATCCAGTTCAATCCTTGCAGTTGAGAGTCATACAGAGAAGTATTATACATTTCATTAGAGCATCCACAGTGGTTTTTTATAATTGGCAAATTGCCATTTTATAAGAAACGGATGTCTGTACTGGTTTTGCATTTTGCCATTTTATAGCAAATTTGCTATACTGGTTTCTCATATATGAGAAACGAAATACCAATTCTCAAATTATAAAGGACGGTTTATCATATACCGTCGCTCCGATTTTAAGATTTTTTTATCGAGTGAGACGGGAAAACATATACCGTCTAATTTTTTATTTTTTTTTTTAACGGTCGGACGGGGAAACATACCCCATCCGGGAGAAGATACCCCGTCCTTCCCTTCTATTTTTTTTATTTTTTTTTAAAGCTCCTCAGACGGGGAAACATACCCCATCTGGGAGAAGATACCCCGTCCAAGAATAAATAATTTTGTTTTTTTTTTTTTGGTTTTTTTTTGTTTCCCAAATTGCCCTTCAACATCTCTCTACCGCTCTCTTCAACGTCTCTTTTTTCAAATCTCAACGGCTATAATTTGACAGCGTCCAACAAAAAATCAATATAAATAAGACACATTCCTGATACAATAGGGTGTACAAAATTCACAGCAAAATTCATAAACAAGCAAACTAGTCTTCCTACAGAGACCGAAAGCTAATCCTGAGAAAAATTTTCCAACAACAATGGCAGCTCCAACCAGGGGATCAAGAGGGAGAGCCTATACAACAAGTGAAGATGTTATTCTTTCACAGAGTTGAATAGCAACTAGTCAAGATCCAACAGTTGGTGTGGACCAATCGGGTAGCCAATTTTGGGATCGTATATTCAACACCTTCAAAGCAATTTTAGGCATTCCGATGGATCGAACGTCGGCATCGCTTAGTAGTAGATTTCACATTATTTTCAAAGATGTGTCTCTATTTGTTGCTAAATTGGCGAGTGTTACAAACAGAGCAGCGAGCGGAACCACGGAGGCTGACAAGGTATATTTATTTTAATCTTATATTTATTTTTTTTGAATGCATTGTTAGAGTTTTTAATGAGTGTTGATTTTTTTTTTCCTTTTTTCAAGATACGGGAAGCAAGAACCGAATACATGTAATCTACTGGAAAAGCTTTCCGATTTGAAGAATGTTATCAATCACTAAAAGATTTACCCAAATTCTCTCTTTGAACGACTACTGTCTTCGAGTATGGCATTGGAATACAATCATCTAATATTGGTAGAAGTCAAAGTACGCCTCTAAATGTTGACTCTCCCAACTCCGACGTAGCGGCGGGAGGTGAATCCTCTACACCACTGTCCCGGCCACCCGGACGCAAAGCAGAAAAACGAAAAGCAAAAAATAAAGCCGATGGTACTGACGAGGCTATGCTTGAAGAGACGAGAAGATTTAACTCCTTCTATATTGAGACACAAGGATGTAGATTAGAAGCGACGCAATTGAAACTTGCTTTGAAAAAAAAAGACCAGGATATGAAAGAGCAAGCAGAGGAAGATCGAATAATGGGGTTGGATCTGACTAAATATCCTGATGAGCAACGTTATTATTTTATTTGTAGACAACGTCAAATCATGAAAAAAAGAGGTTTCATTAGGGATTAAAATGTAAGGCTATTTATTTATGTAAGAGTTTGAAGAAGTAAACAAATTGTATCGTCAATTTTACATTAAAACCTGCTTCATATTTTACTTTCGACGTATTAAGTTTTAATTTTAATGTATTAAATAGGGAGTTTCATGTGTACACATCAATTATAACAATTTTACTAGCATGCAATTCAAAACAGTATGAAATATAACCTTTCCGTCATGCAAAGTACGAAATATATAATTTCAATGGACATTCAAGTTACTATCATTGTCGAGACAAAATAAAAAGGGACCATTCATAATAAGGAAAATTACAAGTCTAAATAAACAATTCAGAAAGTATTACATTTTATCAATCGGCTTCCCCAAATTCGTTCCAAATATGGTCAACCAAATCTTGTCGAAGCGTATGATGCCGCTGTCGATCATGTAAAACAACGCTCCGTGCCAAGCAAGCTGTCTGTTCTGTTGGACAAGTTGTATTAGGTGTTACGAATGTAGTTGATGAATTTTGTTCGTAGTCATAATCATGTATACCTTCGTCTCTTTCATCTTCCACAATCATATTATGTAAAATAATACAAGTCTTCATTATATAAGAGAGACTTTCTGCATCCCACATTCGAGCTGGCCCTTTTACGATTGCAAACCTAGCTTGTAAAACTCGAATGCTCGTTCAACGTCTTTACGTGCACCTTCTTGCATTTGAGCAATTTTTTTCTTTTTTTGTGTCTCAGGTGCAGTGTAGGTTCTGACTATAGTAGCCAATAGGGGGTAGATTCCATCTGCCAAATAGTACCCCATGGAGTATTGATGATTGTTTATAACATAATTAGCAGGAGGTGCACAACTATTAAGAATATCATTAAATAATGTTGATCGGTTAAGTACGTTCAAATCATTATTGCTTCCCGGCATTCCAAAAAATGAATGCCAAAACCAGAGATCATAGGACGCAACTGCTTCAAGTATAATTGTTGGTTCACGGACATGATCTGTATACTGACCATGCTAAGCTGCAGGGCAATTTTTCCAAACCCAGTGCATGCAATCTACACTACCCAACATACCCGGGAATCCACGAGTTTTATTCTCTTCGAGGAGTCTGTTTACATCATCTGCGTTGGGTTTTCTTGTATATTGCGGACCAAAAATATTAACAATTGCTAAACAAAATCTACGTACTGTTTTGAGTACTGTAGTTTTCCCAATTCTGACATATTCGTCGACTGCATCAGCAGAAGATCCATACGCTAAACAATGCATTGCAGCTGTTAATTTCTGTACTGGAGACAAGCCAGCTGCGTTTGCAATCTATCCAATCCTTCACAAAATACTTCTTTAGGAAAGAGATACGTATACCGTGAGATTTCCAATCTTCCGGTGTAATTTCTAGAAAGAAACTACACTGGACAACCTCAAAGGGATATGCATCGTCATTACATGGCGGCAACTCACCGATTCCAATAGATAAACCCGTTAGCATTGCCCAGTCTAACGGGGTAAATCCCAACTCACCGCCAGGAAGGTGAAAAGTGTGGGTCGTGTCCCACCATCTCTCAACCAAAGCCTCAACAAGACGCGCAGACGACTTCTCTGTATCAATAGTAAAAAAGGGACCAGTCGGCATTGTCGATGAGCTACTTTATTATAGGAATATTACAAACTACCTTGTAGGCTTTAATCGGTCTCTTCCAATTTCCTCTGAAATTAACAAATCCACCTATAGGTTCATCCGTAATAAGTTTGCAAATGTGCCGTCCATCATCGAAAACTCTTACCCACTGTGATGGATCGCTGGCATTGATAGGCGCAGTTGTATCTTCTTCGCTTCTGTTTTGTGACGGTGCGGACTGTGTTGATGTGGACTCCGACCAATGCCTTGATTTAATATTCCCAATAAATCGCTTGATTGAAGAAGACAATATAAATTTTATTTTATGTATCTTGATTACAATAAGAGTTAAGAAATTTGAAGAGGGAAAGAGAATAGCCGAGAGCAACTAAAAATTTTTTGCCCAGAAGAATGCCGAGAGCATGAGTGTCTTCAATCCATAGTCTTGTATCCGATTTACAGTGTTCTTTGAATATCAAAGGAGGGGGTAATTTGATCTTTTAATACCAAAAGGAGGGAGCAAAATCATTTGTTCTTTGCCAAAACCACTCCACGCCAACAAATAAATGGGATAACTTTAGTAAAAGTGAACCGGTTTTTAAGGACGGGATATCTTATCCCGTCTGACTATTTCATCAAATTTTTCTTCTTTTTTTTTTCTTTTGGGACGGGGAATGTTTTCCCGTCTCTCCCTTCTTAAAAAAAAAAATTACGAGACGGTATAACATATACCGTCCCGCGTTTTTTATAAATAAATAACGTAGGGACGGGATATGTTATCCCGTCTCTAACTTTTATTTTTTGTCACGTACGCAAATGAGAAAAATTTAACAAACCATCACTGCACGATCCTCCCCCATATGCTATTATTGTAGCTGCCATATAATAGAATATGAGAAATATCACTGTGGATGCTCTTAGGAGTCTTGGTGTGTGGTTCACTATCTGTAGATACTGAAGAATTATCAAGTCTTTCTGCAGCTAATTGATGTCTCTTGATTAACCTACCAACTTCAGCCAATAATTCTTCATTGCAAGATGATTCCCATGTTGAATCACTATAAACAAGTCCGTTCCATTTAACAAAAAATTCAAATTCAGCATTATCCTTGTTTTCACTCCCTTCGCAAGAAGGAACGCCGTAGAGTCCTGGAGCATCGTAGCACCCATGATTAGTGTGTCTTGGAACATCAGGGGTCTTCATTGCCCGTCCAAACAAAGGGCGGTCAATGATTTAATCACTTCTTCTCGGTGTGACATCATCTCTATCCAAGAATCCAAACTAGATTCCCCCCCTCCCGCTATATTGCGCTCCCTCGGCGGATCCATGATTTCCAAATGGATTTTGCTAGACTCGGTTGGGTCCAGGGGTGGTATCCTGTTAGGGTTCAAACACTCCATCTTCTCGCTTACTTCTGTTCATCGCCTTAACTTCTTTCTTATTGTTCAATTACATTGGAACACTTTCAATTGTCCTCTCACGATCATCTCAGTTTATGGACCCTCCTCCTCGGATAAGAGGCCCATCTTTTGGAGCGAATTTCTTTCTTTACAAAGTTGGTGCTCTGATCTTTGCTTATTTTGCGGTGATTTCAATGTCACCCGTTTCGCGACTGAAAGATCTAACCTATCCACTTCGTTCTCCCAGGCTTGTGTCTTTAATGACTGTATTCGATCTCTGCAACTCACAGACATTCCGATTGCAGGTAGATCGTTCACTTGGTCCAACCAACGTGACCCCCCGATCCTTGCTAAGCTTGATCGTTTCTTGGTCTCGCAAGCATGGATCGCTAGGTTCCATAATACTTTTTCTCAGGCACTTCCGAATCCTTCGTCGGATCATGTGCCTATCATTCTTCGCGCCGATTTCCCTTTCAATCGGTCTCACAAATTTCGCTTTGAAAAATTCTGGCTGCGGGATCAACACTTTGTAGCCCTCGTCAAGGAATGCCTTGCCTCCATCTCTGGCTCCTCTGGTTTGGGCAACATCCTTCTTAAACTCCATGGCATCAAGTTTGGGTGTAAAATCTGGCGCTCTGAGCATCAACACAACACCAATTTTCTCAAATCCTTTCTCCTTCAGTCTATAGAGTCCATTGATAAGATGGAGGAGATGGGTCCTTTACCCAGTTCTTTCAGGTTAGAGCGTGTGTCATGTAAGAAAGATTATGACGAGATCCTCCTCCAAGATCACATCAAATGGGCTCAAAGAGCCAGGATTAGATGGATGAAGGAGGGGGATGCCAATACGGCATTTTTTCATAACTTTGCGTCTCATAGACAACGTGGCAACCGAATCTCCTCTCTCTCGAGTAATCGAGGGGAACTGTCCAATGATGTTGACATTCATCGGGAATTCCACTCCTTTTACAAGAATCTTCTAGGGCACCCCAAACACCGATCCATCTCCCTGGATTGGCCCAACCTTTATGGTACCCCTACTCAAGATCTATCTGCTCTGGAGCTGCCCTTTTCCTTGGAGGAAATTAAATCTGCTGTATTCGCCCAGAAAAGTGATTCAGCTCCTGGCCCCGACGGCTTCCCAGCCTTTTTCTTTCAAACTTTTTTGGGAATTTCTTAAGGATGACCTTTTTGTCATGTTCCAAGACCTCTATTCTGGGAACTTCTCTTTCGATCGCATTAACTATGCACATATTGTGCTCATTCCCAAGATAGTGGGAGCGCACCTTACGTCCCAATTCAGACCCATAAGCCTTATCAACACCACTTTCAAAATAGCGATGAAAGTGCTCTCTTCGAGGCTGGGGGAGATCATCCCGCCACTGATTGACTCTGCTCAATCAGGTTTCATTAAGGACCGTTTCATTCTTGATAGTGTTGCCTCGGCACAAGAGATCATCTCTCAGTGTCACAGAACTAATTCTGAGGGCATCCTCCTTAAACTGGACTTTCAAAAAGCTTATGACAACGTGAGTTGGAATTTTCTTCTAGACATTCTTTCCTTCCGTGGTTTTGGCCCCAAGTGGATATCTTGGGAAAAATCTAGTCTCTTTTCTGGCATGTCTTCTTTGTTTATTAATGGCTCAGAGGGCCACAAATTCAAAATTAGATGTGGGCTCCGGCAAGGAGACCCCCTTTCATCCCTGCTTTTTACCCTTGTGGCCGATGTTTTTAGTAGGCTTCTCAATCACGCTAGAAGCGCGCAGATGATTGAGGGTCTTGATCGCTCCCACCATTTCGAAGGGGTTCTTAACTTACAATATACGGATGACACCATCATCTTTATTAAGCCAAATGCCCACTTGCTTAGGAATCTCAAACTTCTCCTTTACTGTTTTGAATCCGCCTCAGGTCTGTCGATCAATTTTCAAAAATCGTCAGTTCTCTGGTTGGGTGGGGCGCCCAACCGCCAGGAAGAAATTGCTACCTTTTTTAATTGCCCATCTGCGGCATTCCCGATCACTTATTTGGGCATTCCCCTTAGATGGGGTAAATTGCATAGATCTGATTGGCTTCCATTGATTGATAAAGTTGAAGCCAGACTTAGTGTCTGGTCTGGCAACCGCCTTTCTAGAGGTGGTAGATTAATTCTCGTTAATTCGGTTCTGTCAGCTATGCCTCTGTATTATATGTCCTTCTTCTACCTCCCGACCTGGGTTATTAAAAGAATTGATCAAATTAGAAGCAATTTTTTCTGGACGGGCTCTTCTTCCTATAAACCTGGATCCCATCTTTGTAATTGGAAGTCGATTTGCTCCTCCAAGGAGGCTGGGGGGCTTGGTGCTCTGAACTTAAGAGATCACAACATCGCTCTTTTGGGTAAGTGGATTTGGAATCTCCACCATCGCGATCATCTCCCTTGGATTCATTGCGTTAAAGAGTATTGCTCTCGAGATCGCCAATGGTGGGATTTTGAGGGTCCTGCGCCCCGCATCGCCTCTCCTTTTTGGAAAGGTATCTGGAAGGCATCAGCGCCGTTCCACTGTAGTATCCTTCGTTCCTGCGCTGATGGAACGAAAGTTAAATTTTGGTTGGATCTTTGGATTGGCAACATTAAGCTCTCCTCTAGTTTTCCCTCCTTATTTCATTTAGCCTCTGAGCCGAATGCAACGGTTGCTGAGTCTTTTACCATTGTTAACGGGGCTCACAATTGGCATATTAATTTCAATTCACCTTTATCACCGCCTGAATTACAATCTCTTTCCGAACTCATATCTCTTCTCGACGACTTCAGATGGTCGCCTCTAGAGGGTATTGTTTGGCGCTGGACCTCTTCAGGTTCCTTCTCTGTAAAATCTTTCTACAACTTTCTCAATTTCAGGAGGTCTCGTTCCCCAATTGCGAACAGCATTTGGGACGCGGCGGCCCCACTGAAAGTCAAAATTAACTGTTGGTTGGCTTTCCATGGCAAACTTCTTACGGTAGATGTCCTTAACAAAAGGAACCTTGCTTGGGGTCAACTGTGTCCGCTCTGTTCTTCCCACCCAGAAAACGCTAATCACCTTTTCGTTCATTGCCCTATATCTCTCCTTTTGTGGAAGATTTGCACTCTTGCGTGGTCTACAGCTTCTACTCCCTTGTCTTTAGACCAAGTTTGGTCTTTTCCTCCATTTGATCCTCAGCACTTTCACGCTTGGCTTTTGTCTATTCAAATTGTTATTTGGATTGTTTGGAAAGAAAGAAATCAGCGGGTGTTTGAGAATCGCGTTTCCACCCATTCAAAACTTATTGACAGTTTTGTCACTTTATTTAATCTTTGGAGCTCGGGCCCTTCTTATAAAGGCAGTGATCCTTTGGATCAACAGACTTTGTCTAGCGCTCTCCGCTGTCTTAATCATTTACATGCTTTAACGCCTTAATTTTCTTTTATTTGCTCCAATATTTCTCACAATTTTATTGGTAGTCTGATTGCTCTTCTCCTTTTCTCTGTCTATCTTGCAGGCTTGATCCAGCTCCTCTTGTCTTCCAGCCTGGCTTCTTTTATGATCACTTTGGGCTGTTTTTGGTTCAGGACTGCAGTCCTGTTGATTTTGGTATTGTGCTTTAGCACTGCTTTAATCTTCTTTTACTGTACTTTGGGTTGTGGTTGACTATCTTTCCCCTCTAGTCTTATGTATTAGAGGGTTTTTTTTGGTGGCCTGGACACTTGCTGGCTGATTTGCTTGGGTGTTATCTGTATGTCATATACAGCTTGTTTTGGTTTAGTTCTGCGTTTTTACACTTCGTTATGGGATGTTCTTGCTTGATATTTTCGGCTTTTTCTTTCATTACTATCTCAGTGGTATACTTTTCTGTTGTGGCTATGTTGGTTGTCGTCTTTTGCTGTGCGACGGTATGTGTTGTTCCGCCTCTGTGGCTCTTTTGGCCGGGGTATACTACCGTGCTCAGGTGGTATGCTTTGGTCTTGATGGTTCGCGTGTTGTTGGTCTCCTCTGGTCCTCTGCGTGCCTGAGATCGCGCCTATCCGGCCTGGGCGCGTCATATTTGGAGGAGTCAACTGAGCGCATTGGCGGAGCAGGAGCGGCCACTATCGCGGTCTTGTTGCATTTCGAGGCATCGGTTTTGGGCGAACTGAGTGCCTTGGGTGTAGTCCGCAAGCAACCTCCCTCGAAGTGTCTAGCAACCACCAGCGAAGTGTCTAGAGAGCGTTTTCCTGGAAGTAATTTGGGGATCAAGCTTCTTGCTGCACTTATCTCTTCGCTGCCTAGTTCTTGTTTGGTTGCACTTTATTAGTTTTCGGCTATGTATTTATTCTTTTAACGCTGTTGTAGGGTTTTACCTCTGGTGAAATCCTTTTCTGTACATTACATTTATTATTATTATATATATGATCTCTGATGTGGCTGGAGTCGATAGACTCTATCCGTTTCCATCAAAAAGCATTATCTTGGTTGTCCCTACATACATTTAAAATGACACATGATTTATCTGAGTTACATTTTCTCCTACTAGCAATGGCTCGATCCATCATAAACCACTCCGGTTTCCTTTCATCGATCAAATCAGATCCACTCGTTGAACTGCGAGTAGAAAAAGGCACAATGTCAAGCAGCATAATTCAGTTCAGTGTAGAAACAACATGATTCATATTTCCTTATAATGAAAATTGCAAGCATCATTAGTTTACTGCAAATGAATATCATAATAGAACTTATGATAATGTAACTTGAAACCTATCATCAGTCCTAGTTGTGTAAAACTGCCTTGCAATGCCATCAAATTTTGAGTCCAATTATAGGCGAAAATTTTGCCTTACTGCCCCACTTTTTAAAAATATTTGGCGCTCTGCCCCACTTTCAAAAACAATTAGCGATCTACTCCTGTTTAGGACACGTCAGCATAAACAGTTATTAAAGATAACGGCATAAGTTATTTACGTGCCGTTATTTCTAATAACGGCATCTATTTTACTTTTTTTTCATGCCGTTATTTGGAGTAACGACATAGGTTTTTTTGTTTTTCGACAGTTTGTAGCCTCCATTTAGAGAAAAAATTGCAAATGTGAAAACCTTATAACAGATGTCGTTATTTCAAATAACGGCTTCAAATAACGGCATTCTCAATACTGATGCCGTTATTTGGAATAACGGCATCAGTTATAAATTTTTTTTATAAAAAAGTAACTTATTATTCATCCTCTCTGACGAATAAGTTTAAAATATATATATATATATATATAAAACTGATGCCGTTATTTGGGTTCCAAATAACGGCATCAGTTATAAATTTTTTTTTTTAAACTTATTTAGTCATTCTCTCTGTTTCCAAACAACGGCAAGAGTTCATTTATATATAATTGATGTCGTTATCTTCAATAACGGTATCAGTCATTCGAATGCCGTTATTCAGAATAACGGTATTATTTATAAGTTTTTTCACACTTAGAATTTTTTAAAGTTAAAAGATTCACACTTGTAAAAGAAGTACTAATGCCGTTATTCCAAATAACGGCATGAAAAAAAAAGTAAAATAGATGCCGTTATTAAAAATAACGGCACATAAATAATCTATGCTGTTATTTCCAATAATGGTTTATGCTGACGTATCCTAAACAGAAGCAGATTGCTAATTGCTTTCGAAAGTGGGACAGAACGCCAAATATTTTCAAAAAGTGGGCAGCACGGCAAAATTTTCATCATATGTAGGATAACCAGAGCTTCGCTAATATGCGCTCCAAATAAGAGCATATGGGTGTCACTCTGATTCGCTGATCTTATGGCGAAGTAAGAAACAGGCAGTTGTTGCATATTCTTCGACTGAAGCTGGGTACAGAGCAATGGCAGCTACTACTAGAGAAATTGTTCATGTTCGTTGGCTGTTATCAGATATGGGTGTCACTCTTACAGGACCTACTCCTCTTCATTGTGATAACCGGAGTGCATTGCACATTGCAAGCAACCCGGTCTTTCATGAGCGAACGAAGCATATAGAGATTGATTGTCATTATGTTTGTGAGCGCTTTGAGGTAGTGATCATTTCTTTCCATTCTGTTACATCTTTCCAGCAGACTGCAGACTTCTTCACCAAATCTCATACTGTTCAGAGATTTAGATACTTAGTAGGCAAACTCACACTGTTTGACCCATCGTGAGTTTGAGTGGGAGTATTAGATATTATTATAGTCCCATATTGGTTGTAGAGTTGTTTTGATATTTGTTCCCCTCCTATATATAGGTGGTATTGTACTTGGTTGAACTCAATTCAATATTCAGTATTGTCTTCATTTCACTCTGATTTATCTTAACAGGCTCACTTCTCACTAGAAGACAATGTTAAAATCTTATCTTTTAGTGAGAAATAGACCACAATGCATTTATAATGTATGTTTAGGATAAAAATCCATATATATGTAGTCATCTTCTTGTTTAAATAGGGTAGTGGACTATAAAGCAAAACATATAGAGAATGAGAATGTTAGATATTCACAATTAGTGGATGTATACATTTAGGCTTGCTTGGATTTGGAAGGAAAATACAAAGTGCGCTACTTTTATTCTATCTAATTTGCACCACTTGGCACAAATATGGAAAATCCCCAAAAAAACACATTTTCATTGGTTGCTTGCTTGTAGGCTCCAGAGTTTATCTATGTACCACAGTTACGAAACAGTTCAAAACACAGTAGTATTGCTCGAATTCGACCCGGCCCCGATTATATCCGACACAGTTATTTGCAGGGTTTGGACTAATTATTTATCAATTCTGGTTGGACTCGAGCTAAATTATTAAGCCCGAACCAAAATTGGGCGGAACTCGGGCTCAAATATCTAGGCCAACAGGCCCGGATCAAATGTGTGCATCTACATGTAATCATATATATATATATATATATATATATATATATATATATATATATATATATATATACACACACACACACACATATGCATAAGAAAATTTATGTCAATATTATGTATAGTCATGATTATTTTTAAAAATCACGTTTATTCATTCATATATATATATTTTTTTAATAGACATTCATTTATATAAGTTGAAATGCATATTATAGCTTATACAGAGAAAATTGATGTCTTATAAATATATTATTAGAATATAAAAGAATAAAATAAGATAATTTTACAAAAATTAATCAAGTTATTTTCTTAATCATGTAGTACTCAAGATGTTTTTATTTTTGAAGAAATATTCTAGATGTTGTTATATTAATATTAAAAAATTGTATATTAAAAGCGAATAATTTGTTTGGACCTAGCCGGGATCTTTTTTTTTGGGGGGGGGGGGGTGTTCTAATTGAGCCAGGGCTTTGGAACAATATTTTAAGCCTGAAGATAAATTTGGTCGGACTTTGGTTCAATTTTGTAATTTAAGCTAAGGCTTTATATGAGTCCGGCCCAAATTCGACCCGTTGTCAGCCTTAAGTATTATTAGCAGCACTAACTAGAAGTAGGGCCGGCTCCCACCTTCAGGCAGATGAGGTGGCCGTCTCAGGCCCCCATTTTTTTTTGTAATTTTAGGGGCCCCTAAATTTGTATTCTTCTTATAAATATAGATACATATTTTGTACATAAAAAAATTATATTGTAATTAGGGGTTCCAAAAATAATTATTTAGATCTTCCTGGGAACTTAGAGCCTGACCCTAACTAGAAGTTAAGAAATATAACGAGCATGCTTCCCGTTAGAGCATCCACTGTCATCAGGGCCGGTCCTGAAGTGTTTGAGGCCCTGGGCGAAAAAAAAAATGGGCCCTTTATAAACACGCATGTATTTTTATATATATTAATAAATTATAATATAACGTCGGAGGACATAAAAATAATACCCATAAATATATATTTTTATATATATTTTTCATTAAGCATAGTGACAGCAACTCTTGCACCTGCCTAAAAAAAAAATCACCTCTCATCTAAAATATAATGCCAGAGCCCAGGAATCAAGCTCATCATATAAATAAGCTTCAAATTTCAGTTGGTCACTAAGCTTGCCTAATAATAAAAATCAACAATACTATTGTTGGAGTGATTTCTACCTCAGTACCTCCTAAACCCACAAATAAGATTCTCAATTCTATTAATTAAAAAAAAAACGATATGAGAGGACTGAATTACCAGAGTAGTGCTAAGAAAACCAACAACTCTTGTAGTCCTGCTAAGAAGACCAATAACTCCAACTACGCCTCTGATACCCGAGACACCATGACTACAACTCCTGCTAAGAAAAAAATTCTGTAAAAGAAACAAACGAAAATTCTCAACTGACAATTTAAAGAAGATCTGAAGATGCCGGAAGGGGGAGAGAGTGTGAGAGAGAGAGAATTTGAAGAAGATGAAGAGACTGGACAAAAAAAATGAGAAAGTTGAAGTGACACTGAAAGAAAGAGATATTACTAAATTGGGCCCTCCCCTAAAAATTAATTACAAACCCATTAATTCATTATTTTATTTATAAGACCATTAATCTATTATATTTTAAAAAAATTGGGTCCCTACCCTGAAGTGGGCCCTGGGCGGTCGCCCAGCTGGCCCTAGACCAGGGCTGGCCCTGACAGTCATTGATCCTAAAATATGCATATATAGCATTTAGGAAATAGCAATTGAAGATAAATACTGCAGCCGTAAAAAGCCAAATTTTGAAGAGACAGAAGAACATCTTCCGTCTAATCGTTTTTTGCGGTTTTTTTGTTTAGAACATACTGTCCGTTTTGGGTATTTAGAAAACGATAGTGCATAACGAAGGCAAGGGGGCGCAAAACGTCACCAGGCTACTTGACACTGATAAGACTTCATAAATCAAAATGACAAGTTGATAACAATGATGATACCACCGCAAAAAAACAGAAATTGAACTGAAAGGATTATATCCCCGATGAAGCATTCTCGACCTAAATTGTCAATATCTCCCTGGAAAAGAATGTCATTATCTCAGAAATTATTACCCCGATGTGTCGCATAGCAAGATATTTTTCTCTGTAAATCCACTCATACCCTACAAATCATTCAAGATCATATAGTAGGGTTATTAATGACACAATAGCAGCGTTGACAAAAAATTCAGTTGACAATAATGACATGGTAGCCCCACATTTCCGTCCCAATTTTCGAAATCTATGTCAAAACCCTAATTCCATTCCTGAACCCATGTTCTTAATGAGAATGTTGATGTCATTGAAAAGAGAAGGGAGTACTCCAGCTAAGATTGATAAGAGCATCCACAATGGTTGTTTCTCATTTGCTATAATCTGCATCTACAGTAATAGCAAATAGAGAGGAATGCTGCAGTGGTCATTTGCTATATTTTTCTTATTTGCACGAGAGACGGGATATGATATCCCGTCTCTCTTTTTTTATTTAAAAAAAAAGCGTGAAACGGTATATGATGTACCGTTTGTCAACTTTTAGAAATTAATTACTTATTAACTATTAAACCTAATTAACTATCTAAATTAAATAATATAATAATAACTAAACTTAATTAAACTTATAACTAAACCTAATTATTATACCTAACCTACCAATTAAATACCTAACCCTAGTTGACTATTTGACTACATTGGCACAAACGGGGAAACATTCCCCGTTTCACCCTTTACCTATTTTCTTTTTTTCCTTTTTCGGGTGCACAGACGGGATATCATTCCCCGTCTGACCCTTTTCTAAAAAAAAAAATTAAAATATTACAGACGGGATATCATTCCCCGTCTGACCCTTTTCTAAAAAAAAAAAATAATAAAATATTACAGACGGGATATCATTCCCCGTCTGTATACAATAAACTATATTAAATTTTGTGAGACGGGGAATCATTCCCCGTCCTCTATAATTTGAGAATTCTCAAATCGTTTCTCATATTTGAGAAACAGACTTGATACGTTTGCTAAAAAATGGCAAATATGAGAAATTTAGCAAACCGTTGCAGCGCTCGTTTTCTAAAAAAATGGCAAAATGAAAAATTTAGCAAACCGCTGTGGATGCTCTAAGGACCCTCTCCTGAACTAAAAGGATTAAAAGTAAAAAATTATACACAATATAAGACAAATTTCTCTCCCTTAAGGGCAGCTCCAACCGAGTGCTATTTGGATATCAAAACATCAAATATGGCGTTGGAGGCGCTCCAACCGAGCGCCATTTCCAACACCATTTTTGGCTATTTTGCCGCTTGTGAACAGTGGCACACTATTTCTGGGGTGCTACGTTTCACCAGCACTATTTTTTTTAATTATAAATTTTCTTTAAAAAATTCCCTATAGTTTTGTTAAATTTGTTCTTTAGACCAAATGTATTATTTAAGATTAAATTAATTTTATTTTAATGACAATTTTGGAAGTTATTTAATTCGTGTTCTATATTTTATATTGTACTGATAATTAATATTATATTTAGTACAATTAATATTTAAAATTAACAGGAAATGAGTATTAATTAATATCAAACATCAAACTTATGTTACAATAAAAATTGCATAGATATTAAAATTAAACTGATGCGTAGACAAAATATGAAATTTACATAATTCATAACATAACATATAATAAACCGGCAATTTAGAAATCTGGTAAACCATTTTCACATCCTCCAATATTATTGAAATATTATTCAAGGTCATTAGTGTCAAAACAAGGATCTGGTTGTTGTTGTTTAGCTCTTTGTTGAATAATTTTGACTTGTTGAGCTCGAAAACATTTACGTGCGGTTGGATTAGCAATGGAATTCAGATCTTTTAATAAAAATTTATTTTCTTGTTTCTCTTTTCTTAAAGCCAACTGTTGCCGCTAGATTTCCAATTGTTCCTACCTGTCGAAGCTTGTCTTTTTTAACATATCCATCAGCTGTCGATTATCTTCTCTAACATTGTTCAAATTTACATCATTTTTCCTTTTCAACTTGGCTTTTTCACCGCGATGAGTCGTTCAGACGAAATACAACCAAAACTGGGTTCATCTAAATTGTGAGCGAAAGATGATTGGCCAGAAGATGATATGGGAGATTCATGTGTGAGATTATCGAACTGTGATGATCCATAGTTGACGTGACTGATTCGAGCATTTTGTCTAACAGTGGGGATGCTATCTTTAAATTTTCAAAATCCTTAACTATATTCCAAACATGATCAAATTTTAATCATTTCTTAAACTTGGGATCTTACATGAACAACTCTTTCGTTCGACATAACTGCAAAGTAATGTAAACATAATGTTAAAAAGTAATCAGACTGATATTAATAATAGTGAAAAATAAGTTTAAAAATGTACTCACAAAATCTGCATCCGAAGCACTACTTGGATTCATATTCTTTATTTGTTTCAGACACCTATTCAATTTCCTAAATTCAGTCATTATAGCCTGAATTCGAGACTACACCGATCGCTTATTACGGTAATCTCAACTTTGATCTCTTGAATTTTTGTACGTTTACTCCACATGAGTCCAAAATTGATCTGCGGACTGGTGAACACCTGTAATACGATTTTGAGAAATTTCTAAATAAGTTTGGCAAAGGAGCATATCTTCACCAATAACATATCTAGAAGATCGGATAGACATTTTCCTTTCAGATAATGACCTGAGAACAAAAATATGAGGACGACGATTGTTTGCAGAACAAGTGAAGATTGCTAAATATAGGAAAATAAGAATCTTAAGAATCTTGTGCATTGAAACAACTTTATGAAGAATCCAATGCATTCAAGGACCTTTATACTAGAACCGATGTATTCAAACAACTTTACACTTAGTCCAGTGTAGTCAAACAGCTTTTCAGGAAGAATCAACAAAGCATTCAAATTGGTTCACACTATCACTAATGCATTCAAACAGTTTTACACTATGACCGATGCATTCAGACTGCTTTACACTAGGATCCAATGCACTCAAACATCTTTTAAGAAAGAATCCAATGCATTCCAAATTGATCTACACTAGGACCAATGCACTTCACACAATTTTTAAGAAAGAATCTAATGTATTCCAACTGGTCTACACTAGGACCAATGCAGGTAACATCTTTTAAGAAAGAATCTAATGTATTTAAACAGCTATACATTAGGACCAATGATGTCACGCCCCGCTTCCCACTATATAAAAATACAGGCACGCAACTGAGGTCCAGCGAATAATATACATCATCCATAAGCTATATAATTATAAGCTCAATAAGATATTTATAACACATTCACACAGAAAAGTATAATGATCACATGAGCTAGAAATAGAATAACCATCATCTGGATAATACATTAACATCGGGTCAAGATGGCCGGGAATACAAGGTGCCAGAATTAAAACAGTACGATAATCAATTCGCTATAACAACTAGATAAAATAGCAACTGAAAAAAAAATAACATGAAGTAGTAATAATATAGCAACGATCGTCTAGAGAGTATTTGTTGGGTCCATCAGTACCTGTATAATCATTAACTCAAAGAAAAATACAAAAGTACCCGTTAGAGCAAGCTTTGGACAGCAAGTAGCAACAAGCAGTAAAAGAGATAATATAATAAAATATAATATGGAAGAAACAAGAAATAGCAGTGCAAATACAATATGAAAGGAAGTAAGAACTGGGACAATATGTTCATGTAACTAATAACCGTAAACTAGTGTAATCAAGACTTCAAAATATAATCAATTGATAACCAAGTCGCAGTTAATCGATAATTATGTAATCAAGAATCGAGAGTCATGTAATGAAGAGTCATGTAATCAAGAATCATGCTTAGGAAAATCTCAAGTTTATCTGTTTTATTAACTTATCTAATGCACGCAATCATGTGTCTTATACCACAAGTTCAATCATGTGACGTTTAGACTTAAGTAGTGAATTCTATAGGATTACGTACTCGGGTCTTCCAGTGATAGTATCAAGACATATAATCAAGAATCATGTAATCAAGAATTGTGTAATCAAGAATTGTGTAATCAAGAATCAAGAATCAAGAATCACTATTACGGGAAACACAGGCCCCCTTCGGAGTATACTCCCTTATATTTTTCACTACTAAGTCGTACCCTTATAACCCCACCTTATTATTCTTCTATAATTAATTATGAGCATGCAGTTGGTACAACTAGTGGAATGGTAAAATCAAGACAGTTAATTAAGAATCTAGAAAAATATCAAGGGCAGTAATCATGGCTATGAGATGAAATGGATACATGTATCGAGAGTAGTTATTATGGAATTATCAAGTGGTATAAAATGCATTATATGAGAAAATCTATCAATCTGTTATATCAATTCAAGTTATTATTATAAGGACAACAATACATATAGTTCAGTTCATTAAATATGAAAGGTTTATATGCAAAAATATAGAGATGAATTTTTAGACAGCAGCACCTATCTGCGTTCAAAATCACTTTTCCGTTGTTACAGATAAGCAAATCTGATTCCGTCAGAAATTCTAGAAAGTAACTCTCTTCCGGTTCCAATGCATATTCACACGATACATTCTAGAGATAGTAGCTATGCGTACAAATTCATTCTTCGCTGGTTTCGATGTTTTGTGCGCATTCTGAAAATTCAGAGTCACAGTACTAAAACATCAATAACTTACAATCTATACATCAGTTTGAGAAACGGTAAGATGTTCTGGATTTTAGACTCGATGGGCTATGATTTTCATGTAGAAAGTTCTTCGATCCAGTATCGGGAACATGGTCGAATTCTCAGTATAAGAGATCGGTTAGTGGTCACGTGCAGCTTCAGAAATTTACGATATGACAGTACTAAAATCATGATATCTCACAATCTATACATCGAATTGAGAAACCGTAAGATGTTCTGAATTCTAGACTCGATGGGCTACGATTTTTATGTAGAAAGTTCTTTGATCCAGTATCGGAAACATGGTCGAATTCTCAGTACAAAAGACCGGTTAGTGGTCCCATGCAGGTTTAGGAATTTACGATATGACAGTACTAAAATCGTGATATCTCACAATCTATACATCAGATTGAGAAACCGTAAGATGTTTTGAATTCTAGACTCGATGGGCTACGATTTTTATATAGAAAGTTCTTAGATCCAGTATCGAAAATATGGTCTAATTTTCAGTACAAGAGACTAGTTAGTGGTCCTGTGCAGGTTCAGGAATTTACGATATAACAGTACTAAAATTGTGATATCTCACAATCTATACATCGGATTGAGAAACCGTAAGATGTTATGAATTCTAGACTCGATGGGCTACGATTTTCATATATAACGGGCTACGATTTTCATGTATAAAGTTCTTCGATCCAGTATCGGAAACATGGTTGAATTCTTAATGCAAAGTCAAGAAATTTAGAAGTAGCAAGGTTGAATATTCGATATTCGATAACACGATTCAAAGTGTGTTAACGGTTCACTCTTGAGTTGATATAGCATGGAACAAGTGACTAGAATAAAATAAAACATGATGATAACTAGACTACTTACCACGAGTCCAAGAAAAGTGCTTGTACGAGAACAAAAGAGTGTACAAGATACTTGCCTTATAACGTGACGATTACGATGGTGGTATTAACCACGGAAAGAAGAAGTGACTTCGGCAACGGACGGCAGGCAAGAATTGCAGCAAAATGGCAACGAGTGAGCAACGGTAGCAACGGTAAGCCACGGCAGCACCTATGGCGGCGGCATCAGGTTATATGGGATTGAGTTTGTGCAATGGCAGCGGCAAGAACAACAGTGAGTAACTGTGTCGAGGTTGAGCGCAACTAGGTGACGAGGAGCTTGGCTTCTCGGGTTCGAAGAAGGCAGAGGAAGAGAAGAGGAAGGAGACGTAGAGATGAGGGGTTTATACGTTATGTGCATGTGTTTATATATAGAAAGAAAGGGAAAGAGATAGAATGTTGAATGTATTCATGGTGTATATTATATATATATATATATATATATATATATATATATATATATATATATATATATATATATATAATATGCATGCAAGTGTATGCATGTGTATTATTATATAGGTAGTGTAGTGTTAGGTATGAAAAATGAGAGGGGTTAGTGGGGATTAAGTTAGAAAATAAGAACAAGGAGAAGAAGTCGAGGAGATATGCTGGAGTAGGAAAAAAAATGAGAGAGAGATTGGTCGTATGTACAAGTGGAGATCATAGTGAGGGAGAAAAAGAAGTGTAGGAGAGTTAGATGTAAAATTAAGCAGGGTTTGGCTGTGAGTGTGTGATTAGCGGGAGTGGGTTAGGATTAGGATTAATCAGGATTAATCAGGATTAGAATTTGTATTTAAACTCCGATAAAAAAAATTACAAAATTATAGAATTGATCAGAAAAATATTCTGGCTTTAGATAAAGAGTCCAAAGAGAAGAAAAGAAAAGAAAAATAAAATTGATCAGAAAATTGAAGTACAAAAATTTATGTAATAAAATATGTACAACTGGAACAGGGGGGTTACAAATGCATTCGAACATCTTTTAAGAAAGAATCAAATGCTATCAAACAGCTTTACACTAGAACCGATGCATTCAAACTGGTCTACACTAGAACCAATGCATTCAAACATCTTTTAAGAAAGAATCCAATGCATTCAAATAGATTTACACTAGAACTGATGCATTCAAATTGGTCTACACTAGAACCAATGCAGGTCAAACATCTTTTAAGAAAGAATCCAATGCATTCAAATAGTTTTACACTAGAACCGATGCATTCAAACAACTTTACACTAGGACCAATGCAAATCAAACAACTTTATGAAAGAATCCAATACATGAAAATATATTTGCACTTACTATAAACAATATACTACACTATGATCCAACAAAAAAATTCGAACTCCTTTTCTAATTTTCTTCTTCTGTCTACCTTCAAAAAAATTCAAAAGAACTTATTCAATATCTTCACGTGGAAAATGAATTTTGATATTGGAGGTTCATCTAATCTAGCAAGTTCTAGTTCCTCTTCAGATGACGACATTGAGACATTAGGGATGAGTGTTATGGCAGGAATTGATGCCTTCGAAATGGCCATATATAACAATAGGATCATCGTCAACTATTTCAATCAATAAAGCAACCATAGTGGTTCGATTCCTGGTCATGTAGTGATCAATCATGATCGGGAAACCGCGAATCACAATTTATTCAACGACTATTTTGTAGAGAACCCACGCTGCAGTGATGCCATATTTCGTCGATGATTTAGAATGTCTCGAAGTTTGTTCCTGAGTATTGTTGATGCGGTCAAAGATCATGACTACTACTTCCAACAATGAAGTAATGGACTTAGTAGACTGTGATTATCAAGTTTACAGAAAGTAACAACCACGTTTCAGATGTTGGCATACGGTCAACCGGCAGATGCTACAGACGAGTACATAAAAATAGGTGAGTCAACGAAAATTGAAAGTATGAAGAGATTTTATCCGGCTATTGTGGAAATATTTGCAGAACGATATCTAAGAACACCTACCGCTAATGACGTCACCAGGCTAATCTATGTTGGTCAACAACGTGGTTTTCTCGAGCATGTTGGACAGTCTAAATTGTATGCATTGAAAGTGGAAAAACTATCCCATAGCATTGGCTGGACAATAAGCAAGTCGTAGTGGGTCACCAACAATTATTCTTGAAGCTGTATCAGATTATGAATTTTGGATATAACACACATATTTTGAGATGTCGAACATCAACAATGATATCAATGTGTTGGAGTCGTCTCATCCTTTTTCTAATCTAGCTCAAGGTGTTGCTCCTCCCGCTCATTATGTTATTCAACAAAAAAAAGTATAACATGAGTTATTATTTAGGTGATGGTATTTACCCAAAATGGCTCACTATTGTACAAACTATTCAACAGCCATAAGGTTGAAAGAAAAAGTTTTTTTGCTATGAAACAGGAAGCATGTAGAAAAACGTAGAACGTGCATTCAGAGTTATCCAATCACGACTCGCAATCGTAAAAGGACCGACAGGTTATTGAAAAAAAAAATGTGTTACATGACATAATGACTGTGTACATTGTTATGTACATCATGATTATCAAAAATGAACGTGATCTTGATGCACCAATTGAAGATGTGATGGAAGCTCTAGCTCCAGAAGTTGAAATGACAGTAGATGAAAATACAAGATGTCAACAATTTCTTGCTCGTCATAGACAAATCGAAGATAAAATGCTCACATTTCACTTCATAATGCATTAATTGATCATTCGTGAGAGGAGTATACTAGTTTAGATGGTTAATTAAACCATCAATTTATATCTGTAACAACTAGTGTTCATGTTTAATTATGGAATATAATATTTTGGTTCACAATTGTTCTTTGTTAATATAGATGTCATTTTAGCTAAATTGTTTTCTAATAATATATTAATTTTGTCATTTTAGATAATAAAATAAAATTTATTCATATGATATTCTCAACAAGTTTGTTAAAATTATAAAACGTATCATATAATCAATATGTAATAAAAATTTGTATGTGAAGAATTGATGGAATAGATAAGAAATGAGAATTTTAGTAAGCAATTATATAAAAAGTAGGTAGAGAAGAATATGCAGAGAATACTCATTTTTTGTGTTAAAAATTGTGTTGTGGGTTGGAGATAAAGTTACTGTTTGATGTGACTTTTACATCATTTTGGTATAAAAGTTACACAAAAATTGTGTTTTGGGTTGGAGATGGTCTAAAAAAACATTTAAGAAGGTATACGTGTAAAGGAACTATTCGTTTGGCCAACTCCTTAAACTGGAAGTCATAACGAAGTCATTGTGTTGTTTACACTTAGGGTTGGCATTCGGGCCGGGGGGCCGATCAGGGTCCCAACCCGGCGGTCTAGCCCGGGTAACAGGCGGGTCCGGGTCGGGTTGGGTGCCCAAACTGGGTCGGGTTCAAATTTCAACTTCTTGACCCGTATGATCCGCGAACCCATACGGGGGCCGGGCCGGGTCACGGGTTTGCCCAACAATTTTTTAGGAATTTTTTTTTAACTCTAAAAAATAAAAAATTGTACATTTTATATTAAACGGGTGTGAACAACAAAATTAATTGCTCACTAGCTATTCATAGCTCACTACTCAATTAGCACACCCCACCCTAGCTATTTATTGCCAACTCCACATCCTCACTTATCTCATCTCACAAATGTGGGACTAAAAAATTTCATAGTTTAAAATTCAAATATATTTAGATTTTTTAGTCCCACATTGGTGAGGTGAGATAAGCGAGGATGTAGAGTTGGCTATAAATAGGTAGGGTAGGGGTTGTCTAATTCAATTGTGGATAATAATCAATTAATTTTGATGTCCACACTCATTTTTATAAATTTTTGATATATTTTAGAGTATATCTATATGCATATATACATATATACATATATTTTGCAGTATACCTATACATATATACATATATTTGGCACACAAAAAAAGATATAAAAAATCCAAATGGGTCACAGGTCAGGTTCGGACGGGTTTGAACGGATTTGCGGGTTGACGGCTCGAGTTGAGCGGATTGGTATTGGAATTTTTTTTCAACCTGGGTTGACACAGTTCGAATAACGGGTCCAACCCAAACCCAAATCGGGCCAGGTCGAGTTGGGCAGGTCACGGGTTGACCCGACCCGGATGCCATCCCTATTTAAACTATACCAAAAAAAACATTTACAATTTAATAACTGCAACAAAGCCTCTGTTCCAAAATGTTGTTCCAAGCCATCCCAATTTCAAAAATGAGTACATTCCACGAACGTGAGTGCTAACTCATTTTCAAAAATGAGTCGACAGAGCTCATACACAACAACGGTTAAAATTAAGATGCATCCAAGGCATTAGCATTTCAAATTTCAACTGATTGTAAACTCCTATCCTTCAGTACCTACGGGATGAAGATTTGGTTCGACATTGTGGTACAGGGCCCATAACATATAATCAAGCTCATTGAGAACATGATGACAAAGACAATAAGGTGATGGGTTAGTCTTCCGCTGTCTCTGCATTATTTCGGGATACAAATTAGAAAGTCCATCCTGTTTGGAATTCTTGAGATAATGTACAAAGTATAATGTATGGTTTCTGTAAGTCCATGCTGTATCGGGTGCTTATGATTTCTAGTTTTCTACAGTATGTATACATAGTTTTATGGGAAGAGATGTACGTTTTCAAGCACAAGATATCTGCTTTCATTTTGTGAAGTTAAATAACTTCAACCTTCACAACTCACTTTGGAGCCTGGATAAGAGAACAGGCGGGTAGCATTTTGATAGCTCATCTCCGCAAGTTCATCTTCGGGCATTTCAAGCAAACCTGCAACATAATTCAACACCTGCAGCCTCATAGAAAAACAAATAAAATTGTTAGGCGAGTATTAATTTACTTGAAGGGCACTGTAAAGAATTTTTTTTTATAAAAAAAGATGACCATATGTAAACAGAGAGTTAAACAAAATATATCCAGATCTCAGCTTTTGGCGTCTTTGCATTTTAGTGAAAATTGAATTAGAAATAGACGAAACAGCAGAGGGGGCTTCGCAACTCAAGTTTTGCAAGTTGTCAAGTGGAGTGTTTGGTTGCTTGCCAAATCAATTTAAGGGATGCAAAATTTTGGCGTTTGCTGCAACAGACCCTTGCATGCAAAATTGGCGCCAGTAGCTTGCAGTTGCAGCTTGCATACAACTGCAGGAAACTTCAGTTTTCCAACCAAACCCCTAAAAATTAAATTGGTAATACAGCAACAAACAACATCCAAGTCCATCTATTAATAATAGCATGTCCAGCAGTCTAACTGTCTAAGCATACTATTGGAGAACATTTTCATTGAGAATTTCAATAAATGAGAGAGCTCAAGAGTATCCATCAAAACATTTTTGGAAGGAGATTTCTGATAAAAGATGATATAATAATATACAAGAAACTTTCACTTCGGCTTATACCTTCAGTACAAATGAAACTAGAAATGTGACAGTCACCATAATTATAGGTACATAAAACGTAAGAGTTCTGATTTCAACACAAAGAAAACTATCAGTGAGACTACAAATTTGATTATACAAACTAGATTAAGTATCTTACATTTAATGATAATAGTAGCGATCATTATTTGAAAACATAGTAATTATAAAGGGGGAAATAACTTTCTAATTCACTCAGGATAGAGAATTTATCATTTTTAAACATTTTGAGTTTCAATATCAGAATATATAGACTAATTTGTCACCATTACCAACCCTAATAACGTGATGTTGGCCAAAATTTGATGGCCTTTATATACATTTCCACTTGGCAGTATTTGAGTCTCAGATACTGCAAGCGGAGCGTGGTCGAACTCTGTTAACAATAAATGTGTACACACACGTGTTAGGAATGTGTCTTGAATACTCGTGGTTCAGATTAGAAGAAGGTAAGAGAAAGCACGGAGATCGTCGCGTCGGAGAGAGTGAAGGAAAAACATCAGCAACAAGGTGCATGTAGAGTTGCGATCAACTGTCCTGGGGGAAGGTCGACCGCACCCCGACCGCACACCTGACCACAATTGTATAGGGTTCGGCCGAGAGGACGGTCGACCGGTCTTGTTGTACAGGGTTCGGCCGAAAGGACGGTCGACCGGTCTTATTGGACGGTCGACCGCCCACGACGCTGTGTATTTTCTGGATCTCGATTTGTTAGGTCGTTTCAGCCTAATCTTCAACTCCAGGTCAGATCGTACGGCTCCTATTCAGTTACTTCTCCAACATGTTATATCGGACGACTGAGAATCAAGATTAAACCTAGGGTTCTCTCTATTCTTCTATATATTAGAATCTCTTCCAATATAAGAGTAGAGTACTTCATTAATATTTTCTCCATTGCAAAGAGAGGTTTGAGAGAGATAGTTCTTGGTGAGTGAGTTTAATTTCTTGTATTGAGTGAATCATTAACTCCTTGTAATCTCTTCTAGTTGAATATCAGATCTCTCTTTATTTTTCCCCGGATTAAGCGAAAGCTAATCGGAATAAATCTTCGTTATGTTTGTATTGGATTGGTGGATATACTTGCTTGCTTAATTGATTCGTCTCATCTACTTTGACTTTCTCATTGCGCTATTTAGTTCCACTGTGACACCCGGTGTTTGTTGACGTCTCAATCTCAATAACTGGTATCAGAGCTTTAGGTTGTCGAGTCTTTTTGTTAAGATGACATGTCACAGTCTTTTGAACGATCAAGCAGTTCGATGGAAAGATCAATTTCAATCTTTAGAAGGTTGACATGTATGATGTCCTTATACAAGAACGTTGGCAGTTAGCCGTTAAGAAGAAAGAAAAGTCATCTGATATGAAGATGTTCAGATGGATATTCGTGAAAGAGCCATAAGTCTAATCCAACTATCACTGGCGAACGAGGTCAAGTAAAGATTTCTTGAAAAAACTAATGTGGCAAGTTTGTGAAAAAAATTCATAGCTGACTACTCTGATTCGTCGTTATTAGATCGGATGCATTGGAAGATGAAGTTATTCGGTTTGTCAATAAAGGAAGGTCCGGATCTCCAATACCACAACACAGAGTTCAATAAGGTTCTATCTGAACTCAAGGCGATAAACGAGGATGTGAGTGAGAAAGACAAAGCTTTCAACCTGATATATTCACTGTAGGATTCGTACGAGCTTTTGATCACTACCATGCTACACGGTAGATCTGCCAAGGAGAGCGTTACGGTAGATGGTGTAATCAAAGCATTGAAGGAAAATCAACTTAGGAAGGAAACTCATAAATCATCGTTTATTTCCATACGTTGTCTAGCAGTGGATGGTCCTTCAGGGGGAAGACAAAGTGTTATGCAAAAGAATTCGATCAGTTGCCGATATTGTAAAAGGCAAGGGTATATCAAGAAAGACTGTTAGAAATTGCAGAATCAGGAGAGCACTAAGAATGAGAATTCTGTCGCAAGTGTGGTTAGTGCTACTGAATCTGATGATTTTTGTATTCTTGTTTCAAATTCTTTAGAAGTAGATTCTAGTTGGTTTCTTGACTGAGAGTTTTTCTCATATTTGCTCCGAGAGAGTTTTTTTCTACTTATAAGTCTACTGCAGGGCGTTGTGTAAGAACGAAAACTGGAGAGATTTGTGAAGTTGTGGGTGAGGGGACAGTTGAGTTGAAGGTGTCGGGTCTAAACATGTTCACTTTAAGGGAAGTTTTGCATATTCCTCTGTTGAAACGAAATCTGATTATTTTGGAAACTCTTAAGTACGGGGTTGTAGGTACACAACTCGAGGTGGAGTTCTGTCTATTTTTCAGGGTCATCGTAAGGTGATTATTGGTATGAAAATGGTTGGGCCAAGCCAAAAAAAAATCTCTACAAGCTTTGGGAAAACCAAAATACTTGCGCAAATGTTGCTCCTTTTTCCGTTATTCCCGCAAGCACATCTAGTTTGCCGCAACTAGCATCATCGAAGCGAGACTACGGCATTCGAATATCATCGAGAGGTGGATAATGCCTTGATGCAGGTGGAGAGTGTGCGGAGGTTGGAAACTCCGTGATAACGCCTACTGAGGTGTGCCCTTGAGAAGGTATACTGATCGGTGAAATTGGGTAGAGATTTGTTCAACTAGAACAAGAAGTTATTGTTTTAAGTATTTTTGCAAGTGGAGTTTTAGTAGAGTTTGGAAAAGAATAATCACATCATGTGATAGCAATCGTATGCAATGCAAGGTGAAGATTGTTAGGAATGTGTCTTGAATACTCGTGGTTCAGATTAGAAGAAGGTAAGATGAAGCATGGAGGTCGAAGCATCGAAGAGAGTAGAAGAAAAAACAGCAGCAACAAGGTACAGGTTGCAGTCGACTGTCCTGGGGAAAGGTCGACCGCACCCCCGACCGCAGTTGTACAAAGTTTGGCTGAGAGGACAGTCGACCGGTTTTGTTGGACGGTCGACTGCCCACAAAATTGTGAATTTTCTGGGCCTTGATTTGTTAGGTCATTTCAACCCAATCTTCAACTCCAAGTCAGATCGTACGGCTCTTATTCAGTTACTTCTCCTACAGGTTATATCGGACGATTGAGAATCAAGATTATACCTAGGGTTCTTTCAATTCTCCTATATATAGTAATCTCCTCCAATATGAGAGTAAAGTACTCCATTGATATTTTTTCCATTGCAAAGAGAGACTTGAAAGAGATTGTTCTTGGTGCGTGAGTTTAATTCCTTATACTGAGTGAATCATTAACTCCTTGTAATCTCTTCTAGTTGAATATCAGATCTCCCTATATTTCTCCCCGTATTAAGTGAAAGCTAACCGGGATATATCCTCATTGTGTTGTGTTGGATTGGTGGACATACTTGCTTGCTCAATTGATTCGTCTCATCTACTTCAACTTCCTCATTGCTCTCTTTAGTTCCGCTTCGACACTGGGTGTTTGTTGATACCTCAATCCCAACAACACGAACACGACCAGACCCATAATGGACGATCAGCACCATTCACATTCATTTATATATCATAGTATCTGTGCATAACACATCAACTTATATGGATGCTTTTTGATTATGTTTCAAGTCATCACAAAATGAACAGTTTTTCAATAACATAGCAGTTTGTACCATGTGATTGTTGATTCTTGATTTTGATGATCATAACACAGTGCAACATGTGTCTATGTTATACAACTAACATTGCAGTGCAGAGACTAAAGACAATTCTAGCTGAACAAACAAACAAGCTCAAAAAGATACAGATGAAGAAGACAAGGATCAAGTTTCAATTCAAGACTCAAGACTCAAGACTTCAAGCTCAAATGTGTTATATTATTTTGTTTTGTAAACATTGTATATTATTTCTTGTTGAGTCTTAGTCTGATGTAAAGCCTTGTCAACACACACACACACACATACTCAAAATTTCATAATGTGTCTCTTAAAAACCCCCAAAAAGAAGTCAAAACAGTTTGAAGAATTTTAACTTTTAAGTACCAGTCGACTTAAGCTATTTGCCAGTCGACTGATAAGTACAAAATTGTTTAACATTTTTCAAACTCTGATCAGTCGACTCATATGGCAACCCAGTCGACTGTTCGAGAGCTTTTGACCGTTTTCTGATTTTCAAAATCAGAAAACGATCTGGACTGTATTAACTGCAATTTTGAAAAAGTGGAATGAGGTTAAAACGATCTAAGTCACCAAAATTTACAAATCTTCCAGGGAAGATTTGAATGGTACAAAAGAGATACCAACGATCAAGAAGATCGGGACTCAAAAGATATTGGGTGTATTCTTGTGAAGAAGAAGTACCCTCATGAGATCTTTTCGATCGTTTGGGTGCCATGAGTAAAAAGTCGAAAGGGTTTATACCTAAGAAAAGAGAGATTGAGAATCGAGCAGGAGCAAGCACAAGCAGCACTGATCACCTTCTTCTCCAAAACTAGGGTTTTGAAATTTGGGGGTAAAAGCTTGAGAATGGTAAGAAGTGAAATACGGCTGGTGAAAGGGATTTTAACTGTGAGGGAACGGCTGAGATCAAAGAGAGATGAAATCGACGGTGAGGATTAAGGATCACGGGTGAAAAGATAAGTGATTCCATCTCAAAAGACGCGATGAATAGTCGCTGAAGATGATTTAGCTCGCGACAGTCGACTGGTAGGGAGATCAGTCGACTGAGTCGAGAAGAAAAAAATATTTTATGTCTACTAATCAGTCGACTGGTTGAGAAGCCAGGCGACTGGTGAGAGAAAAAAATGGTATGTTTAAAAAGCAGTTCAGTCGACTTATAAAAAAAAGATAGTCGACTTCACAGAAGCCATTTTCAATAAGTATCAATAAAATCACAAATTCCAAGTTCTCTCCTTAATTTAATGAAAGTATCTTCTTTAAGGGGCTTGGTAAATATATCTGCTACTTGTTTATCAGTAGAGATAGTCTAAAGCTATATCTCCTTTTAAAACATGATCACGTAGAAAATGATGTCGAATATCAATATGTTTCGTACGTGAATGTTGAATCGGATTTTTAGATAGATTAATTGCACTGGTATTATCACACATAATTGAGGGTTTCTCAAATGAAATACCATAATCTAATAAGGTTTGTTTCATCCATAAAATTTGTGCACATGCCAAACTTGCAGCGATGTATTCAGCTTCTGTGGTTGATAGGGATACGGAGTTTTGCTTTTTACTGCACCAAGATACTAGGGAATGTCCCAAAAAGTGACATGTACCACTAGTACTCTTGCGATCAGTTTTGCTTCCAGCAAAATCGGCATCGCTATAAGACAAAAGTTGAAAATTATCGGTGCGTGGATAAAATAAACCATATTCAGATGTGCCTTTAATATATCTTAAAATTCGTTTCACTGCTTTTAAATGAGATTCTTTAGGACTAGATTGATATCTAGCACATAAATATACGCTGAACATAATATCTGGTCTACTTGCAGTAATATATAAGAGTGAACCAATCATACCTCGATAGAGTTTTTGATCAACACTCTTACCTAATAAATCTTTGTCAAGAGTAGTAGTAGTAGCCATAGGTGTGGATTTACTACTAGTACTATCCATGTTAAAACGTTTGAGTAATTCCTTTGCATATTTGCCTTGATTGATAAATATGCCATTTGAGGACTGTTTAATTTGCAATCCAAGGAAATAATTGAGTTCACCCATGTGACTCATCTCAAATTCATTTTTCATGGTATTAGCAAATTCTTGACATAGATGATTATTAGTAGAACCAAAAATTATGTCATCAATATATATTTGTATGATTAAGATATCATTCTTAACTCTTTTGATAAACAAAGTAGTGTCTTCTTTACCTATTTCAAATCCTGTTTCTAAAAGAAAAGTTTTTAGACGATCATACCAAGCACGAGGTGCTTGTTTAAGACCGTATAAAGCCTTTTTCAATTTATAAACATGATCTGAAAATTGTTCATGTTCAAAACCTGGTGGTTGTTTAACATAAACATTTTCCTTAATAAACCCATTAAGAAAAGCACTTTTCACATCCATTTGATAAAGTATAAAATTCATAAAACAAGCAAAAGATAATAAAATACGAATAGATTCTAGTCTAGCAACAGGAGCATATGTTTCATCAAAATCTGTACCTTCTTCTTGATTATATCCTTGGGCAACTAATCTAGCCTTGTTCCTTACAACTTGTCCTGATTCATCTAACTTATTCTTGAATACCCATTTGGTACCAATGATAGTCTGATCAGGAGGTCTAGGAACTAAATCCCATACATCATTCCTTATAAATTGGTTTAGTTCATCTTGCATGGCATTCATCCAATATTCATTCTTACAAGCTTCTTGTATATTTTTCGGTTCAAAATCCGACAAGAATGCTGTATGAGAGATCATATTAACATGTGAACGTGTCTGAATACCATGGGAGATGTCACCAATTATTAAGTCATGAGGATGATCTTTAACTTCAACAAATGACTTTGGTAAAGTTGAAGATATCTCAATCGGATCAGTCGACTTGACTTGTTCTTCAGTCGACTGCTTTACGTCAGTCGACTGGGAGACTTTATCAGTCGACTTATCAGATAGATTAGTTTGCTCTAAGGATTTAATCACATTATCTAACGGTGATAAATCAGTTTCATCATCTTTATTTAATGTTGATGAAGGTAAGGATTCATCGAATGTAACATGCATTGATTCTTCAATAGTCATTATAGACTTATTGAAAATTCTATATGCTTTACTCCTATTTGAGTATCCCAAAAAGATACCCTCATTAGATCTAGGATCAAATTTGTCTAAATTATCTTTTGTGTTTAGAATAAAACACTTGCAACCAAATGTCTTAAAGTAAGAGACTTTAGGAATTTTATTAAAAAATAACTCATAACAAGTCTTCTTTAGTTTAGGTCTTAGAAGAATTCTATTTAAAACATAACAAGCTGTAGCAACAGCTTCAGCCCAAAAATGCTTTGGTAGATTACTTTCAACAAGCATAGTACGTGCGCATTCTTGCAAAGTCCTATTTTTTCTTTCAACCACTCCATTTTGTGGTGAAGCTCTAGGAAATGCAAATGAATGTGTTATACCATTCTTGCTGCAATATTCTGTAAATGTTTCATTTTCAAATTCTCCACCATGATCACTTCTAATAGTGACTATGGTTAGAGATCTTTGATTTTGAATACGTTTACAAAAATGTGCAAACTCTTCAAAAGCATCATTTTTATGTTTTAAAAAGAATGTCCAAGTGAATCTTGAAAAATCATCTACTAAAACAAACACATATCTACTTTTATTTAAAGAAGCAACTCTAGTAGGGCCAAATAAATCCATATGAATTAATTCAAGTGGCCTACTAGTAGAGATTACGTCTTTTGTTTTAAAAGTGGATTTGATTTGTTTTCCTAGTTGACATGCATCACATAACTTATCCTTTTTAAAGGATAGTTTTGGCAGTCCTTTAACTAGGTTATATTTAGATAATTTTGAGAGATTTTTCATGTTCACATGTCCAAATCTTCTATGCCATAACCAAGATTCATTGTTAGAGGCTATCAAACAAAAATCATTTGAAAAATCAATTGCATTCAAACACAATTCATAAATATTATTTTTACGAAAGCCTTGAAAAACAACATTTTGCATAATAGAATCATAAATTAAGCATGCATCTTTTTCAAAAACTATTTTATAACCTTTATCACACAATTGACTAATGCTTAAGAGATTATGCTTTAAACCATTAACCAATAGCACATTTTCTATAATAGGGTTAGATATTTTACCGACCATGCCAATACCGATGACTTTGCCTTTGTTGTTATCTCCAAAGGTGACGGTTCCTCCATCTATACTTTGAATGGTGGATAGTATGTTGGCATGACCTGTCATGTGTTTTGAACATCCGCTGTCTAATATCCAGCGATCTTTCTTGGGTACCTATAAAAAATTTAAGGTAAATATGGTACCCTTTTTATTGGGTCCAAAACACATTAGTTTGGGGGAAACCAAACCCATGAAGAGTTTGATCTTCCTCCATAAACAGGAATATAATAAGTAGAATTACACACATTTAACATATATGAGTGAATATAAGCAATTTTATTATTCTGATTTAGACTGACTGGAACCCATACTAGTTTGTTCTGTCCAGTCGACTTACCAGTGTTTTTCAGTCGACTGTTGGTGTACAGCAGTCGACTGGTAGATACACTAGGTCGACTTATAGAAGGTTTTGATCTCATGGAATAAGATCCACTTTCTCTGGACAGACGACTGGTGGTATGGTTCAGTCGACTTACCCGAATGTTAGTATTACTTTTATCACTGAATTTAACAACCTTTGGCTTTGCAAAGAAATCATACAACTTGTGTGTAACACTAGAAATAGATGCTGTTTTATTCTTACTAGTGTTTAGAACAGGGGATTCTTTTACAGAAGATTTCTTAAAACCAAGTCCAAATTTTTGACTAGATGTAACTTGATGATGAAGTATATCATTTAAATTCTCTTTGCCTTTGTTAAACTTAGATACGTTCTTTGAAATCTCTTCATAAATCTTTTTGAGTGTTTCAAGATCAGTATCTAAACTTGCAATACGAAAATTTAAGGATTTTACTTCCTTATCAAGGTTAAGATTTTCTTGATTAAGTGTTTGATTCACTTTCTCAAGATTCTTAACTCTAATCTTTTCTTTCTTTAACTCTTGGAATATTTCATTAAAAGCATCAAGAAGATCTTCGGAATCATAATCATTACTTACATGTTCTTGTGCAGCCATAAAACACACATTTGCCACTTCGTTATTTTCATCCGTTTCTTCTTCGGAAGATGAATCACTATCATCCCATGTAGCTTGATAGGCCTTTTTGTTCTTGGCAAATTTGTTCTTTGGATATTTGTCCTTCTTGAAGTTGGATGATTTTCCCTTGTTCTTTGCATTTTCTAAGGGACAATCCTTTTTCATGTGACCTATTTTATTGCACCTGAAACATGTAGGAGGATCATTAGAATCTTTAACTTTTGAATGAAACTTACCCTTCTTTAAGAACTTCTTGAATTTCCGAGTGAACATTGCTATTTCTTCTTCATCTTCTTCCTCATCTTCTGAGTCAGTCATGGCTTTAAAAGCCAATGATTTCTTCTTTGCTTGGTGTGATTCAGTATCTTTCTTTCGATCTTCAAGTTGGACCTCATATGCCATGAGATTACCAACAAGATTCTCGAGAGTAAATGTTGACAAATCATTCGCCTCCTCTATTGCTGTGGTTTTCTTCTCCCATTCTGGAGTGAGTGCACGTAGGACTTTTCTGACCATCTCTGCTTGGGTATAAGTCTTTCCAAGCGCCACAAGAGAGTTTGTGATGTCTGTGAATCTTGTAATCATCTCGGACACAGTCTCATTGTCCTTCATTCTGAACATCTCAAACCTGTGAACAAGAACAGAAATTTTAGACTCTTTTACTTTATTCGTTCCTTCATGTGTTACCTCGAGTGTATGCCAAATTTGATGTGCGGTTGTAGTATTGGATACACGGTTGAATTCTTCCTTCGTCAGTGCACAGAATAAAGCATTCATTGCTTTGGCATTGTTCATAGTCTGATTCTTTTGATCATCATTCCATTGTGCATATGGAATGGTAGGGACAGTGTATTCCGTCTCTGTCATTTGCCATATCTCGTAGTTGATTGATTGGAGATAGATTCGCATTCGACACTTCCAATAATTGTAGTTCGTTCCATCAAATAGTGGTGGCTGTTGTGTAGATTGGCCTTCATGGTACTGATTTGTATTTGAAGTAGTTGCCATAGCCTGTAACCTTGCTCTGATACCAAGTGTAGGATCCTGTAGGCGAAGCAACAAACACTAGAGGGGGGGTGAATAGTGTTTATCAAAAATAAATTGCGGAATAAATAATTTCTCTCGGCACAGTCGACTTAGTGGTGAACCAGTCGACTGTTATAACCAAAATAAAAGAAATTTAAACTCTCGATGCAGTCGACTTATAGATAAGGCAGGCGACTGATGAAACAAAGAGAACAACTAATACAAGACTTGATCAGTCGACTGATACGAAGCTGAGTCGACTGGCCAGACAAGTTTTGCAGAACTTAAACAAGCAAAAGTAAATGCAAACACAACACAATCAATCACAGAGTACACAAGATATATCCTGGTTCGGTCCTCCCGACCTACATCCAGTCCCCAAGCAACCCACTTGAGATTTCCACTATTCTTGAAAAATTACAAGAATACCCTACGGCGTTACGACAACAACCTTGTCTAACCCGTAGTCCTTTCTCTCAACCAGAGAAAGCAACCCACTCTACTACCAAGAGTGAAAAGACACCGACTCTACAACCAAGAGTCAACAACCACTCTCCAACCGAGAGCAAAAGTACAAGAAGAACTTTTACAATCAACCTATAGCCTTGTTGGTGTATGTGTTGATGCACGAGGCTAAATCACAAGGTTGACTTCTATACTCAGTCCAGAGCGAATTCAATGCTATACTGGACTGAATGTAGAGAACCAAAGTGTATGAACTTTGAAAGCTTTGTTTCTCACAGAAAATCTCTTAAAAGGTTTTTCACAAGAATGCTCGGGTGTATTGAAATTCGAGTTGTCCTTTTCTGTGAGATATGAAACTCTATATAAGGAGTTTTGATCTCCTGAACGTTGGAAAACATTTACACAACTGTCAACCAACGGATCAGAACTTTTGAGTTTGAAAAAATTTGATTTTGAAAATCAGAAAACGGTCAAAAGCTCTCGAACAGTCGACTGGGTTGCCATATGAGTCGACTGATCAGAGTTTGAAAAATGTTAAACAATTTTGTACTTATCAGTCGACTGGCAAATAGCTTAAGTCGACTGGTACTTAAAAGTTAAAATTCTTCAAACTGTTTTGACTTCTTTTTGGGGGTTTTTAAGAGACACACATTATGAAATTTTGAGTATGTGTGTGTGTGTGTGTTGACAAGGCTTTACATCAGACTAAGACTCAACAAGAAATAATATACAATGTTTACAAAACAAAATAATATAACACATTTGAGCTTGAAGTCTTGAGTCTTGAGTCTTGAATTGAAACTTGATCCTTGTCTTCTTCATCTGTATCTTTTTGAGCTTGTTTGTTTGTTCAGCTAGAATTGTCTTTAGTCTCTGCACTGCAATGTTAGCTGTATAACATAGACACATGTTGCACTGTGTTGTGATCATCAAAATCAAGAATCAACATTCTCCCCCTTTTTGATGATGACAACACAATAGCTGATAACAATTTATAAAAAGATATACAAGCATAGATTTTGAAAGCTCCCCCTATTAAAAACACAATATGCATACATAAAGTAAAATCTTGATATACAGAATGTATCAGTCGACCGGAAAATAGATCAGGCGACTGAACAGAACATGAAAGCAGTTTAACAAATATCACAGATGCAGCAAGTATCATAGCTGCAGCAGCAGTCGACTGTATCCTTGGGGAAGTCGACTGACCAGAGAGATAGCATTGAATTCGCTCTGGACTGAGTATAGAAGTCAACCTTGTGATTTAGCCTCGTGCATCAACACATACACCAACAAGGCTATAGGTTGATTGTAAAAATTCTTCTTGTACTTTTGCTCTCGGTTGGAGAGTGGTTGTTGACTCTTGGTTGTAGAGTCGGTGTCTTTTCACTCTTGGTAGTAGAGTGGGTTGCTTTCTCTGGTTGAGAGAAAGGACTACAGGTTAGACAAGGTTGTTGTCGTAACGCCGTAGGGTATTCTTGTAATTTTTCAAGAATAGTGGAAATCTCAAGTGGGTTGCTTGGGGACTGGATGTAGGTCGGGAGGACCGAACCAGGATATATATTGTGTACTCTGTGATTGATTGTCTTGTGTTTGCATTTACTTTTGCTTGTTTAAGTTCTGCAAAACTTGTCTGGCCAGTCGACTCAGCTTCGTATCAGTCGACTGATCAAGTCTTGTATTAGTTGTTCTCTTTGTTTCATCAGTCACCTGCCTTATCTATAAGTCGACTGCATCGAGAGTTTAAATTTCTTTTATTTTGGTTATAACAGTCGACTGGTTCACCACTAAGTCGACTGTGCCGAGAGAAATTACTTATTCCGCAATTTATTTTTGATAAACACTATTCACCCCCCCTCTAGTGTTTGTTGCTTCGCCTACAGGATCCTACAGTGATGAATGGGTAAGAAGCCTCCGAATGAGTTTAATTTTTGTACACATGTCTTTCGATATAATGAACATAAGGAATAAGGAACATGGTAGATCGTCTATATAAAGTCTAACCATGTGAGTACAAGTGTACAACTACTATATATATGTGAGTACAACCACTATATGAGAGAAATTTCCACCTTATAAGTATGAGGCTCCATTTCCTCAAAAAATACTTTGTTGAAGATTATTAAGTAAAAACAAATCAAACTAAAGTATTTTCTCCAGTTATGAAGTAGTTAACCCTTACAATCAACATGGTTTTGGGTTCTACACGTTTGAAGAAGTCAAACCAAACCCACTGAAGGGAGCATTAGGAAAGAAGCCCTAGCCTCTTCCATTAAGCTGACCAAGAACCCTATCAGATTTGCTTGAAGGATTGCAGAGAGAGAGGCAGAACCAGCTGTAGTACCCAGAATATAATAAAACAACTCAAATATGTTATCTAAAGTAAGGGTAGTTAAGCAACATAACTAGCAAAGTGAAGTAGCATTTACTTAATAGAACTCATAACTGTATCAAAAATTATATAATAAAACTCATAAACAAAATCATCCAGTTCATCTTTAAGGATCTAAAAATTCAGAAACCTAATAACTATACAGATGTCAAAAGAAACTTACGGTGTGAACATTAGCTGGATGGTTTAATTCATCCTTAGGAAGCTCCGGGCTAGTAGATTCATCCACTGGAACAGGGACTAGAGAACAATTTTCCCATGTTGGCACTGCATCTGGAGCATCTGACTCCAACAACATTCTGTCAATGGGGACCTAAGCAAAAAAGCTTAAAGTAAATGAACTGATCTTTAACATCACAAAAAATCTAACAGTTTAACCTCTTAAAGACTATACAAACCAATTTGAGCATTTTCTTAGCCTTGGCTGGTTTCAACGATGTAAGATGGCCAGAAAAAGAAAAGTAAGCGCCAAGCTTTGCCAACGGTGTAACCATTTCAGCAGATCCTATATATGAGTGTAATATTACACCTGCTGGGAAAGGTCCTGCATGCCTGTATAAGAAGGGGGAAAAAAGAAATTACTGATGAAAACAAAATTGACTGAAGAACAGTGCTGCTTAACCTATTTCCTTCATATGCAACTCAAACTATTAGCTATGACCAACATGAAGAAATAATAGATAGTGGATTATGAGAATTTGTAAAGGCATAGAAACTTAGAAAGATGTCCCTGTCTACTCTAATTTGTGAGAAGATCACCAATAGGTTTCTGTCTGTTCTTTATTCAGACACTTATGCTCTGTCCCTTTAAACATGTGTTTGTTCTGCAAACCAACTAATCTTGCTTACAGCGTAAATGTATCTCTTGTCTGTATCTATCAGTTTCTCAGCATCTACTCTAATTTGTGAGAAGATCACCAATAGGTTTCTGTCTGTTCCTTATTCAGACACTTATGCTCTGTCCCTTTAAACATGTGTTTGTTCTGCAAACCAACTAACCTTGCTTACGGTGTAAATGTATCTCTTGTCTGTATCTATCAGTTTCTCAGCATATATACATACACAGACTAGGAACACTGCAGAGAAAATAGGAATACACATATCAGGGCATCAACATATATAGATACTCGTATATAGATTTAGGAATCTTGTAAGGGTGAGAGAGATACACGTTGAAATCCCAATAATCCTTAGTTTGCCTGTTTGCCTCATCCATATTGAGATCGAAATATTAGTGACTAAAATTGCAGATGTCATATGCTCTTTGCCTAATTGGTGAGAACAGCACAAGATTTGACATGTTTCTGGGTCTATTCCTTATTCAGACACTTATGATCAATCCCTTCCCTAAACATATGCCAGTTCTGCAAAGGAGACGGTATTATACATCTAATGCAAACTACATCAACTTAAATTTGTCTAAGCATTAGTTCTTATGGGCATCTATTAGTTTCTCAGCATATTTAGGTAGCGTTTGGCCCAGCTTAAAATTAGCTTCTCTTCTCCTTTAGAAGGAGAAGCTGGGCCAAACACATATTTTGAAAAGCTCTACAGAAGGAGAAGTAGTTTATTTTTAATGAAGAAAATGAGCTTTAAAAAAAAGCCCTCAAGAGCAACTTCTGGCTTCTCCTTCCTTTTTTTTTTTTTTTTACATTTTCTTAGTTTTTGGCCCTGCCCACATATCAAACCCTAACAACAAAAATTTTCCCCCTTCCCCTTTCCACTATCCAAACAGCTTCAGCTTTTAATTTCAAAGCTCTACTTTCTGGCTTCTCCTTCTGAAGTAGCTTTAACGCCCAAAAAAAGCTAGGCCAAACGCAACCTTACATACTTGAAGACAGACGAGGAACCTTGTTAAGAGAAAGAGATACTAGAAAATTGAAATTTCAATAATCCTGTGCAACATCTTAATTGCCAATATCATCTGCTTTTGCCTCATCCATATTGAGATAGAATTCTAAGCAACTACAATTGTAGATATCATACGCTCATGTCTTATCCATACAATAATCAATATCTTGGTCAGCGATACTTGTAAAGGCTCTTTTCTATGATGTCTACAGTTGCATAGTGGTATACTGTATTTGAATCTTATAACATACATCCTAAGCACACAAGGAATATAACTAATGAATTAACATTAAATGTATAATAAGCGAAACATATTACAGATATAGTCAAATTCCTCAAACCTCTTCATGTGCATAACTATGTCACTTCCAACTTCATGGACACCTTAAACAACAAATCCTAAATGAATTACGAGACACTGACTCCACACCATCATTTTGAAGCCTACATAGATCAATCAGATTAGTGGTATGCATAACCTTTCTTAAACATTATTGCAAAAAATTAAAAAATTAGAATGCCAACACAAACTAATCTCATATTGCCAAATAATCAAGACTATCTCCTAATTAACTGGTTTTCATGATGTTCTTTATGTTCATTCCACAATTAACTGCCTGGCTTTGGCTCAACCATCATGCCTTATCTATTTAAATAGACTAGTAATATACACGTGCGATGCACGTATTAAATTTTTTTTAATTAAAGTGAAATACTGATTTACACGTGTGATGCATGTCTTAATAATATTGTTATATATTTTTAAAAGTAAATGTGAAAATTATAATGTGAAAGTTGAAGTTGCACGTGTGTTGCACGTAAGTAGGTAGATTTAGTTATTATATATTATATTATAGATAGATAGATAGATAGTAATTTACACGTGTGATGCACATTTAATATAATAAAAAAATTAAAGTAAAAAATCTGACATAGTGAGGACTCGAACCCTGAGACCTCCTTCATATTAGTTATGTACGTGCAATGCACGGGTTGGTAGATTGACAAATGACACTAAGGTCTTCTCCCATTATAATATTAGAGATAAATTTATTATCATGTCATATAAGTAAATATTTGTGAAAGATGGTTCAGCCACCCACTATTTACCTCAAAAATATGATAGCTATGTCAACTATGAAAATTGTGTGATAAATACACAGACACCAAATAAATACACATGCTTTTATCAATACGACACTCATAGATACTTGTCTTTTAATTAATGTTAACAGTAGCTTTACACCAAGGTTCGGCTTTAAGCCCCTATCTCTTTACTTTGGTTATGGATGAATTGACGCGAGGAATACAAGATGAGGTGCCTTGGTGTATGCTTTTTGCCGATGACATCATCTTAGTTGACGAGACTAAAGCAGGAGTCAATGATAAATTAGAATTGTGGAAAAAAACTTTGGAAGCTAGAGGCTTTAAAATAAGCAGAACTAAAACAGAGTATATGGAGTGTAATTTTAGTGATATTCGGAAGACAATTGAGAAATTAGTGAAGCTTGATGGCCAAGAGATACCTAAGAGATACCGTTTCCAATATTTAGGCTCGATTATATAAAGAAATGGGGAGATTTGTGAAGATGTTACGCATATGATCCAAGCACAGTGGCTTAAGTGGAGAAGTGCCAGTGGTGTTTTGTGTTACAAATGTATACCTTTGAAGTTGAAGGAAAAATTTTATAGGACGGCTGTTAGACCAGCAATAATGTATGGAGCAGAGTGTTGGGCAACAAAGAAACAACATGTCAAAAAAAATGAGTGTAGCAGAGATAAGGATGCTAAGATGGATGTGTGGTAAAACAAGAATAGAATTAGAAACGAGCATATACGAGACATGCTAAAGGTAGCTCCAATCCAAGATAAGTTAAGAGAGAATCGCCTCAGGTGGTTTGGACATGTCACGCGTAGACCTAGTAGTGCCCCCGTTAAAAAGAGCGATTTTATAAGTATTGAGGGTAGAGTTAGGGGTAGAGGAAGACCTAAACTAACTTGGATGAAAACGGTGAAAAAGGATATGATAGCTTGTGACCTTAATGAAGATACTGCACTAAACCGAGCAGAATGGAAAACCAAGATTCATATAGTCGACCCCAACTAGTTGGGAAAAGGGCTTTGTTGTTGTTGTTGTAGTGTTCCATAGGACATGTTTGATATGTAATATCGGACAATGACACTTCATGCTTTAACATTGCTATTTCAATTACTGTTTAGAATTTTTACTGTGCCTGCATGTAATGTTATACAGATATGTAGATCGACAAAAAAAAATCGTGAACATGGTGTAAGCTATATAGAGTTCAAGGTTCGATGAAAGATGACAATCTTTAAGCAATAGGTTGACTTCATAAGCATAGACGACTTTTTAGCATCGCCCAAATTCTCCTAGGCAAGTTAATATATAGAGTTTTAATAGAATGGAATGCCTAAGGAGTTCTTAGTTTATTCCTAAAAGAAAATAAAATAGTAGATGAAAATCCCGAAGTGAATCTTACTGCAGTATTTCTAAAAGATCGCCAAAAGCGCGCACACAATGGATTGATACAGGTCTCTCTAATTCCTTTGCAAGTTCAAGCTGTTGGCAGAACACTTCTACCTGTAATGTTAAACAAACCCAACTGAGTGCTAATTACAGAAACAAAAAATTGTAGTATCAAGTGGGGTACAAAGTGGCTAAAAGCATACAAAATATACATTTTTGCTGTCACAACATGCACGATTAAAAAGAAAGTTAAAAAATAGTATTAGCATATATAAATATTTAGAAGAAAAACTGAATACTTGATATCATTGGTCAATGAAACCTGATGCCTTTATATAGGAGTATGTTAAAGTAGTCTTAGTTTAGTCCCACATCTGAAGTATATTTATATTATTTTTTGTACTCTCCTATATATAGAAACCAGTGTATTCAGTTATATGTATCCAATAAAGTATTCATTTCTATCTCTATACTACACTTCAACATAGTATCAGAGCCCGAAAAGTTTACACAAAAGTTTTCCACTGTTTATGCTTTTAAAACCCATTTTCAGTTTTTGAAGGAAAAAAAAACTGTGAAAAGTTGTTTGGATACCAGTTTTTGCAAAAGACTTTTTTTAAAAATCTGGAAAACTTGGTTTTGTAAATGTGATTTTTGGAAAGGGTAAAAACCTCTTTTCCGAAACCTACTTTCCTTTTTCCCCTCATTTCTGACTCTCCTCCCCCAAAAAACCTCCTGAAGGGCGAACCAGCCATGGGCGTTCTGAAGAGACCAATCCGCACTCGCCAACATCCAATCTCGGCGAAGGTGGAGTCGTGAAGATGAACGGTGAGGTGGATGGGGGGTTTCGCAGTTGAGGGCATTGCCGCGGTCAATGACGATGGAGAGGGCGTCGGCGGCGAGCTCGGCTGCGATGGATTGGCCATTGGTGGTGACATCGCCGACTTTGGGGAGGCGGGGAGGGAGGAGACAAGGCGGCGGATGACGGCCATGTGGGCCTGGCTGTATGAGTATTTCGAGATGTCTTCCATTACAGATAAAAAATCACATTTTTTTGTGAACGGGAATTGATTAGGGTTTGAAAGAAACCATGATTTGGGGGGGAAGTTTGGATTGGATTTGGAAGCATGGATATGGAAGCAAACAAAAATTCTGAGGGAAGCGAAGTATTCTTCCAAAAGGGAAAAAAATTTCCAACAAAAAATTGTTAACCAAATCTAACAATTTTCTGAAAACAGTTATCCAAACAAACCATTATTTTTGAAAATCTCAAAAAACTACCTTATAATTTTTTTTTCTTTCAAAACCTAAGTTTAAAATGTATTTTCAAAACAACGAACCACACGCATTAGGGTTTTCTTTCTCTCCCCCCCCCCACAAAAAAAATAAATAAATAAAGTAGCTTCTTCCTCTCTTCTTCCTCTAAACTCCATCCCTAACCCTAACACCTCATCCACTCCAGCCCCCCGTCCGCACCGCCGCCCTACCTCTCCAAATCCACACAGCCATCCCGACCTCCAGATCTCTCCACTTCATCCCAATCCTGACCAGATCCACTTCACCACCATCTCCATCCCCGCCTCCTCTCCACTCCAACTGCCCCCCTCCTCTGCATCGCCAACCCGCACCCACCTAAACCTGAACCTCTTCATCCCATTGTTCTTCCACCTGGAACCCAGAAACCCACAACCCGCTACCCACAATCGCAAACCCTCTTCTCTTCCACTTCCAGTAAAATAAAAAAATCCGAAAAAATCAAAAAAAAAAGTAGACAAAAAAAAGAAAAAGAATCCGAAAAAATCTATCCGACAAGATATCTCGTGTTGCGAGCTGCTTCGTAATGCGTGATGGTGTTTGATTTCCTCTCCAATCACCATCTATCCTTCATACTCGTCTTCTCCTTCAGATCTAATCTAGATCTGCTCCAATGGCGACCACCTCTCCTCTAACTGTGGAACCTTCTCCTTCCCCTGCTGCCCCTACAGATGAGTCAACCTCCTCCCAATCCATCATTTCTGTTGAAGAGTATTAAGACTTCCGCAACATGCAGCCCCCTCCTTCTATTAACTCTGTTCACTCGGGTAATGCTTGTCATGTTTCCTCACATCAATGAATAATTGATTCAGGTGCTTCTGAACATATGACCCCTTTATTGCTTACTTCATATTCTTTGCTTCCAAATTATCATGTGCGTATTGTTGATGGCTCACATGTCCCAGTTGAAAGGGTGGGGGATCTCTCTCTTTCTCCGGACCTTCATCTTAAACCAGTTTTGTGTATTCCTATCCTTCCTAATAGCTTATTACCAGTTCCTAAACTTTGCAAAGATTTAAATTATTCAATAACATTTTTTTCTCTCATTGTGTTTCAAGATATTGCGACGAAGAAGGTGATTGGCACCGGTCGTAAACACATGGGTTATATATCTTGGATTCTCCAGTCTTGGCTTTTAGTTCTGCTGATTCTGAATTGTGGCATCGACGACTGGGACATCCTTCTTCTACGACCCTCAAACACTTAGTTTCAAGTTGTGAGCCTTCCTTTAAGATATCTTATGAGTCATGTGACTTAGGTAAACATCATCGAGTTTTCTACTCATGACGTATCAATGAACGTAGTAAACATTTGTTTGATTTAGTGCATTCTGATGTTTAGGGCCCTATTGATTGTCCCACGTTTAATAACTATCGTTATTTTATTACGTTTATTGATGACTTCTCTCGAATGACGTGATTGTTTTTGTTTTTGAAAGTTTGTTCTGAAGTATTTAAAGTTATTCAAGAATTTTTCTTCAATGTCCAAACATAATTTAGCACAACTCTTAAATATTTTTGTTCTGATAATGTTAAGGAACACATGAGTTCTCATTTTCAATGATTTTTTTCTCAATATGGAATCATACATCAAACTTTTTGCGCCTACACTCTTCAACAACATGGAGTAGCAGAATGCAAAAAACAACATTTATTTAGCACTGCTCACTCTATGATATTTGAAATAAAAGTCCCCATGTTTTATTGGAGTTTTGTTGTTCTCACTGCATGTTTTCTTATTAACCGTATGCTTAGTCCTATTCTTCAAAATCAATACTCATTCAAACTGGTATTTCTATCTAAAAAACCATTTTCAATAACACCTCGTAATTTTTGTTGCACCTGTTTTGTTTAGAATCTCCACTCAGGCACTGATAAACTTTGACCCGCGTGCTCCTAAATGTGTATCTTTTGGGTATTCGCATCTTTCGAAATGTTATCTTTGTTATTGTCCTTCACGAAAAAAATGTTTATCTTGGCGGATGTTTCATTTTTTGAACAAAAACCCTTTTTGAACAAAATCCTTCACGCAATCCTAATTTACCAAGGACTGTTGTAAAGTCTTGACTTCCCAACACAACCACCACCACCACCGCCAACACCACCACCATCACCGCCGCCACTGCCACCACCACTTCAGGTTTATGTCAAAAGACGTAAGACTCGTTCAGACTCGACCATCCAAGCAGTACCATCTGTTGTTCAACCAGTGTCAACCACTTCTATCGGTAATCTAAATAGTTAAAATCCCTGATTGCGCCTGATTAATCTCCGATTAATCGTTAATCGGAGGCTAAGCGATAATTTTTTTAGCGATTTATAATATTTCAATAGTCAGTGATTTAATTGAGTATAATCGACCGATTAGTGGTTAACGACCGATTTTAAGTGGTTGATTAACTGATTAAATCTCCTCTAATTTTCATGCTCGTTTGCATTATTTGGCTCAATTCGGCCCAAACTCAAATCCAAATTCAAAATCCAAACCCCTTATGGTCCTCGCGCTCAAACCCATGGTTTTATATCACGGATTTCGGACTCGTCTCGGCAAGGAGTGTTTCGTCTCGGATCGGAGATATCAGAGAAGATCTCGGGAAAATGTGATCATATCGGATGTTCTTTTCCTATACTCAATAAATTTATTTTTTTTGTTACTAAATAAGATATTATATGTTCTACATGTCATTTATCATATAAAAAATATTGTATAATGTAACTACTGACATGAATCAATTACGGTAAATCTTCGCATAATTTAACAATAATATAGAAGAGAATATAATATAAGTATATAACTCAATTAAATTTGCATTGATTAGAAAAAATGTATTAGTTAATAAGCTTGCTTGACTTTGCATATATACAAATAATAACGATACGAAATCCTCACATTATTTTAGCTTAAGATCCAATATTGAAAGATATGCAAAAAGTAAAATAAATTTTTTTAAAATATTCACAATAACATTTGTCTATTTCGGCTGATATTTCCCACTTTCGGCAATATTTCGACCGATATTTCGGTAATTTTGGCTAAAATCTACACATTTCGGTCTAAAACGATGTATAGTATAAAAGATGTGATTTCGTATCGACAAGCTAGCCAAACGAAATCTCGGCCGAAATTTTGGCCATATCGGAGGAAATTTAAAACAGTGCTCAAGCCCGACATGTCGCAGCTCTCTTCTTCTTCGCGCAAACCCAAATCCAAACTGATTCTCTTCTTCCTTGAGCAAACTCAAACCCGACCCGTCGTCGCTCGCCTGCGTCGTCGCATACTTGACCCGGCCCGCATCTGCTGCACCTCATGCGGCTCGTGCTGCTCCACCCCGAATATTTTTGTTTGATGGAACCAACCAGCACCCGACCTGACCTACATCCAGAATCCAAAATCATCTCAAACCAAGTACTGTCTTCTTTTTCTCTATAACTATATGTTCCTATTTAATAATCTCATAATAGTTTTATGTTAGGATTTAGGGTTGCTACATAATGAGTATAAATCTTTTTTTAATTTTATATATATATATAGCAATTTTTCCAATTTAATCCCCCGATCATTTTCCGATTAACTGATTAATCACTAATCGCTCCTAGACCGATTAGTTCCAAAAACCGATTTTAACTGGCTAGTCAGTAATATCCCTAACACAGATTATTTACCTGTTGGTCAACGTAAGGCTAAGCGTTCTTGTGCTGATATCCTATTGCAAAGTTTATTTCTTCTTCTAAACTGTCCAGATCCTTTTGAGCTTTTACATCTTCTTTGGATTCCATTTCTATTCCTAATAATGTTCAGGAAGCACTCAAGCACCCTGATTGGACAGCAGCCATGAACGAGAAAATGCATGCTCTTCAACAGAATGATACTTGGCAGTTGGTTCGCCTCCCTGTGGGTGGTAAAACAGTTTGTTGTAAATGAGTATCCACTGTCAAACATAATCTTGATAGCATTGTTGACCGACTCAATGCTCACCTTATCGCTAAAGGTTATACACATAAATATGGGGTCAACTATGCAGAAACTTTTCTCCGATAGCGAAACTCACATTTGTTTGTGTTCTATCTCTCTTGCATCAAATTGTTCTTGGCCCCTTCATCAGCTTGGTGTTAAGAATGCATTTCTCAATGGAGACTTGATAGAGGTGGTGTATATGCAGCAACCTCCTGATTTTGAATTATTAGGGTGGTGGTAAGAATGCATCTCTGCATCCCTCTTTTTTTGTAAAACAACTGAGAGAATTATTAGGGTTTGTGAGAAGTCATAATCTAGGAAGCACGGATACGGGTACGCGTATCCGATACGGTATGCGGATACGTCGATTTCTCAAAAACTAGGATACGGGTACGTTAGGATACGCTTAAATAAAATAATAAAAAATAATTAATAATATATATTATAAATAAAAATTGAATTCCTCAAGTTATACATACACAATATAAAATTGCATTAAAATTCCGATATAGTTCCTTCAATCATTTATATTAAAAATACAATCAACAGAAAACTAAATTATGGCAAAAAGTATGAATCTGTAGTCTAAATGTCTAATTAAATGTCTAATACTCTAAATTCCTAGCTCCTGTGGTGTGGTTATTACAACAGTTCATTATTTCCATGCCATAATCAAGTTCGACCACAGCAGTGCATCCACATTTATTAAAATGATCCTGTATATATACCCAAACATACATCATTAAAATGATCTTGTATCGACCACAACAATGCATCCCCAAACATACATCATTTTATAGAAAAGTATTCCCTCTAATCATTTTTTAAAAGTGACTTATTACGGCAAAAAATTCCAATCTCAGGCTAGTAGGCTACCTGAGATTGCACTCTAATAACAAATGAATAATTGAAAATCTGCACTCTAATAACAATCCCTAATCCAGTAATCCCAATATGACAAATGAATAATTAAAAACTAAAAATTTAAATGTACCTTTAAGCTTTATCTGAGGGTGAGAAAGAGGAGATTTCGGTCTGAGAGAGAGAGGAGGTTTCGATTGCCGATCAGGGTGAGCAAGAGAGAGAAGGATCGGGGTGAGAGAGAGAGAGGAGGATCGGGGTGAGAGAAGGATCGCCGATCAGGAAGAAGAGGGCTAGTCGGCTAGGGTTTCGATCGGGGTGAGAGAGAGAGGAGGATCGGGGTGAGAGAGAGGAGTGCTAGGGTTTCGAATCGTAGATTGGGGTGAGAGAGAGAGCAGCGGTAAGAGAGAGATCAGGTGAGAAAGATAGAAAGAAAAAGGGGGAAAATGGGCTTGGGCCGGGCCGAACGAAAAAATAAAAATAAAAAATAAAAACGTATCCGCAGCGTATCCCACCGTATCGGCAGAGTATCGTCGCGTATCGGGAGAGCATCCGATATTTTTTTTATTTTTAAATTTTTTAATTACTCCCAATACGTATCCGGATACGTATCGGGCGCGTATCGTACGTGTATCGTGTCCGATACGTATCGGATACTTGGTACGCGACCCCCCGCAGAGTATCCGTGCTTTATAGGTCATAATAAATTTTAGGGTTTGTGATAAACTCTAAAACTACCTCCAAATCCCCAAATTAATTCAACCCCAAAACCTAATCCCCAAATCCAACCCAAAGGCAAACCCTAACTCCCTTCTTCTTCTTCCTCTCTCTCTCTTCACTACCGAACCCATCCCCGACCTTCTCCCCTTCCGCAGAGCCTTGCGACCACCACCCGAATCACCGTCTTCCATCCTCCGACGGATCCTCGCCACCTCTCCCTCTAGATTCCCCTACCGTCACCCCGCACTCGTCGGCCCTCTCTCGTCGACTGCAACCCCATATCATCCCCGAAGCCGACAACCCACCCTCGTCGCACCTTGACTTCCCCCCAACTCCAGCGACCGCCGTCGGCCCGTCACTGACGCCCCGCCGTTGTTCTCTATCCCGCACCCCATCAGCACCTCCACTGCTGCCCTCCACTGCCGATGACCATCTCAGTCGAACACTGAATCCCTGCAGCACATCTTGCTATCCCACTGCTCCTCTTCCGTAATTACACAATCTACAACCCCGGTAAACTTTTCTCTTCTCAAATATTTGTGTTACTGCTTCATCATCTCTATAATATTATTTGATTTATCTGTCGCCCACAAATATTGAGTGTGTTCTATAGCCCATTAGTGTACAAATCTTTATTGAATATATTACATGCTAAGAAAAATTAAGTATTATTGTTGATTGATAAGGTTGAACTTTTAATTGGCCTTGGTAAACTATTTCACATCTTGAAAATCCATCAAACAAATTAATAGTTATAATTTCTAACTTAATCTGCATTACGTGTTGGTAAACTTAATCTTTTAATATTCTTGGAAATTCTCTATTTAGGGTTAAGATTACATCAACTACACTTCAACATAGTACAAACTTATTCCCCAAGTTAGGGTTTTCATTCCTACACACTAGTACCGAAATACCATTACTAGTTATACTACTTTCTAACACTCAAGTTAGAGCTTCACTAAGATTCAACTTGTTACATACAAAATTCAAAACATAAAAATACTACTAGACAAAACAAAACCTACCTCAAAGAGCATCACCAAATAGTTTAACATCACCGTAGCTCTAAAAACAACAGTAGACCAAACCTGGACCTATGAATCAATGCTCAAGTATAAACTCAAGCAGACAACAATATAAACCTAGCTTATTACTTGAGGTCGAAAACAAAACTAAAGCAATGATTGGATAGAAGCAGAAATTCAACATGGATCACCTACTAGGATCACCTTCAAGATAGTCGAAACAACAAAATCAGTATGCATTACTCTAGCCCATCACCAAAGGATTCAAATTTGGATCAGCAAAAAATCCAAATAAACTTGTCAAACTCTTCTCATGACCAACACACACGTCAATCAGCGAAATCCAACATCACCAACAGCTGATGAGAAACAAAGCCAAATATCTGACAAATCGAGAACAAACCGAGATATTAGAGATGGCAATAGAAAACTCTCCTCCGGAAACTTGAAATATAATTAACCAACTACTTAACAGCTTTTCTCCCATTTTCCTCCTTACCAGCCAACATAACATCATGCCCTGCATCTACCAATTGTCGTGCCAAAATCACCCACAAGACACGATTCACCAATAGCAAGATCTCACAAAAACACAACAAGATGATATGCGGAGGAAATCAATACTTGTTAATTAAAAAGTATAAAGGTACAAGCTTTTCGGACTAGATTTTCTATCCCCAAAGCATTTCAAAACAGGAGTTGTCTCTATTTCTCTTTGCAATGGTGGCCCAAAATTTTTCCTTCTCGTCAAGAAAATTCTAGGAATTGCAATGCACATTTACACCCCAAGTAAACTCAAAAAGAAAAATAGAATCCAAAAATATCTAGACACACTAACCGAAACCCAATAGAATTGACAGTTTCGAATTTTTGGGGGAATTTAATATTCCCTTTATATATGGCCCACAATCTTCTTTTGGCATATTTATTTCAGCCTCCTAGTTCGAATATAATTTTACATACGCCCTCCACTTTATGTATAGGCACCAAAAAAAACTAACAATCATTATATATTCTCAACAAAAATTGATGACTAAAAGTGTGAAAACCCACAAAAGGGTAAGAGATGGTTTTTTGGTATTTGAAACACACTAAGCATCATAGGTAATTTTTTAAAACAAAATCAACTTGGGATCTATTAAACCTTTTGAAAATTTGAAATTCACTTGTTTTTCCAAAGATATGTCTTTGCTAAAACTGAAAATCAACAAGTCATCTACATGAATTTACACTAAATACAAGTATACGGATAAGACAAATCACATTAAAGTTCTAACAAAATGTGTGTGTGTATATATCGTAATTTCTCTATTTACTCAAACAAAACATTAAACTAAAGCAACTAAAAATAGATATGTCATAGTTACCACAACATGATGGGTACTCAACGAAAACCGCCTTGAAAAGTTGCATGTTCATCATGACCTAATATCGTTTTTGTGCTATAAAGTTCAACATTCCAGTAACAATTTTACCTACAATAAAATGAAAGAAAATCCACCAATAAACATGGAATCATTACCTAGTTGTAGTCTTTGTTACTTATGCTCCTTTGGTCGTTCTCTATTGATTTCTTTTTCTTTGGTGGTTGTTATGTCGTGTTTCTACTCTCCTGTATTTGGCGAAAAGGACACGAGAAAGAGAGGAGAGGCCAAAAGGGTGGAAAGAAAGTGAGCAAGATAAGAAAAAATCCAAGGGGGATGTATATTTATATGCTGGACAATATTAAGGGCTTGTTTTTTTGTTATGTTATTTATTTTTTAGATCATTTTCAGTGTATATAATCTTTTGGTGTGTCATGAAATGGGCCAACTATAATTATGATTTCACTTCATTTCTTGTTTTTTATCTTTTTCCTTTTGAATCTCTATTTTTCATATTATTGCATCACATCACATATAAATTTCAGGACTTGTGTATTATGAGATCAGATTTTTTCAGTATGAGATTTGATATAAGTCACAATCTGCTATCATCACTTTGACTAATTTATATTTACGATATGGAGAGAGAAGTCAAAATTATCTTTTCATTTTTGCTTAAATTTGTTTCCTTTTCCGTCTATTTAATTAATTATGTTTCTTGTTCATTTAATTACTTCTTGTTTCAATAAGGAGGTTAAATTTGACATAAGTGATCATGTTTTATTATTCGACTTTTATAAATTTGTACAAGCAAATGTAGAGATGAATCCCGAACCTTGTTTTTTCCATTTTAGATTACATTTTGTTTCGTTTTTCCTCCAATTAATTAGCTACCTTATTCACAATCTAATTACTTACTATTTTCCCGTATTGTCATATGAATGAAGAAGAATCTTGAACGTTTGTTCAGTGCACTTAAATTAAAAAATTAATTTCCTTCTTTATTAAATGTTTCTTTTTTTTTGGGTGCACGGTTAAAGAAAATCTATTTCTATTATTTCCATTTTCATTTTTTGAATTCGTAAGAGAATTTATGTCCACTAATCATAATCATTTAATCATGAAAAAAAAAATCAACAATCGAGATTCGCTCGGCATACGAAATCTAAATGGAATATGCTAAAACTCCTACTTTTTACTGCAATATATATCTATATAATAAAACACAAAGAAAGCTATCAAGTGGCTCTCATTCAATATGATTGAAATCAATGGTCCAGATCTAACCTCACAAAACATATTTTCCCGCCCAAAAGTTTTCCCCCAAAACTCAAATTCAAATCCCCCAAAACAACTCATTTATTTATTTATTTATTAATTTATTTATCTCTCTCTCTCTCATTCTCTCTCTATTTACTCAGGAATTTATATTTTCATATTTCAGGTTTGTAAATTTTCATATTTTTTATGCATTTTTTATTGCTCATGTTACATTGAAAATAGCAAATATCTTATCAACAGTTAAATTTCATCATTTTCCACACTCAAAGTTCTAAGAAGTTGGATTTTACACCCCCGTTTATAATTATTTTTTAACATATACTAATGGAAACGTGGACTTTTATTTACAACTAATTATTGTTTTACTATTCAAACTTGAGCTACATAATTATTGTTTTACTGTTTACAAGACTTTCATATGTTGTATCGTTCCGAAGACGTGTCGTAGGCACGTGCCCACGGGCAAATCTAGTACATGTATAAAAAAGGGAGAAATGGGAATATATGTAGAGAGAGGGCGATAGAAGTGGCCCTCATCTTTGTTGGAGCTGATTTCGTCTTATAGAGTTGTAATAACCACTAGGTTTAACCCCCAATAAACAATCCACACCGTTCCACACCGTCCACGTTGATTTTTCATATCATAATATGTAAGTGTTAATAAAATCAAGTGGTATGGGACTTCTTCGCCATAACTCGAATGGTTTCAAAATTTAAAGCAAATTAAACCACATGACTCTATACACACACCTTATGACATAAAAAACATGAAAGGTTTGGATCATCCCTGAGGCCCTGCCCCACTGAGTGATTACACATTTACAAGGAGGGTCACTATGTTGTAGACTAGTTAATGCCAAATTTGTTGTTTTTAAGTATCATAAGGGAGAAGTCTTTTTGTAAGAAATGAGGCTCATGCATGTGTATATAGGCTTAGGGATCATCTATTTCATAACATTCAAAACACTCTCAAAAGGGTTCAATAGAGTAAGTATAGTGAGGGAAGGAAATTTATTAAAAACCAAAACATACAGAAAAGAAAGGAAACTTGTCACAAAACTGATGCAAAACTCAACCAACCCAAAAAAACAAAGAGAATGAGGGAGAGAGAGAGAGAGAGAGTGTGAAAGAGAGATTGGTATATGCAATTGAGATTTATCTTCATGTGAGCCTGTTCCAAACACAAATTTTGTTGTTGTTGTTGTTACTATTGTTTTAGGGTAAGGATCTATATAATATTCTGAGAACGCAAGAACAAAGATACTTTTAAAATAAAAGTTAACCAAGAGGAAGGTGAATCAATGTTTTCTATTCTTTTTTTCTAGTTAATTTGATATGGGTCTCACCATATAATAATTAGTTTAATTTGTCATGAATCATATATGGACCCCAACATTAAGAACAGGAATTAGATAGTGGGGTCCACTTTATTTTAGGGGGGAAATGATTTTCATGCCCAAATTTAAACCTTGATTTACTTCTAAACTTGGAAAAGGTGTGATAAATATTAAAAACTCCCAACATCCTTAGACCGATTACTTAAAAAATCAATTACCTTTTTAGACATTAATCTATTGATTTGAATTCTTCTTTTTTGCATTTTATGTTTGGCCTTTTTCAAAAGGAATTGTGGGAAAAGATGGTAGATTAGTTTGGGTTTTAAAGAAATATAATTAACTTAGAGAAGATTCAATATTCCCCAGCATCTTTCATCAGAAAATGGAGTTCATTTTAATTTTTCAATAGGAATCGGAGGGTCTTCAACATATTGTGCCATTCATCAACTACATTCCTCTACAACACAATAATACACATATTGTGTTGTAAAATACATCTTGAATCGGAATTTGATTAGTCCTCTTATGAATCCAAAACCAAACTCTCTTAGGCTCCTTGTACTCTGTCGTTTATCATGTTGATTATATATCACCTACCGCTACTTTTCAATAACCATGTTGTTCCAACACCTAAAGACTCACATCAAATTATAAAACTTTTTATCAAAAAGATCCAATCTCATAGAATCTCTTGCAACTCGATGGCATAACTTAACAAGTACTTAGCCTTCCAACTGATTTTCTCCATCAAAGTTATAAAATTGAAAACATTAGTTAAAGGTAACTTATATCTTAACAGTGAGCAACTAGAAATGAAATTCAATCCCTTCTCATGATCCATTGTCTAGATCCATCCATCGCCATATGTAACATCTCTGTCTCCAACCTATACAATCTATGCAAACATAACGTCTTTGGACTCAGCCTAGAAATTGGGATTAGATTTTGTAACTACAAGTTTTTCCATCTTTGGGTATAAATTGATAAAAGGAAGACAAATATCTCATCGTTAAATACTCCACATTGTGAATTTGTAACAATCCAATGATAAAGACTCAAAATCTTCTACCAAGGATCCAGAGAAATTGAATTCCCTAGTTACACTCTTTTCTCAAACAGATCCACAAGTCATTTTGAACTTTTACGGAAAAGGGGGAGGGTGGAGCAGCTGACCAGGAACGGATGAAAAAGACGGAAATTCATTCGCAAAACATGTAATATAGGGTGATTAGAATATAAAACACAGAATAATTATGAGGTAAATAAGAAATGGGTTTAAGAGAAACCCAATTGTGAAGCATGGGTCTATTATGAGTATCATTAATAGGTATTGGGTTTAAAAATGAATCAAGATGTAAATTTGGGCCCGAAAATCATTTTCCCTTATTTTAGTGAATGTTTTACTGTTTCACTTAGGTGTTGATAGATTAGGGAGTGTAGATACGGCCATACAGCGTGCGGGAGGAAAGAGGGGGCAGGGAATGAGGTTGGTTGTGTTCAAGTACAATATTGGGTATGTTAAATATAATATACTTTATATCATATTTGTTAACTAGATTTGCCCGTGGGCACGTGCCTACGGCACGTCTTCAGAACGATACACAATATGAAAAGCCTTGTAAACAGTAAATCAACAATTATGTAGATCAAGTTTGAATAGTATGACAATAATTAGTTGTAAATAAATGTCCATGTTTCCATACGTATATATATATATATATATATATACATATATATATATATATATATATATATATATATATAGAGAGAGAGAGAGAGAGAAATAATTAAATAAATAAAGGAGTTGTTTTGGGGGGGATTTGAATTTGAGTTTTGGGGGGAAACGGGGGGGGGATATGTTTTGTGAGGTTAGATCTGGGCCTTTGATTTGGGGGGATTAAAGAAGAGCCACTTGATAGCTTTCTTTGTGTTTTATTATATAGATGAAATAATCTACTTCATATCATATTTATGAATGAAAGATTAAACATCTTGTTCAAAGTTAAATCTTTAAAGAAATTTCATAATGATGATAATAATAAATAATTATTGTAAGCACTCTTGAAAATTTAAAAATTAAACTTTTGGTACAATTGTTTTGTGCTCAAGGAAACCGTTGACATCTTTTTTAAATTAAACTAGGGATGCTGGAAGATTTGAACATAAGTGTGTCCAAAATAACAATATTAAAATTTGGATGCCCTCTTGGCTACATACCCAAGTGCCCAAAGAGTGCCATCACCTATTACATATATGACACGGATACTCCAGCTCCGGCGTGTACCCATGCTTCCTCATTGATGAGTACGTTTTATTAACTAGGTACTGCTGATATGTTGGATATGTTACTGTTCTTTGCTTGGCATACATATATTTATATGGTACATAATAACAAAACTAGAATGGAACTCAAAACGAAACCTATTAGGACCAAAGGAACTATCGAAACCTACCTATTTTGGAGACTATGGAACTGACGCTGAAACCTGAGTTCTTCAAATTTGAATGCCATGCACTAATTTTATAGACAATAACAATGACCAAAACAGTAAACAAATTAAGTGGTACAGTAATTGCAAAACACAGATTGCACTCACCTGTACTGAGAAATCAATGGTCTTCCCTTTTGAACCCTTATCAAGACCAATCTGGAATCAACCAAGCAATTGCACATATCAGATTTGCAGATAACATACAAACAGTTTGTCTTTTTTTTGGCGGGTGTTACAAATCTTGCAAGAGACATAAAGTGGACAGCAGAGCAGATAAATAGAATAACTAGCTCCTCAAACCCTAGAAGGTAGGACTTAAAATAGTTTCTTTGCGTCTTTTTTGTGGGGGATGTGTGGTGTGTGGGCTGGGGCTGGGGGTGGCGTTGGGAGGGCATGGAATAATTTTATAATAGTGTCATAAATCATAGTGGTAACAAATATGTTAAGATGACTTATGTTGAAGTCTAGTGAGTCATCACATTAGCTAATCTATGTTGTATATGTGGTTGATTTATATTTATATCTATTTGATTATTGATGAGGGTAAAATTAGCGAACAATCTGCACTGCTCGATCCTGGCACGAATCTCAAAATCATCCCGCTTCCTCTTCTGGGCCCATTACCTAAGTTCAGCCTAGTGCAGGCCGTGTTGCACCCACTAATCAAGGACCCGGAAACTTCCCCTAATCAAGTTCTTACGCCTATAAATACAACTCCATCTCTACAGCTCCATCTCTACAGTAACCAGGTAATCACAATTTTCACCATTTAAGCTACCCCTTAATATTCTAGTTATTGACTAAATGAGGACGACCACCGAAACTGTCTCAACCGATCCTAGAACGGGGGGGACCCCTCGGATCGCAATCTCAATCGGACTCGCCACTCCTCCCACAGTCAAGACAGGGAGCGTAGCCGCTCCCCAAGGGACCACCGACCCTCCAACGACCGAGGGGATGGGGGATCACGTAACCAGGGCAAAGTTCCACGAATTCCGAGAAGAAATGCTCAGAATCATCCGAGGCGGGGCCCCACCCGAGCAACCAGTTGACCGAACAGGAGTGGCCGAGCATGGGAACGACGAATTCCATGGGTCAACCCGATCCGAAGGACGGGAAGACCCCATTCTCAAGCGACTTCAGGAAATGGAGGGCCGCCTCGCTCGGATTGCCGAGGGCGGAAGGCAATTCAAACAGAGATACCGGCCGAATAAGCCGCCATTCTCCTCCCATATTCTCGACGCGCCCGTCCCAAGGAGCTTCAAGCCTCCAACATTTGAGACCTACAACGGAGAAACGGATCATGCTGATCACATCGAGAGCTTCGAAACCCTCATGATAATTCACAGAGCCTCGGATCCCTTTCTCTGTCGTGCATTTCCGGTCACTCTGAGAGGCCCCAAACAGGAATGGTTCACCAAACTTGCCCCCAGTTCGATCTACTCCTACGACCAGCACGAGGAGAGCTTCCTCACTTCGTGACCGCAGAAAGGCTGAGAAGACGAGCGCCTCTTTGCTGGACATCAGACAGGACAGAAAATCCGTTCGAAACTTTGTTCCAGAGGTTCACGACCGAGGTTCGGTTGATCTCCTCCCTCGATTCTGCAGCAGCAGCAACAGCTTTCTGACACAATGTCCGCCATGACTCGCTGAAGACCTCCCTGGCCAAGAAGCCCCCGACCGACTTTTCCGACCTTCTCCACAGAAGCAACAAGTATATCCGAGCCGAGGAAGCCCTCCATCCTGAGGGTTGGAAGGGATCCCCACCAACGGAAAAAAGAAGGCAGACAGCTCCGAACTCACCAAGAAGACCCAATAGGACACCTCCGCGAGGGGGCGTTTCCCCCCACCTTAACGGTTCAATAAGTTTACTCTGCTCAACGCGAGCGTATCTGCCATTCTGCTAGAAATCGAGGGCAACGACATGCTCCAGCACCCCCGTCGGTCCAATAATCCCAACAGGAAGAGGGGCAGCAGGTACTACTGCCGTCTATAAAGCACGGATACTCTGCGGGGGATCGCGTACCAAGTATCCGATACGTATCGGACACGATACGCGTACGATACGCGCCCGATACGTATCCGATACGTATCGGGAGTAATTAAAAATTTAAAAAATAAAAAAATATCAGATACTCTCCCGATACGCGGCGATACTCTCCGATACGGTGGGATACGCTGCGGATACATTTTTATTTCTTATTTTTATTTTTTCGTTTGGCCCGGCCCAAGCCCATTTTCCCCCTTTTTCTTTCTTTCTAACCTGATCTCTCTCTCACCGCTGCTCTCTCTCTCTCACCCCAATCTACGATTCAAAACCCTAGCGCTCCTCTCTCTCACCCCGATCCTCCTCTCTCTCTCACTCACCCCTGATCCTTCTCTCTGTTGCTCACCCTGATCGGCAATCGAAACCTCCTCTCTCAGACCGAAATCTCCTCTCTCTCTCACCCTTCAGATAAAGCTTAAAAGTACGTTTAAATTTTTAGTTTTCAATTATTCATTTGTCATATTGGGATTACTGGATTAGGGATTGTTATTAGAGTGCAACCTCAGGTAGCCTACTAGCCTGAGATTGGAATTTTTTGCCGTAATAAGTCACTTTTAAAAAATGATGAGGGGGAATACTTTTCTATAAAATGATGTATGTTTGGGGATGCATTGTTGTGGTCAATACAGGATCCTTTTAATGATGTATGTTTGGGTATATATACAGGATCATTTTAATAAATGTGGATGCATTGTTGTGGTCGAACTTGATTATGGCATGGAAATAATGAACTACTGTAATAACCACACCACAGGAGCTAGGAATTTAGAGTATTAGACATTTAGACATTTAGACTACAGATTCATATTTTTTTGCCACAATTTAGTTTTCTGTTGATTGTATTTTTAATTTAAACGATTGAAGGAACTATATCGGAATTTTAATGCAATTTTATATTGTGTATGTATAACTTATGGAATTCAATTTTTATTTATAATATATATTATTAATTGTTTTTTATTATTTTATTTAAGCATATCCTAACGTACCCGTATCCTAGTTTTTGAGAAATCGACGTATCCGCGTATCCGATACGTACTGTATCGGATACGCATACCCGTATCCGTGCTTCCTAGACTGCCGTTTCCATCGGGACGATGGCCATGACACCGACAATTGCTGAGCTCTGAAGGATGATCATTCGGAGAAAGTACCTTGCCAAATTCACTCGGAATGGCCCGAGAGCCTCTCCGCCCCCTCGCTAGGTGAACAGAGGTCTGGAACCAGAGCCCGAACCCCAGGACACCGATAACCTGGCCATCCTCCAATGCGTCCATGACTCCATGGCAGGCCCATTGGGGGGGGGAGTCTAGCTCCTTCCGCAAGGCCTTCATCCGGGAGGTAAACTCCGTATACAACTGTCCCCCTCCTCGAGGATTGGTTATCTCCTTCTCCGATGAGGACCTCGAAGGCATTCGGGTCCCACACTGCGACGCCTTCGTTATAAGTCTTGCTCTTGCCAACCACGAGGTGTGCCACATCCTTATCGACAATGGGAGTTCGGTGAATATCATCTTCCTAGCGGCCATCGAAGCCTTGAAACTCACCCGGGATAAGCTGAAGCCGACAAGGTACACACCCCATAGTTTCTCCGGTGCCCCTGTCCAGATCGAGGGGGTCGTTACCCTAGATGTTACCGCCCGGAAGGTCCCGACCTCCCGAACACAAGCGATGGACTTCATGGTGGTCAGCGTTAAAGTCGCCTATAATGCAATCTGATGCCGAACTAATCTCGACTCCCTCCAAGCGGTACCCTCGGCCTATCACATGCGCATAAAATTCTCGACCAAGTCTGGAGTCGGGGTCATCAGGGGGAACCAAGAGGCTCCCCGGGCCTGTTACACCGCCACGGTGGGGGCATTGTCCTTCCTCTTGAAGCGGTCGAGCTTCCGATGGACCAAGGTTCGATAGCTTCCCGCGTCAGCACAGGGTCTCCAAGGCAATCCACCTAGTTGCGTACTGACTTGAAGACCCAGGGGCAGGGTAGTCAGGAGGACCTAGAATCTAGAACGTTTGATGGAACTTGTAAAAAGGCGGTCAAAAGCCGACCCATGTACTTGCCTTCAGTTGTCAATGAATAGAATTTAATTTTCATTCCAAATTCAAGTTATCCAGTTACTTGCTATCGACGCCTGAGGCCCAGGCTCATTCCTTGAAGGATAACCCTATCGGGGTCGGCACCGGATGCCGAAGGCTTCAACGCCAAATATCCTGGAAGGATATCCCCCGATAACTCCCTCGGGGCAAGCACCCGATGTCGAAGGCTTCAACGCCAAATATTCTTAAAGGATATCTTCTGATAACCCCCTCGGGGTTGGCATCTGATGCCGGAGGCTTCAACGCCAAAACCCCCCTCGAGGATGGCATCCGATGCCGGAGGATCCAACGCCAAAAATCCTCGGAGGATCCCCCTCAGGGTGCGGATCCGAAGGGTACCTCTCTATGTGGCAGAAATAACGCACAGACCACACGAACGAACAAAGAATCGAGACAAAAATGTCTTTCATCAAAAAGAAAAACAGTTACAAAGGGGGCGGTGACCAGTTCGCATTTTGGGGATTACAACAAAACTAACTAAAACTACTGCATATGCCCTTGTCCACTTGTCTCGCAGCACCGGTTGAGGTTGCTCGTCGCGCACCATGTAGTCGTCTCGCACTTCAGTATCAGCTCATTGCCATTTCCAACGCCTCGAGTGCAGAAGAAGCATCACGCATGCCCCAAACGCAGAGGTGGCGCCGCGAGACGGAAAGCAATGATGATGAAGGGAGCCTGCCAGACTAGGCAGGACGACAACCCCATACAGGGGATTGACTCGTCACGCCAAAAAGGAAGGCCTCGTGCGTGCCCGGCCACGATGGCAACTCCCTCGTGGGGAGAATTCTCTTGCCCTTGGCCCCGGCTAGGGACATCGTATCCCGAAATCTGAAATACCACTGCTGACCTGAAAGAGTACTTCTCTCCTCTCTGAGCACCGGTGAAGCAGCAACATCTGCACGAGGGTCCTAGCCGAGATGGCCTTACCGAGTACCAAAGGAAAAGAATAGAGCAACGTCGTTGCCCCCCGGAACCCAGTGGGAAATGCTTCAGATCTTGAAATTCGGGACAAGGAAGGGTACCCCAAAAAAATACCGATCCCGGTGGGGGCAAGCCCAATCCCCCTCGCCACTTCCACACCGCCCACTGTCCGTAGACGGATCCTGGGGCCGTTCGTCGCATGCCCCACTGAACGCCTGGACATAGCAAGTCGAGAAAGGGATTCAGAAAAAGGTGTGAATCTCCCATCCACCAGCAATGACTTTATAGACGCCACAGAAAGCTCCCCAACTGCTCACATTTACTGCAGGCGACGCTACAACTCCTTAGGCGCATTGAATGCAACAACCGAGTGACGTAAGCAAACATGTGCCATGTCACTTGAATGGAGAGGCTCGGATAGACTCGGTGTGGGATCCGAGGCTGGGCCCCATACGTTCAAATGGGCCTTAATCCACATCCTCGGCACGAGGGATCCTAGCCGATAAGGCCTCACCGAGTACCGAAGGAAAAGGATAGAGCAACATCGTTGCCCCCGGGACCCAGTGGGAAATGCTTCAGATCTTGAAATTTAGGACAAGGAGAGGTACCGCAAAAAAACACCGATCTAGATGGGGGCAAGCCCAAACCCTCACCACTTCCACACTACCCACTGTCCGTGGACGGATCCTGATGTCGTTCGTCGCAGGCCCCGCTGAACGTGTAGACATAGCAAGTCGAGAAAGGGATTCAGAAAAATGTGAATCTCACATCCACCAGCAATGACTTTATAGACGCCACAAAAAGCTCCCCAACTGTCCGCATTTACTGCGGGCGACGCTACAACTCCTAGGCACATTGAATGTATCAACGGGTGACGCAAGCAAACATGTGTCATGTCACGTGACTGGAGAGGCTCGGATAGACTCCTCGGTGTGGGATTCAAGGACTGGGCCCCATAAGTTCACATGGGCCTTAATCCACATCCTTGGCATGAGGGATCCTAGCCGAGAAGGCCTCACCAAGTACCGCAGGGAAAGGATAGAGCAACATCATTGCCCCAGAACCCAGTAGGAAATGCTTCAAATCTTGAAATCTGGGACAAGGAGGGGTACCCCAACAAAACACTGATCCCGGTGGGGGCACACCCATTCCCTCTCATCACTTCCACACCACGCACTGTCCGCAGACGGATCCTGGGGCCGTTTGTCGCATGCCCCGCCGAACTCCTGGACATAGCAAGTCGAGAAAAGGATTTAGAAAAAGGTGTGAATCTCGCATCCACCAGCAGTGACTTTATAGACGTCACAGAAAGCTCCCCAACTTCCTGCATTTACTGCAGGCGACGCTACAACTCCCTAGGCGCATTAAATGCATCAACGGGTGATGCAAGCAAACACCATGTCACGTGACTGGAAAGGCTTGGATAGACTCCTCGGTGTGGGATCCGAGGCTGGGCCCCATAAGTTCACATGGGCCTTAATCCACATCCTCGGCATGGTAATCGGGGCCAATACTCTTTGGCTCTCACAGGGCTCACTCTATGCCCTCGGCATGTTTATCCGAGGCCCCAACAATTAATTGCGGACAACACTCAACTCATGAGATCAACAACGACCGTATTTGTCAAAGAACATAACACAAGCAGGGCCACCTGACCTTCTGAGAATATGGTCCAATAATCTAAGGCAAAGAATCAAAAGTTCAAAAATCGGAAGGCAAACAAGTTTATTTCATCACACAAACAAGTACAAATGTGGTGGCCAGTCCTCGAAAAGGGCAAAAATACAGGTGACCTAACTCTCTACTTTGGGGATGGGGACCTCCTCCCCAACTAGGGAGCAAGGATGGCCTGGTCATGGTCCGCCAAATCCTCCACAACTTTGGGGTCGTCCCCATCATCATCCGACTCAGGGAGAAGGCCACCGAGATCGATCCCTGGGTGCCTTGCCACAATATCTTTGAAGGCTCTCCCGTACCCCCTATCCTCGGCCTTGACAATATCGGCCAGGGCCGCATGGCCCGCATCATACTCTTCCTTCGACCTCGCCGCCTACGCCTACCACGATCCCTTCTCAGAGATCAGCCAATCCCTCTACTTCAAAAGTATCGCCCGGGCCTCCCTTTCCCTAGCCAGGTCCGTCTTCAATTAGCCTATGCGTTTCAAAGGTCACTGGCCCTCAAGAGGAGTTCGGCCTCAGCAGCCTCTACGTGCCTGCACACCTCGCTGAAGCTGGTCCCGTCTTCTCTTCAGTTCGGCCCCGTGAATGGTCGTATGCACAAAACCACCAGACGCACTCGACCAAATGCAAAAGTAGCAATTACGACAGGGGTGGAGAAAAATTTACCAGAACTGAAGCCTGCGCCCAACCGATGCAAATTTTCTCCTCGGTCTTGCCCTCGAAATCAGCAAGGTCGCGGGGAGTGGCGAGTTGGGAGACCACCTCCATTGTAGCGGTTCGGCTGACCGACACCTCTGTCTCCTTCACATACCAAGAGGGAACCCATACCTTCGCCGACTTGGGAGGTTTGGCCAAGGCTGTTGGACCAGAAGTCGGTGACGGAGGTGTCTTCCCCTCCTTAATGGTCGAGCTAACCACCTTAGACTTGGGGGGCTCCGCCCCTTTTTTGGTCGGAATTTCCTCCACTTCTGGAGGCAGTCGCTTTTGCGAAGTCTCTGCCTCGGGAGTCTTGACGTCGGCCCCAGCCTTCATCCTCACCTCCGCCTCCTCCCGAGCTTTCTTCCCGGCCATGAAAAAGGAAATGCAGACTCTTCTGCAAAGTGGTACTTGGCAGTTAGTACGTCTTTCAATGGGTGGTAAGACGGTTGTAAGTGGGTATTTACAGTCAAACATAATTCAGATGGCACAGTTGAACGACTAAAATCCCGCCCTGTCGCTAAAAGATATACACAGAAATTTGGGGTCGACTATACAAAGATTATTTCTTCAGTTGCGAAACTCACATCTGTTCGAGTTCTTATCTTGCGTCAAATTGTTCATGGCCCCTTCATCAACTGGAGGTCAAGAATGCATGGACTTGAAAAAGGTAGTGTATATGCAGCAGTCTCATGATTTTGAGCGACAAGGGGGAAATCTTGTATGTTCGGTCAAAAATTCTCTTTAAAGCCTCAAAAATTATTTTCAAATTTGGTTTGAAAAGTTCGGCAGAGCTGTGTTCTCTTATGGATTCTCTAGAAGCAAAACAAATTATTCTCTCTTGATAAAGAAATGAATCAAAGGTATTGTTATCCTATTAGTCTATGTTGATGATTGATGAGTGTAATTTCTACATAATTTTATTAATCTTTTTACGCATTAAAATTGTGAGTTCGCATTTCTTTCTTTGAATTCCATCTTCTACATAATTTTTTTTATTTTGTGTTTGAAGGAATGATATGGTTGTTAGGATTGTGGACTCAAATATATATAATCACTGAGCTTGGAGTTGGAGAAAGAGAAGACACAAAGCAATGCGATAAAGCAGCAATAACATAACCTAGAACTTGCACGGCTATTTTGAACTAGAAGATGGACGAATCTTAACTTTTGTTCTAAATCAAAGATGTCAATCATTGAGTCTTTTTCAACACGAGTGGTCATACATCATGAACAGAGTTCTGGAGCTCAGGGGAAATCATTTTTTAGGCAGTTGCGCGTAGAAATCAGAAAACGCAGTCTACCGCTAATAGGCTCTGACTTGGGAGGACATAATGTAGTCGACCGTAACGTGCGAATGGCTATATTTTGAGTGCGAGTTTCGAGTCCAATGGGCTGTATTTGTGTATATCTTTTTAGAGATTCTTTTTATAACATCCTGGATTTTCAAATCATATTTAAATTAGAATCTGCTTGATTTTACGTGTTGTGCACGTGTAAATTTATGCATGTATTTCTCTAAAAATATTTCATAAACTAGTAGTTTTATTTCTTCTCTTTTTAATTTAGAAAACTTAATTTGATCCTAGGCCTATTTGTCTCTTTGTAGCTCACATTAATTAATTAATTCATTCATTCATTCATTCATTTGAGCCCATGGTTAGTTAGCCCATTAGTGAGCCCATTTAATTTAATTACTCTTTTAAATAACCTAACTTGTAGTGTTGACCCATTCTATGAACAAATAATTTAATTAACATGAACAACTTGTGAAATAAGGGACAATAGGTGGCACGTGCTTGCACTAGAGTGTGCAATGCACACCCTTTGATGTTGGCTGGATAATGCTAGAAAGGAGAGGGAAAGTGGATGAGGTGGAGAGTGGTTACTTTCATCATGGGAAGTTATTTCAACTCCCTAGTTTATCTAAGCCCTTGATCCTTAACCATTTGATCTAATCATAGCCCTCTATTCCCACTAAAATTTTGTATAGATACCCCCCCACACTAGTTATCCTTGCACCTAGAATTGAAAAAAGAAAGAAAGGAAATACAAGTTAGTGAGACAAAAGAATAAGAAGTTTGTGAGATTAAAAGATTCAGTGCAAAATTGTGTGTTCCCTCACCTAGAAGATTGGCGGGCCATTACCAAGGAGCAAGAAGGAGTTCCATCAACAACAAGCTAAAGAGGATAAGCAACTTGGTGGCTCAAACTAGGTGGAGAAGGCTCTTTTGTTCATTCTAGGAAATTCCCTAGGACTTTTTGTGTGTTTCTCTCCATTTGAGGTGGGTGACTTTCTTAAACTTCTAATTAGAATACCATGCCAGGCTTTGTTTGATAAGATTAAGAAGAAATGATTGAACTAGCTAGGTGGTGTGAAAATGAAACATTGTGATAATTGTGATAATGCATGTTAAAAGAATGTTAATTAATTGTAAAATTATGATTGTTAGTTTAAAATCTACCATGCTATCATGCTTTATTTGGTTGTTAAGTGCTAAATTAAAAGTTATGCTTGTATGTGAAATAATTGAAATAAGAATTGTGGAATTATGATGTTGATTATTGGTTTGATAAAAAACATGAAAAAAGGAGTTTTGATTACTGAAATAAATGTGTAATGTCCATGAAAAGTATTATAATTGATTTAAGAAAATTTTAAAGGCAATTTTTAGCAAGAATATGTTGTTTTTCCCTAAAATTGAAATTAAGTAGTGGAATGCAAGTAGAGAGTAAAAAATTGTGTTTTTATATCAAAAATGAAAGTTTTTTTCACTCAAATGCTGTGATAAGATGAAAATTAAATTCTGGAATTTTTTGAATAAATTTGGAGAAGAAGAGAACACAAAGATATTCATTTTTGTAGAAAATCAAAATAACAGATAAATGGGTTTTGACCCTAAAAACCTCAATTATTATCGATCTAGTCACTTATACCATTTGGTCGATGACTGTGTTGGGCGCTAACTGTAGCCGTGGGTCGACCTCAGTGGTCGCGAGTTCGAAACTTGGGCTCTGCCCTTTTGTTTCTCATTTTTTCAATAAAATCTGAATACCGAGACTTAATTTAAGTTAATTAAACCCCCTGTTTTCAATGTTGTGGTGCCTTGACTGTTCTGGCTTTCGGTGGCTATTGGTTTCTCGCGGGTCGTGGGTTCGACTCAGGGTCTTAGCACTTTAAAACATATTTTTCGGTTTTTGGGCATTTAAATTGATATTTTGGGGTATTTTAAATTCGAAAAAAAATATTATAATTAATCTAAAATTATGTGGACCCTACGAAAAATAATTGTGTATTATTTGACTAATATAAATGTGAATTAGAAGTGGAAATTTGAGTAGAATTGCATAAAGTAATAATTATAAAATATGAAAAGTGATTTAGTTTTCATGAGAAATTTACCAAGTTATAAAAGATAAATTTTGAATGAAGGGAAATCTAAGTGTTTTGATTATGGGCTTTTATGCTTTTAATTGTTTGAATTTGTGTGCACTTTAAAGAATGATGAAAAGTATAATTTTTGTGAATTGAATTAAGTAAAGGAAATGAACAATTGTATGTGAATCTAATGGATTATTGAAATAGAACTTTGGACATGAAATGCATGTATTGAAATTGAACCTTATATATGAAATTTGATTCATAGAAAAGAATGAAAATCATGTTGATTATGATAGAGAATTTATGAGTATGAAGACTCGAATTTTGTGATTATAAAGTGAAATTGAGAACTAGAGTGTAGCTAAGCCTCATACCGGCATTTGAAAGAAATATTGTTGAAATGAAATTGGAAATGAAAAGACCAAGTTGGGGTCATGTTGTATAAATGATTTAAGACCGGTATAGTAGGAGTGCTAACTCTAGGAGATTGATTTTTATTCATGATTCAAATAAAAGTAAGGATTAGATACATAGTGAAGATGTGATGAAAGTAAGAGAAAAACATGAGTATGAGGGCCATTGGATTGGCGGCGTGAGAGTATTCACAGGATGTCCCATGATGAGTCATGAGTAGGACGTGGATACTGCTCCAGAGTACCGTCCCGGTGGCGACGCTTATGGGGTGGTCTAGTGACTACGGGTGGTGCTATGTCTATGGTAGGAGGTGAAATCACCACAGGATGCCTGCATGATGAGTCATGTGATGGTGCATTGGAATTCTCTCCAGGGCATCTAGACATGGGCTCATAACTCATAGAACACTTAGAATACTTACCGTAGTTACGGTAGTAGATTAAGTCATAGCGAGGAATTGAACCCTACAAGATGAAGAACGGTTAAGGGCATGCCCTCGGACCTATGTAGTATGGGTTGCATAGACTCTGAACAAGTGCGCATTAGTGTCATATAATATAAATAACTGCAATAAGAACTAAGCGCTCAATCACAACACGACATCAATAGGATAGTCCACGTAGCTATGTTTTGTGACGAGTTTGTGTTTTTCCAAGTAAGAGAAAGTTGATGTACTATATCCTAGCGTCAGTTGAATGAATTGACGTGCCTATAGTTTCTATGCGGGATAAAGTAAGTGGCAAGATTAAAGTATGCATGTTGCTTAAAGAATGATTTCAAGTGTTGTACATTTTATTCATGTAAATTGTTGTAAATTGGTTCCGCTGTATAAGTGTAAATGTAAATGTAACTCGGATGTAAAGTAAAGTTTTTAATTCCTTGTAAAATTGTACGAAGTGTAGTGTAAAGATCCTGTGGAACTTCGAATTCGGTTGTATTTGAAATTTGGGGTGTTACACTTTTGGTGCTATATATAGAGGTTGATGTGAACTCTAGGGGGATCGAGAGAGGTTGGAGGCTAGGAGATTTGGAGGACACAACTCATCACACCGTTGGAGAGCAAGAGCCATACCATTCATCAAGATTATCTAGAGTTCTTTCTTCTCTTCTATTTTGTCATTATGCAATCCAATATGATGTTTATTAGTTTTAGTTTTGCCATGAACTAATTTTATTGTCGAAGATATTGATGTAGCCTAGCTTTGAAAACACAATTTCAAATTCATTGTTACTTTATTCTTCTATTTTTCCATGGTTGTGTTTAATTTCTGTTCTGAATGCTTACAATTTTCTGGCCAAAATTATTGTTTGATATCTTGAATCTTAGGGGAACCGAGAAGTAACTTGTGATTTAGTAGTTTAGAATTAAGCATCATTACTTAAGCGAAATTAGAGATAGTTTACCGCGATTAGTGTGACTTTAGAAACATCCAAAGAATTTAATGAATCTTCAAATAATTAAATTTGCATGGAGATATTATGAATTATTAGTTGGGGATATATTTAGTGTTATTCGAGAGAAGACATTGAATAATTAGAGGATTTTGGTTAGCTAGGTGAAATCAAAAGCTCTAGATTTATCTTTGCCATGTATAAACCCTAAAATATTAGATTTATTTTTTTTTTAATTAGGAAAGTTTTCCTTTAATTTAATTTAATTTAAATTAGTCTAAATAGTAAATAATCTGGTGAATTTTGGTACTCAATAAAATAATTGATCCGTGTGGGTTCGACACTCTTTTATTTTAAACTATACTACTTGTTGTGATTTTGTGTACTTGCAAATTATTCCGTCAATGATATCATTATCACAGGCAGTGACTCACACTGTATTGCAGACATCAAGTAGTAGCTAGCACAAACATTTTAAACAAGAGATCTTGATCCGCTCCGATGATTCCTTAGCATTGAGGTTACATGCACGAAAGATGACATCTTTCTTTCACAAAGGAAGTACTAATATTCTTACTGAGACATGAATGTTGGGATGTTGCCCCAGTGACACACCTATGGATCTCAATATTAAGTTGTCCATCTCCAATGGTGCATTGTTCTCTGATCCAGGACGATATCGCATGCTGGTTGGCAAACTCATATCTCTCGATAGGATATTGCTATTGCTAATGCAGGACAAGTTGTCAGTTTATGCACACAGCGACCATCACTCATTGGGAAGCAATGATTCACATTCTTCGCTATCTTGAGAAGGCCTAAGGACAAAGACTTCTCTTCAAGCCTGGTGACTCTTTCTTTACGAGATTATTTTGATGCTGACTAGGCAGAATCGGTTGATAATATGTATTCAACTAGTGGGTGCTTTGTAATCTTTGGAGGAAATCTGATATTTTGGAAGAGCAAGAAGCATGCCGTTGTAGCTAAATCAAGTGCAAAGTCTGAATACCGAGCCATTTGATATTTGGTCTTTGAAGTTTTATGGCTCAAATCTCTCTTCGAGACTTGGCAATCTCATTGTCATCTCCAGTTCCACTCTACTGTGACAGTCAGGTTGCTATGCACATTTCTAAAAATTCAGGGTTTCATGAGCACACAAAACACATCGAAGTTTTATTCACTGTGTTCGTGATGAATAGGAGAAGTGTTCATTTTCGTATGTCCGATTTGGAGAACTTGTTAATATTCTAACTAAAGCACTACCTCCTAAACTTTTTCAAACCTTCTTGAGTAAGCTTAGCTTCGACAATATTTATGCACCAGCTTAAGAAGAAGTGTTAAAGTAGTACTTAGTTAGTCTCACCTCGGAAAATATATTAGTTTAATTTTTGTCCTCTCCTCTATATAGGAGGCATTGTACTTTAGTCATAATCATCCAATAAAGTATTCTTTCTTTCTCGATGCTATACGTCAACAGTGCAGATCAACATGCCCGGTTCGGATTTTTCAATTTATATCCCAAAAAAAAGTTCACACTTGGTTATCACTGAAAGAGTTCTCACATGATATAGAATCCTGTGCGGTTCGGATTATTGTTTAAAATTCATAATTTAAGTATTTTGAACGTAGGATGTATTCTGGGACTATAGTTACAGTCGAGTGGATGTATTCCGGGACTATGATTGTCATGCGGAGGAGACGAGTCTTAATTATTTCTGGGACTATGAATGATCGGGCGGATGTACTCTGGGATTATGAATAGTCAGGCAGAAGGGAGACGGATCTCCAGTATTCTGGGCTAGAGCGACGCTTACGGGATGTTTGCGCGATAAGGGTTCTGTATGGTCGGGAGGATGATTCCGAGACAGGAGCCAATATTCGCGGGATGTCTAAATCTTGTCTTTTGTCATCATTATAAGATTGCATAGCAAGGGATATAACCTTACAATGAGGAGTACGTTAGGGGCTTGTCCTCAGACCTATACGATATGGGCGGCATAGAATCCGAACATACAAGGGAAATGAGGTGGTTTGACACACATTCTTTGTACCGCACATAGAGGTTGGTTTCACATACATTTGAGATTGCCTTCACATCACCTAGGGTTATAATAGTAAATACTATACATGCATAACAAATATAATCATTTAAATTAGATATTAAATTTGTAATATTTAATTGACCAATTAACTTTTCTAAAAAAAATTGAAATAATTTTTTTTTAAGATTTATATATAAAATTTTCTTTACAAAAAAAGCCTACACCAAATATTCGATGCATCGATCCGATACTGCACGGATCTTAATACCAAAAATTTTGGCTACCCAATGTCGTCCTGATATAGAGAATTTGAATCTTGGCTGATAGCGTATACTAATAGCCAACTGCCAACTACTGCTAATATTGTATGTACTCATAGTTAGGAAATTGGACAGGTTTCTAAAATGAGTTACATTTGTAGAGAATGAGTAGTGTGGATGTACAAACAACACAAAAGAAGAGTAAACACAAGACTTAACGTGGTCCGAACAAAATCTACTAATGTGTATGGACAAAGACAAAAAATGATTTACTAATATCAAATGGAAATTACAAGAGAGAATGTTGAATCTCTCTTTTGAGTCCTCTAAACAAAAGAGAACAAACTCTGAATTTATAACAAAGAGAATGAAGGTGATAGGAGGAAGAAAAATGAAATACCTCTCTCAAAAAGCACATGGGTGTTTTTCACTCTATGTAAGCTCGGTTTTCCTCACTTCCTTCTTCTTGGTTACTTACCTTTACCATCCTGCCAACCCTCTTCTATACAGGCATGCAAATGTACCATGTAATGCAGGGCTCAAAACTATTCCAAGGACCCCTTTAGATGTGAAGTCGTAGATTTCAACCAGGATGTAAATGGGATCATACAAATTGTCCAAAGAATTAAGGTAAAAAATCGATTTCACATAGGAATGATCCACATGCTTAAAAAACATAGTCAGCACAAGTTATTCATAAGTTTATTAACCATTGTCAAAAATGACCACCACCATGAATGAGTTCACACTCATAGTCTAAATAGGCATGTAATATAATTACTTGCCTAAAATATGGCTTGTGATCTTAGTCAAATTTCGGGGTTGAATTGTTGTGTTAAAAGTCACAAACAACAAATCTCCACCTTAACTAGAGTACACAAATATAATTCACATCGGGTTGAGCAATATCAAGACTTACTTCAAATCCATGCTACCTTCATCGCAAGCAGTGGTGGACTCAACCTCTGCAACTTTGAATATCTTTTACTCCAAGAAGTTATAAGCAATGAAAAAAACTTAAAACAAGAGGAACAGGTTTTGAAACATTTCAATTGGATTATTGGCAATCTTGATTTTCTCTATTTTCACATCTGTCACATCCCGCACTAAGTAATATGGATACCAATGTGCTTAGTAGAGAATTGTGGACTTGCTCTTGCATTAAACCGTAATGCTCCTGACTACCAAATCAAATACCAAAATTTGAAGCTAGATTGCTTCTTGATGACAGCTTTAACCGTCATGAATTCTGCTTCTATCGTGATTAATGGCAATGTATCTTGCAGTATGGCCTTACACGGCTTTCCACGAACTAATGCACTACCTGTCTATGACTTGCATCTCTCCAAATATCTAGCATACTTTGAATCTAAGAACCCTTCAACAAAGTTGTTTCCTCCATCCCTTTTATCATCATACACGAGGTTTACCCTCGTTGGACTGGAGTACCCACTGCACTACATGTCAGGTCTACTCATCTAACAACTTACAACATCTAACAACTTACAACTGATGAAGCATGCGATAGATCAGATCGAGTGGATACCATGACGTACATCAACCTACCCACTGCACCCGCCACTTGCATATGGAATTTTGGACAGATGCTCTGCCTCCTCAGAGATAGTTGAGAGCTTCAGCGATAATTTCAAACGCAATGCGAATGTGTTGGCACTGGCTTAGCATTGACATCCCAAAGCTCTCCAATACTTTTCAAAATATCTTCTCTGCCTTCGAATCAAATGGTCATGTTTCTTGTCTCTTTTAATTCCCATCCCTAGGATCTTTATGGCGGCACCAAGATCCTTAATATTAAACTATGAACCGGGTTGCTTTTTTAGCTCCTGAACCACTTTCTTGTCCCCGGAAGCTATCAATATATCATCAACATAAAGCAAGAGGTAAATCTACTCATAATTAGGTTGCCTTTTATTAATATACGTAATGGTCAATGAACTTCGTGTATATCCAATCCTTCCGTGAAGGTATCAAATCCTTGACACCAGAGTCTAGGTAACTACTTAAGCCCATACAGTGATTTATTGGCTCCTGAACTACTTTCTTGTCCCCGGAAGCTATCAATATATCATCAACATAAAGCAAGAGGTAAATCTACTCATAATTAGGTTGCCTTTTTTTAATATACGTAATGGTCGAATGAACTTCGTGTATATCCAATCTTTCCGTGAAGGTATCAAATCCTTGACACCAAGGTCTAGGTAACTACTTAAGCCCATACTGTGATTTATTGGCAGGCAACCATCTTCCTTTGTCAGCCACTCGAAAGAAGAGATAGCCAAGCCTGAATGAAATACGTGACGACAGTTGAGTTAGCCACCGAGAGCAATGAATTACGATGAGTTTCTAACTTTTTCCCATTCCCTCTATTCTTTTCTATTCTTTTTTCCCCTCCACTTTCAGCAATATATAGGAGGCTACGAGCTAGGAGGATAGGGCCCCCTTCATCATCCCAATATTGCTTAGCAAAAATTGTTTACCTCACTATTTATTCAATTTTATTGAACACAACCTGAATCCACAGAATTCTAAGAGATGGAAGCTCCATGTTAAAGGTCATGAAAAGGTTAGTATTCCACCTCCACAAGATATAACAATACAACAAAAAGTATCTCTCTTCTCTATCCCGTTAGTGAGGAATACAGTTTGTTAGACCCCATCCGATGGCTTTGATTCCATTGGGTGAAAATTAGCATATATCTCTCTCTATTGTGATTGGATATTTGGATATCCTTAGCATCATACTTAGCCTACATTTCTTGATCACAGAAATATGGTTGCCGATGTTAAGTCTAGAGTGCGTGATATTCAACTGCATGTAGTGTGTTTTTATATCACTATCGAATGAAATTAAAGCCACTATTAGCTCAATTTTAAAATCAATTTCTAACCAAATATATACTTCCCTTTGTGTAGTTTTTACACTTATTATATCATGCACATTATTGAATGATCAAAACTAGCATTGGTATCAGGACATATCGGTTCAGGTCCTGCACTACTCGGACCTGATACCCTACGAGTCAAAAAATTGGACCCAATCCTGACCCGTGAGAACCGGGTCTAAGTCCGGTTCCTACTTAAAATAACCTTATCCGTCGGGTCCGACTCCTGCTTAAGATATTCACAATTTTGTACTTAAGTACATGCATAAATATTATATTTACCATGGTTTTAAATTTCGGATTTCGGATTCGTCTCGGCAAGGGGTGTTTCGTCTCGGATGAAATCTCGAGAAAATGTGATCATATCGGATGTTCATTTCCTATACTCAATTAATATTTTTTTTGGTTACTAAATAAGATATTAAATTTCATACATGTTATTTATCAAATAAAATATTGTATAATGTAACCAATGACATGAATCAATTACGGTAAATAGTCATAGAATTTAACAACAACATAAAAAAGAATGCAATATAAGTATATAACTAAATTGAATTTGCATTGATTAGAAAAAAAGTATTAGTTAATAAATTTACTTGACTTTGCATATATACAAACAATAGCGAGACGAAATCCTCACATTATCTTAGCTTAAGGTCCTATATTGAAAGACATATATGCAAAAAGTAAAACAAATTTTTATATATATTCACAATAACATGTGTCTATTTCGGCTAATATTTCGCTAATTTTGACAATTTCGGCCGATATTTCGACAATTTTGGCTAAAATCTACACATTTCGGTCCAAAACGATATAGAGTATAAAATATATGATTTCGTATCGACAAACTAGCAGAAACGAAATTTTGACCGAAATTTCGACCGTATCGGAGAAAATTTAAAACAGTGATATTTACACATCTATCTTCAACAATTACTATTTACATATATAACCCTATAACTCTATTATTCAATTCCAAATTTTTGGAGTATTTTTTAACAGGTCTAGGTCTGGGTCGGGTCCATTTAGAGCGGATCCGAACTTGGACCCAAAACAAGACCCAAAACAACAAGGGGTCTTATTTTAGGATCCGAACCTGTATAGATAAGGTCGGTCCCGGTCCAATGCCGAGTCGGGTCCGGGTATCGGGTCAAAGTAACAACTCTAATCATAACATTCATGGTGTATACTATAATGAACCACAATCTAATAAGTAAAGGACCCAGACACCACGACACAATGCACGAGAAAAATTTAGCAACAAATGCACTAATACAAGGAAAATTCGTAAAACTACACTAAAATAGCTAGTGCAATCTCAAATTCAAATGTCTAAGCACTTCTACCAAATATGAGTGTCTGTGCTTCATAATCTAGAACAAAAAGTTGCTATGGTACGTGGTTCTTTAGTAGACATTTACTTCTAAATGTCATATAAGAACTCTATAAAGAATGTGTCACTCAAACTTTTAAGGTATGCTAATCTTTCAAAATATGTAAAAATTCAGAATTGAAATAGGCTACAATTCGAAAAGAAATCTATGTAGGAAAGGACGAAAACTAGGTGTACATGATATACAATTCTCCCTAGTTCCTTTCCACTAAGTATGAAAGGTTAATTACTATACCTACGGAAATCATTTATCTAGACCATAATATACGAGGAAAGATTGTTGAACCACAACAAGATGTTTATTCACTTCACGAAATATGTCCACTACATACTCTTACAATACAATACAATAGCAAATCCAGAAGAAGAAGAAAAAATCATGAAAATGGCTCCCTAATGACAAGATAGCAAACTATATAATATAATTAGCATATATCATCCAATGTTATCATCAGCCAATTATCATCGTTTCCTTTTCAATCTTTAATCACCCTCTTTTCTAGTTGTGCTATGGACTTATAAGAGCATATAGCACACTCATGCCATGAAGTACACTTCAAACATTTCATAGCTATCGTAATCAAGCTTCTCTCCTCTGACAACCCACGATCACCGTTTGATTGAATTGCACTTTCCCCATATTTCAAAAAATAAAATAATAAAGAAGACTTCTATTTCATGAGCTAATACTTTTTTCACGTACTCCTAGATAAATTTATGTTGCTAATAGTACTCCATCTAAAATTTGTGTGCAATTCAATAATCAGCACATCAAGTCAAACTTCACATGTAATTAAATAGAACATAATTAAATAAATTTCCAGTGGCATGTGCAATTCTCCCTAGACATATCTAGCTTGCTTTAATCATTATAGCTTCCTCATTAAACTTTATTATTATCACCAAAAGCAAAACATAAAAACACTTTTGTAACTCCAATCAGATGTGATCACTCCAATCAGATGGACCATCTGGAAATTCGCTACAATCAAATCATTACCATCAAATAATCATACTACTAATTACTGTTACTACTTACCACCAAAAATACAACATAAAGCGTTCCTGTAACTTCAGTCAGATAATTCATCTAGATATTCCGTTATCACTGAATCATGACCGTCCATCAAAAGACTTTCAGCTAAGCAAATCATAATCATCCATCAAAATTTCCTACCACAATCAACAATAGTTTAAGGATTATCAATTTCCTAGAAAATTTTCCCCTAGATCCTTTTCCTTTTCATAAGATATGGTTTTTCCATCACCTACCTCTTAACACACATGCAAGAAAGCACTCTCTTCAGTTCTTAAAAAAAAACTTTCACACATAATTCATTACAACTAATTGAACTACTATCTTTTTACTGCTTTAGGTAACGCCCACAAACAATTAACGCAATAGCGTTTTATACGGGCTCCACCTTCTTGAATCTAATAATGTGGAATCTAATAATGTGTAAGTAGTACCATACTCCATTTTACATAATTCATCGCATATCACATCCATATACATCATTATATTCACATGAACAGCTCTAAACAAACCCTAAATCAAAAACGGCAAATCACAAGCCAAAAGAAAACCAACCTCACCAACTGCAGCAGAAGGCGTAGTCGCAAACAAATCCCTCAACAAATTCAACCAATTGGGCGACCTCTCCATAACAAACCTGTCCAATTCCCCATTTATTACCCAAACCAAAATTTCAAATTCTCAAATCCAAAATTTCAAGAAACCAACCATTCTACTTTACCATGGATGAAGCCCGAAGTTGGGGACCACACAAGAGTACTCCTCCCCCATCTCCTTCACCAGATGCCAATCCCTCTACAATGAAACCAAAAATTTTTAAAAAATCAAAAAATCAAAAAATCAAAAACTACAAATTCCAAATCAAGAACGTGTGTAAAGTTTGGGAGAGACCTCGGTGGTGCCGTTGACGGCGAAACGGAAGACGCCGGAGTCGAGGGCGGTACTGATGATTTGGGGGGCGACGGCGGAGACGCGGCGATCTTGGAGGTGACAGTGGGCATCGAATAGACGGAGGGTTCTCGCGTTACCGGCGCCTTTCATTTTTGTTTGAACAGAATCGAGCACTCTCCTTTTTGTTTCTTCTCCCTCTCTTTCTTCAATTGTTTGCTGTGCACTTTGTGAGTTTGACGACCGCAACCGCAGCAGATGAAGAGGTGGCATTCGGGTTGACCGGGCCGGGTCAGATCGGACCGGTTGCAGCCAAGTTAGGCAGGTTCGGGTCGCGGGCTTAACCGGGCCGGGCAGTGTTGGGTTCGAAATCCAAAGCTTTGACCCGGTCGACCGGCGAACCCATTCGGGTCGACCCCTTTCGTGCCGGGCCATGTCGCAGGTTGGCCCAGTTAATTTTTTTTTTTTTTACAACTTCACTTTTTTTTAAAAAAATACAACAATTATAACTGTATAGGAGTAAAAAATGCATATATTATTAATTTCAACTACTATGAATTTTTTACAAGTTTTTTACATATAAATACAAGTAATAGAAACTCATAAAAAACATACAAATATTTCTTCATTTACAATTTTACATTTCAATGTTTGACCGAATAATCAGAATTTAGAGTTTGAGATAGTCTAAAGTTAAATTGAAGAGAGGGCATTGGACTACTTTTGTGCACCTTTACTTAACCAAAACTTATAATCTCATCGCTCTAAATTTCTTAAAGTTGTTGTTGGACTTCAGGCGAGTTGCTTCCACTTGTTAATTTAAATGCTGATTTTCCTTGAGTCATGTCTTCAGCCTTCTTCCAATCTTCAGTGCACACGAGTATCTACGACAAATCCGGCTTCAAGCGATTCTTGTAATATGTTAAAACTCTGCCACTTGTAGAAAAAGCATTTTCCGAAGCAACTTAGATCCATATGTGAAAGAATGGAAAAAAGATTTTCTTGTTTTTTCCACCATTGTAGCACTTCAATCTTAGTACTAGAACTCTCACTATCTTATTGATTATACCAATTTAATTCATTGGGTGCATTAGTCCTATGTTTTTTTGATTGAATACGAGCAAGTAAAGTAGTAGTGACATCTTCTAATGTACTCTTATCCTTACCTCTAGAAGTAGAAGAAGAATAAGCAAATATACTAGTTGTACTACTAGATACAAAAGTACTATCATAATAATCATACAAGTTATTCAATGTCGATTCAAAACTACCTAAAAATTCATTACAATCATATTCGGAATCATCTCCAAGTAAAGTAAAAAAATATTTCGATCAAACTTTTTGTACCCGCTAATTTGATACGAGGATCCATAATAGTAGCAATACAATATAATATAGGAGGAGGATTAAAATACTTTAAAAAAATTATAAGCGGGATCAACAATATGGCTAATGTATTTGTCCGAAATCATTTTTTGAAAAGTTTGCATCATAGTAATGATTGAAATAAAAATACTACTATAAATAGAATCATAAGATGTAGAAAACTTTACAGTTGCGGTTTTAAAAAGGTTCCAAAAATCGTAATAAAGATTTGGCAAAAAACCATGATTGAATCATTTGAAAAAATTTCATGTTTTTTGCAAGGCAAAAATCGTTTATAATATCTTTGTAATGAGTAACAATATTTAGTAAATCGAAAATAGAGTTCCATCGGTGTTTAACATTTTTAGGAAATTTTCTAGAATATATTCCCTAGCTTTACACCATCCTTTAAATTCTTGAAGCATAGGACCACTCAAAGCAATAAAATATACACAATTTTTAATTGCAATTATATATGAATCGGCTACTTTCAATGCATCTTGTATACATAAATTTAAAATATGACACGCACATCTAACATAAAAAGTTTCATTGCATGGATGAGCTAATTGTGATTCTAATATACTAATCGAAGCATTGTTGTTAGATGCATTACCAAAAATAATAGTAAAATTTTTATCACGAATATGATATAAATTACAAACTTCTAAAATATGTGATGCAATAATTAGTCCACTATGGGGATATGGCAAAGTCGCTAGTGAGATTATTCTCTTTTGAATCATCCAATCACTATCTATCCAATGACAAGTTAAGTTCATCACCGGAATATCGTTACAACCTTTCCAACAATCAGAAGTTAACGATACTCTACAAGTTAAAGAATACAAGAGTGCAATTAAAGCGTCTCTCATTTCGTTGTAAAATTTAAAACAATCAGACTTTAGTGTGTTTCTAGGAATTCTTCTAAAATGTGGATTTAGTGCATTTTGGTTGAAAGACTCTAAATTCCTACTATCGGAATAGGAAAAATGTAGCTCATACTTTATAACTAGTCGGGTCATTTCCCAACGCACGCGAAAGAACGGACACAAAACTCTAGCCACGCCCGCCACAGGCTGCCTCAAAAAGGTGGTTAACCGTTGATACCTTTATCATTGGCATTCCTATATATATACCCATTCTTATTCCTACCTACAACCGATATGGGATATAATCCCCAAGTCAATCCGGTCAACACTACCCAAACACACACAGCACATGCACTTCTTCATTCATCATTTAATTCATTCTTTTCCTAATCCCCATAGGAAATCTCATAGGTCCATCATCTATTAAATTCCCATAGGATCATCCTATAGAATTTTTTGCCGTACTAGGCCACTTTTTGATAGTATTTGCGTTTTTAGGCCAGGTCCCAAACTATTAGCGTTCGTGGGCTAGCCTCTGGCACGTCAGCAGCGGCCGCTATTGGGAATAGCGGCCTCTTCATAGATACCAATTTTGTGCCCCACAATTGGCTGTGTACGAAGGGGATCAGGAAATGAATAGGTCGCTATTGGCACTAGCGACCTCTTCTAACTGAGGTCGCTAGTGGCAATCGCGACCTCAGATGGGCCCCCGAATGCTTCTAACTATGAGTCTTGGATGTTTATACTAAGGTCGCGATTGGTAATCGCGACCACAGGTATGATAGGTCGCGATTGACATTAGCGATTATGCTGTTTGCCAAATCAGCTTATCCTCAATGATGTTTATACTAAGGTCGTGATTACTAATCGCGACCACAGTTATGATAGGTCGCGATTGACATTAGCGATTATGCTATTTGCCAAATTAGCTTATCCTCTGTGATGTTTATACTAAGGTCGCGATTACCAATCGCGACCACAGGTATGATAGGTCGCGATTGACATTAGCGATTATGCTATTTGCCAAAACAGCTTATGTAAATGTGACTCATAATAGCCTACCACTGTGGTCGCTATTGGGAATAGTGACCTCAGTTGGAGGAGGTCGCTAGTGGCATTAGCGACCTTCTTCACACATACTCAGCCCAATTTCCCCGTACTCTACCAAGTGTGAGAGTACAAATTTGGTGGATATGAAGAGGTCGCTATTCTCAATAGCGGCCGCTGCTGACGTGGCAGTGGCTAGCCCACGAACGCTAATAGATTGTGACCTGGCCTAAAAACGCATATATTATCAAAAAGTGGCCTAGTACGGCAAAAAATTCCATCCTATAGGCCACACCAATTAATACCAACTTCATTTCTTTCTTTCCATGCCACGTCACTACTTCCAATCCGTTCTTTCTTTCCTTTTTTTTATTTTATATATATATATATATATATATATATATATATATATATATTATTATTATATATATATTATTATATATCTCTATATAATATTATATATATACCGGGTGTTACAATCTATTTGTCCGATCCTAGAATTGATTTCTTGTTGGCCTTGTTGGTCGCCTTATTGGTCTTGTACTAATTATTTGTGTACATTTAAAATGTGTCGTTTAATTGTACGTGTTCTCTCACCCTTCATCTATTTGTAACTCTTGTCACAATGTTTACAAATCTTATGTCCTACACCCGGATTATTCTCATCAGGGATATAGTCATAAAATATGTGTCAATCACTTGTTTTTCCCCTAGTTTTTCTACTACGAGTGGGTTCATTTTGTTGTGTTTGTGTGTCAACATTATGCATTTGTTCTTCTATGTCGTATGGAATGACATCGTGAGATCCTACCATAAGATTCAGTATAAATTCGAGCTCTACATGTGAGAGGCCGACGTGAGGTACCGGTGGAATCTTTTCTACTTTGACTACGGCCGCTACCTCGTGATCTAGATATGATAATAGTGTATGTAGAAAAAATTGATTTCTATTGTTTTAATAGTGCATGTACAATATACAAAACAAAAAATATGCGGTATATGTTAAAAAATAAAATCTAAAAAACAATAGAAGGGTTCAGAGAGAGAAAAACAAAAAAACCAACAAACAAATATGATACAAAAAATTAGAACTACAACAAAAATCAAGACAATAGGAGGGTTGTCAAATTTTAATACCGTACTTCACGGATAATCGAATATAAAAATGGAGGAGAAAATAAAAGTAGAGAATGAAGTAGACGTAGTCACGACGTCACGTAGTTAAGAAAATTCTTTGGCTTTTCTTAAGAAAAGAGGTAATTCAGGTTCAGAAAAAGTCTCCTAAATTGAAATCACTAGCTTCGAGTAAACTTGATCTGTTCATTTGATACTGCTAGCTAAACATTCAGGCAGTTAATGAAGTCAGCCAGAAAACTAATGTACAATGTTTCTATCCATAATAAGTTTCTACATAACGAAAATATGAACATAACCCTTTCAAGCATATGATATTCTTTCCACTCTTCTGATATACAAGCTGACTAGTCCAATGCACAATGTTCCAAAATCACCAATATTTAGAAAGTATAGACGATTATACGTAATAAATATGTTCATCCATTAGGATTCGGAATGATGCCATTGAAGACTACAGTCTCACATACTTAAGAAACACAATTATAGAGTAAATAAATGATATTTAGGTGGACAGTTCAGATTGCAATCTTCAAAAAATGTGTAGTAGTAATTTTCAGTAAATCTTTTGGAAAATAATTACATAGATAGAAATGGGCCAGAAACATAGTCAAGCTAATACATCAAAAGGTAAAATAATGCATAACAAGTAAATGTAATTACTCGAGCGTCCCAAGGTCAAAACTCCAGAAACTAAAAAGTTTTATAAGCTAAAGGCTTCATATATAGCTATTAATATATTAATGTTTTAAACAAAAGTTCCCTAATTAAAGGGAGTAAAATTATAGATGAAAAGTTAACAAGAGAGTTCTACACACTAGAAAATTCATCATCTCTTAAAACCACTAGAATAGTCACAAACTAACTATGATATTATTATTATATCTTTAAATTTTCTTTTAAAAGAAGTCACTATCGGAACTTAATGCAAGCACTTAATAATTTTTTGTTGGAGTAGTTGAAGTAGACGTTGTTGAGAATCGAATCAACACAATTCGATATGATCGTTAACTTCTTTGTTGCTTGCTTCTTTATTGAAAAAATTTGATTGAATTGAGATTGAATTTAGTAGTAGTAGATGAATTTAGTAGTAGTAGAGAGAGTAAGAGAATAAGGTGTGAAAATTTTTAGATTAAATTAAGGGGGTATTTATAGAAGAAAAAAACAACCCAACGGCCAAAAACAGAGCCGTTGGCTCTGTCTTTCTCAATTTTGACCCGCGGGTCGAACATTTTACCCGGGCAGGTCAAATGGGTCCAAACCCACGGGCCGAGTTGCGAGTTGCGGGCAAGTTTGACTTTGTCAACAGGTTCGTGGGTCAGGTCGAGCGGGTTGGATTTCCTAATTTTTCGACCCAGATCGACCCGTGGGTTCGACCTGGACCCGAACAGCCTATTTGCGAGCCGGATTTGAGTGGGTAGGTCACGGGTGGATCACGAATCAACCTGGCCCGGTTGCCATCCCTACGCTTGAAGTTGATTGTGGAGCGGTGGCAATGGTAGGATCCAATATGCTTTGGTTGTGGATTGGGTGTGAGTTTAGAGCATTGTAGTCGTTAAAAGTTAAATTTTGGGTATTTGGGCAAAAGGAAAAGAAAATTGGGAAATGAGTTGTAGTCGTTAAAACCCAAAAAATGGCTTCTGAGTTTAAAAAAGGAACGGACGGGAGATGATTTTCCTTCTCATTCATAAATGATTATTATTTTTAAAGTTGGGGACGGGAAATCATATCCCGTTGGAACGAATTTTTTTTAAAATTTAAAAAATTAGTGGGACGGGATATCATATCCCGTCCGAGGCAAAAAAAAAAAAAAATTAATTGTTTCAAAAGGGAAATCATACACCGTCCGACCAAAGGTGAGGAAATGTTAGCATCGGACGAAACTTAATTTTTCGTCTGATAGCTACCTTTTAAAAAAAACTTTTTAAATGGGACGTTACATCATTTCTCTTCCATGTCCCTGAGAAACTTTTCTCTCTATTTTGCCCTTCATCTACTTTATCTCCTATATAATGGGATTGGTTTCATTCATTCTAGCATACCAAGTAATCTTCACTTCTCTCTGAGTTCATCCTCAGTCCCAAACTAAGAATTTATTTCCCTCAACGACAATTCATTCTCTTAAATTTACTCTCCAAACAGTTTGTCGATCTGAAGATTTATTGGTAGGATCAAATCAAAACTCAAGCCGGTTTCGATCACAGCAACACAAGAAAAGAAGTTGATTCGGAGTATGTACTAGATATTGATTTAAGTGATCCAACATTCTAGAAATGTGTAGTCGATGACCGCCATCATATTTGTCAGCATATTACTGAGATGTCTTTTGGTGGTTTTTGTACATTTAGAGGAAGTTAGAAAGGTTCAATCAAAGCATACAAGTGATGCTCTCGTGTGCCACTAATGAAGCAGATAATCCATAATGTGGGTTGGCACCTTTTTTTACAATTGATACCGAGAAGTCATCTCATTGGCTTGTCGAGGCATTGGTTGAGGGATGGTGAGAGTTGGAATTATCTGCTTTTTTCCCGAAGTAAAAGTTAGCATTGGTTGAGAGATGGTGGAACCTTTCCAACTCACACATTTCATTTGCTGTGCAGTGAGTTGGGATTCACCTCGTTAGATTGGGCAATGCTAACTGGAATATCCATCGGAGTGGGTGGAAAACCACCGTGTAACGATGATGAGTACCCCTTCAAAGTTGTTCATGAGCACTTCTTTCCCGAAGTAACTGTATCTGATTGGAAGTCTCAGGGAATATGCACTTTGTTCCTGAAGAAGTATTTTTAGAGCAGTATTTTTGAAGAAGCAAAAGTGGATAATACTAAAGCTATTATGGTTGCATGCATTTTCTTTATGTACTTCTTTGGTGAGTTTATGTTCTTCAATGCTACATCTCTTGTACGATCGGGTTGGCCTGCAGCACTTGAAGATCTTAATACCGTGGGCACATATGATTGGGGTAGTCTAGCTCTAGCATTGCTGTATATGTCTTTGGATTCTTGTTCCATAAATAAAGTAAAGACTTTTAACTGCCCATGGCAAGTATTGGAGGTAACAATCAATGTTATCGTTATTTACTAAACTGTTACATACATGTTCACTTATTTTGTATCGAAACTAATTCATCTTTGTTAACTCAGTACTGGGCTTATGAATACACTCATGTATGTGTTCCAATAAATGCAGCAATGAAAAATCTCACAGACACATTAGTGGCCGCTGACAAATGGCCCAGAATTTCTTGTTGGAATCGTAATGAATTGGAGATGCGACGGAAAAATCAGGTAAGATAAATATCTCTGTCACCATATACTAGTTGGAGATGCAGACAATGGCATCTATTATATGGCAACCCTATTTGGGATTGTCATATGAGGGCGAACATGATATTTTGCTTGCAAACAACATGTCTCGTCAAAGAGTTATTTTCCAGTTTTGTGAACAAGTTCAAGTCTGTATTTGTATATTGAGTTAATTGTTGCATTTTTATCTATTATGCTATTCATTGATGTTCTGAAGTGTTCATTGTGATACATGGTGTATGGTATCTTGGTGATTGTTGTTATCACCAACTGACTGGAATTATTTCTATCCCGAGATACCCACTAACTCTCATATCTCGAATATCGCCACAAGATGTATGTCTACCTCTAGATGCTACTCAGTTGGTTAAGCCTGTACACCATCGTATATATGATCAATATTGGGCCAGAGTATCAGTGGGGGCTATTATGAAAAAAATCTCACATGCGGCAAATATTGGTTTCATAGGACTAGCGTGCATTAGTGATCCCACTTCTCAGCTACCATTTCCATCTCCCTCATTTTGGGCAATACACAACCACCCCCCCCCCCCCCCCCCCCCGAACATCCTATGGGGTACGGCGAGTGCGAATTGGAATTGCCATTTTTCTGGCGGCACAGTAATGAGAAGTTTCCCTCGGGAATCTTTCCAGTTTGAACCACGGGGTGCACTATCTTATGTTAGTTTATTTACTACATTCATTGAGCCATATTACATTACTAGGTATGCCCGTGGACACGTGCCTATAGCATGTCTTTGTGAACGAAGCAACATATGAAAAGCCCTATAAATAGTAAAATATATACACATACTCATGAAGGAATGGATGTATATTTGCCAGTAGATGTTGATGTACTCTGAAGCAGGATTATGGAGTGACCTTGATGTTTATTGGTTTATATATTGCAGGATCATTTGTCAGCAACTCGGGATTCAAAAAGAGTATTTTGAATCTACAACAGTAATGGATCGGACATTCCTTACTATGTGTGACTTGAGCATAAGATATTTCTTTTTTGATTTGGAGTATGACATAAGTAGCATTTCATTTTCTAATGCAGTTAATGACTCAAATTACATGAGCTAGTTCCCCCTTGTTTTTTTTAATATAGTTAACCTTATATGAATGTAAAGTATAATGTAATACTGTATTTAATTTTTCTTTTAACAGGAGGAATTATACCAACGTTGCACGAAACTAACTAATACTGAGGTACAGCTCCGGTGTATTATTCTTTCAGAAATAGTGTTAAGAGACTATGTTCCTACTCAAGTTATCACTCGTAGGAGATCTGTTTTTGGTGACCGACCATCATCATCCAGCCAATGGGGATTGCAAAGGAACATTGATTATAGCAGTGCCAGAACTTCAGGACAAACATCATAATTTGTGTCATGTACGCAAAATGAGGATGATGAGTAGATAATTCATGGAGATTATGTACTTTGTACTTATTAGTTATTTTTAATGCAAAATGCAATCTTGTTTATTTTAAGTTGCCCATGGACTAAAACTCTAATCCCATCTAACAAAATTGGTAATGTATCATTTCATTTAGTCGAAACAATAGCATTAACACCTATACAATCAATTGGTTCACTAAAACCTATTTTGTTTTATATCAACCTTACTACTATGAATGTGAAGATAACAAATCTGTTTTATATCTTGGTTCACTAAAATTTGGCAGTCACTTTAAAAAGGAGATTCCTTTCTATACAATCAATCAGACCAATCACTTCAATAGGTAGTGTCTATATTGTTAAAAAAAAGAAATAGGTAGAACCTAGTTTATTCCTAACCTAGCTTACTATTCTGAATGTGAAGAGATAGTTAACATATTCACTTTCTATTTAACATTCAACAGCTTCTTTCATTTCCGAACTCATAACATAAAATCCATTACTCTCCTCTTCTCCAATGGCAACATTCAATTCATCTTCTAACTGGACTTCATCAGACGAAAAAGATGAGAGTATTGTGAGAATTTTTAATAGTCGTATGCAACTATTTTCAATTGCAGTTCAATAAAGCCAACATTCAAATCACCGCTGATATATTCGACATGAAAGAGAAGAAGTTGATAGACATCTTCACAAAGATTATTTTGCTGATAACCCCGTTTATGGTGACAATCTATTCCGCCGCCAATTTCGTATGTGTCATTTTATATTCAATCAGATACTAGAAGCTACTGTGAGTTTTGATCAATACTTTCTTCAACGACAAGATGCAACAAAAACTTTTGGTTTATCTCCACATAAAAACTTACTGCCGCATTACGGTGTTTAGCATACAGATCTTCTACAGATGCAATCGATGAATACGTTCGTATCGGAGAATGTACTATTCTAAAAACACTTCGTCTGTTTTGTGTGGCAATTGTCAACATATTTGGGGCATAATATATGAGACATCATAATGCCGATGATGTCCAAAGATAACTGGAAGAAAATAAATCTCAGGGTTTTCCCGGAATGTTAGGTAATGTAAATTGTATGCATTAGGCATGGAAAAATTGTCCCACAGCTTGGCATGGTCAGTATACAAGCCACGTTCATGAATCTAAAATCATTCTCGAAGCAGTGGCCTCTCATGATCTTTGGTTCTGACATTCATTCTTTGGAATGTCCGGTTGCAATAAAGATCTAAATGTACTTAACAATTCACTGTTATTCAATAACATTCTTGAAGGTTGTGCACCACCGGCCGATTTTGTGATTAACAATCACAATTACAACATGGGGTAATATTAATCAGACGGTATATAGCCCTTGTTGGCTATTATGGTGAAGACTTACTCAGAAAAGCCCAAAAGCAAGAGGTTGCAAGAAAATATGTTGAACGGCTTTTGGAGTCTTACATGCACGATTTGCGATTGTAAGAGGTCCAGGAAGACTTTGGGATGCTGCCAGTATTTCTTATATAATGAAGACGTGTATCATTTTACATAACTTGATTGTCGATGACGAACGTGAAGAAGGAATTTTTGACATAGAATACGACCAACATGCCAACTATACCTTGGTCGTACCTAACAGGGCTGGACCAACTGAGCGGGCACTTCGAAATGCACGCAATGTACAACTATATGATAGACAAAGGCATCATGCACTTCGTCAAGATTTAGTCGAGCATATTTGGAATGAATATGGAGATGATGAGAGTTAGACAAAATTTATTAGTGAGCCAGAAACAAGTGTATGACTATAACAAATTGTATGTAAATACTTTCATTCAATCAACATAAGTTTCCATGAAAAGAAAAACTTGCATACTATTTTTTGTTGTTGATGTATTAAAAGATGTTAAAATATGAGACACATGCCGCAAACAATAAGGATGAAAGAGAATACACAAAAATAGAACTTCATTCGGAAACAATAATCAAGAAAGAGAAGATAATGCAACATGTAAATGAAAATAAATTGGTACAATAAAATAGATCATCATTCAGATACATTAAGCAAGAAAGAGAAGATACTCCAACATATAAATGATCAACTAAATATGCTACTTTACCCCGAGGTGTAACCTCATTTTTGCATTATTTTATTTTGTCTACACATGAAATAGTAGCACAGAGTATCTGGTAAGTTAGTGAGATCCATACTCATTATGCGATCTTCTTCAATTCGTTCTTTCAGTTCGATCTCTTTCTATTTCATCGCCATCATCTTTTCCCGTGTCTCTTTATAAAAAGAGTTAAAAAATTTTGTCTCTTCAACCATTGCAGCAAAGACATTCGTTTCCCTTTTTCTTCTCTGCTTTTTGGCCAGGTGGTCAGGAGAGGGGTGTAGGTGAATCAACGTCAATCGGTATATCAGAATTCCAGTCGACGGTTGTGGGCGAACATGTTGTACTACCGTCTTCCCCAGATTGAGAACTTGGAACATATTCGAAAACGTGGGTTGTACGCAAAGAAATTTTTGGTTGATCTTTAAGAATTTTGTAACACGCTTTGAATTTGAAGGCTTTCCTGACAGTTTGCATGTATTCCATTCTCACATCACATACCTATCAAATTACAAAATAAAGTAATTATAATTGAGTAATTTTATTGTGCCGAAACAATAAATTAGCATTAACAACATAATAATATATACATACCTTATCAGCCTCTGTAGATCCGCTTGCCGCTCTATTTGTAACGCTGCCCAACTTCGCAATGTACAAAGCTACTTCTTTTGAAATTGTTGAGAATCGAGATGAAAGGGAGTCAGCAGTTCTGTCGATTGGAGTTCCTAAAATACTAACAAATGTAAGATAAATGTGATTGCAAAACTGTGTCCCGGATTGATCGCTACCGATCAAAGGATCTTGAGTTATAGCAACCCAGCTTTGGGATAGGATAACATCTTCATTAGCTGTGTATGCCCGACCAGTAATTGGATGATTGACCAAGATTTCGATTAAACAACACCAAGATTATAGCTAGAGGTAGTTGAGAATTTTTTTTTGGTGAAGAACAGATTGGAGAAGGAATTGTTGTGCTTGATATTTAAGGAGAACAGAGTGTGTATGTATACATATAGCCAATTGAAATTTGTAGTCGTTGTGCATTATAATAGTAGTCGTTGGAGTCGTAGTGAACGTTGGAATTGAGAAGGAGGGTATAAATGTAATTCAATAAAGGGGGAAAAAATAAATTAAGGGGCAGGATATCAATCATCGTCCAACAAGTTTGAGATGGAATCTTTTGGGACGGGATATTATTTATCTTTTTATCTATTTTTTCATAAAATTTGGGACGGGATATCATTTCCCTTTTCATTTATTTAAAAAAAAAATAAATCAGACGAGATATTATATCTCGTCCGATGCGTTTAATTTATATAAAAGAAATAGACGAAATATCATTTACCATCCCTACAAGTTTTGAGAGAATCTACGCGACAGATGACTAATCATATTCCGATTGTCAAATTTTGCAAAATCTTATATCGTCGCTCAAATATGGCCAGCGACTGTTCATCTCAGACCCAAAAAATGAGAAAATGGTCAACGACTACAACTCATTTTTTGCCAAATTTTGGGTTTTTTGGAAAATTGGCCAATGACTGCAGATGCTCTTAGAGGATGATTGAGGATCTGAACTACTATTCAATAGGTTCGAATCCAAAACCTAGTGGCATGGTTGTTCCTTTGTTTTATTTTCTGTCTGATATGACTGTTAGAATTATGGATAGGAAGGGAAACTTTATTATTGTTTATTGATTGATTAAACTGAGTACAATATGTGTAACACCCGGCAAAATTGAGTTATGACAATTTTGCCCACGGGTGTTACGCACATGTATTTTGTATCATTACGGGTAATATCCGTAGCATATTTTAATATAAATATCCTATGTATATTTGGATTTCGATTAATTATTTATTTTCTGTCATCCCAAAAATTCTTTTTAAAGCCAACTCAAATTTAAATCCTAATCTTTTAGTATTTTTACGTATATTGCACGTGTTTTCAATACACGTGACGATTACGTATATTCCACCGTTACGTGTAATGTTTCTACGAATTTCAACTATTTATTTTAATAACTCGTTTGAATTCATTTTATAAATTGAAATTCATTTTTTCTCATATTTTAACTCAAATATATTTATACGTGCGATGCACGTGTTTTCTATGTGTGTATTGATTACATTGTTTTATATATAAAATTAATGAAATGTATTTTTCATATGTTGTATTTCGATTATTTATAAATATTTTTCTGTTGATCAAATATATTTTGTATTTCAATATTTATTTTACGTGCGGCGCACGTGTTTGCAGTGCACATGTTGGTTCCCAAAATTTTCTTGTGTCATGAATATTTTTCCTCTCATTTTTTCTAGTCACAATTGTATGATTTATTTTTAATTAAAATCTATTAAGCCTAAATCCATTTTGTAGCCCAGTAAAATTAATTTAAAGTCCATGATTGATTTTGTATGCACTAAAGTGTACATTTAAAATATAGTTAGTTTGGTACAATTGTCATGTGTAACACACACATCTAACCTAATAAAAATTAATAATAATATTTTTTTAAAGACTGTGCACACATATTGACTACACGTGCATGTGTTTCTTACCATGGTTGAGAATAAGGGGGAGTGGTGTGAGTTAGTGGGAAGTGGGAAGCTATTTTGACCACACAATTTTTCTATTAATAGTCCATACTTTTGACATGAATAACACAACTCAAAACAAAAATAAAAAAGAGAAAGAGGGTGAAGAGCTTGCGGGTTGTGCTAGAAAGAGGCCGGTCATCATTTGGGGAGCTTTGGAGCAAGTTTTAGGAGTTTATATTTGCTAGGAATCCTTCGATTGAGGTGAGTGTTTCTTCAGCTTTCAAATATTGTTTTTATTAGTAGAATACTTGATATGTGTGAATTGTTAGATGCATGATAATTTATGTAGATTGAACATTCATATTTATATTATTTGTTGTTGATTGAATGTGTGAAATTATGATATGTTTTTTGGGGGTATTTTCATAAGGTTCTGTTTTGAGTTCTAGTTGCACTTCAAAAAATCATAACTATTAAACTAGATGGAATCTAGAGCTAAAATATTTTCAAGAGCATCTCGTATATATCAGGAACATTTCCTTAAAACTTCATAATATTTGGATATCTTTTACTATTTAAAAAAAAATCCAAACTTGGGGCTGGCTGGCATTTGACTAATAGCAGAAAATTTGTACATATTTCGGATTTTGATCATTTCAACATGTTAGATGAAGTATTTTGAGAAAAGTCAAAACTAAGAACTTGAAGTAGACTCATTAACCTTTCTTTAAAGTCTAAGAAATCAATTTTTCATAACAAGCTGAATTATAATGAATTTTACCAGACTGAACGAGTGGCAGTACTTTAACATTTCGACTCTACTGTAGATTTCGAAGAATTCAGGGTTATAGACATTATATTTTGGGGAAACTTATAACTACAAAATTATAGTAGACTTGTATACCTTTAATTTGATCTAAAAAACACAAAGTTTCATGAAATATATAATTTTCTATGATTTTTACAAGTAGCATGAGCTGTAGTTTTCGGATTTTGAACCTACTGTTTTGCAAATGAATTTAGACGAAGTAATTGAGGATGAATGTAGATGATCTTAACTACAAAATTGTAGTAGACTAATTTTTGATTCCTATGAAACTAATAAATCTATTTTTGGAGTAGTATTGGAATTTATATGATTTTTTACCATTGGGTTGATGTCTCTTATCTAGTTGTCCTAAAACTTTTACAACGTATAAAAATTGGATTTAAAAAATGGGATGTTAGTAAGATGTATCTTATGAGGAATTAAGAGATAATTAAAGGATAAAGTTGGAATGTTATGCATGTGATGTTTATAAGGGTTTTAACTCATCAAGTGTTATTGAATGTTGATATAAAATTGTCGAATAAGACTATGAAACTAGTTATTCTTAACTGAATTATGTGAATAAGAGAATAATTGGATATATGACTGAATGAAATTCCGAAATTTGAATGAAGAGGGTATGGATAACCCATGATGCTGTGAGCATGAATTGTGAATACTAGAGGCTAAGTGAGACCCCGGTACTAACAAAGTGATGAAAGTAATTATTGAGATTTGAGAAGTGGCCAATATGGGCTATCGTTCTCAGTATATTGTTTAAGACTGGTAGGAGGGTAAGCTAGCTCTAGGTGATATTATTATTCATGTTTAAATTTAAGGGTAGGCACTCGAAGAAGATGTGATGAAACTTGGGCAAACGTAAGTGGGGCGCCTCTATATAGTCTGACGGTGGCCTCCAGGACTATAGACCCAGTTTGATGATGGAATCTGAGACTGTGGTTACTTGCGGGGTGAAACGAGCCTCAATTAAATCCGAGACTACGATTGATCTAACGGTGAACTCCAGGATCATGAATAGTCAGGCGGATGGGAGGCAGATCACCAATGTATATGTATATACCGGGGCTAGAGGGGCCCTTGCGGGATGTTTGCACGACGAAAATTCTGTATGGTTTGATGGTGAACTTCGGAATTGGAATTCGTACTCGTGGAAGGTCTAAACCGTGCTTTTGTTACCATAGTAGAATTTGCATGGCGAGGGATTGAACTCTACAATGTGGAGTACGTAAGGGCTTGCCCTCGGACAAATGTAGTATGAGATGCATAGAATCCGAACAAGTATGTATTAGTGTCATCGTAGTGTAATGTCTATATTAGGCATTAAGTCATATCATACACTGACACAACTAGAACAGTCACTTTTCCTGTTTGCATTCAAGTTTGTGTTTGCTAAAGTAGAAGATTGCTGTATTATAGCATTGCGTCAGTTGTATGCAACTGACGTGCCCACAGTTTCTCAGTTGCAGCATTGGACTTGGCATGGACTCGAAGTCACCATGAAGAGTTGATTACAAGATTGAAGATATTTTCATTATTGTAGATTGTATTGTATTCATTTAATTCCATTGTGCTGTTGTAAAGAACATGTTGTAAAAAAGTTTTAAATTCCATGTAAATTTGTATGAATTTGAAGTAAAAGATCCTGTATTTGCTACGAATTGCATGTGTTTGGAATTCAAGGCATTACAATATGTATCCTATACATAGGAGAGAAGGGAATACCAAAATGATACATAATCAATATGGGACTAAACTAATATCTAATCTAATATATTATCTAACACCCCCTCTCATACTCAAGTTGGTTCAAGCTACATGAGTTTGGAATATTGACGATGTTGATGTGGCATGGATGACAAACTGTAATGCTAGAACGACAGTTAAGTATGGCACAGGGAAGGCGCTCGATGGCACTTGTGTTGGGATCTCACCCCGGACTTGAGAATAATAGTAGTAATAGTGGAAGGAAGTAATGGTGGTGCACTGTTGGGATTTCCATACCTCAAATTGTGGCTGGATCTCCATATCTCGATCTGTTGGGATCTTACCGTGAACTGAGAAGTAGAAGAAGTAGTATGTGGTGGCACACTATTGGCGCATGTTGGGATCTCATCCCTGACTTGAGACGTAGTAGTATGTTGTGGAAGGAAGTGGCGTACTATTAACGCATATTGGGATCTCACCCATGATTTGAGAATTGTCCCTGAACTGAGAACTGTGATGGGATCTCAACCTTGACTTGAGAATTGTCCCTGATGGGATTTCACCCTGACTTGAGAATTGTCTCTGAAATGAGAAATGGATGCGGAAGATGGTGGATGTCGATGAAAGGTAAGGGAAACGAGAACTGTGATGATGTTGATATCTCCCCCTCTCAAACTCACAATGGATTAACCAGTGTGAAGTTGTATTTGGATCTGGATGCGGAAGTAGGAGGGCGTTGTCGAGAGGTGGGATGAGGGAGACGGGAGACGGGAGTTGGGATTTGGAATTTTTTTTTAAAAAACAAGGAAAAAGGAAGCAGATTTGGGTTCGAGTTGTGGGTGTGAGTTTCAGATAAGGAGTATCGGGTATGGATTTGGGATTGTGGGTTTCGGGTTTGGAGTTGAAGTGGGTTAGTTTGGATTGGGAACTTTTTTTTTTCTTTTTTTTTATTACAATAACGGGCCGGGTTTGGATTCAGGTATAGGTTTTCAGGTATTAGGGAAACAAGACGACGGAGAATTTTTTTTTTTTTGATCCTCTTAGTCAAACTAGGGGTTCTTCTAAAAGTTTCCAAGTCAAAAGAATTACACAGTGGGGAGGACTTACTGTGAAGGATTCAGATCCCGAAATTGATGGGATTTAAAGGATTATTGGTGGAGAGGATATGCACTTTGAAGATTGTTGGGTCTGGATCTTCTTGGTTAGATCTTGTGTGGAGGGAATCCGATCATGTGTTGGAACAAATCTGTAACATCCCGTAAATTTTCAAAGAATAAAATAATATATATGTATATATATAAAATGGATTTGGCTGTTAGCCCCATAGGGAATTCCATGGGGGTTGCATATATAGAATTAAATGTGGAGTAAGTGGGGGGCCCCACGTGAAAAAGAGAACAACAAAGGATGTTGTTGCTCTTGTGTGTGCTGCTGTCACTTTCGGTGACGTGGTAGGGTGCCGGGGGGGCACCTGCCCGTGGGGGGACAGCGGAAGAGAGAAACCACTGTTCTCTCTTTCTCTCTCCGATGACATGGCAGAGGTCGTGTGTGACTTCTGCTGTGGAATGAGAGAAATTGTGAGAGATTTGTCCTACATCGGGAAAGTGAACAATAATTAATTAATAATAAATACTATTGTCTATGATCAAGAGTCACCAATTCGGTTAACCACCTTTTGAGAGCCAGCATGTGGTGGACAGTTGTACTACATAGTATCTAATTTGTCCTCTAAATTGTATAAATTGTCCGAGCTCAGGGCAGGGGTGTTACAAATGGTATCAGAGCCGACTTTCGACACCGGGTGTGGAAGAGGGCCTCAGTATGATCTGCGGTGTGAGATGTCCCCGAAATTATCGAGGTGTGAGTGAAATCTCCAGAATTACCTGCAGTGTGGGACTAATCTCCAGAATTATCGGGATCGAGGACGCCACTCTACAATGGCTAGAAAGGAGATCCTGCACTGGTTGTGCATGCTCCATGGTTAGCGAGGATGCTAATTTCTGAAGGGGGTGTGTGTGTAACACCCCGTAAATTTTTAAAGAATAAAATAATATATATGTATATATATAAAAGGGATTTGGCTGTTAGCCCTATAGGGAATTCCATGGGGGTTGCATATATAGAATTAAATGTGGAGTAAGTGGGGGGCCCCACGTGAAAAAGGGAACAACAAAGGATGTTGTTGCTCTTGTGTGTGCTGCTGTCACTTTCGGTGACGTGGCAGGGTGTCGGGGGGGGCCTACTCGCCTATGGGGGGACAGCGGAAGAGAGAAACAATTGTTCTCTCTTTCTCTCTCCGATGACATGGCAGAGGTCGTGTGTGACTTCTGTTGTGGAACGGGAGAAATTGTGAGAGATTTGTCCCACATCGGAAAGTGAACAATAATTAATTAATAATAAATACTATTGCCTATGATCAAGAGTCACCTATTCGGTTAACCATCTTTTGAGAGGCAGCCTGTGGTGGGCAGTTGTACTACATAGTATCTAATTTGTCTTCTAAATTGTATAAATTGTCCGAGCTCGGGGCAGGGGTGTTACAAAATCCAATGGCGAGGTAAGGTCCTGCTGCTACTTGTTGTAAGTTGCCAATTTTTTTATGGAGGCTAAAGGTGATCGGTGGCAGGAGCGACGACAGAAGCAGTGGAGGGAGGACGGGCAGCAATGGCACTTCGGTAGTTGATGTTGGGATCTGATGTCTAGTGAGATGTGCCGGAGATGGGACTGTGGTATCTGGAGTTCGGGAATGTAATACCCCAAATTTTTAAATAATGTTTTTAAGATTAATAAATGGATTAAAATGATTTTTAGTGATTTAATAAACATTTTTCTGAAATTAACCTTTTACAGGTGCAAAACACGTGTAAATATTTTTCTTGGAAAGTTCAAAGTAAAAAATTATTTTGGGGAAATCCATTATTTATTATTAGATATTATTTGTGAATTTTCTGGATTTTTCCGATAATTTGTTGACCGATTTGCAAATATTACAAAAAGAGGGACTTTTGTGTAAAATTATCACTTGGAGTGAAAACTCTAGATTTTTGAATTTTTGGGTTGGGCATGATGCCTAGTCAACTCAGATTTAAAGATTTTACTTTTTGTTTTAATGAATTTGGTTTATTTTGCAAGTTTTGATAAAGAAGGGTCTTTTTGCAAAATTGCCACTTAGAGGGGCAAGAGTGCAATTTTGTTTTCTGGGATTTTAAAACAGTGCCGGTCAATATTAGGGTAGTTTTTCTTGTTTTTAAATCTCAATTAAGATGATTTTATTTAATTTCCAAGTATAAGGATCTATATATGTAAAGATATATTTAAAAGAGGTATTTTGTAAATCTATTCAAAACCCTAATTACTTGGATTTCCGGCCAATAAAGTGTGGGGTGCAGCCGTCTCTTAGCTGCACACCAGAAAAGGGATTTCTTTATTATTATTTTCTTGGAGTTTCAAAGCGAGGATCTTGGTTTTCTTGCGAAAGGAAGGATTTTCTTATTCTCTTTATTTTTCTTCGGTTGATTCTTCAATAAGGTGAGTGACATATGTTTGTTTTCTTATTGTTCTAAGCATGTTGTATGAGATGATTTATCTATTAGAAAGCATGTTAGATAATGGTATGAAGATACAATGAATTTTGATGAATGAATTAAAAAATTGAATCTTTTTATGAAACTACACTATTGATGATTAAAACCCTAATTTGATTACTTGAGATTTGTTAACAACTTAAGATAAATCATGAGTAGGATGTTTTCAATCATATTGTTGCTGATTTGAACATATATGTTGTGTTGTGTGATATTATTGCATGAAAGTAAACAAAATTGATTAAAAATGAACTTTACTGTGTATATGCATATATTGTCTGTTCTTGATATTCCAGTGGATAAAACTTGACTGGAACTTGTGGTGATTTGCTTATATATATGGGTATGTTGTTCTGTATTATATCTTTACTGATCTGATTACACAAATTAAGGTTGCATGATGATTGTTTCAAAAGTAAACAAAAACCTAAACTATACTGTGTATATACAAACATACACTCTGTTTTGGTATTTTTGATGAGTAAGAACTTGATTAATACATGTTGTATTGCATATATTTCATAGGCAACTAATGTCAGGGGTTGTGTATGTGCTTAATGGACTACAAGAGGGGTTTTGGGACAAAAGAATCAAGTTTTGAAGTATTAAAAAGGGGGTTGAGTTTCGGGCTGAAGCTTTCAGCCAAATTTTAGTTTTCATGATTTTTCGAAGTTTTCAACTGAGATTTGATTTGTTTTAGTACTGAGGTGGTTCTGAACTTTATACTACATATATACAATGGATTCTTATGCTTAACCAATGCACAAATACACACTTACACACATTTGCATTTATATATATACTAGATTTGCCCGTGGCCACGTGCCTACGGCACGTCTTCAGAATGATATAGCATATGAAAAGTGTTGTAAACAGTAAATCAACAATTATGTAGCTGAAGTTTGAATAGTATGACAATAATTAGTTATAAATAAAAGTTCATGTTTCCATTAGTATATGGTGAAAAATAATTATAAATTGGGATATAAAAATCCATGTTTCCATACACATGCGCGCGCGCGCGCGCACACACACAATATATATATATATATAGAGAGAGAGAGAGAATTAAATAAATTAATGAGTTGTTTTGGGGGATTTGAATTTGAGTTTTGGGGGGAACTTTTGGAGGGAAAATGTGTTTTGTGAGGTTAGATCTGGGCCTTTGATTTTGGGGGGATTGAAGGAGAGCCACTTGATAGCTTTCTTTGTGTTTTATTATATAGATTGTTTTGAAGATTTTGTGGATTTCGATGGGGTTTTGATTGGTTTTCAATTGTTTTAATTCTGAGATAGTTTTACATTGCTCTACTCTTTATTGATGAAATTTTGAGGCTTCGACTGAAGCAAGAATACACATAAACACACTTACATATGTATATTGACTTTTTTGAAAGAATTTTGTGAAAAATTACTTTTTTGAGATCTTGATATGTTTTGATGTATTTTAATAACTCCTATATTAATTACAAGATATGTTTTATCACCTCAGGAAATTTAATTTTGTTTTTACAAAGATTTAATCGAGTATCAGTCGAAACATGCACAAAACACAAAACAACCCAACTTGGCTGTTTAGCAGGTCACGGTTGACCGTCATACCCCTATTTTGAAAATCTTGAATTGACAGTCGACTGCTCTGTTGGAGCGGTCGACCGTCACTTGTTTCTTTTGCCTGTTTTGTTGGATTTTCTTCGTTTCTTTTAAACAGTTATTTCTTCGATATTATGGATTATTACTCTATTGTTTTAAATGATGTTTTACTATAGATTACAATATTTTACAGAGAGTTGTATTTTATTTAGAATAGAGTTTTAAATGTATTCTTATGACCTTATTAAGTGAGTTATATGTGTTTTCAAAAGAATTGATGTTTTGTGATATTCTACGACTTCAAAATATGGTTTTCTGTTATTTAATGAATTTAATATTTAATTTGAATTCTGGAATTTTATGAGCACATTGAATGAATTTGAATTTTTGTTGATTTAAGAAATTTTCTTTATATAATCGTTTTAATGATGGATTTATGAGTTTTATTGGATGTTTTAGTATTGATATTCGTTTTGTGAATCTTTAGGAGTTGAGTGGGAGTCCTGTGAACCGGCAGATGAGATTTTGTGGATTTTGGAACAGTTGGGGTCATTGGGGTTGTTTTGTGGAATTGAGCCCGATAGGATACACTAACTCTAGAGATGGGGAATTTTTGTGTTTTAATAATAACCAGCTTAAGGACAAGCACTAGTGGAGATATGATGGAACTTGGGAAACGTAAGTATATGGTCTTGGGTTTAGGTCCGGCGGATGCGTTTCAGGACTTGTGTGTTGTTCTGTCTCGAGAGGACATTTGTATATTCGCATGTCAAGGGTCTGCAGGCCTATTCACAGAGCATGCAGGGTGCATCGCGTGTTGAGAGTCGGCGGGCTTATTCACGGGATGTACCTGGTGTATCTGCACGTCGAGGGCCTCGCAAGCCTATTCATGGGGTACACAGCAAGGAGGTGATTCTCTGGTTTTTAAGCTATTCTTACATGATGCTTGCGCGTCGAGGGTTGTGATGCCTATTCGCAGAGTATTCTGGATCTTGTTCCCATTACCGTAGTAGGATTAGTTGCAAAACGAGAGATTTAACCCTATAAAGTGGAGAAAGATAAGGGCTTACACCAGACTTATGTATTGTGGGATGCATAGGATCCGACAAGTATGCATTAGAGAGTCAGCAAATTGCATTGATGTTTTCTGTTTTTTCCTACACTTGACACTTAGTCTAGTTTCACTTGATGTTTTCATGTTTTATTATTGTTATTTAATATTCCATTGTTATTATTGTTGATATATGTTGATTATGACTTTATCCTTTATGCTTTATTCATGTTGCATTTCTTTTGATGTCACTCACACCGTTATAGCTGACCCCTGCAGTTTTTGGGGTTAGAGTTGTCTCTAGTCTCATATTTTATAGGTAGGTGCTTATAGCATTGGGATCTGGATGCATGTGGTAGAATGATAATGTGGCTTATGTAAATTGTAAAAGATGTGTTGTAAAAGAAAAGATTGTAATTCAAGGTGTTTTGTTTTTTCGCTGTGTGTTGTAAAGATTAATGTAATAAAAGTTTGAAAAAAATAATTGTGTTTTGGCTATGTTTACTATTACAATTGAGGTTGATGCTGGGAAATGTGCCACGTAATTTTGAGATATCATATTGGAAATTCGAGGCGCTACAAAGATTGGTATTAGAGGATGCTTCAATAGTAATAATAAACATGGTGTAAAAATAAACCTAGGTGTGGACACTAGAGCGTGAGTACCTAGGCGTGGACATTAGAATGTGAGTATCACATAGAGTTAGAGTATGATGTTTTGGCTTGAGTTATGATTGAGGTTTTGTCATAGGGTATGGATATGAATATGGATTGTGTTGTGATGCTCTAACTTTACTCTAATTTTGCAGTATTCAGTAATGGCAGGATCCAGGACCAGGAATGGTGGTAATGGTGATGGGGCTGAAGGTTCCTATGGGGTAGGGATTGATCTTGAGACAGAGATTACCAGGGTGTATCAGACCTTGAACACATTCATGGTAGCTAATACGGCACAGAATTAGAATCAGAATCAGGGGGCTGGACCAGTGTTTGTTAATATTGATCAGATCAAGCAGGTTGAGTCCTTCAAGGGGATGAAGCTGCCTGTTTTTGAGGGGCAGTCTGATCAAAGTGAGGCTGATGATTGGATTAGACAGATGGAGATGGTCTTCGAAGTCTTAGAAATCCCAGCAGTCAATAAGGTGAAATTGGCTGCGATGCAGTTAGAGAAGGATGCTGGCGTCTAGTGGCAGTAAGTGAAAAGGACTTTTAGGAATCAGCAAGTGACTTGGAAGGCTTTTCTGGATGAGTTCAGTGATCATTTCTTTCCTCTGGATATTCAGGAGAAGAAGGCAACATAATTCTTGAATCTGCTGCAAGGCAATATGAGAGTGCGTGAATATGAGACTAAGTTCCCTCAGCTGTTAAGGTATGCACCGGAGCTGATTGTGGATGAGGCAAAGAAGGACAAGAAGTTCGAGTAGGGCTTAAGGCCAAATTTGAGGTCGAGGATGATTCCATTGGGCATCAAGAGGTTTGATAAGCTGGTCCGGAGAGCAGCTATGATAGAAGAAGATATGGATTACTTCCAGAAGAAGTAAGAGACCTGGAATACGGACAAGAGGCTAGTAGCTAGTCAGAGTGGGAAGAAGTTCCCAGTGAAGCACGTCAAGTTTAGTAGGCCAGAGCAGAAGGCACCCGCAATTCAAGGCATAACTTGTTTCAACTATGGAGAGGTAGGTCATTATTAGGCAGCATGCACCAAGCCTCGGAAGGCGCAGGTTTGTTATCAACGTGGTCGTGAAGGGCATCTCAGACCAAACTGTCCACAGTTGAAGAAGGATGGTGCAGGTGGAGGCAAATTTCAGAGGTAGGGGCGAGTGTTCGCATTGACTGAGGAGGATGCGGGTAACTCAGAGGATGTGATCCAGGGTGTGTAAGAATTTTGAATTCATTCAATTATGTATTAAGTAAAACTTTGTTTAAGAATAAACTGGAGATTTGAGTATCATTCTCCATGTATCAGAATTTGTTTTGGTTAATGGAATAAAAGCAAAAGTTTTATTTGATACTGGTTCCTTGCATACATTTGTCTCGCCCAAATTTTTTTGCTAAAGCTTTAGGTGTGGAACCTAAGGTGTTTCTAGGTAGGGTCTTGATGGTGGCTACACCATCAGAGGAAGAATTGATTGTTGATCGATATTATGAAGGTTGTGGTATCGAGATTGGTGGGAGATTATTTGGTATTGATCTTATTGAGCTGCAAGTTCTGGGTGTGGATGTGATTAGGGGCATTGATTGGATGGCAATGTATGATGCCACACTTGAATGCAAGAAGAAGAGGTGTTAGTGAAAGCACCAGGTGGTTCCGCAGTAACTTGTCAGGGGAAGATGAAGGACTTGAAGGTGGTTGCAGTGGTGTCTAAGTTGATGATTCCGGATGAAGTTAGAGGCATTCCAATTGTCAGGGATTTTCCTACAGTGTTCTTGGAAGATTTACCAGGATTGCCGCCGCAGCGAGCTGTGGAGTTTTACATCAATGTTCAGCCGGGGAGTGCTCTGACTTCTAAGGCTCCGTACAGGATGGCACTTGTAGAGCACGATGAAGTTAAGAAGCAGAATGAGGAATTGCTGAGTAAGGGTTTCATCAGGCTGAGTTCTTCACTGTGGGGTGCGCCAGTGTTGTTGGTCAAGAAGAATGATGGGTCAATGAGGATGTGCATCGACTATCGGGAGTTAAATAGGGTGACTATTCAGGACAAGTATCCGCTTCCACAGATTGATGATCTATTTGACAGGCTTCGGGGAGTAGCTGTGTTTTCAGAGATTGATTTGAGATCAGGGTATCATCAAGTTCGAGTTAAGGAGGAAGATGTGTGTAAAACAGCTTTCAAGACTCGTCATGGACTCTATGAGTTTTTGGTAATGACATTCGAAGTGACGAATGTGCTGACAGTATTCATGGATATGATGAATTGGATATTATGGCCATTTATTGATTCCTTCGTGGTGGTTTTCATTGATGATATTTTAGTGTATTCGAAGTCAGATGAAAAACATTCTATGCACTTGACAGAGGTATTACAGAAGTTGCAGGAGCATAACTTGTATGCCAAGCTGTCGAAGTGTGAGTTTTGGAAGTTTGTGGTAGGTTTTCTTGGTCATATCCTTTCTAAGTAGGGGGTGGTCACTGTCCTCAGAAGGTTGAAGCAGTGAAGGATTGATCCAGGCCAACGTTAGTAAAGGAAGTCAAGAGTTTCTTGGGTTTGGCTAGGTAGTACAGGAAATTCATTTAGGGCTATGTGCAGATTGCAGTTCCTTTGACAGGGTTAACTCGGAAGAATGTGACGTTCACATGGACTGATAAGTGTGAGGCGAGTTTCCTTGAGCTAAAGGAGAAGTTGACGACTGCAAGCTGGGAAGGATTATGATATCTTCAGTGATGTATCTCTCAGAGATTTGGAGCGCGTCATTGGCTCAGTTGAGGCTGCAGCCTTCCTTGAGAAAGCAGGTTGTGGAAGGTCAGAAATTAGATGCAGAGATTCAGGGATTGTTGCAGCAGGTTTCCGAAGGCAAGTTATCAGAGTTGCGCAGCGGAAGCTACTCGGGAGTCGGAGGATCGCATGCGGAAGGTTTTTCCTGAACATTTTGTATGATTATGTTCCTTTTGTATGGTGTATTTATTTTGTTAGATTACATTCTCTTGTGTAATTATATTTCTTAAACTATGTTTCTGTCTATGAGATTTCATTTTTCTTTTGCTTATATTGGTTGGTCCCTGATAATAGTAGTTCTGAGAACAGAAATATTCGAAGGAGGGAGTGATGTAATACCCCAGTTTTTTAAATAATGTTTTAAGATTAATTAATGGATTAAAATGATTTTTAGTGATTTAATAAACATTTTTCTGGAATTTATCTTTTACACGTGCAAAATATGTGCAAATATTTTTCTTGGGAAGTTCAAAGTCAAATTTTTTTTGGGGAAACCCATTATTTATTATTAGATATTATTTTTGAATTTTCTGGATTTTTCTGATAATTAGTTGACCTATTTGCAAATATTACAAAAAGATGGACTTTTGTACAAAATTACCACTTATAGTGAAAACTCCAGATTTTTGGATTTTTTGGTTGGGCATGACGCCTAGTCAACTCAGAATTAAAGAGTTTACTTTTTTTTTAATGAATTTGGTTTATTTTGCAAGTTTTGATAAAGAATGGTCTTTTTGCAAAATTGCCACTTAGAGCATCCACAGTCGTTTGCTTATTTGCCATTTTCCCTTTTTTTTACTGTAGCTCACACACTCGTGAGCTATTTTGCCATTTTTTGGCAAATTTGCTACAGTGGAAAGGGAAAAGTAGCATTCCATATAGCAAAATGCATATTATAGCAGACGAAACATCTGGATTATTTAATTATTATAGCATTCCATTCATCTGGATGTTTCTTCCGAAGTAAAAAAAAAAAACCAAATGATATGGCTAAAAAATAGGATTAAATCGGGACCGTTCACATCGGACTCGAATCTTAAAGCTCAGGGGTAAAACGGTAATTTCACATGCAAATGGGTCCGAAGCGGGTACTGGGTCTCCTTCTCACAGATCCAATAACCCGCAAACGGATCCACCTCAGCTGGGTACGGGTTTCAACCCGCTACCAACCCGATCCGACAAGATACAATCAAGGTCCCTGATTAGATCTAAATCAACGGCCATGATTCACAGCTATCTTTTCACTGGGGATTAGGGATTAAATTCCTTAACTGATTATAGGGGATATACCTTATCAGATTACATGCCTTATCTGATTACGAGGAATATTCCTTATCTAATCACGGGGATTACATTCCTAAAACCAGTCCCTAAGACGCCTATAAATACCCCTCACCCATCTCCATTAAGAGGTAATCAATCTTTCTCTAGTTAAACGCTCTTTCATAATCATTTCTGGTTACTGACTTGAGCGTCGGAGGGTGCGTCGCCGGGAACAACCCCGGTGTCTCGCACTTTTTGCAGGTGCACGGCGGGAGCAACGATCAGGGTTCGACGGAACAGGTATACAGGTTCTCCTATTCAGTTTCCCCAAGAACTCACAAATTCATCTGTTTGCCCCCACACCGAATTTAGCGGCAACAGATTGGCGCCGTCTGTGGGAACCTAACGAATAGCGACCTTTCCTCCTTCCGGCGAACAGGTTTTCTACTGCCATGCCGCCTCGCAAAGTCAGATCCAGGGGCTCCAACCGAGTGCCCAACCCCGACCAACAAGAAGTCCTTCCTGACCCCGCTCAGCAACAAGGGCAACTCCCTCCTACCATGGAAGAGCCGCTCCAGCGGAACCCTCCACATCCTGATCCAAAGGAGCCTAACCCCCAGAAACAGCCCCTTCACCAAGAGAACATCTCCATCCACACCGCCTCCAGTGCCTCCATGGCCTCCCATCATCCCCGAGCCTCTGGTCGTCACAATGCCCCTCCCAAACGTCCGGAAGATGATGACCTTCGCCGCCATCTGGACGAAAAGCGGGCTCGGGGGGAAGCCTCCCGCCAGCGTGAGCAATCCCCCCGACACCGAGAGCGCAGGAGGTCCCCCGTCCGAAGAGGGAGAAAGGACTCCCCCGATCACTACCGAAGGAGGCACTCTCCAGCAGGCAGGCAGCAGCCTAGGAACAATGAGGCACCCATTACCCGGGCCGAGTTCCAACAATTCCAAGCGATGGTACAACAGGCCCTCAACCTCCGTCAGAACCCCAATGAGCAGAGGGTCCCATCCCCTCCTCCGGTCCGGAGCCCTGGCCACCGGTCCCCTTCTCCTCGACCAGCTCCTACCAATTCCAGACGCACCCCAAGTCCCCGTCGCTCTCGAAGCTACCATCGCCGCAGCCCTCGCTCCCCCTCTTACGAAGACGAGTCCCGGGGTTCGGCAGGTCACCATCGGAGAGATGACACCATGAACCGCCGTCTGAACGAGGTGGAAAAACTCTTGGGACAGATAAACCGAGAAGAAGAACTCAGGGGGAGGACCCTCCGTCCTAGCCGACCCCCGTTCTCCCGGACCATAGTGGATGCTCCTGTTCCCTTCGGATTCAAACCTCCCCAGTTCGAGAACTACACAGGGGAGACCGATCCAGTCGACCACATCGAAAGCTTTAAGACTTTGATGCTCCTCCATCAAGCTTCCGATGCCCTCCTCTGCAAAACATTCCCTGCAACTCTGAAAGGCCCAGCTCGAGAATGGTACTCTCGTCTTGCCCCCGCGTCGATATTCTCCTTCGAACAGTTCGAAACCCTGTTCATCACCCATTTCATCAGCAGCCGAAGGGCCGAGAAGACCAGCATCTCCCTATTGCACCTCCGTCAGCAGAAGGGGGAGAAATTGAGGGACTACGTGAAGAGGTTCACAGCCGAGGCCAGAACCATCGCGTCCCTCGACCAATCCGTTGCTACCGCGGCGTTCCAATCCAATATCCTTAACTCCAACCTCCGCTCCTCCCTCGCCAAGAAACCGCCACATGACTTTTCTGACCTCCTCCTCCGCACTAAAAAGTACATCCGAGCTGAAGAGGCCGAGGAACCACCCAACTGGGAAGCAACTGCCTCCGGATCTAAGAGGAAGGGAACGGAAGAAGAAGGGGCGAAGAAATTCTAGAAGGATAATACTGGCCAGCGCCGACCTCCTAGATTTGAGAAATTCACTCCCCTCACCACGAACATCTCTACCATTTTCATGGAAGTCGAAAAAGAAGGCGTCTTGCCTCCTGCCCCGAAGATGAACACCCCTGCTAAGAGAAGAGATAGAGAAAAATGGTGCTGCTATCACCGGGACCATGGGCACGACACCAACGACTGCCGTGCGCTAAGAAACGAGATCGAGGCCCTTATCCAGAGGGGGTAGTTGGCAAAATTCGTGAGAAAGGACCAAGCCGAGCTTCCTCCCCAGTCCCGGGGGGCTAACAAACGTCCAGAGAGGGAAGAGACGCCAGAATTTGAGGGAGAACGAGTCCTCCACCTCATCCACGGGGGTCCAATGGGGGGCTCCTCGAACTCTTCTCGGAAAGCTTTTATTAGGGAAGTGAATTCTGTCCGAGCCACCCCTCCTCCCAAAGGCCTCGGAGTGCCCGTCACCTTTTCTGACGAAGATCTAGAGGGCGTCCGCACCCCTCATTGTGACGCACTCGTCATCAACCTTCACATGGCCAATTTCAAAGTCGAAAGGATCTTGGTAGATAACGGTTCCTCCGTAAACATCCTATTCCTCGATGCGTTTAAGGGGCTGAAGCTCTCCCGAGATAGACTCAAGCCCGCCGGGTACACGCTCCATGGGTTCACGGGAGTGCCGGTGGCGATCGAAGGGGTGATTACCCTCGATGTCACGGCAGGCAAAACTCCTACTACCCGCACTGAGTCAATGGATTTCATGGTCGTAGACGTCCCAGCGGCCTACAACGTCATTTTGGGTCGGCCCGGCCTGGCTGCTCTTGAGGCCGTCCCTTCTGCCTATCATCTCAAAATGAAATTCCCCACTCGGGCTGGAGTGGGAGAAGTCAGGGGCAACCAGGAACAGGCCCGCAAGTGTTATATGACTTCCACCCTCGGACCCGTCCTCTCCTTGGAAACACTCGAGATCCCACAAGATGCTGCTCGGCCAACTTCCGAGCCGGTAGATGAGCTGGAGGAGGTACTCTTCTCAGAGCAGGAGCCAACCCACAAGTTCTATGTCAGCAAGACCCTTCCATCCGCACTATACGCGGATATTGTAAGGTGCATCCGAGCCAACCAGGACCTCTTCGCATGGACAGCTGCAGACATGCCCGGTATCTCCGAAGAACTCTTGGTCCACCGCCTCAGTGTTGATCCGGGGTCCAAACCGGTCCAGCAGAAGAGGCGCAAGTTCGCTCCCAAGCGTCAGCTCGCTATCAAAGAAGAGGTAGACAAATTGCTGAAGGCCCGGTTCATACAGGAAGTAAATTATCCGGAGTGGTTGTCGAACGTAGTGATGGTGAAAAAGTCCAACGGTACATGGAGAATCTGTATTGATTTCACCGACCTCAACAAGGCCTGCCCTAAAGACCCCTTCCCTCTGCCGAGCATCGACACTCTGATTGACGCAACCTCGGGACATGAGCTCCTCAGCTTCATGGACGCTTTCTCGGGTTACAATCAGATAAGGATGTTCCCCCCGGATATTCCGAAGACATCTTTTGTGACCGACCAAGGGCTCTACTGCTACAGAGTCATGCCGTTCGGCCTAAAGAATGCAGGGGCAACATACCAGCGCCTCGTCAACAAGGTATTCCAGGCCCAGATTGGCCGAAACATGGAAGTGTATGTGGATGACATGCTTGTGAAAAGCATCCGAGGCATTGATCACGTGGCCGACCTCCAAGAAGCGTTCGATGTTTTGAGAAAGCACAATATGAGACTCAACCCGAACAAGTGTGCGTTCGGCGTCTCATCGGGCAAGTTCCTCGGCTTTATGGTTAGCCAACGAGGAATAGAGGCGAATCCGGAGAAGATCAGGGCCATACTGGACATGGCCCCGCCTAGAAACATCAAAGAAGTTCAAAGGTTGACTGGTCGCCTAGCCGCCATAGGGCGCTTTCTGTCGAAGTCCGGGGAGAAGTGCCTCCCGTTCTTCAAAGCCCTCAGGGGGGCTAAAGGATTCGAGTGGGGGGCAGCAACAACAAGACTCCTTCGACCAGTTAAAGGCTTACCTCGTCAATCCACCCCTCCTCAGCAAGCCCATACCAGACGAACCACTCTACCTCTACTTGGCAGCCTCGGAACAGACGCTAAGTGCGGTCTTAGTCAGGGAAGAAGAAAGAACTCAGAAGCCCATTTACTACGTCAGCAAAGTGCTCCGGGACGCCGAGCTTCGGTACCCGAAAATTGAGAAGATAGCCTACGCCCTGATAATGGCTGCCAGAAAGCTTCGGCCATACTTCCAGTCTCATCCGATAGTCGTTCTTACCGACCAGCCGTTGAAACAGATCCTTCACAAGCCAGAGACTTCCGGCCGCCTCATGAAGTGGTCGATCGAGCTGAGCCAACATGATATTACTTATCAGCCTCGATCCGCAATCAAGGCGCAGGCGCTGGCCAAATTCATAGTTGAAACAACTATCCCCGACTCCGAGCAGACAACGAAGGGACCGCCTATCTGGTCGGTATATGTCGACGGATCCTCTTGCAGCTAGGGGAGCGGGGCTGGAGTCATCCTAGCGGGCCCAGACGACTTCGTCCTTCAATATTCCCTCCGGATAAACTTTAAAGCCTCGAATAACGAAGCCGAATACGAGGCGCTCATAGCCGGCCTCGGGATGGCCCGAAACGCAGGGGCGCGACGCCTGCAGATCTTCAGCGACTCTCAGTTGGTCGTCAACCAGGTCCTCGGCGAATATGAAGCCCGCGATGACAGGATGGTAAAGTACTTGGCTAAAGTGAAGAGCCTCATGGCGCTCTTCGAGGAAGCCCTCATCCGAAGAATCCCCAGAGAGGAAAACGCCCAGGCCGACGCCCTATCCAAATTAGCTTCCTCATCCCTGCAAGGCCTCGAACAAACTGTTCTGATAGAAGTCCTCCTCAAGCCAAGCATAGAGGGCGAGGCCTTCAACTCCGTCGGAACAATGCCATTCCCCCTCGAAGATAATTGGATGAGGCCCCTCCTCGAATTTTTGGGAGACGGACTCCTCCCAACGGACCCGAAGGAAGCCCGAAAGATAAGGACCCGAGCCGAGCGTTACATATTGGTCGAAGGCATTCTGTATAAGCACTCCTTCACACAGGTGGATGGTCGACCCTACCTAAGATGCCTCTCCCCCGGACAAGCCGATTACGCCCTGCAAGAGCTCCATGAGGGCATCGGCGGAGCCCACTCCGGCTCCAGGGCCTTGGCACGCAAAGTGTTAAACTACGGGTATTACTGGCCCACTCTCCTACGGGACGCCGAACGACACGTTCGGCAATGCGCCTCCTGCCAGAAGTATTCCGACATCCGACGCCTTCCACAAGCACCACTCTCCTCCCTATCGAGTCCGATCCCCTTTGCAATGTGGGGGATGGATTTACTTGGGCCATTTCCACCGGCACCCGGACAATTGAAGTTCCTAGTCGTGGCGGTCGACTATTTCTCGAAATGGATAGAGGCCGAGCCCCTGGCTACAATTACCGAGCATAGAGTCGTCCAATTCTTCTGGAAAAATGTAATCTGCCGGTTCGGTGTTCCCCGAGTTGTAGTTACAGATAACGGTACGCAGTTCGCTGGAGCTGCCTTCCGAGCCTTATGTGAAGACCTAGCCATACAGCACCGCTTCTCCTCCGTCTCTCATCCCCAGTCAAATGGCCAAGCCGAGAATGCCAACCGACAGATCCTCTCCGGCATCAAGAAGAGACTCGACAAGTGCTCCAAGGGATTGTGGGTCGATCAACTGCCCAATGTGCTGTGGAACGACCGAACCACGAAGCGGACCCCGACAGGCGAGAGCCCGTTTAATCTCACCTATGGGTCCGAGGCACTCATCCCACTAGAAGTTGGGATACCCTCTCCCCGCCTGATAGCCTTTGAAGAAAAACAGAATGCCAAGGAGCTCAGAACGAGCCTGGACTTGATAGACGAAATCCGGGAAAGGGCAGCCATACGGCAGCAAAGTTACCGAAGAAGAATCGAACTCGCCTACAACAAACGGGTCCGCCCAACCGACCTGAAAGAAGGGGATCTGGTCCTCCGAAAACTGGCCATTTCGTTCCCTGGACAGAAGAGCAAGCTGGCCCCAAATTGGGAAGGACCGTACAAAGTATCCAAAGTGATCCGCCCCGGTGCATACAAGCTAGAAGACCTTGAGGGCAGAGAAATTCCCAGGACTTGGAACGCCGACCATCTTTTGAAATACCAAGAGAAGGCAACCCCGCCTATCTAAGTAACTCGAGATGTCGGGCCACCACTCCTGCTACTAGTAATTTTTCCTTTGATTTTTTCATTGTAATAACGGCTAGCAACTTGAGAAGCAGCCGATCATTAGATATTAATAAATAAAGTTTTTCATATTTTCGATATTATCGCATACTTTCACCTCTAATTCCCTTACCACACAATGGTTCGGAGTCCAGCACTCGGCTCGACTCTTCCTCCTCGGCTCGTCTTCAGACGGGCCGGGGGCAGATCGCCGTTCGAAATTGCTCCTGCAGCCGTTGAATGGATCGGAGTCCAACATTTGGCTCGATTTTGCTTCGCAAGTCTGCTCCTAAGCGGACTAGAAGTGGCTCGCCATTCGAAACTGCTCCTGCATCTCTTAAACTTACCACACAATGGTTCGGAGTCCAGCACTCGGCTCGACTCTTCCTCCTCGGCTCGTCTTCAGACGGGCCGGGGGCAGATCGCCATTCGAAATTGCTCCTGCAGCCGTTGAATGGATCGGAGTCCAACATTTGGCTCGATTTTGCTTCGCAAGTCTGCTCCTAAGCGGACTAGAAGTGGCTCGCCATTCGAAACTGCTCTTGCATCTCTTAAACTTACCACACAATGGTTCGGAGTCCAGCACTCGGCTCGACTCTTCCTCCTCGGCTCGTCTTCAGACGGGCCGGGGGCAGATAGCCGTTCGAAATTGCTCCTGCAGCCGTTGAATGGATCGGAGTCCAACACTTGGCTCGATTTTGCTTCGCGAGTCCGCTCCTAAGCGGACTAGAAGTAGCTCGCCATTCGAAACTGCTCCTGCATCTCTTAAAATAACTTTACGATGGTTGGAAATTCGTCTCGACAATAAATTGGGCCGAACTAACGAGGTACCGACCCTCGTTTTTGGCAAAAAATCATCCCGAAGGCAACTCGCCGTTGGATCCTCTCAAATTGTGTGCCAGGGCGTGATGAGTGGATCCAGTTGTGCCACGTACCCGCAAAACGACAAGATAACGTTTTCTTGGGACTTGGGCCTGCCTCTGGATTCGTGCCGCCATCCAACGGCTATGGACACCCCACGTCGATCGGCACCAAAAGCCGAGCAACGGAATCAGAGCTGCGACAAAAGACTCGATAAACAGCCAGTAGAGGACACTTCGGATAAACCAACCATAATTTTATTAATAACTTGGACGATATTACAAAAAGATTACAACAACGAGTTCAGCGAAAATATCACAAGGCATGACCCGCTCAATTCCTCCGAGGTAGGGGGACACTCCGGTTCAACGACACTTTGGGTCGGCGCTTCTTGGCCTCCGAGCTCGTCTCCAGGCCGACGAACCGGGACGCCCCCTCACCGCTGATCCTCACAGTCGCTCCGACCGAAGCACCGCTTGAAGACACCGCCACACCGCTTTGTGCGTCGGCGGCTGACCTACCTATGATAGGAGTCCGGGTCGCCGCTTGATAGAACGTGATCCCTCGCTCAATCTCTTCGCGAGTACACGAGGTGCTCCGGACGTTAGCCCTCACCGGCTGAGGCTTAAGCCGAGCAACCTCCTCCTCCAGCTCGACGATCCGGTCCTTCAGCGCTTCGTCCCTCACAACAATTTTGAATCGAGGAAGCTTCGCCGAACCGGGGTATTCGGCGCTGTCGGATATGACACGGCGCAGATGGGTCACCTCGATACTCTTGTCGACTGTCACCCTCTGCAAATGCTCGACCTTCTTCACGAGCTCATCTCGTTCGGCCAAAACCGAAGCCAATTCTTCCTCCTTATCGAATAGCTCGGCTTCGGCTACCCGCGAGTGGTACATTTCGGCCAACAGCTCTCCATTCTTCTTCTCCACATCGTACAGTGCCCTCCTCGTCAGTTCTATCTCGTTCTCGAGGCGTTCCACAAGAGATAAATGGGACAGCTCTACCTGCCGCCGAGCCATCGCCGCGACGGGGGCCTATCCTACGACCGAACCAAACACTTAGACAATTTCAAAGACAAAACATTCTTTCATTCATCAAGAAGCGGTGGCCAGTCCGCAAAAGGCGTTACAAAGTTCGGAAGAAAAAGCAGAACAAAAACTACAAAAAGATTAACGAAAGAATCAAGGGTCCACCTGCGTCTCCGCTCCGACCCCGGACGCATCGACGGGCGGCCCCTCGATCTCTCCCTTAGCCGGGTCATCCTCTCCCCCCCCCGTCTTCGCCTTCGACTTCGTCCTCATCATCCCCCTCCTCGTCGTCTACGGGCGACTCGGGCCACAGTCGATAGCCAACTCGCTCGAAGCCGGGGACACGAGCCTGAACGTGGTCCAGGGCCGTCTGGTAGGATTGCTCCATGTTCTCAGCCATATGTTTCTTCGCCTCTGCCTCGATCTCGGCTTCAACCTCCGCCCTGATCCTCGCGGCCTGCGCTTCCCTCTCCGCCTTCTCGTCGGCCAAGGACTTCAATGCCGCAACAAGTTCTTGGGCGGCCTTGGCGGCTTTGGCGGACTCCGCTTCAAGGCTCTCCTTTGCTTTCTTCAGGTCGGCAGTAAGGTCGGCCACCCGAACGTCCAGGGCCTCGGCTCGCCTCTGCTCGGCCTCGAGATCCTTGACCGCCCTGACCTTCGCCAGCCTGTCTTTCTCGCTGGCGGACTTCAGCTCCTTCTCCTGTTCGGCGAACGCCTCCATGAGATGGCCGAAGTGAACGGTGGCCTACGAAGACAACGATAAGTACGAAGTACACGCCGAGTAACAAACTTGAAGAAATTTGCGAACACTTACCGAAACAAGCCCCCGGGCGACTTCATAAGTGTCGTCGCCGACCCTTCCTGCCTTCAGCGCGGCCTTATCCTTCGGGGTCGCCAAGTGTTTGGCGACCTGCATTGACATCTGCGAGTTGCCGAGGAAACCATCATGATTCCTCACCAGCCAGTTCGGCACAAACAACTGCTTGTGCTGCTCGGTCAGGATTTCCTCGGCGTCATGAGTCAATGGGGGAAACTCGAGTGCCAGCGCCGCATTGACATCAAAGACACCCTCGTTCACAGACGGGGCGACGGGGGCCGAGGTCCCCTCCGCCACCACAACCTCCGAAGGCGCCTCGGTAGCCGGGGGAGGCAGAGCAACGTTAGTGGCGACCGCGGGCTGAGCACCCGAAGACGCACCCTCGGCCGCCCTCTTCCTCTTTTTGGTCCCGGTCAGCTTGGACCTATCGGCCATCATAGCTTTAAAGTCAATCTTCATCGACTCTGCATCAACAAAAAAAAAAAAAACGAATCAAGACAGACGAATTGAAGACTTAGAAAAAAAATGAATGAGATGTCAAGAGCGTACTCGGGTCGATGGGGCTTAGTCCGGACCCGAACAACACCTCTTCGGTCAACTCCCTCCAACTCAGTACCGGAAGGGCCGTGATCCTCTTCGCTACGTCCTCCTCGGCCTCAGATAGTGCGGGGTCGCTTCGCGCAAATTTCGGCACCTCCACCTTCCACCGGGACGGAATATGCCGAATCGCTTCACCCCTTACGATAAAATACTTCTCCCTCCAACCCTTAAGTGAGTCGGGATTCTCTACAATCTTAACACCTCTCCTCGGCCCCAAATAGTACCGGTACTCCGTCTGGTGTTGCCTGTTTATCCGATACAGGCCCCGGAAAACTGACAGATCCGGCGCTACCTCGGCTCGGTGGCACTGAAGCAAGAATGCGTTCACATGACGCCAAGTGTTCGGACTGAATTGAGTGGGGGCGAGACAATACCAGCTGAGGATCTGAAGTATGAAAGGGTGCAGCGGAAAACGCAGTCCCGCGTTCAAGGAGTCGACGTCAAACATGCACATGTCCGACGACGGCAACTTAGAGTTTGCTCGCACCCCGGGGCCAGCGACCATCAGCTTGTACTCCGACGGGATAGCGAAGGCCTTCCTGATCCGGAGAAGATCCTTCTCAGACAACGACGAAGTGAGCTCGTCGGCTTCGGAGTGAAGGAACGGGCTAGGCTCCTCGACGATCTTCGACTTTCCGTAGATCGCTTTCTCCAGAAGATCACCCTCGTACTGCCTGACTCCCGAATGCCCGGACAGGACGGAAGGATATTGTCCTATCTCGGGGGCTCGTTTCGGGTTCTCCACAATCACCTCCACTATGGGGGGCGAGGTCTCCCCCGTCCTCCTCTTCTTCCCGATCCTCGACTCGGCAACCAGCGGTTCGGCCATCTGCTTCCCCTTCCTTCGAGCTTCTGCCCTACTCCTCTCCCCGGCGCCATCATCGCCCGAGGACGAGGTACCACTCCCCGAGCTAACCCTTGACATCTCTTGAAAAAGCAAAGGCAAAGACAAACTAACCTTTGAAGTGACGTTCACGGTCGGAAAATGCTTGCCGGAAATCGCCTGGCCCACGCGACAGCTAACGTCAGCACCGTGGAGCAAGAGCGCCGCTAGCAGAAGACTTAGAGAACAAAAGTAAAATCGTGGAGTGAAAAGTGAGAAATGAGCTCAGGGGTGAAGGAATGGTAACTTATAACCCCAAGTGATAACGGGCCTCCTTGGGAATCCCAAAGGCCCACTAAGAATCCCAAACGCCCAGTAAGAAAGAGGCGACGGTACGAGAGATGGCGGAACTCCCCAAAAACACAAGCTGCGACTCGGCCACCAGTCTAACGAGCCGAGCTATCGAGCGAAAGGCTCAGTGACCGAACCACCGAGTTGACCCAAAAACATTCAGCTCACCCCCCGGAAAGCGGCGCGGAGGAATGCAAACCGAGGTGGCGAGATACCGACCCTCGTTTTTGGCAAAAAATCCTCCCGAGGCAAAGTCGCCGTCGGATCTCTTCGAAATTCGCGTCAGAATTCGATGAACGGTTCAGATTGCGCCACGCCCACAAAACGACAAGATAGCATTTTTTCGTGATCTGAACCCCATCCTCGTGATGCGTGCCATGATGGACGACCCAGATCTTGCCACGTCCACAAAACGACAAGATAGCGTTCTATGGGGATCCACGCTGGAGATGGACGGCCTAGATGACGCCACGTACCCCGGATTCTCCGAACCGAGGGACCGACCCTTCAAATCGAGTCGCCGACCCATTGAGCCGCGGCGCGACGCATCCGAGCCGGGATGCTGGGGTACCGACCCTCGTTTTTGGCAAAAAAACGCTCCGACCCTTGTGAGCCGTCAGATCTTGTAGAAAAGCGCGCTCGTCATGATGGACGACCCAGATCTTGCCACGTCCACAAAACGACAAGATAGCGTTTTATGGGGATCCACGCTGGAGATGGACGGCCTAGATGATGCCACGTACCCCGGATTCTCCGAACCGAGGTACCGACCCTTCAAATCGGGTCGCTGACCCATTGAGCCGCGGCGCGACGTATCCGAGCCGGGACGCTGGGTTACCGACCCTCGTTTGGCGAAAAAAACGCTCCGACCCCTTGAGCCACGGCGCTACGCCTCCGAGACGAGGTGACGGAGTGCCGACCCCCGTTTTTGGGAAAAAATCCCCCCGAGGAACAGGGATCGTCTGATCGCTTCGAAACTCGCGCTCCGCCTTGATCGAAGGCCCAGATGATGCCACGCCATAAATAGGTATTAAAAATTGATTTTTATTTATTTAAATCGTTTTACTTATTTAAAAAATTGCGAAAAAATCGCTAAAAATTCGGGAAAATTAGCTAAAAATTCCGGGAAATAATTAAAAATTCGGGGGATATTTCTAAGCCACCGAACGAGCAATTATCGCCTAGAATATACGGTTAAAACCCCCGAACAATTAGCCAATACATCGCAAAGTTAAATAAATAATCTGGAAAAATCGCCGAAAATCCGGAAAATTCTGAGAATACTTTTGGGCATTTTACAAGCCCATAATAACACTGTTACACCCCGAGCAAGATTCCAAACTCCCTTAAGAACACCGATAAAATCCCGTACGCCATTAGAACAGTTAAACTACTCCTCAAAGGCTGATTACACTAAGTCTTTAGGAGTGGGGGGCTCGTGATATGGCTAAAAAATAGGATTAAATCGGGACCGTTCACATCGGACTCGAATCTTAAAGCTCAGGGGTAAAACGGTAATTTCACATGCAAATGGGTCCGAAGCGGGTACTGGGTCTCCTTCTCACAGATCCAATAACCCGCAAACGGATCCACCTCAGCTGGGTACGGGTTTCAACCCGCTACCAACCCGATCCGACAAGATACAATCAAGGTCCCTGATTAGATCTAAATCAACGGCCATGATTCACAGCTATCTTTTCACTGGGGATTAGGGATTAAATTCCTTAACTGATTATAGGGGATATACCTTATCAGATTACATGCCTTATCTGATTACGAGGAATATTCCTTATCTAATCACGGGGATTACATTCCTAAAACCAGTCCCTAAGACGCCTATAAATACCCCTCACCCATCTCCATTAAGAGGTAATCAATCTTTCTCTAGTTAAACGCTCTTTCATAATCATTTCTGGTTACTGACTTGAGCGTCGGAGGGTGCGTCGCCGGGAACAACCCCGGTGTCTCGCACTTTTTGCAGGTGCACGGCGGGAGCAACGATCAGGGTTCGACGGAACAGGTATACAGGTTCTCCTATTCAGTTTCCCCAAGAACTCACAAATTCATCTGTTTGCCCCCACACTGAATTTAGCGGCAACACCAAATAAAATAACCGTTAAATGAATTTAAGCGTGGGAATGAACATGATGTTTTGTCCCAATGTGAGACGAAACATCATGCTTCGTCCCAATCCAATTTTTTTTAAAAAATTAATTTTAAAAATTAATTTTGTTAATTTTAAATTTTTTTTGCAATTATCTAAATTGATTTTGCAAATTTTTAAATTGTTTTTGCAAAAAAAATTTACAATTAATTTTAAAAATTGTTTTTGCAAATTTTTTTTGCAAAAAAAACTTCCGTCAAATCCGGACGAATCACCATGTTTCGTCCGGCTACAGTGCATTTTTTGGAACATTTTGTAAAATTTTAAATTTTTTTTGCAAATTTTTCAATTTATTTTGCAAATTTTTAAATTGTTTTTGCAAATATTATTTACAAACTATTTTTAAAATTTGTTTTTGCAATTTTTTTTTGCAAAATAAAACTTCCTATTTTTCCCCCTTTTTGGGACGAAACATGTCCCAAACATCATGTTTCGTCCCGTATTTTTTTATAATATTTTCTCGGTCTAAATTACTTTTTTAATTACAGACGAAACATCATGTTTCGTCTGTTTTTTTTTAATGAACTTATGCATTTTTTTGCCATTCGACGACTGCAGCGTTTCGTCGAATTGGATGGGCAAAATATGCATTTTGCCATTTTTTTATATTGAGCGACTGTGGATGCTCATAGAGGGGCAAGAGTGCAATTTCATTTTCTGGGTTTTTAAAACAGTGCCGGACAATATTAGGGTAGTTTTCTTGTTTTAAAATCTCAATTAAGATGATTTTATTTAATTTCCAAGTATAAGGATCGATATATGTAAAGATATATTTAAAAGAGGTATTTTGCAAATCTATTCAAAACCCTAATTACTTGGATTTCCGGCATATAAAGTGTGGGGTGCAGCCGTCTCTTAGCTGCACACCAGAAAAGGGATTTCTTTATTATTATTTTCTTGGAGTTTCAAAGCGAGGATCTTGGTTTTCTTGCGAAAGGAAGGATTTTCTTATTCTCTTTATTTTTCTTCGGTTGATTCTTCAATAAGGTGAGTGACATATGTTTGTTTTCTTATTGTTCTAAGCATGTTGTATGAGATGATTTATCTATTAGAAAGCATGTTAGATAATGGTATGAAGATACAATGAATTTTGATGAATAGATGAATTAAAAAATTGAATCTTTTTATGAAACTACACTATTGATGATTAAAACCCTAATTTGATTACTTGAGATTTGTTAACAACTTAATATAAATCATGAGTAGGATGTTTTCAATCATATTGTTGCTGATTTGAACATATATGTTGAGTTGTGTGATATTATTGCATGAAAGTAAACAAAATTGATTAAAAATGAACTTTACTGTGTATATGCATATATTGTCTGTTCTTGATATTCCAGTGGATAAAACTTGACTGGAACTTGTGGTGATTTGCTTATATATATGGGTATGTTGTTTTGTATTATATCTTTACTGATCTGATTACACAAATTAAGGTTGCATGATGATTGTTTCAAAAGTAAACAAAAACCTAAACTATACTGTGTATATACAAACATACACTCTGTTTTGGTATTTTTGATGAGTAAGAACTTGATTAATACATGTTGTATTGCATATATTTCATGGGCAACTGATGTGAGGGGTTGTGTATGTGCTTAATGGACTACAAGAGGGGTTTTGGGACAAAAGAATCAAGTTTTGAAGTATTAAAAAGGGGGTTGAGTTTTGGGCTGAAGCTTTCAGCCGAATTTTAGTTTTCATGATTTTTCAACGTTTTCAACTGAGATTTGATTTGTTTTAGCACTGAGGTGCTTCTGAACTTTATACTACATATATACAATGGATTCTTATGCTTAACCAATGCACAAATACACACTTACACACATTTGCATTTATATGTATATTGTTTTGAAGATTTTGTGGATTTTGATGGGGTTTTGATTGGTTTTCAATTGTTTTGATTTTGAGATAGTTTTGAACATTGCTCTACTCTTTATTGATGAAAATTTGAGGCTTCGGCTGAAGCAAGAATACACATAAACACACTTGCATATGTATATTGACCTATTTGAAAGAATTTTGTGAAAAATTACTCTTTTGAGATCTTGATATGTTTTGATGTATTTTAATAACTCCTATATGATATACATGATATGTTTTATCACCTCAGGAAATTTAATTTTGTTTTTACAAAGATTTATTCGAGTATCAGTCGAAACATGCACAAAACACACAACAACCCAACCTGGCTGTTTAGCAGGTCATGGTCGACCGTCATACCCCTAGTTTGAAAATCTTGAATTGACAGTTGATTGCTCTGTTGGAGCGGTCGATCGTCACTTGTTTCTTTTGGCTGTTTTGTTGGATTTTCTTCGTTTCTTTTAAACAGTTATTTCTTCGATATTATGGATTATTACTCTACTGTTTTAAATGACGTTTTACTACAGATTACATTATTTTACAGAGAGTTGTATTTTATTTAGAATAGAGTTTTAAATATTCTTATGACCTTATTAAGTGAGTTATATGTGTTTTCAAAAGAATTGATGTTTTGTGATATTCTACGACTTCAAAATATGGTTTTCCGTTATTTAATGTATTTAATATTTAATTTGAATTCTGGAATTTTATGAGCACATTAAATGCATTTGAATTTTTGTTGGTTTAAGAAGTTTTCTTCATATAATCGTTTTGATGGTAGATTTGTAAGTTTTATTGGAAGTTTTGGTATTGATATTCGTTTTGTGAATCTCTAGGAGTTGAGTGGGAGTCCTATAAACCGGCAGATGACATTTTGTGGATTTTGGACCAGTTGGGGTTATTGGGGTTATTTTGTGGAATTAAGTCTGGCAGGATACACTAACTCTAGGGAGGGAAAATTTTTGTGTTTTAATGTCACGCCCCGCTTCCCAACATACGGGAATACGAACACGTGACTGAGGCCCTGTGAATGATGTGAATACACCATTCATAAGCTGTACAGGTAACTCAACAACAAGATAACAAAACAAACCACGCATGCATGTAAAATCACAATATGATAACAAAAGTTATGACATATTCCATAACATAACCAACAGCTAGGAATAAAAAGTAATTACGGGACAAACACGCCCGGAATACAATAAAGAGTACATTAATAAAACATGAACTAAAGTAACATGATAATTAACAAGACTAAAATACTTGATCAGCAACACCTTCGGGTAACTCTCCATCCGGGCCTGCAAGTACATTATCACAAAAGAAGAAATAAGAAGAGGCCCGGTAATGCAAGTCACGGGCCGCAAGTAGTACAAGCTAACGGAACAAGTATAAAACGAAATAAGAAGTAGGAAAAAGATCATGGAGTCAAGAATCATGTAATAGGTAAAATATAACATGTAAACATGAGACATCATGAAACAAGTGGCATATAAAGAAGTAAGCAAGTAAACAAGTCAATATGAACATGTACATGTAATTGGATTATGCAAGTGCAAGTGTTAATTTCATGTCTTTTATTAACTTAACTAGTGCAACAATCATGCATCCTACATCACATATTTGATTTACGCAATCAAGTGAACGTTTAGACTTAGTGGTGGATTCTATAGGTTACGTACTCGGGAAAACGTGTAAATTATATCTTGTATCGAGATACATGCAATGTGGAACATGTTGTAATACCCCAGGTTTTCAACGAACCAGTCGACTGGTGGTTGAGCAATCGACTGGTACTGAATGACGTGTACGTGAGGTACACGGGATTTGAGGAATTTGAGAAGGATTTGAGAAATTTAGTCCCACATAGGAGGTTCACAAAAACTAATTTGAGTATAAATATAATTAGCTAATGATCAAGAGTCACCTAATTGGTTAACCACCTTTTGAGAGGCAGCCTGTGGTGGGCAGTTGTACTACATAGTATCTAATTTGTCTTCTAAAAATATTAAAATTGTCTGAGTATTGGGGCGGGGCGTTACATCTTTCCCCCTCTGTTTCCCAAACCCAACAGATAACATCCCCTCCCGTTCTCTCTCTCTCCCACTCTTCCTCTTTCTCCTCTGTTTCTCTACAAAACAGAGTACCCCCCACATTGCCCCGCCTCGTCTTCAACCTCCAGCCTCAACATCACCCTGTCGTTGCCACCATTGCAAGCCGAACCCCTCATCCCCGACCTTCGCCTTGCGCCGCCGTCGCTTCCCGACCGCGTCACACAGCACTGCCTTCCCCCTCGCCACGCAGTCACCGCCTGCCACTACCTCATCGACTCCACCTCTCCTCTTGCCCTCCTCGTTGATGCCGCTCCACCTCGTGCTCACCACATCCACCCCGTCGCTCAACCGCGTGCACCACCTCGAAGTCCTCCACCCTCCTCGCCGTTGAGCTTCCCCGATCGTCTTCTTCAACTGCTCCACCTCCGAGAACCCCCCGACTGCCGAGCCTCCTCACGTGCACCACCGCACACACCACCCATTCCTCCTCCTCTAGTCGACCTCCATCGAAGCACCCTCCGCTTGCATCCTCCTCGTGTTCCCTCACCGCCATCATCCCCGAGCTCTCTCGTCCTCCCGCTGTCACGACCACCTCAACGACCTTCCATCACCAGTGTCGCCAGTCCCCATCGCCTTCAGTCGAGCTGCCCACGCCCGGTCGCCGTTCACTCTTCCGCCGCCTCTCTCTCTCTCTCTGTCGCATTTGGGAAGAAGGTGAAGAACAGGGAATTGGTGTTGTGGGATCCTGTTCGGTGCTTGTGTGGGGATCCAATCTAAGTTTTACCGTGTTGCTGTTTGGCTATTGTGGAGTAGGGGATTAGTTTGGGGTGTTTGCTGTTTTGGAGAAGGGGTTGTTTTGCTGTGTTGGCTTTGTTGTGTTGATGTATCTTTGTGCACGTGTCTCCGTATCTTACACGTGCTTCGCTGCCTGGGATCCTAATCCCGTTATTCTTTTATTCGGTATCATCATCATCGGTTATCAGGCAAGTATCCACTTGTACAATTTGTTTGTTCTCGTACAAGCTTCCTTTGAAAAACACTGCAAGTATATTCATTAACTATTCGTTACAAATTCTAATTCGTATTCATCGATTTGGGCTTGAAATCTGTTACTATACAAAATCCGTTGATCCCGTATTCCTACATGATCATATGCATTACATGAACACGATTGATACACACATATGTACTTTTAGGATTATACATGATTATGTGCATGATTGTTTTACCCGTGATAGTATTTTGAATGCAGTTATATATGATTTCTGATTAAGTTTTATATATGCCATCGATCACATTGTAGTTACAACATTGTTTTATAAACCCTGACATGCTCCTGAACCAGACTTGTAATAGAAATTCGACCAAGTACATGATATTAAAACTGCATGTTTTTGCATCTCATGAGTTAGAACATGTTCCATGCATAATTCCTTGATATTCCATGATCATATCTTGATATCGTTCTCGTTGCATCATGATCATGTTGATTATAATAAAAGTAACAAGCCGGGGCATAAGGGGAAAGATTTAGTAGTGGACAATATAGAAGAGCGTACTCGGACGGGAGCTCGTGGTTTCCCGATGCAAGTTGCAAGTATACAAGTTGCAAGTTTGCAAAATTACAGGTTTACATGTTCACATTACAAGTTCACACTCTACATATGTAGTGCCCCGAATTTCTAATATAGTAACTTAGAAAATACGTGGCGCAATCCCATCATCAACTTCAATGTAACAATACGCATAGCCCAAAAACACAAATTATTTTATTCCAAACTTTTAATACAATAATCTTTTTCAAATGCAGCGGAAATACAAACACCTTGAGTTACAACATTCTTTTACAACACTTCTCTTTACAAAATTTACACAAGGCTCTATTACATCACTCTAACTCAAAACTATCTCAAGCATCCAACCTCCAAACTCCAAGCAACAACCTGCATCATATGAGGCTAGAGTCGAACCCTAACCCCCAAACTAAAGGGGTTAGCCATAAATGGTGTGAGTGATATAAACAACAAACATAAATAAACAATGAACATGATTTCTTAAGCAACATGTACTGAACAAAAATACATAAACTAAACATGTATTGTGAAGTAAGAAACGATAGGCGAGTACATGCATGAAACTAAGTCGAGAAACAATACCACCGATCAGATATCCTTCAAACAATCACTCTCAATACCCCAGATCGGATACCCGGTTATCAATCACTAACAGTGATTCTCACACCGCAGAATATACCCAACTATCACTAAATCTCAATACCACAGTTCGGATCCCGGTATTCAGTCACTCTCAACCCTGCAGATCGGATACCCGGTATTCAATCACTAACAGTGATTCTCACACCGCAGAATATACCCAACCCCAGAGTTTAATGACTCTCACACCGCAGAATATACCCAACTGTCACTAAATCTCAATACCACAGTTCGGATACCCGGTATTCAGTCACTCTCAACACTGCAGATCGGATACCCGGTATTCAATCACTAATAGTGATTCTCACACCGCAGAATATACCCAACCCCAGAGTTTAATGACTCTCACACTGCAGAATATACCCAACTGTCAATAAATCTCAATACCATAGATCGGATACCCGGTATTCAGTCACTCTCAACACCGCAGATCGGATACCCGGTATTCAATCACTAACAGTGATTCTCACACCGCAGAATATACCCAACCCCAGAGTTTAATGACTCTCACACCGCAGAATATATCCAACTATCAATCACTAAAAGAAAATACCACGGATCGGATACACGGTATTCAGTCACTCTCAACACCGCAGATCGGATACCCGGTATTCAATCACTAACAGTGATTCTCACACCGCAGAATATACCCAACCCCAGAGTTTAATGACTCTCACACCGCAGAATATATCCAACTATCAATCACTAAAAGAAAATACCACGGATCAGATACCCGGTATTCAGTCACTCTCAACACTGCAGATTGGACACCCGGTTATCAATCACTAATAGTGATTCTCAACACCGCAGAGTATACCCAACCCCAGAGATCAACGACTCTCACACCGCAGAATATACCCAACTGTCAATCAATCCCAATACTACAGATCGGATACCCGGTTATCAGTCACTCTCAACACTGCAGATTGGACACCCGGTTATCAATCACTAACAGTGATTCTCAACACTGCAGAGTATACCCAACCCCAGAGATCAACGACTCTCACACCGCAGATTATACCCGACTAACAATCACTCTCAATATGTCCATAATTCACTAATCCATCGTCAAACGATCAAAGGAGAAATCTCTCCACTCAACAATACCCAAGTCTTAATAAATTCCATAATCCAAATTCAATAATAAAATATATTGAAAACATATGTTCTATAGAAGAATAATATTTATAAGGGTAGGTTATAGACCCAAAACGTTTAAAGAAATAGTCGTTTAAAGAACATCAAAACACCTTAGAAAAGTATCAGTACCAGTCGACTACAAAAGGTCACCAGTCGAGTCGACTGTCCAGAGGGAAATCCAGTAATTTTAAGTAAATAAGTTAAGTACTATAAGTTGACTTATAAAAATCATAAGTTGACTTACCTACAATATAAGATGACTTATAAAAATCATAAGTTGACTTACCAACAATATAAGATGACTTATAAAAATCATAAGTTGACTTACCAACAATATAAGATGACTTATAAAAACCATAAGTTGACTTACCAACAATATAAGATGACTTATAAAACATAAGTTGACTTACCAACAATATAAGATGACTTATAAAAATCATAAGTTGGTTTACCAACAATATAAGATGACTTATAAAAACCATAAGTTGACTTACCAACAATATAAGATGACTTATAAAAATCATAAGTTGACTTACCAGATCATAAGTAAACTTATAAAACATAAGTCGACTTAAGGGAGACATAAGTCGACTTATAAGAACATAAGTCGACTTATAAAAACATAAGTCGACTTACCAAAGAGAAATTCTAGAAATCTTTAAGAAAATATTCTAAGTGTTATAAGTCGACTTGTAAAGTCATAAGTCGACTTAATATACAATATAGGTCGACTTAAAGGTCATAAGTCGACTTACCAGAGAAAAATCTACGATAACTTTGAAAAATAAATTCTAAGTGTACCAGTCGACTGAAAAGGGTCTAAGTCGACTGTCCAGAGCGGATTTTCGAGAAAAACTAAAGATACAACAACTGGGTCATACCAGTCGACTGAAAAGTCTATCAGTCGACTGTCGGACTTCAGTCTGCAAGGTTTTGGTTGTTCATGATAATCAAAATTAGGGTTTTCCAAAGCAATCATGGTTTACTAAAATAATTTGTATTCGAATAAAACGATAATCTCAAATAATCCTCATTATGGATACGTTTCCTCAAATCAACCAATATCTCAAAACTCAATTCTTATGTTCTAAACTCCTAATTCTTCCATTAGGATTTCTCAATACTGAATTTCTTCCACAACTCAAAACCAAAATCTGATTTGTAATCGCGAGATCCAGATTTTCATCCATCCAATCCCTTATTGTCATAATCATACTCAAATCTTAACATGCTTTCAAGCAATAAAGAATTCATTAATCAAGATCTACTAAACGTTCATAGATTTCACATACATAATACAAATAACAACTATTGCATCGTTCACATACAAGATACACTAAATAAACAAAGATGTCGAAACAAAACAACACAATCATTCACATAAATCAATCAACAAAACAAAGTTCATATCACTCACCTTTGAATTGAGAAAATCCACGAAAAGCCTTCCTTCTTGCTAGATCCAAAACTTCCTCTTGCTCTTCCAAAACAAATCTCAAAATTCTGTATTTTTAGTAATGACGGCTGGAAATGTCTATTTAAACAATCCGGAAATAGGTTTTATGGTTTTACGACAATTTTGCAAAATAATCCCTTCAAAATACAACTTTATACATATAGTTATATTCTTGGAAATTCCATCAAATTCATTTAAATTAGGATTTAAAAGTAAAATACACTCGTAAATCTCAATTGGTACTATTCAAAACGTCCAGAAAATATAATTTGCACTTTAACTCTTAAAAATGTCAATTTTGCAAAAAGGTCATTCTTTTCTCAAAAATTGCAAATAGGTCCAATTAATTTCAGAAAAATCTGGAAAAATAGTAAATAAATTCCAAATATTAAATAATGATTTTTCATGAAGAAAACTTAACTTTCAAACTTCTCAAGAAAGTATTTACACGTGTTCCGCACGTGTAAAAAGATAAATCTTTTAGAAAATATTTATTAAATCTCCAGAAAATCATTTAAATTCATTTTCAAATATTTAAAATAATATTTGAAAATACGGGGTTCTACAAGAGATGAAGAAGTGAACGGTGAGATATAACAATGTAATAAAAGTAATGGGGTGAGAAAATGGGGGTAGTTATGAGGTGGTGGGGGGACGTGTAGGTACGGGAATGTGATTGTGCAAAGTGGGGATACGTGAAAGAATTGTATACGGGTAAGCATATAGGATCGATCTGTACAAATATAGATGGGTATTGGGTTTGGATCCAACAAGATGGGGGTTTGGGTTTAGGGTTAGAGTCCAATAGGAGATGGGCTTGGGTTGGGCTCAGGTTAGATATTAACAAATAATAAAATCAAAATATGAAATTGGGCTTATAATAAATAGTTAAACAATTGGGCTTCGAATTAAATATTTAGACAATCGAATAATTGAATATTGGGCTTCATAAAAGTAGTTTTAATAATAATATTAATATTAGACTGGACCTAGGCTTCAAGAAATAATTAAATAAAAAGGATATATATATATATATAATTATAGAATGTAACAAATAATCGAATAAATAAATTGGTTTAAATAATTAACCAAAAAATAAAAGATTCAACATTTGGGTATCGTATCAAAAATCATAGAATGAAAAATAATTTAGGTTGAAAATCGATAATCATTTTAGAAGAATTAGTTACAAGATACTAAGAATTTGAAATACGGAAAAATACTTGAAAAATACGTATTAACGGGAACATGGATTACAAATCCTACCCACCTTACAACTAAATTTCGTCCTCAAAATTTGCGTAGGTGGTACATAGGACAGAGCAAGTGTAACACCCAAAAGATTGAGAAGCAAGAAACAATGAAGAGAAACGAGTGGTGATGACACCGAGATCAAATAAGACATAAGCAAGGAATAAGTGAACTAAGATAATACCTAAGGTTGATTCCAGGAATATAATTGAAAATGTGCATGTACAAGAAAGTATGCAGAAATAAGTGATGTAAGGAAAAGACGGGAAGAAGACAAAATAACGAATTGCAATATACCTGCGACAATACCTTCAGCTGTCTCTGCTTCTTCCGCGATCAAGTTGTAGGCCTGGCCTCTCCCAGGAGCTGAAGCCCTCTGTCCATAGACTTTTTGCTACGGTGGGAGCGGTGGTCCTCGAACTGGTGCTCTCTGCTGGACCGACCCTCCGGCGACTGGAGCAATTCTCGCCTGTGGACATTCCCGGAGTACATGGTCATGAGATCCACAAGCAAAGCATTGGTGATTCGCCAACCTACAGTCTTTATGTATGTGACCAGTTTTCTGGCAATAATCACAAACCACATTTTTTCTCAAGGCAGCAGGTGGATAGGGCATTGGCCTTGCAGTAGGAGCCGGGGCTGGCCTCCGAATTGGCCCACCAGTAGGCCTAGCAGCAGCAGCAGTGTAACGCCTCGTCCCAATACTCAGACAATTTTTCTTATTTTTAGAAGACAAATTAGATACTATGTAGTACAACTGCCCACCACAGGCTGCCTCTCAAAAAGTGGTTAACCAATTAGGTGACTCTTGATCATAGGTAATTTTATTTATACTCAATTAATTTTTGTCTACTTCCGATATGGGATTAATTTATACAATTCACTACTCAAATTTCCGTGCACATAGTGTACACGTCATCCCTATATAACAATACACCATTCTGATTTCCTTCCCCAAATTCCAAATCCGAGGGCCCCACATGTGACCATGACGTCATCATCTTCAAATAACCCAACAACACGTTAACTTGTGCTTTCAATTCTTACTGTGGGCCCCCATTCACCATTACCTTCTCTTTCTCCCATTTTTATTTAAATTACAAATCATACCAATCCCCCATTATTTATATATATTATTATATATTATATTTTTCGAAAATACGGGGTATTACATACACCCCACCTTTAGAAATCAGCGTCCTCTTGCCTCTCAAAAGGTGATTAACCAATTAGGTGACTCTTGATCATAGGTAATTTTATTTATACTCAATTAATTTTTGTCTACTTCCGATATGGGATTAATTTATACAATTCTCTACTCAAATTCCCGTGCACATAGTGTACACATCATCCCCATATAACAATATACCATTCTGATTTCCTTCCCTAAATTCCAAATCCGAGGGCCCCACATGTGACCATGACGTTATCATCTTCAAATAACCCAACAACACGTTAACTTGTGCTTTCAATTCTTATCGTGGGCCCCCATTCACCATTACCTTCTCTTTCTCCCATTTTTATTTAAATTACAAATCATACCAATCCCCCATTATTTATACTAGTATCATGCACGTGGAGGAAGAAGGAAAAAGATAAAAAAAAACCTACCAACACGTGCGCTACACGTGTTTACTAACATACAAAAAAGAATAAAAAATTGTTTATTTGTTTGGAACCCCATCTCTCCCATTATAATAGTTATAGATATATATTATTATATATTATATTTTTCGAAAATACAGGGTATTACAAGCAGGGTGCTGAACAACCGCTGAGCAGCATTCCTCCTCTTGCGGCTGTGTTCCTGGGCCCTAGCCGCCTCAAGAACATCGGTATATGTGTGGAGTTGGAGAGCAACCAGATGGTCCTGGATATCATAGTCTAGCCCCATCAGAAATCTCCAAGCTCTGTCCTCTTCGTTAATCACCAAGGCTGTGGCGAAATAGCTGAGCCTGGTGAACTCCACGACATACTCGTCCACGGATCGAGTTCCCTATGTCAGCAAAGTGAACTGTTGTTCCATCTCAATCCTGGAGACGTTCGGGAAGAACTTCGTTAGGAAGCTCTCCGTGGAGGTAGCCTAAGTAATAGGCCTGACCAGTCTCTCAACCTCAGCTCTCCACCAGATGTGGGTGATATCCATCAGCTGGATGCTAACAACATCCACTCGGTCTTGCACTGGACCTATGTATTGTGGGATGCATAGGATCTGACAAGTATGCATTAGAGAGTCAGCATATAACATTGATGTTTTCTGTTTTTTCCTACACTTGACACTTAGTCTAGTTTCACTTGATGTTTCCATATTTTATTTATTTTTATTTCATATTCCATTATTATTATTGTTGATATATGCTGATTATGACTTTATCCGTTATGCTTTATTTATGTTGCATTTCTTTTGATGTCACTTACACCGCTATGGCTGACCCCTGTAGTTTTGGGGGTTAGGGTTATCTCTAGCCTCATATTTACAGGTAGGTGCTTATGGCATTAGGATTTGGATGCATGTGTTAGAATGATAATTTGGCTTATGTAAATTGTAAAAGATGTGTTGTAAAAGAAAAGATTGTAATTCAAGGTGTTTTGTTTTTCCGCTGTGTTTTGTAAAGATTAATGTAATAAAAGTTTGAAAAAAATTTATTGTGTTTTGGCTATGTTTACTATTACAATTGAGGTTGATGCTGGAAATTGTACCACGTATTTCAGAGATATCATATTGGAAATTCGAGACGCTACAGGGAATTCGTCGGGATGTTGGAAGACTTCGGGAGTTCGACGGGATCTGAAATTAGTTGCAGGTGAGGGGATTCGGGTTACAGTGGAGAGGCCTGCTGTGGTCTTCGGGAGTTGGAGTAGGAAGATGTTGGATGGAGTTTGGGTATAGGGCTTTACAGGAGGAGTCAAGTTTCCTGGAATGGATCTAGTTGCCGCCATGGATGGCAGTGTGCTTGGTTTGAGATGAGGAGGATGAGGAAGGAGATGAATAGGGTTGGGGAGTGAGGAAAAAGAAGAAGAGTTACTTTGCCATGGCTGTTGTTGGGTTTCGTTGGGGGTTTCAGATGGGAAAGAGAGAAGGAGGTGATGGGGTTTGGTTCATGGCAGCAAGGAGATGGAGATTGGCGGCTGATGGAGGGAGAAAGAGATAAGGGTTTTGATTAGCAGTAGATGGATTAGAGATTAGGGATTAGGAATTAGGGTTTGTGATTAGGAGTTGATTGGGATCTTTCAGAATTAGGAGAGGATGGTGACGACGGGAGGTGGAGTAATTCTGATGAAGACGGGAACCACTCCACCTCGATAACGAGGAGAAAATAGTATATGCCTTATAGGAGTAGAGGCTCTGATACCATGTGAGATTCGAACCTGGGTTGTTCTGATACCATGTGAGAATTAGGGATAGGAAGGAAAACTTTATTATTTATTATTGATTGAATAAACTGAGTACAATATGTCTCATATATATAGGAGAGAAAGGAATACTAAACTGATACATAATCAATATGGGACTAGGCTAATATCTAATCCAATATATTATCTAACAATGACATAATCTCGATTGCATTAGGACATCTATGGAATTTAAGAAACAAGGAGATCAAGTGATTCAATTGAGAATTGAAGCATCTCATTCTATTTGTGTATAGGGTTGACTAATATAGTTTATCACACGAAAGAACAAATTTTATAATAATTTAAATTTTGTAAAAAAAAAATGATCTTCTAAAATAATTAACAAATAAAATAAGATGATCAATATTCGAAAGGGTAAATGGGTAATAGGTCGGATTAATTTCTTTACGTACCCTTTCCCTACCTGATTTTTATATGATTAACAAAATTTTACCTACTCCTTACTTTATTTTTTTATATGGGTAAGAAAATTAGCTTGTAGGACTTTAGTAGGACTACAAAATGAGACGGTTTGTTATTCAAAACAACTAATAGCTTCCTAACCTTACCCTTACCCTTACCATAGGGCAAAGGGATGCACCCTTACTGTAATACCCCGTACTTAAGCGGGTATATATATAATATTATATAGAAATATATAATAATATAATATATATATATATATATATATTATTATTATTATATAATAATAATAATAATAATAATAATAATAATATATGAGTGAGAGAAGGTGGTGGTGTTAGATGTTTTATTTATTTTCCACTTAATCAAATGTAATAATTAATTTGATTAATTAATTATGTGGACAAATATGTGATCCATTTAAATGGAAAGTTACAACTAATTAAAGAAACTTCCCCATGATTTATGTGATCCATTTAAATGGAAAGTTACAACTGATTAAAGAAACTTCCCCATGATTCTCTCCCATCATTTTAGGAAACCACCCACTATTTTTGCAATTATCATAACTACTCTATGATGGCTAGAGTAGTATAAAGATGAAAATGAAAAGGTCACCAAATTCACTCTCTCATACAATTCTGATATACACCATCTAAAGTGAGAAAGGAGAGTTTGGAACCAAAATTGAGATTGACAACATCAAGAGGCTTTTGGCGAAAACGGTTTCAGGCTTTAAACGACAATGGCTGGAGGTACGATTATCGATTTCATTTTATCGCTTCCGTTTCCATTCATGTATATTCATATGGCGATTAGAGTATACATGAAAATTTGTATTTTTTGTTTTGTCTTACATTTGATTTACATAAAGTGGTTTTGACTTGAACATTGGTATCAGAGCCAAAAACTTATCTCTGCCTTACTTGTTATTTCATTTCACAAAAGAAATAACTAGAATATATTGAATTGACTCCTTCTAATGCCGAGTACTTGAACATTAATTAATATAATTTATACAGTGACAAATATATGTACTGTCTAACTAACAGTACACTTCTTTATTCGATCGTAATTCATACGTGTCACTGTGTTCTATTAATTAACGCTAAAAATCAAAGTTCATATGATGCTTTCAGTTGAAATTGACATAAAGTAGTACTGGTACAGTTGAAAAATGATAAGTGTCATCGTGTTGAAATGAAAGTTTTTTTTTTTTTTGAAACTAATGCTAGTGGTTATTCTTTTGTTCTTGCTACCAGTATCATGTAGATAAATGAATTTGGTCAACATTATGAGGTGTACAATTAAAGCACTTTACAGAATTTGCTTCTTTTAATTGTACATGATCAAATTATTAAAGAAAATATATCGAGTGATTTGTTAATTTTAATAATTGGAGAGTAGCCACAGCATCTCTAGTTATTTAAAATTTCTTATGAAATCACATATGGAAACTAGACATTAATTTGTAATTAATCATATGTAATATGATGAAATATGCCCACATGAAATTTTATTATATTTGTATGATTAATTAGGGTGAAATATTGAATTATGTTCCTTAATCTACCCACAGGAATTAAGTAATGAATATGGTTTAATAATTTTATCATACAGTTATGAATCTAATTTTGAGTAGGACTTTAGCCCACAGGCAGGTTTTATGTCACTAGATTCATATTGTTATTCACGATTTGCATTGGTAAAACATGATAAAGTTAAGTCTCAAATTTTTGTTTACAACCATGTATGTATATTTCTTTGCAGCAATTTTATCCGGGAACATTTCTGATGTCAATTGTGACATTCCTGAATTAAATGGTGATAACTATAAGGTGTGGAAAGAAAGAGTGCTTCTGCAATTGGGGTGGATGGATATTGACTATGCTATTCGGAAAGACGAACTCCCTAGTATAACTGAGACTAGCACTCCAGTTGCAGTTGATCTTTATGAAAGGTGGGAGCGATCTAATCGCCTCTCAGTTATGTTCATAAAGACCAAACTTTGTGCTAGCATTCAGGGTTCTGTCGATAAGCATACTAAGGTTAAAGATCTCCTTAAAGCCATTGATGAGCAGTTTGTAGATTCTGACAAAGCTCTTGCTAGCACCTTAATTATGAGGTTTTCATCCATAAGGCACAATGAGTTTAAGTGTGTGCGTGATTATATCATGCGCATGAGGGATATTGCGGCCCAACTTAAGGATTTGGAAGTTACCATGTCTGAATCTTTCCTAGTACATTTCATTTTGTGCACTCTCCCTCCACAATATGGCCCTTTTAAGATCTCTTATAATACACATAAGGATAAATGGTCAATTAATGAACTTATGACCATGTGTGTTCAAGAGGAGGGCAGATTGTGGATGGAAGAGGGAGAAAAGGTGAACCTTACTACTGCTTCTTCTTCAAAGAAGAGAAAGGATCACATTAAGGAAAAGGGAAAGGGAAAGCTTTCAGCAAACCAAGGCATAAAGAAGGAGTCTACGTGTTTCTTTTGTAAAAAGAAGGGACACATGAAGTTTAAGACTTGGCTTGAGAAGAAAGGTAATTTTCTAGCGTTTGTTTATGAATATAATATGGTTAATATTAATTATAATACATGGTGGATTGACTCTGGTACTACAATCCATGTTTCGAATACCTTGCAGGGTATGACAAACCTAAGGAAACCGATGGGAAGTGAATACTACATTTATTCGGGTAGTCAGACCAGTTCACATGTGGAGGCCGTTGGGACATGCAGTTTAATTTTAAGTAGTGGTTTTAGTTTGCATTTAGAAAAGACGTTTTATGTACCAGGTTTCACTAGAAACTTGATTTCAGTTTCAAGACTTGTACCTTTAGGAATTTCCTTTAGTTTTTCAGATTCTGGTTTCAGTATTTTCAGAAATTCTGAAGTTATTGGATATGGTATTTTGTCTGATGGTTTATATCGTCTTTGTTTGCAAAATGATATTACTAATAGTTCTATGCATGTTAATACTGGGTTAAAAAGATGTATTATAAATGAGGACTCCTCTATTTTGTGGCACCGGAGATTGGGACATATCTCCATTGAGAGAGTTAAGAGATTGGTAAAGGATGGAGTACTTGGTACTTTAGACTTTACTGATTTCGATACTTGTGTTGGTTGCATTAAGGGAAAGCAAACTAATAAACACAAAATTGGTGCCAAAAGGAGTTCAAACCTATTAGAGATCATACACACGGATATTTGTTGTCCAGACATGAACGCTAATGATCCGAAATACTTTATTACCTTCATAGATGATTATTCACGATATATGTATCTTTACTTACTTCGTTCTAAAGACGAAGCTTTGGATGCCTTTAAATTGTTTAAGGCAGAGGTACAGAAACAATGTGATAAGCACATTAAGATTGTGAGATCAGATAGAGGTGGAGAGTACTACAGTAGATACACCGAGAACGGACAAGCACCAGGTCTATTTGCAAGATTTCTTCAAGAGCATGGGATTGTTGCCCAATACACCATGCCTGGTTCTTCAGATCAGAATGGTGTAGCAGAAAGAAAAAATCGAACCTTAATGGACATGGTGAGAAGTATGAGGAGTAATGTTAAACTTCCATCATTTTTATGGGTAGAAGCTCTTAAGACGGCAGTGTACATATTAAACTGGGTTCCTTCCAAGGCCGTCTCAAGGATGCCTTTTGAGCTATTCAAAGGATGGAAACCGAGTTTGCAACATGTACGCATTTGGGGATGCCCGTCTGAGGTGAGAGTGTACAACCCACAAGAGAAGAAGCTAAACCCAAGGACCATTAGTGGGTATTTCATTGGATATGCTGAAAGGTCTAAGGGTTATAGATTCTATTGTCCGTCTCATAATACCAGGATTGTGGAATCAAGAAATGCTAAATTTCTTGAGAATGACTTGATTAGTGGGAGTGATCAATTTCAGGACATTGTTCCTGAAAAGGATTATGATCAACTTCCACCCACTGTTTCAAGTGACAAGTTGATTGTCATTCACGTACCTCAAGCTAAACTGCGTGTTAGACAGCCAACTATTGAGGTTCCACAAGTTGACAACAATCTAATAGATCATGATGGTAATGAGGAACAAACAATTCATCCTGAGGATGAACAAGTTCCATTGAGGAGATCTACTAGAACAAGGAAATCAACTATTTCTGGTGACTATTTAGTGTATCTGCAAGAATCGGATTATAATATTGGAGCCGACGATGATCCTATGTCATTTTCACAAGCCATAAGTTCTACAGATTCAAACTTATGGATGAATGCCATGAAAGTTGAGATGGACTCTATGGCATCTAACCGAGTTTGGGATCTTGTCGAGTTGCCAAATGGGGAAAAAGCCATTGGATGCAAGTGGGTCTTTAAAATAAAGAAAGACTCACATGGCAACATCGAGAGACATAAAGCTAGACTTGTTGCCAAAGGGTTCACTCAAAGGGAAGGAATCGATTACAACGAGACTTTCTCTCCTGTATCAAAGAAAGATTCTTTCCGAGTGGTAATGGCATTAGTAGCTCATTTTGATTTTGAGCTACACCAAATGGATGTGAAAACGGCATTTCTCAATGGTGATTTAGAGGAAGAGGTTTATATGAAACAACCTGAAGGATTCTTCTCTAAAGAGGGTGAGCATTTGGTTTGTAAGCTTAATAAATTCATATACGGGTTGAAACAGGCTTCCCGACAATGGTATGTGAAATTCTATAAAGTGATTACTTCATTTGGGTTCGAAGAAAATGTTATGGATCAATGTATATACCTTAAGGTCAGTGGGAGCAAGATTTGTTTCCTTGTGTTATATGTGGATGATATTTTGCTAGCAACCAATGATAAAGGGTTGCTATATGAGGTGAAACGATTTCTTTCAAGTAACTTTGATATGAAAGATATGGGCGAGGCATCTTATGTCATCGGCATAAAGATCCATAGAGAGAGATCTTGAGGCATTTTGGGTTTGTCTCAAGAGGCCTATATCAACAAGGTCTTAGAAAGATTCGGTATGAAAGATTGTTCACCAAGTGTAGCACCCATTGTGAAAGGTGATCGGTTCAGTTTGGACCAATGCCCCAGGAATGACATTGAAAGGGAACGAATGAAAAATGTTCCATATGCTTCAGCTGTTGGTAGCATTATGTATGCTCAGGTCTGTACTAGACCCGACATTTCATATGCCGTTGGAGTATTAGGAAGATATCAGATTAACCCAGGCATCGATCACTGGAAGGCTGCGAAGAAAGTAATGAGGTACCTTAAGGGTACTAAGAATTACATGCTTATGTATAAGCGGACTGATAGTCTTGAGGTGGTAGGCTACTCCGATTCTGACTTTGGTGGCTGCAATGATTCATGTAAATCCACATCAGGATATGTGTTCATGCTAGCTGACGGGTTTATATCCTGGAGGAGTGCCAAGCAGACCTTGACAGCCACTTCTACGATGGAAGCTGAGTTCGTTTCTTGTTTTGAGGCTACCTCACATGGTGTATGGCTGAAAGGTTTCATATCTGGGCTAAGAGTTGTTGACTCTATTAGCCGACCGATAAGAATGTATTGTGACAATTCAGCTGCTGTCTTTATGGCTAAGAATAATAAGAGTGGAAGTCGAAGTAAACACATAAACATAAAATATCTAGCCGTAAAGGAACGTGTGCAGAAAAAGAAAGTGATCATTGAGCACATTAACACTGAATCGATGATAGCTGATCCCTTGACTAAAGGCATGCATGTTAAAGGATTCAAAGATCATGTAATCATGATGGGACTTGGTTTCATTATGTAGCACATTCATTGTGTTTGTCTGAAACTTTCATTTAGTTGGATTATTTCTCATTTGGAATTGTGTACGTACTTATTTTGGTTATTTTGTTGAGAAATATCATTATATTTGACCAAGAGTAAACATATGGTCTACTCATTAAGTTAAGTGTGAGTGGTGAAAGACTAAGTATATTGTGATACATGGAAGATTAATTCTTGCTCTTAAAGAGAATTAGTCGCCATGATTCGTATACGGAGTCTCTCTCGTTAAATGGATCAAGTGGGAGAATGTTAGATGTTTTATTTATTTTCCACTTAATCAAATGTAATAATTAATTTGATTAATTAATTATGTGGACAAATATGTGATCCATTTAAATGAGAAGTTACAACTAATTAAAGAAACTTCCCCATGATTTATGTGATCCATTTAAATGGGAAGTTACAACTAATTAAAGAAACTTTCCCATGATTTATGTGATCCATTTAAATGGAAAGTTACAACTGATTAAAGAAACTTCCCCATGATTCTCTCCCATCATTTTAGGAAACCACCCACTATTTTTGCAATTATCATAACTACTCTATGATGGCTAGAGTAGTATAAAGATGAGAATGAAAAGGTCACCAAATTCACTCTCTCATACAATTCTGATAAACACCATCTAAAGTGAGAAAGGAGAGTTTGGAACCAAAATTGAGATTGACAACATCAAGAGGCTTTTGGCGAAAACGGTTTCAGGCTTTAAACGACAATGGCTGGAGGTACGATTATCGATTTCATTTTATCGCTTCCGTTTCCATTCATGTATATTCATATGGTGATTAGAGTATACATGAAAATTTGTTTTTTTTGTTTTGTCTTACATTTGATTTACATAAAGTGGTTTTGACTTACAGGTGGCCTATAAGATTTCTATAGGCTATGGGATTAAAAAGGATTTGTTGATGAGCCTATAGAATTACTATGGGGCATATATAATACCCCGCAAAATAGCATATAGCTATTTTGCATCGTAATCTGTGCACAGTTGAGAATTGCACATGATTATGTATTTTTCTAATAATAATTGATCTTAATTGAGAAATTTCATATATATTACATATTCTGAACCCGATGAGGTATATTCGGGATATCTTCTTAATTAAACTGGATGCATTGTCCCGATTGTTTAAACGAGACAATCTTTGGGAAAATAATGTTTTCTAACATATATTCTTATATTTTATTTTACAAATAAATATTTTGTTTGTATATGGAGGTACATATACATATATGAATTTATGTATATTGTGATTGGATTGTATATGATATGACATGTATACTTGTATGCATTTTACAAGTATATGTATATGTGTATATTATTAATATATATTGGTACGTATACATATGTAATTGAATTGTATTGAAGAAGATTTTACAAATACATACATATGTATAATTGGAGTGTTTATATATATATATATATATATATATATATATATATATATATACACACACACACACACACACACACACACACACACACACATACACATTGTATTGTAGGGGTGTATAAGACACACACCAAATCAAATAGAATCCTCCAATTCTATTTCCCTTCCCATTTTTCTTCTCCTCATCCCCACCGACCAAACTCCTTCCCCTTCTCTCACAACCACCGAAACCCAATTCCTCCATGGCCGAAATCCAAGCTCTTCATCCCCATCTCATTTTTCATCTAAAATCTCCACATCCATCTTCTTCTACTTCTTCTACTCTCCATCTTCTTTTATTTTATCAAAAACCCATAGCAAGAGAGATTCTTTTTGTAATTGTAGTAGAAGAAAGTGTATAAGAGAAGGAGAAAGAGTTGTGGAGCTTCTACAAAAACAAGGAGCAAAGGAAGGGAGCAAGCTACAAAAAAAAAGATGGGCGATTATCTAAAACTCTAAAGATTAGTTTTTTTGATGTGTATGTGATTTTTAACATGTGGTAGTAGCTAAGAAAATTTTGATTATTATGTGTGAAGAAATTGACATGCTAAGAAAAGGATAGTGGTATGGTAGAACAACTCTTTCATGATGCTTTTGTTAAAGAACAAGTATAAGTATGCGAGTTTGGGAATTTCTCTCTCAAACGGTTTGGAATTTTAGACTTAAATTTGTAGGGCCTGATATTCTATGTATCTAGATCTCCCATGAATTTTTTCAGAATATTTTGAGGCCATTTGATAGCCTAAACATTTCCTCAAATTTCGGACAGAGAGCAGTCGAAAAAGCTGCTGATGTATGAGATTTGTTATGTCTCTCCGAAATCATAACTCAGTATTAATGGGTTAATTTGAGCTGAAATTTTTTATAGATGCTCTTGTATATGTCTAAAGCCATAATATTAAATTTCATAATTTTCTAAGAATATTTGATACCTCAAAGAAATTCTAAGTTACAACTCGTCTGGATATTATAGCTGAAGCTGTCTGTTTTTAGATTGAAGTTCATCTAGTCATGGCTACTTGTGTGTGCATGATTTTGCCTTGAAATTTCTGCAGTAGATTTTGGTATGAGCCTAATTCATGATTCTCAAATTTTATTATTTTTAGATGAGGTTTCAAAAATAAATAGTGTGAAGTGGTAAAGACCCTGTTTGGAATGCAGCTGAATTTTTGTGCTATGTTTGAGGAGTTATAACTCTTTGTGTAGTTTTAATCTGGATGCAATTTTTGGACACAATGAAATGTTATATGTTTAGTTTCAGAATCTCAAATTTCATGATCTTTGGACTTAGGGTTGATTTGTTATAGAATTTCAAAGTAGACCAGGTTCAGCTGAGTACAGATTGACTGATCTGTGAAGATGTGTAAATCTGGAATTTTGGGTTAAGAATTTGGAAGATTGGTCAACTAGAGATTTGTTGTAGGGGGTCATAGATTTCCAAAACATCTGGAATTATGTAATTTCAGTTTGTAAGTTGAAAGTTATGATTTTCCTAAGACTGAGACAGACCCAGTCTTGTTGAGACCCTATCTGTTGAATAAATCAATTCTTTCCCTGAATGTGCACCTGTTAGAGATTGGTGTTTTTGAGGACCTTAATCGATGAATCTGAGGATGTGTTCAACTAGGAAGTTGTAGTAGACACTCCTACCTTTCCATAGAATCTAGAATCGAGTAATTTTGATGAGTGAGCAAATTTTTATGCTATTGGAAAAGTGCAGCATTTGCATTTAAGAATGTACATATGAGAGTATATGGAATTTTTAAAGTATCAAGATGATTGAATTTGAGGAAATGGTTAACTAGAGCTTGGTAGTATGGGTTCTTAGCTTCCTAGAATGGGTAATATCAAGCAAATCCGAATTATATATTAGAAGTTATGGTGGTTACAAGTTTAGCAACCTGAGGTCTTGATCGACGTCAAGCTTATGTTAACTCAGGGGACTAGAGTTCCATAAGGAATTTGAGAGAGTTTTCAACTAGGGGATTGCATTAGAGCCTCTTATCCTTCTAGAAAACCTGATTTCGTTGGATTCTGATGAACGTAGTTTGAGTCGCAGCAACTAGTATTTGCTTGAACTGCTTAATTTTGGAAGATCGAAACAGAAAATCTCTGTATACTGCAGTATGATGATTATGAGCTATTGAGTTTAAGATGTTTTAAGCACTTCATGGAACTTAGAAAAGATCTCGTGCTTAGTACTCATGGAGGATACATAAGTGAGTTGAGAGAATAGCTTTATGGTCAATTTATTGTGTATGGCTTGTAGCTAGTATAGCTGGGAGCTAGTTTAGATTGTGATACCCTAAGACTATCACCCAGTTGGAAAGTATGGTATTGCTATTTATTTTTCCACCTCATAAGATAGTGATTTTCTTGTGCGCCGTCAGTTTGTTTACCGAGAGAAGTTGACCGCGGGCCGGGATACTGTATGAGAACTAAGGCGGAGGTGGTGGCGAAAGATGGAGACCAGATTGCCGGTGTTTAGGGGTTGATAGGCTAGGTTATCTGCCTCTTCTAGAATATATTGATGCCTAGGTCTGTCAATGATTGGATATTAGTAAATTATGTGTATTTCACTTCTATTTCTGGGTGTGAGGCACTCCTTTGGGCACCGTTGTACTGCTTGCTGAGGGTCGCGGGCAGGGGACCTTAGGTCAAAGACCTACAGAGGTGTTCACAAACGATGAATGTCGGTTCGTCGTGATTGTGATTAGTTATTTTTGATAGGACCTGTTGGGCTTAATCATTCTTTAGACACTATGCATGATTTGACAACTCGCATGTTTAGCACAATGCTATTTCATATTGTGTTTCGTTACTTTTTGCTTGAAGGAAAGTTGATGCTAGGGATGATTCCCTATAATTCAACTTGTTCTAAAGGCCAGCACTAGGCGGTGATAACCAAGGTTGTCTCTTACTGTCATTAGGGATACGTGCTGCGGTGCGTATCTCGCACTGTTAATTCCTGAAGTGCCGTGGTAAGAACGGGAGCTTCCTGTCGGATAGGGGGCTTAGTCCTTTGAGGCCGTCATGTGCTTATGTTGAGTGGACACGAACGAACCATGGGACTGCTGTCCCAGGGATCTTCGGCGCCATAGATATGCGGGTACGTATCTGTAAGATCGTCACGACATTTGGTGTGATCTGATTTGGGGCACTAGTGGCTAACAAAACACCACTATATTTAGCAGTAATAACTGTAGGATTCACCAGTCACGATTGTATCTATCAGGTTCAGGTTGAGTACAATAGTAGAATGTTTTGCATGACGAGGGTTTGAAACCCTGAAATTGGACGATACCACTTAATCTGGAGCATATGTAGTATGAGATGCATGTGTATCCAAAGTCTTGCTGACACTAGATTAAGTGCATCCATTCTGTACTCTGTGTTTTGCATTAGACTTCAGGTCATGACATACACGAACACTAGAAAATTAGGATGCACGTTTCTTTTCCATTCAAGGTAGTTTGTGACTGCAAGTTGGAGATCGTTGTTTTCTTATCAGTATTGTGTCAGTAGAATTACTGACGTGCCCACTTAATTAGGTACTGGATACCGGGTCGCGAGTATAGGAGAACCCAAGGCAAGCAGGGCATCCAAGTGGAGTGGCAGTGTACACGCCTATCATTCGAGCAGATGCTGGAATAATCAGAGTCGCGCAGCAGAAGACTCAAGCCGAAGAGCAAGTCTCAGGGGAGCAGATCGACCACTCAGCGGAGTTTCAACAGTGACCAATTGATTACCATTTTGGAAGACAGCTGACAGCTTCACCAAAGGAGTCTGATTATTTGTAACAGTTGTAATGAGTAAATGTAATTTGTATTCCTTGTTCAATGACAAGATAGTATTTATAACTAATGATGTAATAACTCTGATGGCAATAAAAGTTTTTAATTTTCCGTACTTTTACTGTGTTGAGATGCATTTGAAAGCAAAGATCCTGGTTGTGTCACGAATGTCCGGTAACGAAAATCCGGGGCGCTACAGCTTATGTCATGTTATGGCATTAAATGAAGAAAATGAATGGAATGGGAGTTGGGTGTTGTGCATGCTGATGTGGGAGTTGGGGGCGTGGACTTAGTTCCATATCGGAGGAGATAAGGGGAGAGAGTGTGTGTATATAGGATTAACCAAGTGATAAATGTACCTAATAGGTATATCCCCCTTTTGATGGTACATGTGGTGGGCATGGCTAGAGTTTTTTGTCCGTTCTTTTGCGTGCACAGCTAAGCCGGGCTCGGAGCGTTACAAATGGTATCAGAGCCGACTTTCGACACCGAGTGTGCAAGATGTACGCCTGAGATGGAGCGAGGTTAGGATAGGTCGCACGGGTAGGGGACTGTACAACTAGCAGAATCAGGGTAATTATCTCTACATCGGCTAGAAAGGGATCCTGGATCATGTTGTAAGTCCCGGGCTCAGCGAGGACGTTGAGTTCTTAAGGGGGGTGTGTGTAACACCTCGTACTTAAGCGGATATATTCATAATATTATATTAGAAATATATAATAATAATAATAATAATAATAATAATAATAATAATAATAATAATAATAATAATAATAATAATTATATATATATATAGGGTCGCCTTCAGTTGCGAACTCCTGTCTGCGAACTCCTCGGGAGATCGTTGGATCCAAAATATTCCATCGAATGGCTGTGATTGAAGGCGTTCTCTTCTCAGTTATCTGTGGGGGTAATTTGGTCATTTCATATAACAGGTCATTACCCCCTCACTCTCTTTCGTTCTCCTCTAATCTCAGATCGAAATTGAGCCCCTTTCTCTCTTTCTTCGCGAAACCCTAACTCTTGTGTGCGAACTCTTCGTGCGACCTCCTCTTTCTCCTCGAATCTCAGATTAAAATTGAGCCTTCTCTAGCTTCGCTAAACCCTAACTCTTGTGTGCAAACTCTTCGTGCGAACTCCTCCTTCCAAATTGGTAACCTCCCACCCCCCCCCCCTCTTCGCCCCCCCCGCAAAACCCTAGTCCTCTTCATTCCACGACGAAACCGTACCTCCGACCGCCCCCTACTTTCTCTAATCGTCTTGGCCCATATCGAAACCCTAGGGTTTCGATCAGGTATTAATTTTTTTTTGTTCCGTTTTTCTTTTTTTTGCTTGAATTTGTAGGAATGAGGTATTTTTTTAAGAAAGAGCTAATGTTTTGTTTGAATTTTTAGGAAGCATTTGAGCTTCACTGAGTCTTTCTTCATGGCTTGATTCCGACTATGGATATATTTTTTAAGAGAGAGCTAATTGAGGGAAGTGTTTGATTCTGACTATTCCTTTTTTAAATTTTAATTGCTTACTTTATTGCATGTTGGTATAGGCAGTGATGACAATCTAGAATTTACAAGCATTTGTAGGCATTTTGCTGCTTCTTCTGTTTGTGTAATTTTTTTTTAAGCTAAAGTTGAAACTTTTTTACTTAAACCTGAAACTGAAACAAAATTTTGTTTAGCTGAAATATGAGTTGAAACTGAAACAAAACATGAGTTGAAACTGAAACTAGTTCCAACGAAAGAGAGAGAGAAGGGGCTCGATTTCGATATGAGATTAGAGAAGAATGAAAGAGAGAGAGAGGGGGTAATGGCCTATTATATGAAATGACCAAATAACTGAGAGGAGAAAGCCTTCAATCACAGCCATACGATGGAGTATTTTGGATCCAACGATCTCATGAGGAGTTCGCAGGAGGAGTTCGCACACGGGAGTTCGCAACCGAAGGCGACCCTATATATATATGGAACATGCATTGGCTATTTGAAATGAAGAAATGGAACATGATTTTTTTGCTCTTTGGACATTTTTGGAAATCATTGTTTTGTTTCGGTTTCAAATAAACAAAATTTTGTTTCAGTTTGAGTTTCAACTCATATTTCAGCTTCAACTCATATTTCAGTTTCAGTTTCAACTCATGTTTTGTTTCAGTTTTAACTCATATTTTAGCTGAACAAAATTTTGTTTCGGTTTCAAAGTTAAAATTTTTTAGCTTCAGCTCAAAATTTTGATCAAATTATGGATCAACTTGTTGGTATGGCATAGTATTGCAACCCAAGTGTGAACATAATTATGATGCTTTTGAGAGTCATGCTTGATTCAATTGATAATTATCTAAAACCCTGTTATATGCTAGGTTGTGTTCTGAGCCTACATTTACTTAAAATATTTTGAGATTAGTTGTGTTGATATCTAAGATAAATAATTATGAATTATCTATCTAAACCCTTTCTTTCTTTTTGCTTGCAGTTTGTACAGTGACTGAAGGTGACCGAATGTGTGATGCTGAAAATTCATCTTGCTTTGTATTGCCATGTGATGATAGTCTTGCTTTTCTTTTCTTTTTGTAGTCTATTTTTGTACCACTTTCACGGAATAATTAGCTTTTGTGGTTGTGGCCATTGTAATAAGAAACATATGTATATTTTGCCCACGATTTAAATATTTTCCTTGTATGAAATAATTTACTTCGAAGATAATTTGAGAAAGGCTCTTGCTAGAAATTCTGCCGATCAATTTACTTTTTTGCAATCTTTTGCATTTTGGGGTTTATTAGCACCAGATCTACATTTCTTTGGTTCTTGTTATCAGTTCCATTTGCATGTGTGGGAACATGATTTTTTTGCTCGCAACAACATTTTTCTTTCTCAGTTTTGTTTCAGTTTGAGTTTCAACTCATATTTTAGCTTCAACTCATATTTCAGTTTCAGTTTCAATTCATGTTTTATTTCAGTTTCCACTCATATTTCAGCTAAACAAAATTTGTTTCAGTTTCAGATTTAAGTTGAGTTAAAAAGTTTCAGCTTCAGCTTAAAATCGAAGACTGTTTTAGTTTTCAGCTTCAGATTAAGCTTGAAGAATGTTTCAGTTTCAGAATAAGTTAACTCAAAGACAGATCAAAGGCTGCTTGTAATAAATTTTGTTTCGGTTTGAAAAATCATCAAATTCTAAAGTCGTCAAATTGGAAACTGCTCGAAACTCTAAATCTGTAAACCCAAAGTTGAAACTGCTCGAAGTTAATATAACAAAATCTGAATTTCATTATACCAAAAATTTACAGTATACAAACTCGAACCTCATATTACATTATACACTCGAATATCATTATACAAATTCGACCCTAGTAGTATAAACTAGAAGATAAAAAAATGTCGGACTGCTGCTGATATGCAATGGTGCTGCTGAAGCTCTGTCAAGTAGCAAAATGAGCGAACTGCCCCCCCCCCCCCCCCCCACCCACAAAATATAACATAAAAAGCTTAGCAATATCGGATTGCACTATTAGCACCATAAATTGTAAACAAAATGAAGTACATATAGGCTCAGAACAACCTTGCACATAATAAGTAATTATGAAATAAGTCAAATATAATCAAGCATGAGTATAGCACTTATGTTGTTCCAAGCATAATGAGCTCTTTATGTTGTTTAAAGCTCTTGTAGGCATTGATTTACCTCGTACATAGCAAGATAAAAAACTCACCAAATAGAATCAAAATTGAAAGTACAGCACTTATTCATAAGCATGATCTCACTACGGCTGCATTATTATGCCATGCCAACTAGTTCCAACCATAATCTGAATAAATCTATACAAAATTTCTGAAATGGAACTCACCGACTAAGAACCAAGAACCAAGAACTTAGTCTGAATCTAAAACCAAAAATTTTTGGGTGCATCATACTCATCCCCAATCGAAAAACAGGGTATCTCAGTACAAGCCATAAAATAGACTACATGAACAACAGATATGAAAGCACACATAAAGTTACAGGTCCAGAGTTCAAATAGCAAAAGACCAGACACAAAATATGGCAAGAACATCAAGGCATTTCATGATCAATAATAACTCATATTTCAGTTTCAGTTTCAACTCATGTTTTTTTTTTCCAGTTTCAACTCATATTTCAGGTAAACAAAATTTTGTTTCAATTTTAGATTTAAGTAAAAAAGTTTCAGCTTCAGCTTTAAAAAAAAATCCCAGCTTCAGCTAAACAAAATGCGGAAAACTCATCATAGAATCAAGATTTAGTATAGCACTTATTTAGATGCATGATCTCACTACGGCTGCATTATTATGCCAAGCCAACTAGTTCCAACCATAATCTGAATAAATAAAATCTCTGTAAAGATGTCACTGAGAGTGGATAGAAAAGGGGTGTATATGAAATCACCAATTTGCAACGGAAGGGTTCCCTATATGTATATATATTAGGCCAAATACACTAGTGGCAACCATAATAGAGCGTGAACAAGTACCAAATTACCCCACCATTTGCAACGGAGGAGTATATATCTCTTTCCGAAAAATTACCAAATTACCCCCCAAGGATAATTGAGAAGAGAGCGTGAACAATCACAACCATTCGATGGAGGGTTTTTGGATTGGACAATCGGCGTTATGGTTCGCACGGTTCGCACGATGAGTTCAAACCATAATACAAGTATAAATTAACCCCTCTTTCATTTAAATAATTGCAACCTATTAACTCAACAAATACAAATCAAACATGGTGAAAACAGTGAGTGAACAACCTAAGTGCTGCACTCATTGTACTCTATATAGGTGGCCTTCCGTTGCGAACTCTTGTGTGCGAACTGTTCGTACAAATGCTTGTAAAATATAAACGCAAAAGTTAGTAGGTTGCAAAGACCAAATTACCCCCACAGATAACTGAGAGGAGAACGCCTTCAATCACAGCCATTCGATGGAGTATTTTGGATCCAACGATCTCCCGAGGAGTTCGCAGGGGGAGTTCGCACACAGGAGTTCGCAACCGAAGGCGACCCTATATATATAGACATCGAACTATCTTTTTGTATCCAATAATAAATTAAATGTCTATTTATAGTGCCAATGTAGATTTCTTTTGACAATTGCGATTAAGCTTTGTTGATTTTCATTTGCGTTATACAAATGTCAGTTACTCTTCTTCATGTTATAGGCGGAACTGTGTTCAAATAGTGTTTTTGCTTTCATAATAATTCAGAATCTTATGCAATTCATAGAACTATCCTAGCCATTATTTACTTTTGAAAATATTGTATATAATCTCTAAAACATAAAGATGCTGAGCAATAACCTTCCATTACATTTACACTATTCCTCATCCACATTACTTGTTAATCGAGCCCCTTCTCTCTCTCTTTCGTTGGAACTAGTTTCAGTTTCAATTCATGTTTTGTTTCAGTTTCAACTCATATTTCAGCTAAACAAAATTTTGTTTCAGTTTCAGATTTAAGTAAAAAAGTTTCAGCTTCAGCTTAAAAAAAAATTACACAAACAGAAGAAGCAGCAAAATACCTACAAATGCTTGTAAATTCTAGATTGTCATCACTACCTATACTAACATGCAATAAAGTAAGCAATTAAAATTTAAAAAAGGAATAGTCAGAATCAAACACTTCCCTCAATTAGCTCTCTCTTAAAAAATATATCCATAGTCGGGATCAAGCCATGAAGAAAGACTCAGTGAAGCTCAAATGCTTCCTACAAATTCAAACAAAACATTAGCTCTTTCTTAAAAAAATACCTCATTCCTACAAATTCAAGCAAAAAAAAAGAAAAACGGAACAAAAAAAATTTAATACCTGATCAAAACCCTAGGGTTTTGATATGGGCGAAAACAATTAGAGAAAGTAGGGGGCGGTCGGAGGTAGGGTTTCGTCGTGGAATGAAGAGGACTAGGGTTTCGTGGGGGGGCGAAGAGGGGGGGAGGGGGTGGGAGGTTACCGATTTGGAAGAAGGAGGAGTTCGCATGAAGAGTTTGCACACAAGAGTTAGGGTTTAGCGAAGCTAGAGAAAGCTCGATTTCGATTTGAGATTCGAGGAGAAAGAGGAGGTCGCACGAAGAGTTCGCACACAAGAGTTAGGGTTTCGCGAAGAGAGAGAGAGAAAGGGGCTCGATTTCGATCTGAGATTAGAGGAGAACGAAAGAGAGTGAGGGGGTAATGACCTGTTATATGAAATGACCAAATTACCCCCACAGATAACTGAGAGGAGAACGCCTTCAATCACAGCCATTCGATGGAGTATTTTGGATCCAACGATCTCCCGAGGAGTTCGCAGGAGGAGTTCGCACACAGGAGTTCGCAACTGAAGGCAACCCTATATATATATATATATATATATATATATATATATATATATATATATATATATATATATATATATATATATGAGTGAGAAAGGTGGTTGGCCTATAGGACTTTCAATAGGGCCATGGGATTAAATGGTTTGATGATGAGCCTATAAAATTACTATGGGGCTTATGTTATGTTGTGGCATTAAATGAAGAAAATGAATATGAATGGAATGGGAGGTGGGTGCTGTGCATGCTGATGTGGGAGTTGAGGGCGTGGTCTTAGTCCCATATCGGAGGAGATAAGGGGAGAGAGATTGTGTATATATAGGATTTGCCATATGATAAAGGTACCTAATGGGCTAATTCCTTTTTAATGGTGCATGTGGTGAGCGTGACTATTGGCTAGAGTTTTGAGTCAGTTCTTTCGCGTGTGCGCACACGTAGCCATGTGCACAGTTAAGCTGGACTTGGAGTGTTACACTTACTTACCCCTTGCCAGCCCTAATTCTGATAAAAATATTATTTAAAATGAGCGATTGAAGTTCACTAATATTAATCTGGTTTAAATAGTTTGTCAACCATGTTCCTAAGAGGACACACTTTTACTTTTAGAAGATCATAAAAAGTATATTGACTGTAAAGTCATATATGATGTCATATAGAGTATGTTTGGCCAGTGGCATTTAGAGGAGGAAGCAAGAAACTCATGGAATGTCAAACTCAATTCTTATGGAATTTTAGGTAGGGGTGGACAACTATTATCCGAACCGACCAATCCGAGCCAATCCAACCTGAACCGATCGGTTTTTAACCGAACCAATTGGGGGTTTGGATTGGATCGGTTCTTGATCTTCAATATAACCAATTGGACCGGTTCGGTTGTTGGATGAGGCTTTCAAATAACCGATGAAACCGAACCGACCATACCTCTATGCATAAGTCCATAAAAAATATAGTTCTACTTTAATTTCTTGAATGTACAAATAGTCATTTCTCATTTTTCTTGAGATACAAACAGTCTTTTTTAATTTCTTTAATGCAAACCGAGCAGTTGTTCTACCTATATTTTGGTTCTCCATAATCCTATGTGTTATGTAGTTGAGAAATGCTTGATTTACAGTGTGACCCAACTTAATAGAATCATAAAGTTGATGTAACATTTAGTAGTTACTTTAATCAAGTCAAGCAGAAATTATTTTCTAAATCTTTTTTTATTGCACCTGAAATTCAATTAGCTATGGTTATTGATGTTTCTTTTATGATAATAAACTAAGATTACAGAAGTATGCAAGTAACAAAGCAGTTTATCTCACTCATTTAAACGTCATCATCTCAAACAAGTAGTGCAAAATTCATTAACAACTTGTGGTTTTATGAATCTTCATTTTAAATTTATTTCTGAATAACAAATAGCAGGTTGTTTCTTAAGTTTGATTGAAGTTGATCTTTTAAATTTCAACAAAATTATGAATGATATTGAAGGTGAAAAGTAGCACGCCAAACCGACCATCCAATCCAATCCAAACCGAGCTTAATCGGTTTGGATGGAAACCGATCCAATTAAGGTTCGGATTGGTTGCGGATGAGAAAATTAAAAAACCGATCTTTTTTGGATCGGTGGTGGATGGTCCATATTAGGTCGGATACCGACCGATGCCCACCTCTAATTTTAGGCTTAAGATTCCATGAGTTCCTGACTTTCCTCTGCTCCCCTCTCCAATTACCACTTGCCAAACACACCCATTGTTGTTTGCTTTTTATGGTGACACTTGGTAGAAGTACGATGAGCATGGAATTAGGCAGGTAAAACTTGAGATGTCTGAATTCAGAAGGTTCACGATCAAGCCATGATATGCAGAGTGAAAAATTAGCCCAGTTTTTCTATTTTTGATGGATGACCATGGGATTCCAAGAGCTCACCAAATCAGAACAAAAGTCACACTTTGCATAATTGCAAAAGTTCCTTGTTTAGAGGCCGTCAAAACGGTTAGAATTTTTCACTATTTTTTTAAAGCTTAAATAAAAAAATTAAGGGCATATTTGTACGCATATTGGACTGAGATTTTGTCCAACGATACATGAGTACAACAAAACTGACTTGAAACGATAGGAAAAATCTATCACCTAATGGGAACAATCTATCACTGAAATAAATATGTGACGAATTTAAATTTAACACATGTCTGACACATTATATGAATCGTATAATTTTTATGATAGACAATGGCACATATTTGCAAATATGGATATTAAGTATCATTGTATGTTACTATAACAGTAAAATAAAATGCCTCGCATGGGAATCAAGCCTTAAGACTCTCAAATTTGAGCCAAAGAGATTTATCATTATATTATGAGCATGTATTTACCTTTTATAAAAATTTCACACAGGGCGATTCATCGTGGACGATTGATACCGATGGCATTGAAACATAAACTATCATGTTGTATCTGAAATATTGGACCCCCACCCCCCTGTATCTGAAATATTGGAAACCCCCCCCCCCCCCCCCCCCCCCCCCCCCACCCACACACACACACACACACACACACATACACACAGCAATGTCTGATTAATTAAGTAAAAGTACAATTGTAAGATAATGCGATTAATTAAGTAAAAGTCTACAATTATTGAAAACTAAACCCAACTGCAATACCATTTCACCCTAATAAACAAACAAGCCCAAGTCAAACTTAAATAAATACAACTATTATAGCCCTGTGCAATATATTGTACATAATTTTTAAAAATGAGAAAATAATAAAACTAATTTTTGAAAAATTCTCTAATAACATCTATACAATATTGTCCGATTTTTAAGATTTGATTAAGGGATATGATTCAAGTTCAGAACCTGGATGGAGAAAGAGAGAGATTACACCCTACATTTGCTCTTCTTTCTTTTTGTTTTAAAAAGTAAAAAATAGAAAAATTCTTGGACCAAAAGTGATTTAACATAATATATTGTATAGAAATGTTTGTTTGTATCACTTGTTTGAGACTGTAACCTATTTCACTTTTAATTTTTTAAAAATTCAAAAATCATCAATAATCTGTCACTTTAGCCACCTATAGTAAATATGTTTCTCTCTCTTGATATAAAGTTGCAATTTTATTGTTTTAGTAATACTTCAGAGAAAAATAAATAAATTATCATATATATTATTTAAACGGTGACAAAATATATATTAAACTGGGATGATGTTAATGACAAATGCTAACATTGTCCCATTATGAGATCATTAAAACAACTAGTGACATAATAAAAAATTGTCACTTACTCCGTCACTACGTGTTGTTCTTGTTGCTACGACTAAAGGCCCATTAACTTTGGCCTGTATAGTCCAGATGAATAGTTGATAAATTATTCATTGTCCTATATGATCCAAAATGAGAAACTTTTATTGGTGCCTGGGTCTAATGTAATGTAACCATCTATCAATCTAATTGATTTTCCAATATGAGACTATTATTCGAACCACAACCTCAACAATCTCCACCTTGTATCCGAGGGAGCAACCATCAAACCATAACTTTGGAGAACATAGATCCATAGTCTCCACCTTAGACTATATTCCATGTGCCTCCGCGAATATTTTTTAACTTAACCCTGCCTCCCGCCAACACCTCACTGACTTGACAAGTTACAATGCCTCCTGCCACTTATTGATTCGACACCCATGTCTTCCGCCAATCACCTTATTGACTTGGTAAGACAATGTTGATCCACCAACCCATGACTTGACAAAGTCTTCGCCAGCAATTGACTTGACACAATAACTTCTCATACACGATGACTTCCCATTATTGATTTAACACAATAACTATGCGTACATGATGACTCCATTAACATCCCACATCAGTCTAATATCTTCACCATGGGCTCTGATACCACTTGTTACGACTAAGACCCATTAACTTTGCCCGCATAGTCTAGATGGATAGTTGGTAAAATTAGATTAAACCCTAGATGTCAATAGGAGTTCCTCCTATTGGGTCATATAGGGCAATGAATAATTTATCAACGGTCAATCTAGACTGTGTGGGCCAAAGTTAATGGGCATCTAGTCATAACAAGTGGTTTTACAGCGCAAGGTTTAACTATTAATCGGTGATGGAGACTCATACGAAAAATCCCACCCGAATGATTTCTCTCAGTGGAAGCAACTAGAGTTTGGAAAAGGAGGATGGAAGATCTTCTATATTCTAAAGACTTGTACCAGACTTGTACACTGCAATCAATGAAAGGCATGCAACACCAGCAACCACTATGACTCAAGCAGATGGGTCATTTGTGACTACTACTTAGAGTTCCCTCGCAAGACAGTTGAAGTAATTATCCAATGGTTAGATGATGTTGTTTTCATTTATGTGGAGAATGAGATTAGTGCACAGTCTTTATGGAACAAGTTGTATGATTTGTACAAGAGGAAAATGCTTGGTCATAAAGCAACTTTGATAAAGCGACTTATTAATTTAAAATTCAAGGATGCCAGTTTGGTGGTAGCACATCTGAATGAGTTTCAAGGACTTGTGGATCAGTTGGCGGTGATGCAACTTTTGTTGGAAGATGCGATGTAGATATTGTTGCTCTTAGGCACGATGGCTTATACTTGGTACACGATTGTTGCTCTCAGGCTACAGGCACATTATTGATAAGAAAGAAAGAAGGAATTCTTCTGATACTACTTCATCTCAAACACTTGTTATAGAGGACAGGGGTAAAACTAAGAATTGAAGTAGTGGAAATCAAGAGGTATCACAGGGAAGATGATGATCTTAGTCTGTCAACAAGAAGGAGCTCGGTGTTGGTCTTGCAAGAAAAAAAGGGCACTTCAACAGGGATTGTCTGACATGCCTCGAGCATAGAGAGGTGGGTGGTGATGGTGAGAAGCATCCGTATACCACGATTCTTAGAAATATCATATATTATCCGTGACTAGGCAGATTTGTTCTTCTCTAGATTGTGATGACTCAAAAGAGTGGGTGATTGGCTCCAAGGCTTCGTTTCATGCAACTCCTCATAGAGGATTCTTTACTAGATATGTTCCAGGTGACTGGTGTAATGAAGATGGAAAACGAAGGGATGTCTAGAATCATTGTATAAGAGATGTGATCTTCAGTACGAACATGGGTGGGAAGCTTGTGTTAAAGTATGTTTGTCATGTGCCAGATCTCATGTTAAATCTCATATTTATAGGACAGTTAGATAATGAGGGTTTTTTTTATAATTTTTTTTTTAAAATTTATTTTTATAACATTGGTAATGGTTTGTGGCAGCTCAAGAAGGGGACTTTGGTTGTTTTTAAGGGGAGAAAGTGTTTCTCACTCTATAAGGTCAATGCTCACTTATGTGATGATGTTATGAATGTCGTCGAAGATTTGCATTTAGATTTATGTCTTCATCGGTTTGGGCATGTGAGTGCAAAGGGTTTGGAAAATCTTGTTAAGAGGAACTACATACCAAGTCTCAAAGGTAAGGAACTTTCACCATGTGACCATTGTTTGCTTGGTAAATCTCACATGCCATAGTTTGCATCTAGCACGAGAGAGTTAAAGTCAGATACTCTTGATTGAGTGTACTAGGATGTTTGTGGACCTATGAAAACTCGTATTATTGGCGGTGCCCAATACTTTGTCACCTTCATAGATGATGCATCAAGGAGAATTTGGAGTTATCCGTTAAGCAGCAAAGAGGTGTTTAAGATGCTCAAGAAGTGGCATGTGATGGTTGAGACTAGAATGTCTTGGAAGTTGAATACTCTCCGATGACAATGGAGGGGAATATATGTAGCACCCCGAATTTCCAATATGATATCTTAGAAATACGTGGCACAATTCCCAGTATCAACCTCAATTGTAATAGTAAACATAGCCAAAACACAGATAATTTTTTTTTCCAACTTTTATTACATCAATTCATTACAAAGCACAGCGGAAAACAAACATCTTGAATTACAAATTCTTTCTTTTACAATACAATCTTTTACAATTTACGTAAGCCATAACATCATTCTATCTCATGCATCCAAATTCTAATGCTATAGGTACCTACCTGTAAAACATGAGGCTAGAGATAGCCTAACCCCTAAAACTACAGGGGTCAGCCATAACGGTGTGAGTGACATAAAAATAAATGCAACATAAATAAAACATAAGGCATAGAGTCATAAACATCATGTATTAACAGCAAGAATAAATGAAATAAGAAATGACAATAAATAAAATATGAAAATATCAAGTGAAACTAGACTAAGTGTCAAGTGTAGAAAAACAGGAAACAACGTGCATAATACCAAGTCAAGAAAACACCAATGCTATATGCTGACTCTCTAATGCATACTTGTTGGATTCTATGCATCTCACTCTACATAGATCCGGTGCAAGCCCTTATCGTTCTCCACTTGATAGGGTTAAATCCCCCGCTATGCAACTAATCCTACTATAATGACTACTACGAGATTTATACATTCTGTAAGTATTGGTTCTTACCCTTGGAATACTGGAGGCCAATCCCACTCCGCAGATCATTCTGTGGCCCTTACGTCCATCGTCCCGAAAAATTGGAGATTGCCTCACTTCACAGGTCATCCTGGAACCCTCATTGCACAAACATCCCATGATCGTCTCTCACATCCTCGGAATACTGGAGATCAATCTCACTCCGCGGATTACTCTGTGGCCCTTACGTCCATCGTCTCAGAATACTGGGGAATATCTCTCTCTTTGGACCATCCTGAAGTCCATAACTCACGTTTGCACTCATTTCATCATATCACCATCTAGTGCCTATCCTTATCTTGTTAAGTTAATTAATTAATTACGAATTTTCTAGAGTTGGTATACCCTACCGGGCTTAACTCAACTGAACAACAACATAGCCACAATTGGCCAAACCACAAAACCTCAAATGCCGGTGTCTAGGGTCCCACACATCCTCTAGAGACTCACAACTCAACCACCACACAAAAACTTTCAACAAAACTCACAAATCCATCATCAAAATGCTTATAATAAGAAATCGAAAAAATCCAAATCCATTTAATGTACTCATGAAATTTCAGAATTCAAATAAATAATAAATCCATTAAATAACGGAAAACCATATTTGGAAGTCGTAGAATATCACAAAACATCAGTTCCTTTAAAAACACATATAACTCACTTAATAAGGTCATAAGAATACATTTAAAATTCTATTATAAATAAAATATAACTCTCTATAAAATACTATAATCTGTAGTAAAAATATCATCTAAAACAGTAGAGCAATAATCTATAATATCGAAGAAATATCCATTCAAAAGAAACGAAGAAAACTTAACAAAACGACTCAAAAACATCAGGTGCGGTGACTGCCCAAACAGTTCAAAAACAGGGTAGTCGACTGCCCCTTTTGAAATTCTCAAAAATATAGCATGGCGGTCGACCGCGACCTGCTATATAGCCAGGTTAGGTTTTTGTGCATGTTTCGACTGATACGTCGATAAATCTTTGTAAAATCAAAATTAAACTTCTTGAGATGATTAATTATAACTTTTATAACATTTAGGAGTTTATAAAATATATCAAAACATATCAAGATCTCAAAAGAGTAATTTTTCACAAAAATATTTCAAAATCAGCAACTTATAAATATATATATATATATATATATATATATATATATATATATATATATATATATATATATATATTTATACAAGAGTTTAAGCATCAGTTTTAGCATTAAAATTCACCAAATAGGAGTAGTATAAAGTTCTAATCAGCCTCAGTATCAACACAACTCAGTTTCCCTTGAAAACTTTCACAAAACAAGTTTTCGACAATCTTGCAAATAGTGTACAAGAGTATGTATATATATATAGGAAAGTTAAGCATCATCAAAGCATCAAGATCTCATCAATTAGAAGTAGTGTGAGGTTTAAAACTATCTGAGTACTAAGCAACTCAAATCTAACTCGAAAGCTTCACAAATTTACAAAAGTCAATTTCGGCCTGCACCCCTATCAGACCCGAAATCAATTACTCAAAATCCAACTTCAAAATTGGGTTCTTTGATCCCAAAACCTTATTCAAATCCATTAAAATCATACACAATCACTTACACTAGTTTACTCATGAATATATACCCTTATAACATGTCGTAGTCAAGTTATACCCATAAAAATTATCAAAACAGAGTGTAGGTATATGTGTAACAGTAAAGGTGAAGTTTTGTTTTACTTTTTGCAATAATCAACATACAATCTCATTATAACAATTTAAACAACAAGTATATGAAGAAAACATCCTACTCATAAGTTCTATTAGGTTCTGTAACAATCTCAAGTCATCTATATGTAATTTTAATCATCAAGGCATAAGTTTCATGAAAAGATTCAATTTTTAGTTCATCTATTCATCAAAATTCATGTCTTCATACCAATCCCTAACATGCTTTCTAATAGATAAATCATCACATACATGCTTAGAACAATAAGAAAACAAACATATGTCACTCACCTTATTAAAGAATCAACCGAAGACAATAAAGAAAATAAGAAAATCCTTCATTTCGCAAGAAAACCAAGATCCTCGCTTTGAAAATCCAAGAAAATAACAATAAAGAAAACTCTTTATGTTGTGCAGCAAGGAGACGACTGCACCTCACCTTTAATAGGCTGGGAATAGGGTATCTAGGGTTTTTGAATAGATTTGCAAAATATCTCTTTTAAATATATCTTTACATATATAAATCCTTATACTTGGAAATTAGATAAAAACAACTTAATTGAGATTTAAAAACAAAAACAACTACCCTAATATTGTTCGACACTATTTTAAAAACCCAGAAAATGAAATTGCACTTTTTGCCCTATAAGTTGCAATTTTGCAAAAAGACCCTTCTTTATCAAAACTTGCAAAATAAACCAAACTTATTAAAAAAAAAGTAAAATCTTTACCTCTGAGTTGACTAGGCATCATGCCTAGCCCAAAAATCTGAAAATCTAGAGTTTTCTCTCCAAGTGGTAATTTTGCACAAAAGTCCATCTTTTTATAATATTTGTAAATAGGTCAAATAATTATCAAAAAAATCCAAAAAATTCACAAATAATATCTAATAATAATTAATGGGTTTCCCCAAAATAATTTTTACTTTGAACTTCCCAAGAAAATATTTGCACGTGTAAAAAGGTAAATTTCAAAAAATATTTACTAAATTACCAAAAAACATTTAATTTATTTATTAATATTAAAATAATTATTTAAAAATATGGAGTATTAAAATATACTTCAAAAAAGTTTGAGGATGTAGCGCCCCGGATCCGGCTCCCCAAAATCTGTGATACTCACCAGAATCTTTGCCTTCAAATGCATCTCAACACAGTAATAACATAGAAATTTAAAAAAAATTTATTGCCAAATAAATTCATTACATCATAAATTACAACCATTGTCTTGTTCTTGAACAAGCAATACAAATTACACTAACTCATTACATCTTATTACATTAAAGTATTACAAATACTATTTTGTAACAACTACCGCCTGCCACCCAGAACGGTAGTCAACTGCTCTCTACCGAAGGCTCCACCGAGCATTCATGCTACTTCCCTAAGATGTGCCCTGTAGTTCGAATTGTCCACTGCACTACTCTGATATCCCTACACCTGCTCGAATGGTTGGTAGGTACATTGCTACTCTACTTGGATGCCCTGCTTGTCTTGAGTCCTCTTGCACTCACGACCAATATCCAGCACCTAATTGAGTGGGCATGTCAGTACATATACTGACGCAATGCTGATAAGAAAACAACGATCTCCAACTAGCAATCACAACCAACATTTAAAGAAAACAGAAACGTGCATCCTAATTTCCTAGTGTCAGTGTATGCCATGACCTGAAGTTTAATGCGTAGTACACAATGCATAGAAAATAGGATGCACCTATTCTAATGTCAGCAAGACTTTGGACACGCATGCATCCCATACTACATACGCTCCAAATCAATGCCGTCTTCTCCTGTTTCAAGGTTTCGAACCCCCGCCATGCAAATACATTCTACTATTGTACTCAACCAGTTCCTGATAGATACAATTGTGGCTGGTGAGTCCTACAATTATCACTGCTAAACACAGTGGTGTCCCCGTTTGCCACTAGTGCCCCAATCCGATATGGATCACACCAAATGCTGTGATGATCTTACAGATACACAACCGCATATCTATGGCGCCGAAGATCCATGGGACAGCAGTCCCATGGTCTGTTCGTGTCCACTCAACATAAGAACATGAAGGCCTCGAAGGTGTAAGCCCCCTATCCGACAGGAACCATCCCGTTCTTACCACGGCACTTCAGGAATTAACAGTGCAAGATACGCACTGCAGCACGTATTCGTAATGACAGGAAGGAAAAACCCTGGTTATCTGGTTATCACCGCCTAGTGCTGGCCCTTAGAACAAGTCGATTTATAGGGAATCACCCCTAACATCAACTCGGTCTTCAAGCAAAAAGTAAAGAATTACAATCTGAAATAACATTGGTGGCTAAAACATGCGAGTCGTCAAATTATGCACAGTGTCTAACGAATGAGTAAGCCCAAATGGTTCTGTCAAAATAACTAATCACGGCGAACCGATATTCGTCGATTGCCAACACCTCTGTAGGTCTTCGACCTAAAGTCTCTGGCCCGCGACCCTCAGTGAGCAGTACAACAACGCCCAAGGGAATGCCTCATACCCGACAATAGAGGTGAAACACACAATTTCTAATATCCAGTCATTGACAGACCTAGGAATCAATACATTCTAGATGAGGTAGATAACCTAGCCTATAAACCCCAAACATCGGCGATCCGATCTCCATCGGTCGCTACAACCTCCGCCTCAGGTCTCATACAGTATCCCGGCCCGCGATTTACCTTCTCTCGGTGAACGATCCGACGACGCACAGGAAAAATCACTATCTCTCGAGGTGGAAATAAATCAATCACAATACTTTTTGATCGGGTTGATAGTTCTAGGGTATCACAACCTAGACTAACCCCAAGCTATACAAGCTACGAGCTCCATATACAACAAATCGACCATAAAACTATTCTCCCAACTTACTCACGTGTCCACCATGAGTACTAAGAACAAGAATCTCATATAAGTCTCAAATGAAGTGCTTAACAAGGATAATCATTCAATCATCTTAAAACTCAAGTCACCTTATAGTCATAAATCCTGTAGTATGTAGAAAATTCCATAATTGATGCTACACTTATCGGAACCCAACAAAATTAGATTTTCGAGAAAGGTGGGAACCTCTACTACAATTTTCTAGTTGAAAACTTTCTCAAATTCCTTATAGAACTCAAGTTCCTGATTTCAAACACATGCTTGAAATCGAACAAGACAACAGGTTTGCTGAAACTTGTAACATCCATAACTTCCAAAATAAAAATTGGATTTTGTATGATTTCGCCCATTCTGGAAAGCTAAGACCCAATACTACAAGTCTTTAGTTAACCATTTTTTCAAATTCAGCCATCTAGAAGCTATAAAACCTTATACATTCTCAGCTGTGCATTCCTCCATATAATTACTACATCTTGTCATTAACATAAAAACTTGTTCAGTTGTCGGAATTACTTGATTTTGAATTCTATTAAAAGCTGGGAGTGTCTACTACAACTTTCTAGTTGAGTACATCATCATATTCATCCATTAAAGCACTCCAAAACTCCAATTTCTATCAGTATACACGCTAGAAATGAGTTTCCTTTAAAAATCAAGTCCTTCAATTTAGACTGGTTCTGCCCCAATAAAAAAAATCATAACTTTAGCTATATAAACTTGAATTGCATGATTCAAGATGTTTTGAAAAGCTACGACTCTCTACTACAAATCTTTAGTTGATCATTCTTCCAAATTCTTAACACATAATTCCAGAATTACACAAATTCACAGACTAGCTAACATGAGCTAAACCTGAACCTGGTCTACTTTAAAATTTAATATCAATTCAACCACAAGTCCAATACTCATGAAACTTTAGAATTAGTAACTAGACATATAAAAGTCTAACATACTCGATAATTGCATTCAGATTCAAAATACATAGGGAGTTATGACTCTTCAAACTTAGCATAAAATTCCTTTATGTTTTCAGACAGAGTGTCTACCTCCTTGTACAAATTGTTTTAAAAAATCCATCAAATGTTGTTTAAAAATTCTAAAATTTTAGAATAATGGTCTAGACTCATACCACAAGATATAGTAAAAATTCCATTGCAAGATCATGCACCCAAAAGTATTTATGAATTAATGAACTTCACTTCCCAAACAGAGCTGAACCAGCTTTTGGTTCAGAACCAATTGCAAATCCATATTTTTTGATGTATCGAAATAACTCAAAAAAATGTTAAATTTGAAACTATAGTTGTAGACACATACAAGAGTATCCAGTAAAAATTTTAGCTTAAAATATCGTACCATTTCTGAGTTATGATTTTTGGAAAAACACCAAGTTCTCACACAAACAACAGTTTCAGCTTGCTCTCTGCCCGAAATTGAAGTGATTGTTTGAGCTATTAAACAAACCCAGAAAAATATAATAAAATTAGAGGATACTCTAAACTCATCCTAAAACATACCACAAAAATTTCATGATCAAATTCTAAGTCATTTGCATGGTAGAAATTCTTATACCACAACATCACATACACAAAAATAACTAGTTTAGAGTTTGAGAACACCCACCTTCAAAATTGAGACAAAGCCTAGTCTTCAACTCTCCTTCTCCTTGCTTGCCATCACTCCATCTCCAAGCTCTCAAGTATGAACCTACAAAACAAACACATGAATTCTCTCTCTCTCTCACTCACTCTCTTTTCTTCTCACTCCCTTTTAATTTTATTTTTTTGAACTATGAAGAATGGAAGAAGAGATGAAGAAAGATAGACATTTTGAAAAAAATGGAAGTGAGGAGATAAGGGGGGGGGGGGGGGTTAAATTCCGGAATTTGCAGTGTGGGTGGATGGGTAGGGGTGAGGTGAGGTGTAGGGTGGTGATGAAGTGTATGTGGGTGTGTGGGATGGATGGATGGATGAGAATCAACACAAAAGTCTTAGAAGCTTCAAGTAGCTTCTCATCTTCACATGAAAAGTCAACATGGCTAAGTCTCCCACCATTGGATCTCATCAAGATTCAAGCCATGATCACCATGATGCTGGGGTTTCCTAACCCTAGGTTAGGTCAAGTAACCCTAAGTTACTAACCCTAACCCAAGGTCAATCAATAAATGGTTAATTACAATTCAAATCAATATGAATATCCATACCAAAAATACATTCAAATATTTAAATTATATATATATATATATATATATATATATATATATATATATATATATATATATATATATATATATATATATGGTCGTATTCTCATTCAAAACAATTATAGATCGTATATTATATACGATCCAATACAATCTCATCAAACATATATATAGACATCTATCTATACGCTTTAAAAATAAGATACTTTGATTTTATGAAAACATATGTGTATAAAAAAAATTATTATTTTTTCGAAGATTGTCTTGTTAAAATAATCGGGTCAATACACACAATTTAATTGAGAAGATTTTCCGAATATACCTCATCGGGTTCAGAATAACTAATATATCTAAAATTTCTCAATAAAAACTAATAGTTATTAGAAAAATATGTAATCGCATGCAATTATCAACTGTGCGTGGATTACGATGCAAAATAGCTATATGCTATTTTGCAGGGTATTACAGAGGACTACTATGCAGAAAGTGGCATTTGACACGAGAATATTGTTCCATACACACATTAGCATAATGATGTTGCTGAAAGAATGAACTATTATATTATGGAAAAGGTCTGCACCATGTTGTCCTGGGCTAGCCTTTCCAAGGAGTTTTTGGCAGAAGCCATGAGTATTGTAGTCTACATTATTAACATGTTACCGTCGGTTCCATTGGATGGAGAAGTACATTTGAATGTCTGGCGTGGCATGGAAGTTATTCACATCTTAGGGTCTTTGGGTGTAAAGCCTTTGTTCATGTGCCGAAGGAGAATCACCGAAAGGTAGATGTGACAACTACACAGTGTATTCTACTTAGTTACGGTGATGATGAGTTCAGTTATAGGTCATGGGACTAGGTAGAGAAAAAGGTGATAGAAGTCATGATGTTACTTTATAGCGAGGATCAAAAGATGCAAATATCATGGATAGTTCGCCAAAGGCAGTTGAGTTTGATTTGCTAGATGTACAAGTTAAACTCACTTATGAAGCGAATCAACAGGTTGGTCATGGGCTTGACCTGCGATGGAATCCTACATGATTTTGTAGGTGGTACATTATTTTGCACAAGGTAATCAAACAGAAGAGGAGCAGCCATTGTTGTACCTTCAACAAAATATCCATCATCTGAGTATATCACCATAACTAAAAGTGGTGAGCCAGAAAGTTTTCAGGAAGACATCTCGCATAAGGATGAGAAGTTTTGGAGAGCAGTTGTGCATGATAAGCTTGATTCATTAATGTAGAACCAGACTTATGATCTTGTGAAGCCGTCGAATGGTAAGAAAGCTTTGAAAAACAAGTGGATTTTCAAGCTGAAAACTGATGAAAATTCACAAGTAAGATATAAAGGCGGGCTCGTTGTGAAGGGTTTCAATCAGAAGAAAGGTATTCAATGAGGTGTTTTCACTTGTAGTAAACATGTCATTGATTTGGTTGGTTCTAGATATAGTAGCCTGCTTGGGCTAAAGTTAGAGCAGATGGATGTGAAAACAACCTTTCTCCATGGTGATCTTGAAGAAGAGATATACATGGAACAACATGAAGGTTTTGAAGTCAGGATCAAAGAGAAAATAGTTTGCTTGTTGAGGAAAAGCTTGTATGACCATAAACAAGAACCTCGTAAGTGGTACAAGAAGTTTGACTCATTTATGTTTCAACGGACCCATGCAGATCATTGTGTCTTTATCTAGCAATTTGGTAAGGACTTTATTATTCTCTTGTTGTTCTAGTTGGACGAGATAGTTGGACGAGATAAGTTGGACGAGATAGTTGGTTCTAGAAATAGATGATATGTTGATAGTTGGACGAGATAAGTTCAAGATTGACAACTAGAAGGAGGAGCTGTGTAAATCTTTTTCAATGAAGGACTTGGGATTGACAAAGCAGATACTTAGAATGCAGATCTCTCATGATAGGAAAGCCCGAAAGCTTTGGGTATCACAAGAAAAGTATGTTGAGTATGTCTTGAAGAAGTTTAATATGAACAATACTAAGCTAGTCAGTACTTGGGACTTGGGACTGACAAAGCAGATACTTGGAATGCAGATCTCTCATGAGAGGAAAGCCCGACAGCTTTGGGTATCACAAGAAAAGTATGTTGAGTATGTCTTGAAGAAGTTTAATATGAACAATACTAAGCTAGTCAATACACCTTTAGTTAGCCACCTCAAGTTAAGCCCCAAACAATGTCCAAATTCAGAGTCAAAGAAAAAAGGACATGACCAAAATTTTTCATGCTTCAGCTGTTGGAAGTTTGATGTATGCAATGGTGTACACAAGGTTGGACTTGGCACATGCAGCTGGCATTGTTAGCAGGTATTTATTTGATCTAGGTAGACAACATTGGGAAGCTGTGAAGTGGATAATGAGGTACTTGCAAGGCTCAGAGCTTGTACTGGTTGGTTACACAGATTTTGATATGCCGGGGGATCTTGACAGGATAAAGTCGATATCCGGTTATTCATTTACTTTCGTAGGGGGAGCTGTGTCATGGCGGTCTACATTGTAGAAGGTGGTTGCATTGTCTACTATTGGTGCCGAGTATATGGTTGCTGTTGAAGCTTGCAAGGAAGCTCTTTAGTTGAAGCGTTTCTTAGCTGAGCTTGTGTTCGAATACGACGAGTATGTAGTTAAGTGTGACAGTCAAAGTGTCATTAATATGAGTAAGAACTTCACTTATCTTTCTTGAACCAAGCATATTGGTGTCAGGTATCATACGAGATGTGATTGATGATGGAGAATTAGAGCTTGAGAAGATACACAGATCAAAATCTGGCGAACAAGTTGATAAAGGTCGTGACGCACGACAAGCACCAAAAGTATTATTTTCATTGTCGGGATGAACGTTCATGTAAATGTCAATGTGTCGAAGGGGAAGATTGATAAGGATAAACTTAAATCCTCCATATTACGTTTGGATTTATCCAAACTTGGGTTTAAATCCTGAAATGCAAAAGGGGATTTTGGATTCCATGTTTTTCTTGTATAGACCCCAATATTGGATTTTGATGTTTGAACACATATACAATTTAAAGGGCTAACATACTACATAAGTGTGCATGTTTTATTAGCTTATAGTTTATAACTTTACAAAGGGGATAGTTAGATTATGCAAAAAGTTATATCATATTGGAGGTTGGATGGATTCATGGAAAACTTCTCAAATAAATAAGTGAAGTCAATATATAAGAAGCTAGTCCAAGTCAAGACTCAAAATATGAAGCCTATTATAAAGACATGTCAAGTTAAGTCACATTTGTTATGTTATTTTTTGTATAGGTCAATTATGTGGAAAATGACACTTTGGTTTTAAAGGGAAAAAAAAACTGTTTTGAAAAAATATTCTAGATTCTCTACCCAAGTATTTTTTAAAACATTTTCTTGTATTTCGTGTATCATTTGGAATCCTCTAAGAAAACTCAAATGGACCCCTCAAAGATCCCTTGATTTGACAAAAATATTTCATACTCTATAAATAGTTTATTAATATTTTGTTCTCACGAGATGTTACAAATAATGTTTACAAAATTTCTTTTACAAAGAAAGATAGAGAGGCACAGGAAAAACCGAGAAGGGAACAGAGGAGGGTAATCCGAAAGAAAAAGAAAAAGAAAATAAATTAATCAACTTACAGTAAGCAAATGAAAAATACAACTCCAAGAAAGTCGAGGCCTGTGTATCACACAGTGTCCTTAAAACAGATTTCGCCTCTCTCCGGTTGCTGGATTGAACGGAGGCGTCTGTCTCCCAGGATGCAAATTCTTGGAGCGATCCCGTAGGCACCACGTACCACTCCCGAACCGAGTACAAGCGCTTGAACCTATCACCGACTTACCAACAATAGCAGAATGGACGAACAGTACAGAAGAAGAAGAGAAGAGGATCTGGTTTGTGCAGGGAAGAAAGTAAAGGGGAGGCCTCTATTTATAGAGCCTGGGTTATTCAGTAACGGCAGACAAGGCATTAACAGCCTTCACTGTAACGGCAGACAAGACATTAACAGCCTTCACTGTAACGGCAGACAAGGCATTAACAGCCTTTAACAGCCTTCACTGTAACGGCAGACAGTGAATTGAATGCCTTCAGCGTAACGGCAGACAAAATATTAAATACAGCACTGAAACGGCAGACAGAACCGTTTCTGCATTCATTTCAGCCGCTACAAAAAGAAAACTGTAGCAAAAAGTGGCTCTGCACGGGGTGGGATCAAATCAGTCCGGCATTCGTGTCCGCAGGTCGTGCGGGCGCACACAAGTCGCATGTAATCCGGTCCGTGATTTGCACCCCCCCTTGCGCGCGTGAGAGAGAGCCTCTCTTCTAGCCATCTTACAATGCTTAGAAGGAGATTACTATATATCCTCTTCTATTTCCTTTGTTATTTCCGATGTGGGACTATGTTCCTTTAACCCATTTTCAAGAATGAAAACGTCTCACTTTGAGAGACAATTTCTCATTCACCCCTTAACCGATTTTAGCGAACCAATATATGATTTTGATCTACTCACGAAGGAGAACACAAATCAATCAAGATCTCTCAATAATTCATTGAGGATCTTACTCAAAAAATTGCTCAAAAATCGGTTCGAAAATGGTGTCTAAAACACTCATTTTCTAACAATCCCCACATGAATGAAAATTGACGACCACAGATAGGACAGACTGACACGACAGACTGACACGACGGACTGACCCGACAGACTTGGTGATAGAATTCAACGATTGATTTCTGCATAGGATAGGTAGGTGTTACCCTTTGAACCTTCCCTTATGAAAATATGTTTACTTTACTAACTAAACAGTAGACGCGATGTCTTTGAATTGTTCTGCCATCTGTGTAAACGATGACATATCTCACACAGAAATCTTTCTAACGCTTTTTCAGTTCTCACTGTTATGTTCGTTTTGGCCATGAACATACGCCTGGTTCTGCAAGATTTTAACAGGAATATTGCCCTATATTATTCCCTTGGAAGCGGCCCTTCTTCCATCTTACATAGGTGATTTCTTACTTAAGAGTAACCCGCATTACTCTGCTCGGATATCCGACGCATAAGAATCATTAAAAGCCTAGCTTAACCTGTTACCTTGCGGGCATCACTGTTTCATTATGGGAATGGACATGGAAAAATCCCCACAGTGATCTAACTTGGTCTTTACAATTTAGTTGTCCCTTTGAACCTAGATCTTGGGATCTCCAGTCAACTAGGTTGGGTTTCCATTGTATCGACTTATTCTTTCATGGGCTTTAGTCCCATTCCCCTCGATGATTTATCAACTAACTCTCTGTTTAACCCTTTGGTTAGTGGATCCGCAATGTTATCTTTTGACTTTACATAGTCCACAGAGATAACCCCAGTAGAGAGTAGTTGTCTAATGGTATTATGTCTTCGACGAATATGTCTAGATTTACCATTATACATATTGCTCTGTGCTCTACAAATTGCAGATTGACTATCTGAATGTATGCAGATTGGAGGCACAGGCTTCGTCCACCTTGGAATATCCTCAAGGAAGTGGCGTAACCATTCAGCCTCTTCCCCACATTTGTCTAATGCGATAAATTCTGATTCCATCGTGGATTTAGCGATCACTGTTTGTTTCGAGGATTTCCAAGAAACTGCTGCACCACCTAGTGTAAACACATAGCCACTAGTGGATTTTGAATTATCACTCGATATCCAGTTCGCATCACTGTATCCTTTAAGTACAGCCGGGTATCTCGTATAGTGCAGCCCGTAGTTACGAGTAAAACGCAAGTACTTCAGTACTCTTATAATTGCTTGCCAATGCTCGCTTCCAGGATTACTCGTGTATCTGCTTAGTTTACTTACTGCATAGGCTATGTCTGGTCTTGTACAACTCATTAAGTACATTAGACTGCCTATGATTCTAGAGTATTCTACTTGAGAAATACTTTCCCCTTTATTCTTGGATAAATGTAAAGTTAGATCTATTGGAATTCTCGCAATTCCAGAATTATCTTTATCAAATTTTCCAAGAATATTGTCAACATAATGTGACTGGCTTAAAATAAGCTCGTCTGATGTTCTTGTGATTTTAATTCCCAATATAACATCAGCTAGTCCCATGTCTTTCATGTCAAACCTCGAGTTTAACATGTTTTTAACAGATTTAATTATCTGATCATTGCTTCCAATAATAAGCATGTCATCTACATACAAACATATAATGACATATCCATCTTCTGTGTCTTTGACATATACACATTTGTCACATTCATTGATCTTGAAGCCATTTGTCATCATGACATTGTCAAATTTTTCATGCCACTGTTTTGGAGCTTGTTTCAAGCCATATAATGACTTCACCAGTTTACACACTTTCTTTTCATGTCCTGGAGATGAAAAACCCTCAGGTTGTTCCATGTAGATTTCTTCATCTAAATCTCCATTAAGAAAAGCTGTTTTTACATCCATTTGATGTACTTCAAGATTGCGTAGAGCTGCTACGGCAAGTACCATCCTAATGGAATTTATTCTCGTCACAGGAGAATATGTATCAAAGTAATCAAGACCTTCCTTTTGTTTATAACCTTTAATTACAAGTCTTGCCTTGTATTTATCAATTGATCCATCAGGTTTTATTTTTCTCTTGAAGATCCACTTGGAACCTAAAGGTTTACTACCCGGTGGAAGATCCACTAGTTCCCAAGTATGGTTTTGCAAGATAGAATCAATTTCACTCTTGATGGCTTCTTTCCATTGAGGACCATCACTAGAGTTCACCGCTTCCTTGAAGGTTTGGGGTTCTTCTTCAAGCATAAAAGTCAAGAAATCCGGACCAAAAGATTTTTCCGTTCTTATTCTTTACTGTGTCGAGGTTCCTCCTCAACTTCTTCATTTTGGTCTTCACTATCTTCACTGATAGTCTCATGTGTTCGTTTGGAGGAACTTGGTTCCTCCTTTGACTTACATGGAAATACATCTTCAAAGAACGATGCATTTCTAGATTCCATTATCGTGTTCTTTGATATCTCAGTGATATCAGATTTGTACACCAAGAACCGATAGGCACTACTGTTAAGTGCATAACCAATGAAAATACAATCAACTGTTTTTGGTCCTATTTTTATTTTCTTAGGTGGAGGTACTACCACCTTGGCAAGACATCCCCACATTCGCAAGTAATTGTAGGATGGCTTTCTTCCTTTCTATAATTCATATGGAGTTTTTTCTTCTTTCCTTTTGGGCACCTTATTCAAAATGTAGTTAGCTGAAAGAATAGCTTCTCCCCACAAGTTTGGTGGTAAACCAGAACTTATTAACATTGCATTCATCATTTCTTTCAATGTACGATTCTTTCTCTCATCAACACCGTTGGACTGAGGAGAATAAGGCGTTGTGGTTTCATGTATAATCCCATGCTTAGCACATGTGTCAGCAAATGGCGATTCATACTCTCCACCTCGGTCGCTTCTTAGCGCCTTAATTTTCTTATTGAGTTGATTTTCAACCTCACTTTTATAGAGAACAAATTTCTCTATAGCTTCATCTTTGCTTTTAAGCAAGTATACATAGCAATATTTTGTGCTATCATCTATGAAGGTAATAAAATATTTATTACCACCTCTTGTTTGTATCATTTTCAAATCACAAATATCAGTGTGAATTAGATCAAGTGGTTCGGTGTTTCTTTCAACACTTTTAAATGATGATCTTGTTAGTTTTGCCTCAACACAAGTTTCACATTTGTGTTTGGAATCAATTTGGAACGTTGGTATGTGATTCAAGTTAATTAGTCTTCGCAAAGTATCATAATTAACATGTCCTAGTCTACCATGCCATAAATTGGAAGACTCAAGCAAATAAGTAGAAGAGCTAGCTTTATTCATATCCTTAACCATGGTCATTACATTGAGTTTGAACATTCCACCACTCATATATCCTCTACCAACATACATTCCACTTTTAGACAAAACAAATTTGTTCGACTCGAACACTAAACGAAAACCGTGGTTATTAAGCAACGAACCAGATACCAGGTTCTTACGGATTTCAGGAACATATGCAACATTGTTCAGAGTCAGTTCCTTTCCAGAAGTCATCTTCAAGATCACCTTGCCTTGGCCCTTTATTTCTGAAGTAGCCGAGTTCCCCATAAACATTTTCTCCCCATTCTCTAATGGTTCGAAAGTGGAGAACATACTTCTATTGGAGCACACATGTCGAGTAGCTCCAGTGTCAATCCACCACTCCTTCGGGTTTGAACCTAACATATTCACTTCTGATATCACAGCTGAGAGGTTGATATCGGAGGCATCTTGAGCAATTCCTTGAACCAAGTTTGCTTCTCTGTTCCTGTTCCTCTTGGGAAGTCTGCATTCAGTGGACTTGTGACCCATTTTGTCACAATTGAAGCACTTGCCTTGAAACTTCAGCTTCTTGGAGATTCCTCCCTTAGGCCCCAACTTCGGACCCTTATTGTTGTGCTTGTTGGAACGTTGTTTATGTTCCATTACATTTGCCTTAGCTGCATGGCTGAGGAGTCCAACCTTTTTAGATCCCCTATTGTCTTCTTCAATACGAAGCCTGACAATGAGATCTTCAATGCCCATTTCTTTTCGCTTATGCTTTAGGTAATTCTTAAAGTCTTTCCAACCTTGTGGTAGTTTTTCAATTATACAAGCCACTTGGAAACTTTCACTTAAGTTCATACCTTCAGCATGAATCTCATGCAAGATTAGTTGTAGTTCTTGAACTTGACTGATTACTGTTTTAGAATCTACCATTTTATAGTCTAGGAAGCGGCCCACAATGAATTTCTTGGCGCCGACATCCTCAGTTTTATATTATGTTCTAGTGATTCCCAAAGTTCTTTAGCTGTTCTTTTGTCAATGTAAACATTATACAAAGAGTCGGCTAATCCGTTCATTATGTAATTTCTACACAAGTAATCAGCATTTTTCCAAGCATCCACAGCGGCAATGACTTGGTTATCCTGCTCATCTTTCTTAAGATCTGGAGCATCTTCGTTCAAGAACCTTGCAAGATTCAGTATGGTCAGATAGAACATCATCTTCTGTTGCCACCTCTTAAAGTTCTGCCCGTTGAACTTCTCAGGTTTCTCCCCATGGGAGACTGAGACAGGTACAACGGTGGGCATTGGCACTCGTGCCGCAGCAGCAATCGGTTCTTGCGTTGTATCAACAACCGGCACATAGACCGTTTCAGACACAACAGCATTGTCCAATGCAGTAGTCATCGTGAATCTGAAATTTACACAACACGAGTGTAAGTTTTCCAGATAAAAGAAATAAAAAGAAAAACCGTGCCTCAAAATCGAAAATGAAAGAAATCGAAAATCTGTTTTAAGAATGTTACAAATAATGTTTACAAAATTTCTTTTACAAAGAAAGATAGAGAGGCACAGGAAAAACCGAGAAGGGAACAGAGGAGGGTAATCCGAAAGAAAAAGAAAAAGAAAATAAATTAATCAACTTACAGTAAGCAAATGAAAAATACAACTCCAAGAAAGCCGAGGCCTGTGTATCACACAGTGTCCTTAAAACAGATTTCGCCTCTCTCCGGTTGCTGGATTGAACGGAGGCGTCTGCCTTCCAGGATGCAACGACTTGGAGCGATCCCGTAGGCACCACGTACCACTCCCGAACCGAGTACAAGCGCTTGAACCTATCACCGACTTACCAACAACAGCAGAATGGACGAACAGTACAGAAGAAGAAGAGAAGAGGATCTGGTTTGTGCAGGGAAGAAAGTAATGGGGAGGCCTCTATTTATAGAGCCTGGGTTATTCAGTAACGGCAGACAAGGCATTAATAGCCTTTACTGTAATGGCAGACAAGGCATTAACAGCCTTTACTGTAACGGCAGACAAGGCATTAACAGCCTTCACTGCAATGGCAGACAGTGAATTGAATGCCTTCAGCGTAACGGCAGACAAAATATTAAATACAGCACTGAAACGGCAGACAGAACCGTTTCTGCATTCATTTCAGCCGCTACAAAAAGAAAACTGTAGCAAAAAGTGGCTCTGCACTGGGTGGGATCAAATCGGTCCGGCATTCGTGTCCGCAGGTCGTGCGGGCGCACACAAGTCGCATGTAATCCGGTCCGTGATTTGCACCCCCCCTTGCGCGCGCGAGAGAGAGCCTCTCTTCTAGCCATCTTACAATGCTTAGAAGGAGATTACTATATATCCTCTTCTATTTTCTTTGTTATTTCCGATGTGGGACTATGTTCCCTTAACCCATTTTCAAGAATGAAAACGTCTCACTTTGAGAGACAATTTCTCATTCACCCCTTAACCGATTTTAGCAAACCAATATATGATTTTGATCTACTCACGAAGGAGAACACAAATCAATCAAGATCTCTCAATAATTCATTGAGGATCTTACTCAAAAAATTGCTCAAAAATCGGTTCGAAAATGGTGTCTAAAACACTCATTTTCTAACAATAATTACTTTCACTATTTTTTAGAAAATATACAACTTTCTTGTAACCTTAAAAAGTAATCTTCTAGAGCCTCTTAAGGCAGGAGGCTCTTAGGTAGTGGATGCAGACATGAGTGACAAACCATTGCAATTCATTGTGGTGATAATTTTCTGAATTTATTCTTGCATCTTTATTTCCTTTTAATTTAATTTGAAGTTATAATTTTCCAAACCCTGGTGTTTTTTCCCTGGATTTACATCTTGGACTTGATGGTTTAAAAACCATGTTTTCTCTAATTTATTTAGTGGTTGAGTTGGTTTAACCTTCATTTAAATTAAGAGTTATCTTCTAGTTTGATAGAGATTAATTTGATTAGCCTAACTATATTTTATTTACCGAGCACTTTAAATAGAGGAGTAGAGTGCATGCATTTTGTGTCGGAAACAATTAAGAGAGTTGTTTTCCTAGAGTTCTCTTGCATGCATTTTGTGTCGGAAACCATTGTGTGTTTGAGTTTCGCCATAGCGGTAGATCCGTAACGGTGGTATCAGAGTCAATATGGAAATTGTTGAGGTTGTGGCTCAAATAATAGTTCTATATTGAAAAATCAGTTAGATATCAGTTAGATGGATAGATTGTTAAATTAGATTAGATCATATACATTAATAAGTGTTTTTCCTCATGGATCATATAAGACAATGAATAATTTGTCAACTATGTGTTAGGACTATGTGAGTCAAGGTCAATAGGCCTTTAGTCGTATCGCCTGCAACCCAATTTTCTTGAAGTGCATATGTATTGCCTTATAATTTATACCTGCTTTCTATTTTTAATAAAACTTCAATTATCAATTAATTTCTTTCTTCTTTACAAGGTATTACGTAATTCTTCCAGAAAAAATATTACGTAATTTCTTTTTCCTCAAGTTAGCACTGTTAGAGCATCTGTAGTCGTTTGCTATATTCCCAAATTTTTCAAAATTTGGAAAAAAAAATCCCTATAGTCGTTGGCCAAATACTCAAAAATTGGGTTCAATCGCTACAGTACCCGGCTATATTTGGCAATCGAAATGGCAATTGCAAAAATTTAGCCGGACGATGGATTATCCACTGTCGTTTAAATTTTTTCGATCGAACGAAAGATTATCTTCCGTCGCTTTAATTTTTTTTGTATCGGATGATAGATAATGTTCCGTCCCAACCGATAAAAAAAAAATGTCGGACGGTTGATTATACACAGTCCTAACAATTTTGGTTAAAGACAAAAGTATTGGGACGGTGTATAATCCACCGTCCCTCACTTTTGGAGGTTTTTTGTTTTTTGTTTTTTTTTTTTTGTTTTTTTTTTTCCTTCGTCGTCCTTTTGTACCATTTTTTTTTTTTTTTTTTTTTTTTTTGAGACGAAAGATTATCCTCCGTCTGACCAAATTAACTTTCGATTACTACAGCGAGCCGTCTAATTTTCTATTTTCATTTGCCAAATACCTAAAAAATGGAAAACAATGACTACAAATGCTCTTAGACAACCTATATAAGGGGTTGTCAAGGTATGTTCTTAAAAAACTTTCAAATTAAAGTTTTCATTCTTTTTCGTTATTGTTCATGTGGATTCAAGGATTTGTAAGATCTTAGCACAGATGGCACGAACCTTAATACATTGATCATTCGTTGGAATTAGCATTGAGATATTCATAAGTTTTAACCTCATTTTCAGAACCCTTTGAAGAGGTTGTGATAATTAAATTTTATATTCTAAATTTCATCAAGCACTACAATAGTGTACTTGACAAGACTTTTTACCCTGAATTGCAAGTACTGTTATATAATATGGTTTTAGACAAAATTAATTTGGGATGTAAGAAAATCACTTTAGGATGTCGAAAAATCACTATCGTCAATATGTACAGCTAGGACTGCAAACGAATCGAGCTATTTGCGAACTATTCGGCTCGAGCTTAGTCAAAGCTCGGCTCGAACCGAGCTCGAGCTCAAAACCGAGCTCGTTTCGTAAACGAGCCGAGCTCGAGCTTTATTATTATTTTTTTAGGTTAGGTTCGCAAGCTATTCGGCTTGAATATGGTCAAAGCTCAGTCAAAGCTCGGCTCGAATCGAGCTCAAGCCGAGCTCGAGCTTAAAATTGAGCTCGTTTCGTAAACGAGCCGAGCTCGAATCTAAAGGTATTCGGCTCGGCTCGACTCGATTGCAGCCTTATGTACAGCTATAGTCGATTGCTAAAACCAAAAGAAGAAAGAAGAAAAAACAAAAACGATAAAGTTAAAAGATCACCCATCTAATTCACCAAGAGATTCTAGTTATCATTGTAACATCAATAATTATTATTAATCGAATTAGAAGTATATTAATAGTGAAATTTTAGTAAGCCCATCCCAGTTTTCGCAAGTTTATAGAAAACCCATTCTATATATATCTATATAATAAAACACAAAGAAAATTATCAAGTGGCTCTCATTTAATATGGTTGAAATTAATGGTCCAGATCTAACATCACAAAATATATTTTCTCACTCAAAAGTTCCCCCCAAAGCTTAAATTCAAACTCCCCAAAACAATTCCTTTATTTATTTATTTATTTCTCTCTCTTTTTCTCTCTCTCTCTCATTCTCTCTCTATTTACTTATAAATTTATATTTTCAGATTTCAGGTTTGTAAATTTTCAGATTTTTTATGCATTTTTTTTATTACTTATGTTACATTAAAAATAGCAAATATTTCATCAACAGTTAAATTTCATCATTTTTCACACTCAAAGTTCTCAGAAAAGTTCTAAGAAGTTGGATTTTACACCCCCGTTTATAATTATTTTTCAACATATACTAATGGAAACATGGACTTTTATTTATAACCAATTATTGTTTTATTATTCAAACTTGAGCTACATAATTGTTATTTTGCTGTTTACAAGGCTTTCGTATGCTGTATCGTTTCGAAGACGTGCCATAGGCACGCCCACGGGCAAATCTAGTGTATATATACATATAAGGTTTTCCTATATTATCAGGCTAAAGTAGTTGCAGTTTGTAACCTGGTCACTTCCTCCGTAAAATTTAAGGTATTTGGACTGTTATATATACCCCACGGTAAGTAGCAGCAATACATTTTATCCCTTTCTCTCTGACATGTTAATTGGGTTTTTAAAATTTTTTTTAATCATTAAGTGATCTTCCATTCCGAAAACAAAAGCCTAAGAACAATTTTTTAAAAATCTTTTAACCATTATATAAATTTTTAATCATTATGTGATCATCATCTTGAATAAACAAAAAAAATGAACGGAACCGGTTACGTGATCGGACGTGACTATTTTTTTTGGACGGAGTGCTAAATCGTAACTAGTTAGCCCGATGGTATAGAAAAACAATAAAAAAATATGAGGTGAGTTTACTAAAATTTTCCCCTATAGTAAAAGCACACATGCCCGGCATGTATATAAATCTCTCTCATTCTCTCTCCTTTGTCTCATTCTTTTGTTCAGACTTAGAATGAGCAACCTTTTCTCTTCCTCTCCCAATATTAAGGACTCCTTTTCTCTACCAAAAGGCCCTATAAGCTCAAGCAGGTTCTTCTTCTCTCCTACACTTTCCAAATCCTTATCTATCGAGGATGTTAGTACTGCTAGCAATCCTGACAATTTGGAAGAATTAGGCAAGTCGAATAGTGTGAGGTTTTTGGACAAGGGTGCTGTCGAAATGTTGATTATGTCAGAGGATCCATACCGAGATTTCAAGCAATCAATGGAGGAGATGGTGGAGGCTTATAGAATCAGAGAGCCGGAGAAGCTGCAGGAGTTGCTGCATTGCTACTTGGAGCTGAATGAGAGGAATAACCATGAGGCCATTTTCATGGCTTTTGTTGATTTGCTTATGTACTTGATGGCAAAGAAATAAATATATGTATTATGATATTTTAATGTGGGATACAACTTTTATACAATATTACAGTACAAGTTTACTTTATCTTCTGCAAAGATGTAGTACAATTTATATGTACTAAGTTCAATGTTGGTTGAACAATTCTTATAATGGAATATCGTTCTTTAATGAACAAATTACACAATTGTTTTTCCAAAATGACACATTTTTTGAAAGTATTACCAAACTGACCCACTTTCGAGCGTATCTACCAAGCTAACCTACTCACTATCTCAAATAGAGAGTTTGATGGAAAGACCCTCGCTGTTTGAGATAGCGAGTGTAGTTCTATGGTTTTCTCCAACATTTGGAGAAATCTAGTGAAAATACAAAAGTCTAAAGATAGACCAGCTATTTGAGATAGCGAGTTCATTTGAACTGGACTCGATAGCGAATGTAGTTATATTCATTTTTTAGAGAAATTTTGAACATGCAATTTCTACCTGAAATGTATATAACTACACTCGCTATCTGAGATAACGAGTTAATTTGAACTAGACTCGCTATCTCAAATAGCGAGTGTACGTAGTTGTATTCATTTTTTCAGGAAAATTTTGCACATGCAATTTCTACCTGAAATGTATATAATTATACTCGCTATCTGAGATAGCGAGTTAATTTGAACTAGACTCGTTATCTCAGATAATGAGTGTAGTTGTATTCATTTTTCAGAGAAACTTTGAACATACAATTTCTACGTGTAATGTGTATAACTACATTAGCTATCTGAGATAGCGATTCATTTGAACTAGACTCGCTGTCTCAGATGGTGAGCCTAGTTGTATTCATTTTTTCAGTTCAGATTTTGAACATGCAATTTCTACCTGAAATGTATAGGACTACACTCGCTATCTGAGATAGCGAGTTCATTTGAACTAACTCGCTATTTCAGATAGCGAATGTAGTTGTACTCATTTTTTCAGAAAAATTTTAAACATGTAATTTCTACTTGAAATGTATAGACCTGCACTCGCTATTCGAGATAGCGAGTTCATTTGTATGTCATGTAGCGAGTAGGTCATCATGGTAAATAGTTTCGAAAGTGGGTCAGTTTAGTAAATACTTTCAAAAAGTGGGTCATTTTGGAAAAAATTACAAATTACATGCACTGCATGTACTACTTTGCAGTGTAACAAATATTTTCCCAAAAAAATAAAAATTCAAAGAATAATCATGTACCCTGTGAGTGCAAGATATTCATGTAAGAATCTTTATGTCTGTTCCGTATTTGTTCATCCTGCATGATATCATGTCGACTGCCTATACAATCTGTACATGCAAATGTACGTTGGTTCTTCTGGTATTATTTTCAACTTTCAATTAAGAAAACATCTGCCTATACAATCTGTACATGCAAATGTACGTTGGTTCTTCTGGTATTATTTTCAACCTTCAATTAAGAAAACATCTAGATGATCCTTCTCTGGATGAGTTCTAAGTCTAATCGCGTCATATTCACGCAAACTTGGCCATATATGCAATAAAATCAATAGGAATATCATGAGTGACAAAGTTAACTATAATGCATGCGGGCAATTAATTTTGGGCTTTCACTATATATATATATATATATAGATAGATATATATAGATAGATAAAGTAAGTCTATTAAGAGCTGGGAAGCTGGTATCCTTATCGGGAGCTGGAGATCTCAGCCATCCGATCGATCTTGATCGCGATCGGACGGCTGAGATCGACAGCCGCTTATCTTCAGATATAGTGAGGGGTAAAAGGGGTATAATCGATTACATCTTTTATCTCTTATCTTCTCACGCTCTCTTCTCTCCCGCTCTCTATCGATCCAAACCCTAATCACTGCCTCTTATCTTCTCCCGCTCTTTCTCCCACTCTCGAAGATTGTCCCGCTCTCTTCACAACCCTAATCCCTATCTCTTCTCATCTCACGCTCTCAGTCCCGATCTCCATCTTCGAAACCCTAATCCATCTCTCTTCGAAACCCTAATCGAAGATAGCGAAGTCGAGCTCTTCTTTCCCGCTCTCTTTCTTCGTCACCTGTGTAAACCCAACTCCACGATCAAGTTAAATCTCCAGTCGCTTATCTTCAGATCTGTCGAGGGGTAAAAGGGGTATAATCGATCAGCCCCCATCGGCAATAAGGGTTTCGATTTCTCGGCTCATTGGGTTCTGCCTCTCTCAGATTCCGGAGGAAAGTGTTTGACTCTCATAAATGCTTTTATGATTTCTGTTTAATTTCTTGCATTTTCATTCGGTTTTTGTTTGTAGGCAATGATGAGATTGATTTTGATATAAGTTGGTTACAAAATTTTTGGGCATTGAAATTATTGTTTTCAAGGGTATTTGGTTGTGTGCCATGATAATTATTCAAAGTTGAATACACATCTGGGGTATGAGTGGGAGAGTAGATGGTGAAGAAATGAAAGTATGGTGTTTGAATGTCCAATGCCCTCAACACTTACCTTACATTTATGAGATTTGAGACTAGCTCAATTCACCAAATTTTTGGGCACCGATGACTCACAATGGTTTAGGCAGTGATGCAAAACACTTTATGATCTGAATAATTATTTCAATCTTGTTTTAAGTATTCTTGATTATATATCTATCATATCCTAGTTGGCGCGGCACTCCAATGCAGCCCTACTTATGAATAGTGTGTTCTGAGCCTACTGATTTTTTTTAGTCTATATATATTCATGAGTACGTCTATTATGTGTGCTTGCTCGATTGAGTGTGAGAAGATAAGAGATAGGGGTTTTTGATTTTACCCCTTTTACCCCCAAACATTCTAAAGATAAGCGATATCAAATATGAGTCGTTCCATCGCGATCAATTGCGAACGAATGGCTAAAAACCCCCGCTCTGGATAAGGATTTCAGTTCCCAAGCTCTTAATAGACTTACTCTATATATATAACACAGTTGATGATAAGCTCCGAACAACACAAACAGAACATGAAGTAACAAATTTTGTCAGCTCAGAACAAACACAAACAGATCATGACACTATACAAAAAACTATATATTAGGTAGTGATGGTGTGTTGGTGTAGGCAGTGATGCAAAACATTTTATGATCTGAATAATTATTTCAATTTGTTGTATTTATTCTTGATTATATATCTATCATATCCTAGTTGGCACGACACCCCAATGCAGCCCTAGTTATGAATAGTGTGTTCTGAGCCTACTGGTTTTTTCTTTGTTTATGTATATTCATGAGTAAGTCTATTATGAAAGGAGGTCGACTGATCGTGGGTAAGAAAGAGAGATAGGGGTTTATGATTTTACCCCTTTGACCCCAAAACATTCTGAAGATAAGCGGGATCGAAGATGAGTTGTTCGATCGCAATCAGTCGCGAACGAATGGTTTAAAACCCCGGCTCATGATAAGGATTTCAGCTCCCAAACTCTTAACAGACTTACTCTATTTATATAAGACAGTTGATGATAAGCTCAAAACAACAGAAACAGAGCATGAAGTATCAAAATTTGTAAGCTCCAAACAACAGAAAACTAGATTTTATAGTAACTGACGTTGGATGCGTATGTGTTGGGTACTCATCTAAGCCTTTTGGTCTTTGATTCTCTCCAACTGTTTGTTGGTGTAGGCCGTGATGCAAAATACTTTATGATCTGAATAATTATTTCAAGCTTGTTGTATTTATTCTTGATTATATATCTATCATATCCTAGTTGGCGCGGCACCCCAATGCAGCCCTAGTTATGAATAGTGTGTTCTGAGCCTACTGGTTTTATTTAAACCACATGTTCAGTGTCTGTTATTCTGACACTATACAAAATTTCAAACTTCATGCCAAGCTTTTGTTTGTCTTGAGCATACACAATTTGATACTTCATGTCCAGGTTCAAAGAGTTCATTTTCTGCTTGTTCTGAGTGAACAAAATTTGATACTTCATCAATATGTTTCTGTTTGTTCTCGGTTTACCAAATTTGATACTACATGCTCTGTTTTTGTTTGTTATGAGCTTACAAAATGTAACACCCCGCAAAATTTAAATGACAATTTTGCCCTCGGGTGTTACGCACGTGCATTTTGTACTGTTATTGATGATATCCATAACGCATTTTGATATGTATTTTGAATTCCAATTATTTATGCAATTATGTATTCCTAAAATCACATTTGAGACAACTCAAATGCTAAATTTCAATCTTTAAGTTTTTACGTGCTTTTTACGTATTATCGATGCACGTGTCGATTCTGGACATTCCACTGTTACGTGCAAAGTTTTCGATGGGTTTCAATTATTTATTTTTATAAACATTTTAAAATTCATTTTTGTAAATAGAATTCAATTTTTGTCTATTATAATTAAAATAAATTTTTACGTGCAATACACGTGTTTTCTGTATGTTTGAGTATATCATAGAAAATGTATATTAAATATACTTTATGTTGCATCCCAATTAACTATAAATATTTTTCGGTCGATAAAGTCAATTTTTGTATTTTTGAGATTTTACGGGCGACGCACGTGTTTTGGTGCACGTGTTAAGCGTATTATTCTTTCAAAATAAATTTCATTAATTGTGTGTGTTTATTTTAATTATGCATGATAAGTATAATTTTAAAGTTAATTTTATATATTTATTACATATATAAATAAATTATTTTAAAGAGATTAAATAAATAATTTATTTTTGGGTGTATACAAAGCACGTGCACGTGCACACGTGCGATGTGCACACCTTTGGGGGCCGGGCTGATTATGAGAAGAGGGAAATATGAAAGTTTGGTTTGAAAGTAGGAGGGAAAGCAAGTTTAAATTTTAGAAAATGGGAGTAGTGTGGAGGTAGTTATCTCATCATGGGTAGTTGCTACAACTCCCTAATTCATCCTAGCCCTTAATCTCTAACTAGTTGATCTAATCCTAGCCATTCAATCCACCCAAAATTATGTATAAATACCCCATAGTTTCTTCTTATCTTAGTACATTAGAAAAATTTATTAAAGAGAGAAAAGATTTGAGTAAGAAAAAGATTGAGTAGTTTTGAGTTTTCCCCATTGGAGGTCGGCTATACAACCCAATTTGAAGTATTCGGTTTTGGCAAGGAGCTAGGAGGAGAAGGATCTATTTATGCATTCTAAGAGATTTTTCTAGGAGCTTTCTATTCGTGTTTCTTCAACTTTAGGTGGGTGTTTCTTAAATGCTTTCTAATTTAGTAATAGAAATTTGCATGATACATGATATATAATTTATTTGGTTGAAATTGAATTGATTGCATGCAAATTAATGTAGAAATGGATCGTTAAATCTTGATTGGTGTGGTAGATGTAAATTGCAATTCCATTTTCTAAATGATTGTGATTGTTAGTTGAGATGCTAGAATTGAAATGATTTATATAAAATTGATGCATGTTGAGACATGATTAGAACAATGCAAATATATTGTTTGTTGAGAATGTGGCAAAGAAGTGTGATTATAACCTCAAAATATTATTTATACGAGTATAAAGTTTTTTTGTAAAGTAATTTTGATAAAAGAAAACAGTTTATTTGAAAAATTGATTGAATATGTGTTTTGATGCATTTTAAGGATTTCATTGAAAAAAAAGAGAGACTCGAGAATTTGATAACATATACGATATTGTTTTTAAAAGGAATACATTCTGGAAATGATTCATATTTTGTATATGAAAGCACAAATCAATTAAAAGGTCGAAAAAATATATGCAAGCTGCAATTGGTGTAATTGACAGTCGACTGTCTATTTCCACAGTCGACTGGCAAGTATAAAAATTTGGTTCTCCTCGGCAGGACAGTCGACTGTCTATTTTCACAGTCGACTGCTGCTGTCCTGAATTTTAGTGTTTGAAGTTTTCGAAGTATTCGCGGAGCAGTCGACTGATACTGTCAACAGTCGACTGAACCGACTGTGTATTATTGATGTTTTAAAGTTTCGTAAAACAATCGACTGATTCTTTGTCGATAGTCGACTGATACCGACTGAGATATTTTTGATGTTCGCTGAACAGTCGACTGATACTGTCACCAGTCGACTGAACCGAACTGTTTTCTGGTTCTTGAGTTAGATTGGATTTTTGATAAATGAAAGTTAAATAAATTTGAATACGAGATTTTATGATTATTAATATTTTGATTGAGTTTTATTGTGAAATGCACACAAGGGTGTGAAAGATGAAATTGATAAAGATATCAAATTGAATTGTTCTCATGTTATGAGATTATAAAAGAAATATTTTGAGAAAGAGTTTGTGAACAAAAGAAATGGAAATGATTATTTGAGATTGATTATGAAGTATTGTTGATCTTTAGAGATAGTTGTTGGAATCTAAAGGCTAGGCGAGACCCTAGTGACCGGCAGTATTATTTATTGATTTGAGAGCTAACCGTTGAGGGTTGAGCATCTCTTGAGAAGTAGCCAGGTAGGCTGACTGTCTCTGTTATTTTGATTTAAGTCCGGTAGGGTAAGCTAGCTCTAGGTTGTGATGATTTTCTTTTAAAACAAATTTTGTAAGGCTGTGATGGAAGTAAGAGAAAAACATAAGTATGAGGGCCATTGGATGGGTGTTGTGAGGGTATGCACAGGCTGTCTTCACGATGCGTCGTGACATGACGTGGATACTACTCCAGAGTACCATCCCGGTGGCGACGCTTGTGGGGTGTTTGGTGACTATGGGTGGTGCCATTATTCCAAGGCAGAGGCTGAATAGTCCATAGGTTGCCTGCTCGATGCGTCGTGTCAGTGCGTGGGATTCCCCTCCAGGCTGCCTGGACATGGGCTCATAGATCATAGAATATCTAGGATACTTACCGAAATTATAGATAGATACATAGTGGAGATGTGATGAAAGTAAGAGAAAAACACGAGTATGGGGGCCATCGGATTGGCGGTGTGAGAGTGATCCACAGGCTGCCTGCTTGATGCGTCAAGACATGGCGTGGGCACTACTCCAGAATTATCGTCCCGGTGGCGACGCTTGTGGGATGTTTGAGTGGCTATGGGTGGTGCCATTGGTCCATGGCGGAGGCTGAATTGTCCATAGGTTGCCTGCTCGATGCATTGTGTCAGTGCGTGGGATTCCCCTCCAGGCTGCTTGGACATTGGGCTCGTAGATCATAGGACATCTAAGATACTTACCGTAGTTACAGTAGTAGATTAAGTCATGATGAGGGATTGAACCCTACAAGATGAAGAACGATTAAGGGATTGTCCTCGGACCTATGTAGTATGGGATGCATAGAATCTGAACAAGTGTGCATTAGTGTCATGTAATATAAATAACTGCATTAAGGACTAAGTGCACCGCACAATACGACATCAACAGGATAGTCCCTTTGTAACTTTGTTTGTGATCAAGTTTGTGTTTGCTAAAGTATTTAAGAATCGTTATACTGTTCCGGCATAGAGAGGATGACCGTGTATAATATTTCGTCAGTTGTAAGCAACTGACGCGCCCACAGTTTTATATGCAGGAATTGGAGTTACATGAAGATATAAATATGATTTGATGCTATTGACTACTTAAATGTTAAAGTTGTAACAATTGTACTTTATTTATTGTTGTATTTTATTGTTTCCGCTGCGTATTGATGTAAAAGACTCTGATGTAATCGTTGTTGAAATAAAAGTTTTAAAATTCCTTGTAAAATTGTACGAAAGAAGTGTAAAGATCCTGTGGAAATCTCGAATTCAGCTATTTTTGGAATTCGGGGCGTTACACAAAATTTGATACTTCAGACTCTGTTTGTGTTGGTTATGAGCTTACAAAATTTGATACTTCATGGTAATTTTGTGTCAGTTCTGAGCAAGGGCAAATTTTGATACTTCATGATCAGTTAGTGTTAGTTCTGAGCTGGCAAAATTTGATACTTCATGCTCTGTTTGTGTTAGTTCTGAGCTCACAAAATTTAACACTTCATGATCTGTTTGTGTTAGTTCTGAGCTTACAAACTTTGACACTTCATGCTCTGTCTCTGTTTGTTATGAGCTTACAAACATTTGATACTTCACTATCTGTTTCTGTTTGCTCCCAAGCTACTTGTTTCTCAGTTTCTGTTTTTGCTGAGCCAACAAATTTTGAACTTCATGTTCAGCCTCTATTTTTCTGAGCCTACCAAATTTACTTCAAGATTTTTTGTGTTCTGAGCCGACTATATTTTGTAATTATTTTGTCTTTTCCAGGTTAAATGAGCTATGTTTAATTTTGATTTCAGATTGATTTCAGCATGAAGTGCTTATTGGAGCTATTGAATACTGGACTACGCGAAAAGTTGATATTTGGAACAAACTTAAATTGTCTTTTGTTGACACTATACAAAACAAAATATGTATTAGGAGCAACAATAAGTTGTATACTTTTAGTATTTGTAAATTTTTTCATGTACCTGTACGTTACTGAACATTGTATTACGCTGTAAAGTTTTTGTTAAGTTTCAGTTTTTTGTAAAGTGTCAGATGTCAAGTACATTTGTTACGCTGTAAAGTTTTTGTAAAGTATTACCTTGCAATTCTATAAAGATCGAATTTCTTCTACATATTCAGTTCATTATTGTTTTGGTGTCATAATTGAAATTCTGTGATTGTTTTGGTGTATTACGTCGCATGGCGTATCCAATTTATTTCCATGCTCAGAACTAACACAAACCGAGCATGAAGTATCAGAATTTTGTAAGCTCTGAACTAACACAAACAGAGCATGAAGTAACAAATTTTGTAAGCTCAGAACTAACACAAACACAGCATGAAGTATGAAAATTTTGTATGCACAGAACCAACACAAACAGGGCATGAAGTATGAAAAATTTGCAAGCTCAGAACTAACACAAACAGATCATGAAGTATCAAATTTTGACAGTCCAGAACTAACACAAACAGATCATGTAGTATATAAATTTTGTAAGCTCAGAACCAACACAAACAGAGCATGAAGTATACAAATTATATAAGCTTGGAACCAACGCAAACAGAACGTGAAGTATGAAAATTTTGTAAGCTCCGAACTAACACAAACAGACCAAGAAGTATCAAATTTTGTAAGCTTTTGTAAGCTCAGAACTAACACAAACAGACCAAGAAGTATCAAATTTTGTAAGCGCAGAACTAACACAAACAGATCAAGAAGTATCAAATTTTGTCAAGTGCTCAGAACTAACACAAACAGATCATGTAGTATCAAAATTTTGAAAGCTCAGAACTAACACAAACAGATCATGAAGTATGAAAATTTTGCCAGCTCAGAACTAACACAAACAGATCATGAAGTATGAAAATTTTGCCAGCTCAGAACTAACACTAACAGATCACGAAGTGCCCAATTTTGTCCTCGCTTAGAACCAACGCAATCAGAGCATGAAGTATTAAAATTTTGTAAGCTCAGAACCAACACAATCAAAATTTTGTAAGCTCAGAACTAACACAAACAGAGCATGAAGTATCAAATTTTGCCAGCTCAGAACTAACAATAACTGATCATGAAGTATCAAATTTTGCCCTTGCTAAGAACTAACAAAATTATCATGAAGTATCAAATTTTGTAAGCTCATAAATAACACAAATAGAGTCTGAAGTATCAAATTTTGTAAGCTGATAACAAACACAAACAGAGAATGTGGTATCAAATTTTGCCAGCTCAGAACTAACACAAACACAGCATGAAGTATACAAATTTTGTAAGCTCAGAACCAACACAAACAGAACATGAAGTATGAAAAATTGGTAAGCTCAGAAATAACACAGACAGAACATGAAGTATCAAATTTTGCCAGTCCAGAGCTAACACAAACCGAGCATGAAGTATACAAATTTTGTAAGCTCAGAACCAACACAAACAGAGCATGAAGTACGAAAAATTTGTAAGCTCAGAACTAACACAAACAACTCATGAAGTATCAAATTTTGTAAGCCCAGAATTAACAGAAACAGACCATGAATTATTAAACTTTTGTAAGCTCAGAACAATCAGAGACAGATCATGAAGTATCAAATTTTGTAATCTCAGAACAAACATAAACAAAACTTGAAGTATCCAATTTTGTTAGCTCAAAAAAAGCATGATACAAACAGAGACAGAGTATGACACATCAAAATCTGTTTCTACTATTTTCATCATTGCCTAAGCTACAGTGGTTACACAATAAGCCACTTCCATTTGTTGGAGACTGTTCTGAAGGTATCTCCGGTTCTTCGCTAACGACCTTCTTGTTCTTTCTCTTGAGTTCCTGCACAAAATAATTCATCAAATAGAAAAAATGCAAGTACGTATGTGGCATGTTCCTGGAGAGTGTATGTTGAACATGGTTAAAACTTGTAGGCTCAGAACAAGTGCAACAGAAAACATAAAACAGTAGACTCGGATGAAAAAATCATGCCGGCTCAGAAAAACACCACCATCAACCTCAATAATTTGTAAAACCATTGTTACAAATGCATTTTCAAAATGAAATTGAAAATGGGTAAGCTCAGAACAACTTAGTTTGAACAAAAGGATGAAGTGTCAAATAATTTCAGCTTCCCGGCTCAAAACAAACCCAAAATGAACATGAAGTTGAACACCATCCAATAATCATGAAGTATCAAATCATGCATAAACTTTTCATCACTGCCGCATAATAAATCAAGTATAACTGAGTCAAATGTGGAATTTTGAATTTGTCACTAGGGCTGTTTTATTAAGCCACACCGACTAGTGGTCAAAAAAAAAATTCAAGCTGCATAAACTTTTCATCATTGCCTACTAACTTGGAATTATAAACTATAAACCCAATTTTTTTTACCAACTTTTCGGGAACTTAATTTCTTATCGAGCATCAATTTTTTTCCATCAATATTTTACCTGCACACAAAGAAGACATAAGGGTTAATTTAATAAATGTGCTATAATGTATTGAAGAACAATAACGGCAGATATGGGTTAAAAATTATTTTAATTCATGTATGACACGTACCTTGCAAAATCCACAGAAATAAACCAACAAAGTTCATGCAATATTTGGAGCCTCCTCTGTTCTAGGTTCCATTGTTGAAAATGTAGTAGAAGCTTGTGACTCATTTATAGTAGAGCTACACGATTAATATTCACAAAATGAAAATAAGATTATATTATATATAAAGAAAATAAACTATAAACTTTGTATTTAATTACTAACCTTTCCTTTAAAGGACAGGTACGACTGTCATGATTAACAAGCTTCTTGCACAAACCACACTTTCTTAGTGGTTTCGCAGCCTTCTCCAATGCTTTCTCCTTACCGCCTTTAATGCGCTTCCCACTACCTTTAGTTTTTGCAATATCCGGTACATGAATTTGGACTGTTTTAGGTAGTGAAGTAGTTGTTGCTTGTTGTAATTCTTGGGGCATATCTTGTTGCAATTCTGCAACAACACCAACTAGTAATTTTTAGCCTTCTAGCGCATCTTCTTTGATGAGCGAGCGATCCTCATCACTTTGTTGATTTCATTTGATAATTCCACCATGTCCAAATCTTGTGGACTACCGTAGCTACCAATAATTTCTTCACCAGCATCATCATATACAATCTCGGTAGTTACCGAAGCGGTCCACCTCTTTAAAATATAAGATTGAGGCAGGAAATCAACAAACTCATTCCTCAATACCACAAGGATGTGTCTACAAGGAATTTCCTCCACTTTAAATTTACTACAAGTGCAAGACCCAGCATTATCCATTCCCTTGTAGAACACATCTCTTGTTTTATCAGATTGTACTGACTTTCCCATTCTCTTGACAATATAGTGTCGCACACTACCATCGTCAACTTTCATTAAAGAGGCGTAATTCAATATATCAACTAGTTCAACTTGAAATACATGAAATTTCGCTCTAGTGTACAGCTCAGACATTTGGGACTCAATTTCAAAATCTGTTTGCAGCTTTGATTTTGTATGCAGAGTGGTGTAGTCTGCTGCTAACTGATTTTGTCTTTGTTTCCCTATTGCCCTTTCAAATCTCGTCATAAATTCATGTAAAGAATTTTTGCTATTCACATACTTATCTACAAAAGTATTCATGCTTTCTGATCTCTGAGTTGTGCGAATTCCAGCAGTAAAAATATGCTTAGCATAAGCTGGTATCCACTTCTCACGAAGCAAATAAATGTCAGAAAGCCAAGGATTACCTGTTATTGTAATATGTATCAAGTACTAATACTACAAAAAAATGGTCAAACATAACTATAATTTATTGAAACAAGTAATACCTGCAATTTGCACATTAGCGTTCATTACGTCATTCCATCTCATCTCAAACTCTTCCGGGGTCTCTGATTCCCAGATGCAACTATGGAATGGAATGCTAAAATCACTATTCAGGCCCGGGCCACCAAGCTTATCGGGAAGCTTTTTAAGAATGTGCCACATGCAAAGCCTGTGGCTCGAACCAGGAAAACACATGCGAATTGCATTATCCATTGCAGGATCTTGATCTGTGATGATAACTTTTGGTGGAGACCCACCCATTGTTTCACCCCATTTTTCAAACAACCAAACAAAAGAGTCAGTGGTCTCTTTATTTATAAAAGCCGCACCAAAATTGACAGATTGACCATGATGATTAACTCCAGTAAATGGAGCAAAAACCAACTTGTATTCATTGGTATCATATGTGGTATAAAAAATTAGCACTTCACCAAAATGCTTGTAAGCCTTCCGGGCAATAGCATCAACCTAAAACACATGAGTTAATTTGTTGTCTTCATCAACCTTGTAATGAAAATAGAAAGAAGGATTCATCTCTTTTTCCTCTTGCAAGTGCTCCAGCAATATATCAACATCATAAGCTCTCATACCATCCTTCTCTCTTTGCAACGAATTTCTAATGTCTTTTTCAGTACAATTAATATTACTGAAACCTTCATTTTCTATTTCCATGAAGAACATAAACTCTGAAGTTCTTATGTTAGCCTCTTTGAAAGAACTAAGTAAACTTTTTTGCGCTTGAGAAACAGTTCTATTACATCTTAAAAATTGTTGCTTTCTAGGTGTAACACAAATATGGGTGTGCTCTTCAACAAACATTCGGATTGACCATCTCCCGTCATCATCCCTTTGCATTCGTATTTGAGCTATACACCCTTCTTTCGTCACAGCCCTTCTCCTTCTCTTGATCAAATTTGAAGAAGACGATTCTTCATTATTGGCAACATTCACAACAGTTGTATCAACCGGCTTGCCTTGCTTTGAGCATACAAATTGTTGTGAATATCTCTCCTTCGTAGTAGTGTCAACCATCGTTGCAAACTTGCGTACTGAAAAACCAACTAATTTTGCATATCTTTTATAAAATTCATATCCGTCGTCTAATGTTGCAAATACTAAACCAACAAATGGTTTAGAAGCATCATCAACGTCCCTCCAACCGGACTGAACATCTTGGCTTAGTAATTTTTCATTTTCAACCTCCATTCTTCATAGGAGAATGAGACAACAAAAATTAAAAAAAAAACCTACAACTTTAAATTAACACAAACAAAAAAGTCTAACAGACTACATTCTGAATCTACAAGTAATAAAGTCTTCATACCGAGGGAATATGAAACTTAGTGTTTGAAGAATTTAAGTATGTACAGATTTTAGACAGTTAAATTTTTTTCTTTTTTGGGAGAAACATCCATAGTTAAATGGCAAGCAACCCTCAGCTTCTAACATGGATTTTACATGGAATTTGGGTGCTTATATGCATGTGTCATGTCCTATTAGCAGTGATTGAAGCAAATCTCGAAAGAAACAAAAACTAGACTGCATATTACATGGATTTTGTGTGCTTATATGCATGTGTCATGTCCACATCTTAAAATTCCATATAGTAGTACGAATATTATTTGTTAATCTAAATGTACTAGTACGAATACTAGTGCGAATATTATCAAAGCATAATTAAAGCGCTAAAAAATATAACAACAAACTAGAAGCATTTGTAAAGGAAATAAAATTTGAAAATGAGCCAAGAAATCGAAACCCTTATCGCGGTTTGGGTTTTCCGTTGGAGAGAGAGAACGAACTTGTGAGAGCTCTTCTTTGGTGCTGAGACGACAAGGCCGATGGGGGCTGATCGATTATACCCCTTTTACCCCTCGACAGATCTGAAGATAAGCGACTGGAGATTTAACTTGATCGTGGAGTTGGGTTTACACGGGTGATGAAGAAAGAGAGTGGGAGAGAAGAGCTCGACTTCGCTATCTTCGATTAGGGTTTCGAAGAGAGGTGGATTAGGGTTTCGAAGATGGAGATCGGGACTGAGAGCGTGAGAAGAGAAGAGATAGGGATTAGGGTTGTGAAGAGAGCGGGATGATCTTCGAGAGCGGGAGAGAGAGCAGGAGAAGATAAGAGGCAGTGATTAGGGTTTGGATCTATAGAGAGCGGGAGAGAAGAGAGCGTGAGAAGATAAGAGATAAAAGATGTAATCGATTATACCCCTTTTACCCCTCACTATATCTGAAGATAAGCGGCTGTCGATCTCAGCCATCCGATCGCGATCAAGATCGATCGGATGGCTGAGATCTCCAGCTCCCGATAAGGATACCAGCTTCCCAGCTCTTAATAGACTTACTCTCTCTCTCTCTCTCTATATATATATATATATATATATATATATATATATATATATATATATATATATATATATATATATATATATATATATATATATTGGGAGCGCACATAATCATCTAAGGTTAGTACGACGTTAGTCTGCTCTAAATTTGTAAGTTACGTGCAGTATACATATTTTGTATATGACAAAAATACCTTTATTCTAAATTTTGGGTTCATTTATGAGTTCGAGTTTTGAGTTTCAAATTTCGTATTTATTTGGGTTTTAAACATGTAAAGAGTATGAGAGGAAGAAGAAGAGAAAAAGAGAGAGAAGAGGCGAAGTTGGTTAAGAGGAAGAGATAAAATTGTTGGATAGGATTCAAATTTGATGAGTTTGTTATTTTAGAATTTAGATTTGATGAAGTTTTTGGGTTCAAATTTAATGAGTTTTATGGATTTGGGTTTGAGAGGGTGAGAGAGATAGAGATGAGAGATGAGAGAGAGAGGAAGCAAAGAGGGAGATGAGGAATATATGAGATTGTTGGATTGAATTTAAATTTGATGGATTTATTGAGTTCCAATTTAATGAGTACTTTTCATTTAAGTTTGAGAGTGTAGAAGAGAAGAAGAAAGAGGAGAAAGAGGGGAAGGAGATAGAAGGGTAGAGAGAGGAATGGTATGTAGTTTGAGTCCATGTTGGATTTTTATTAGATAATGGCAGATAGAGTAAGAATGAGGGATGAAGAAGATAATTGATTTTTTACAACTAAATCTCCCACATTTTTAATATTTTAGAGTGTATTTGCAACAAAAGAATTATATAAGTGTATTATTCGGTTTGTATACACAATAAATATTTTGTGAGGACTAATTGTGTAATAAACAATTACTAAATAATATAAGGGTATCTTCGTCGTATACAGAATACGCGTACTACACATAAATTAAAAACCAATTGTTGACTAACACCGTAAGCGAAGGTAAGTTATTTGATTTGACATAAAAGTACATGTTGGTTTCTCACATTTACCTCTACTAGTAATTTACGCGTGCAGTGCACGTCTTTTTGATAAAACGGATAGAGCCTTATTACTCCAGCCAACATGAATAAATGAATAAAGGTTAGCGCACATAAAGACGTTTTACAAGTAGTAGAACAAAAGTACAACAAAAAAGACAACTATACAAGCAGGAACTAATGGCAAGCAAAAAGAGGCAAAGCAGACATAGACGCGCCCAAGTATATACAGGAAGACAAAGAACAGAGTGGAGACCTCCGGCGCCGCACTAAACAGACTCACGGCGGTCCTCCCAAATAAAGCCAACCAACCACCTCAAAATGACTCCGCAAGCAAAAGGCACACGCAAACTAGTGGTGCCAAACTCGGCAGTGAAACCGCCACCACAACACCAAAACCAGAAGGAGAACAAATAACACTCCCTCCAAACAAGGGACAAGGAGTAAAAATATGCAAAAGCAACTTAGGACCAGCAAGCAAGTAGAAGGACTCAGCAACACTCAGGGCCACCTGCAACAAATACAGAGCAAGAGAACAACAGGCCACAGAATCGCCAAAGGAGCCCCAACCTCACACAACAAAAAGAACCCCAACCTCACCCAGCCAATATAGCCAGCAGAGAGGCTCAACCGCCATGAAAAGGCAAGGCAGCCACCACACAAAACGCAATAAGGAAAGCAACAAAGAAATACAGAACCAAAATAAGCAAAAGAAGGAAACCCCCATCAGTCACAACAACAAGAAGAACATAACAGAGCAATGGCCAAACAACCAAAAACTATCAGAGAGTTGACCAACATCTAAAAACAGAACATATAGACATCAGATAAGGAGGAACAGAGTAAAAACAGAGATAAAATTGAAAAAAAGCCCTCACAAAATAAACAACCACCAAGTCTGGCTGCCTCCGCACCCGGCGTCAGAGATCCGACCTGACCAAAACCCAAAAATAGCCAAAACAAACAAAACACCAACCTCCACAGCAAGACCAAAAGAAGAAAGTGTCAACCCTGCAAATGAAACCAAAGACAAAGAGATTAGGGATTATCAATATTGATATGAGAAGCAGACGAAAAAACAGAACGTATAGAAGAAGTAGCCTCATCAAGTCTATGAAGGCTCAACCTTCGAGCCTTGTGAGGGGGAAGATTAGAAGACCAGTGCTTAGTGAAAAAATTAAACTAATCAATAATAGTAATAATAGGCTTGACCGAATTATTAAAAATACAGTTGTTTCTCTCAATCCAAATAACCCAAATAATGGCCATAGAATAAAGGATCCACGACTTTTGAAAATTTAAATTCGCTAACTGAATGTTCCAGACCGTAAGAAGAGAGGGGGGAAGAGAGGGAATCTACCAAGCTAGGAGACAAATCTGCCATAATGGCTTAATAAAAACGCAATGTAAAAACAGATGATCTATATCTTTGTGACCAAGAGAACACAAGGAACACAACTAACCAGTAGCAAGGTTCCTCCTATTAAGGGCATCAATCATAAGAAGTCTATTATTAATAGCCAGCCAACACAGAATTTTAGCCTTAAGTGGAGCACAACAACTCCAAATACCATTAGCCAAAGGAGAGTTAACACCTCCGTGGTTGAGAAAGTTATAAAAAGATTTGACAGTAAAGGAACCGGAATTGGTCCAACGCCAAAAGAAATCTTCTTTGGGATGCCAACTGTAGCTATTAAGAAGCAAAAGGAGTTGTAAGAAATCCGGCTCAAGAGAGGGAGGAAGAACGCAAGAGAAAGGAATGCTCCACTCTCTGATATTTTTGAGGATCGTAAGATAGTCTGACACTTTGGCAGCAGGGTTAAGGGTGAGTCGAAAGAGAGCCGGGAAAGCCGATGCCAGTTTCAGATTGCCTATCAATAAGTCAATCCAGAACTTGGTCTTGGAGCCATCAGCACAAACATGATAAATACTACAATGAAAGGGTTCTGCAACTTTCCACACACCCTTCCAAAATGAGGAAGCTCTGGACGAAAGAGAGAAGCAAAATTCCCACACCCTCTGCCTACGATAACAATTACTGGAAACCAGACGAGCCCACAGAAGATGATCTTCCTTGAGCAATCTCCAAATCCATTTAGCCAAAAGAGCTAAATTTTGGTTTCTCAGATTAAGGACACCCAAACCACCAGCTGCCTTGGACATACATACCATCTTCCAGTTACAGAGATGGGTGCCAGCCCTATAAAGGTCAGAGCCAGACCAGAACCAGTTCCTTTTGATATGGTCAATCTTGTTGATAACCCAGGAAGGAACGTAGTAAAAGGACATCATATACAAGGGAATAGAGGAGCGGACCGCATTAACCAGAATCAGTCTGCCACCTCGAGAGAGGTTTTTTCCAGTCCACACGTTAAGTTTGGAATCCACTTTTTCAATCATCGGCAGCTAGTCCGATTTGTGTAGCCTTCCCCATCTCAACGGAATCCCAAGATATTTAACCGGGAAAGAAGCAGCATTACAATTGAAAAATTGGGCAACCTTCAACTGCCGGTTGGTAGATCCACCAAGCCAAAGAACCGAAGATTTGGAGAAGTTAATCAAAAGGCCAGAAGCACTTTCAAAGATATACAGTAGTAGTTTCAGGTTACGCAAAGTACTCCCATTAGGTTTAGCAAAGATAATGGTGTCATCTACGTACTGTAAGTTAAGGATACCACGAAAACTGTGAGAACCGCCAAGTCTCTCAATGACGTTAGCGTCCCAGACATTCTTTAGCAGTTTACTGAAGACATCCGTCACCAGAGTGAAAAGGAGAGAGGAGATAGGGTCACCCTGACGAAGACCACGCTTACACTTGAATTTGTGGCCTTCCGACCCATTAATAACAATGGATGAAGTGCCAGTGAATAGGCTGGACTTAATCCAAGCTATCCACTTAGGGCCAGAACCTCTATGAAGCAGAATATCGAAAAGAAAATCCCAACTCATCTTATCGTAAGCCTTTTCAAAATATAATTTTAACATTATCCCTTCGGTGTTGGATTTGTGACAATCAGAAATAATTTCTTGTGCCGAAGCCACACTATCGAGAATAAAGCCGTCCTTAACAAAACCCGACTGGGCGGGATCAATAAGAGGGGAAATGACTAGGCTCAGGCGAGTGGATAATACTTTCATAATAATCTTGAACGTGGTATTAAGGAGAGTAATCGGTCTAAAATTAGACACCGAATTAGCACCAATGATTTTGGGAACGAGAACAATGTGAGCATAATTAATACGATCAAAAGAGAAGGATCCATGGTGAAGATCAAAAAGATCATCTTTAAGGTATTCCCAGAATCTTTGGAAAAAGAAAGAAGGAAACCTATCTGGGCCAGGAGCAGAATCACTTTTTAAAGAGAACACAGCCGATTTAATCTCCTCCAGGGTAAAGGGAGCCTCCAGGCTAGACAAGTCATGAGATTCTTCTCCGTAAAGCTGCATCTAATCAAGTTGAACGAGAAGAAGGGGTGCCCAGGAGGTTTTTATAAAACTGAAGAAAAATCGTATGAAAATCAGAATCAGAGTGGAGCTCGACTCCGTCGTTAATGATAGAAGAGATGCGATTGCAACGTTGGCGGTGCGAAGCGAAATTATGGAAGAAGGTGGTATTTCCATCGCCCTCTTTAAGCCAGCAAACTTTGGCCCGCTGCGCCCATTTGATGTGATCGTTGTGAAGAATGTAAGCGAAGTCCCTTTTGCAGGAACTTCTTTCATTACGAAGAGAGTTAGAGATCGGTTCAAGCTCTTGAAGCTTGTCGATAGACTCGATAGTGGAAAGGAATAAGAGCTTAAGATCATTGACACAGGAAAATCTTTCTTTTTGCCAGATCTTGCAACCAAATTTGATTGCATGAAGCTTAAGCAGAACACGACCTAATTCGTGAGACCCCGTAACAGCAGCGAGGCATTCGGAAATAAGATTGACGAATACCTGCTCTTGGAGCCAGAATTTTTCAAAATAAAATTTAAACAGCTTGGAGAAGTGAAAGTTAGAGTGAAGAGAAATGGGAACGTGATCTGAAGATGGGTTAGGCAAAGCACAAGAGAAGGAGTTGTGGAAAAAGGAGATCCACTCGTTAGAAACTAGGAATCAATCGAGTTTGGCCAGCATCAGAGGGAGATGCATATTAGACCAAGTGAAGGCTTTACCGTTAAGAGGGAGATCGGATAAATTAAGAGAGCTAATGCATTCATTAAAATGGGAAGAATCCAAGCTATGCGAGGTGCTCCTAGATCTTTTGTGGTAGAATCTGGTAACATTAAAATCACCACAGAAGATCCAAAAACCGTGAATGCAATTATGGAAGGAATTGAATTCGTTCCAAAAAAGAGGACGCCGCTCAGCGGAAGAGGGATCGTACATGGAAATGACTGTGAGACCACAGTTGAATTCATGCAATGAAGACCGACGATCAGGAAAAAGGTAAGACGATGAACCGAAATTATGGAAAAATGAGATTCCTTAAAGCAAAAAAGGATACCCCCACACGTATCTACGGCATTAAGAGGGATCCAATTAGAGATCAGATTACCACCAATAGCTCTGATAATAGCAGGGAAAGTAGAATCCAGCTTAGATTCTTGAATGGAGATCATATCGCAATGGGAAGAAGAAATAATATGACGAAGAGCTTGTTGCTTGGACGAGCAATAAAGGCCCCGAATGTTCTATGAAAGGTTAATCATGAGTACGATTGAACTCCGAAGCTCTGGAAATTTCACGTTTGCAAATTGACTCCAATTCAACAATGTGAGAAGAGTCAACCACAAACCCCATACTAGACACCAGTTCAATCATGTCTGGATAAGGCAAGGAGTCGAAGTGGACTTGATAGACGGAGCCAAGGGAAGAAGGGTTCGAGAGGAGAGAGACAGGGAGGGGGGATCTCCAGGTTACGGATATGAGCAGCTAGAGAAGCTTTCGACATTGAGGAGAAGAGATTAGTTCTTTTCGCCTTAATGCAGGCGCTAGAACGAATGATATGGGGAGTCGAATTTAATTTCGCTGAAGGAGGAAGGCAATTAGGTTCCTTAGAAGAAAGAACGCAAGCAACCTGGGCCTGAATAGTTTGAGCTGCCAGGACAGACCAGATTGAATCATCAGCACGCGAGGTGTGGGAAGTAAGGAGTTGCGGCTCAAGGGAATGCACCTTGAAACCGATCGGGACAGGGGATAGTTCCTTCCTAACAGGCACAACCTGATGGATAGGATAAGAAACTCGAAGCGAAGGGTTAAATTTGGTAATGGAATTAGAAAAAGAGAAGGCAATAGAGAAGTGTTCCGCTTCTAAAAGTGTAGGAGGGTTGTGAACAAAAGAGAGGGAAAGGGAGAACGACACTTAAAATTATGAAATAAAAACGTAGTAAGACTGACATTAAGAGAAAAATAAATGGGAAATGCAAAAAAATGATAAACACTACAATCACTGAGGCAAAAAGCAAGAATACCAGACAGATATGAGATAGAAAAAACAAATGGAGAATTGACAAAAGATACCTTGTGATGTGGGGAGGACTTAGTAAGGTCAGCCATCTCTTCGGAAAGCAGATCATCATGATCGATCCATGTCTCAGACTTGGGCGAAGTGCGGGTAGCCGATTTGAGATTAACAGGCTTAGTACTGGGGGTCGCAGAAGAAGAAGCATTAACACCTTTAATAAAACTTATCCCAACCCAACGAGAACTTAGGGTTAACTTCCCACTCAGGCCATTTTGACTCGAAGAGAGCCTGTTGCTCCTTAGAGTGGATAATGGGGCTGCCAACTACCACAGAGGGAATAATAGGGAGAATGGCTTTAGTGGAAGGAGTAGGAGGGATCGAGGTCGGCTGACCAGAAGAAATCCCCACTGCAGAAGCCTGATGCTTCGCTGTAAAGGAAGAAGAGAGGACGGGATTGACCCAGACCAAGTTATGAGCTTTGGCAGGTGAGATTTTGGCAGAGGGGGAGAACGCAGCGCTCTTACGGTGGAAGGAGAAATTCTTCTTTGGTACTGACGTCTGGCCACCCTTGGCCTTGGCTACATAGGGGTCCTAGATAGAGGAGACACCTTGGGGCAAAGGTAAGAGACGGAGCATCAATAGGTAAAGGCACCGTAGGGGATACCGACTACAACGGCGGAAGATCCACTGAACCTAAAGGAGAATCATTATAATTGATAGTTATAGGAAAAATGGACTGTCCGATACGAAGGTTGTAAGCAGATACTCGCTCAACCACCGGGGGGCAGAGGAATTCAGCTTCAACCAGAAGACAGCCAGAGGCGAGCAAAGAGGTAGTAGAGGTGCGGGTCAAATCGCCAACACACTTGGCCATATCGGCAACTAGGCGGGGGGAGTCACATAACGGAGGTAGACCAAGCAGAGTCACCTTGGTGGGAGTAGAGATGAGGGCCGAAGGATAAGATCTCTGAAGGATCCATTTTCTAATAGAAAGATTGGCAACACCAACGGAGAAGGAGCTGATGGCCACCAACTCATCCAGAATTTTAGAAGAAGGCAGATAATGAAAATGTCTCCATTGGAACACGAATTCACAGCCCAAGTCCAATCCTGGACATTACAGGTGTAACAAAGGAAATAGTCCAGCGCGAAGTTGGAGATAAACCCTCTGGTGAACGAAACAGCTCCATAGCATTCAAATTTGCTAATCTTGGCAGATATATCTGGAGAAGGCACATACACTAAATACACTTGGGACTGAACGGGCGCAGTCGCAGACGACGACTGGGCAGTAGAAGGCGAGCAGAAGTAAGAGGTTTGGGGTTAAGGAGGGTAGAAGGAAAGTGATGAGGAGGGGGGAGCAGCGGCTGTAATGCGTTGAGACTCAGGAGGGGTAGGAAGAAGAGGGGAGGCGACCGAGAGTTTGGGTTTCTTTGATTTATGAACATCCGCGATCCTGGCTTGAAGAGAGGGAAGGTCAAGAGCCGCGATCACTTGGTCGGAAATAGGGACACCCATCGAGAGACCCAAAAGTTGTTGAAGGGTGAAACACCGGTTACGAGAGTGTCCGGGCTTAAGACAGAACAAGCACTGCATGTTGATGGAGCAAAAAGCTTTGAGATGCCCTGGCTGAAGACACCTAAAGCACCGCAGATCAGAGAAGGTAGAAGAGGGTGAGAGAGGAGAAGGTGAACAGGCATGGAGATATGGCGTACGGGGGTGGGAAATAGGTCGCCCTCAAAGGTTCTCATGAACAGGCCTACCCTTAGGAAGGCCCAACGCCAAATAAGTCGACCCAAGCATCTGTTCTTTTTGAATTTTTTTAGAGTGCTTTTTTTTACAACATCCACCCATGTAAAGCCCATAGAGCGGCCCAACTAAAAAACAGAGGGCCTAGGATTAAAACAGTAACGAAAAAGAATAGAGAATAGAAAGAGTGATAGTAACTGTAGAGATCGAAGCCAGGGAAGGAAATCACTACCCAAAAAACCAAAAATAAAACAAATCAGAAAGGGGGAAGAACGGAGAGAAGAACAGGAGAGACAACAAAAATAAAACAAAACAGAAAAGATGAGGAAGACCCAATCCTGAAGAAAGCAGCGGCTAAAACACCACAATCGCACCAGGAGGCCAATACCCTAATGCTGGGGAAACCAGAAAACCCACAAGAGAACCACTGGATACGGAGAAAACACACCGAAACCCGTTAAAAGCGAAAATGAAATACAGCCAGAAAAATAACTAGACTAAGTAAATCACATAGCAGATCCACCGAAAATGGGCAGTTAAAAGCTAAGAATAGGCAAGACCTAAACCTAGGTCAATAAGGAAGAACAGAAAGGGAGAAAGAAATTACAGAGGTGGTTTTCTTGTTTCGCTGGTTGCGTTGATGAACCAGCTAAAAGAAGCAGACGAAGTACCGAGGTACCTAACTAAAAGCTCCGACTACAGGGACCTACTCCCTGGGGCTCAGCACAGCGACGCCAAAGGAGAGGAACCGAACTAGCCAGGTGGTAGATTTGAGGGAGTAAAGGTGGAGGATCTGAAATCGGGGACACAGTTGACGAAAGAGGGTTCAGAGGCACAGGAGGGATCCTGGTGAGAGCCACACTCCAAATCAGTGAACGGAGTAGCCTCCCGAGGTGGCGGGGAAACGAAAGGACTGAACAGATCCAATGAGCCTCAACCCTAGAAATCTCACAGCGGAATATATGGTCTCAGAGGGGGAGAGATAGTTTGATGGATCAAGTGGAGAAAAAATAGGTATGGGTGTGTAGATCAAGAGGAGATCTACCGAAATAACGAAAGAAGTAAGGGCAAAGGATGAAAGAGTTGGATGGATCTGGAGAAGGGAGGCAGAGGGAGATAGCTATCTTTTTCGCTTGGTGGAGATGCATGATTTTTTTTCCGGTGTCTAAATCAACACGTCTTAAGAAATATATATTTTTCAAAGTAAAACATTCGACGTAGTCTGGCTTCGAACCTGAAACATCTTTTATATTAGTTACGCACAGACAATGCACGTCTTAATAATTTAAAAAAAAAATAAAAACTCTGATGTAGTGAGGACTCAAACCTGAAACTTCCTTCATATTAGTTATGTACATATGTCACATGCGTTGATAAATTGACAAATGACACGGCCTTCTCCCATTATAACATTAGAGATATATTCATCCTTACTTCTCCATAATTCTGGCCCCATTTTATTTATAATATGATAGGAAAATTCTTATTCAATAAAACTTGTTCTACTTTGTGTGCTACAAGAATATTGAGCTCACTTTCGTATATTCTTGTAGCCCTTACATACATCAGTTAGAACTCTGTTACTACAAAAAACAATTGTAATATAAGTATGGGGTATTCCAAATAACATAAAGCAGTGGACGAGAAAAGCCATCCAGAAGGATTTCTCAGAAAATATATGTGCTAGGATATTGTACTCTAATTTCTTGTTCTTGGACACAAACTAGTCAATTGCTCGTTCTCCAAATTCCTAAACATGTCGCATATACATATATAGATGATTCTAGGCTATCACAAAATACGTTTCTTTCTTCTGAAAAATTGTCGCAGAATACTTCTTTGATGTATGTATGGGCTACAAGATAAAAATGAAAGATTCAAGATTTCACCGAAGACTACAAGGTAGAAATGAAAGATTCAAGATTTCAAAGACGATAGACCATAGAATGAGAGTGATGATAGAAGTTGGAGTAGAATGAAGGTATCCTCAATTTCTAAATCTGAGGTCTAAATGAATATCCATATGGACCACATCCAGATCATCTACATGAATAATTAGGGTTCAGTTATTCTAATTACTATCAATTAATGATACGAAATGAATAGTGTTTGCTGGTAGTGTGATCTTGATATGGTTTCAATGGAATTTAATGGTAGACGTGATGGACTAGTCGTTTTCGGCAACGACCTAAGGGCTGCGTTGGCCAAAGTTCTGATTATGGATCTCTGTTGAGATCGATGTTGAAGCACATGAGTTAGCGGAGTTCATGAGTGTACAGTATCTGCAATGATCATAGGGTATGGAGCTGGTTAGTTTGTTACTTTCTTAAGTACGTAACAGTTACTGTGATGGAGATTCATGCATGAAAGCAATAATGACACTACTGTCACAATCTCTAATACTCAACATCTGAACATGGCTGCAACTTAATTACAGGTCCCATTTATCTTTTTTGTGTCGGTAGGGTACTCTTAACAAGCTCACTTAGTATTCCTTCTGTCATTATAATTTTTCTTCATCATTTTATTTTGTTTTGTTTTTATAAAGACATCTCTTGACATGGGAGGAGGGATTGGTTGTACAATGATAAGAACGCCCTTTCAATAAATTGGGTTTAAGAAATCTCCATTGGCAGTTTCTGCGTATGGAATGTAGTAACTAAGAAGGCCCCTCCTTCTCCCCCAAATTCCACCAACAAACCTAACCCAAAACCACTCCTCAGTCCCTCTCATCCTCAAGTAAGGGTGGCATTCGGGCCGGGCCGGGCCAAAACGTGGCGGGTTTGACCGGTCCTGAGCTTTGGCGGGCCGGGCCACAAAAGTTCCCGGGCCAGGGGGAGAAATATAGTAACCCGGCCCCTAACTCGGGGGCCGGGCCGGGCCGAGTTTTTTTTATAAATTTTTAAATATTTTTTTAAAAAGAAAAATTAAAAAAAATTTGTTCACAATTGTTAAGAACATATAGATAAAAGAAATATTTATAAATTAAATTATTTTTATGAATTACAAAGTTTATATATAATCAAATAAATTAGTAAAATTTCATTCAAATATATTCAAATTACAATATGAGAAAAATATTTATATTTAGAGATCGAGATGACCTCTATTTAGATTGAAGAGAAGGCAGTAGACTATTGTCATGGACTTCTACTTAACCTAACTATAGAATCTCACCACCCTTAAATTTTTCAATTATTTACAATACATTATCCAAACTACATTCTACTAGATGTTCATCCGTCGCTACTTGTTGATCTGTTGTGTGCTTCATGTAAACCTTGGGTTCTCTCTTCCGTTTTCATACAATCTTCGGCGCATACTAACATCTCTAAATTCTTTGATGTCAAGCAATTTCTGTTCGGGCTCATAATCCTGCCACCAAGAGAAAAAATACTTTCCGATGCAACGGTTGACACTAGTACAGCCAGCAAATCTTTAGCCATGGGAGAAAGAATACTAAAAATATTTTCATTGGTTTTCCAAAAAGAAAACACATCTACTACATCTTCAATGGAAGGTTGTGCATTATACAAATTCAACTCATTTGGTGAATTGGTTATTAGTTTTTTTAATTTTATGAGATTTAAAACACTACTAGTAGCAAGACCTTTTCCCTTTGATAATATAGAAGAAGAAGAAGAACTAACATTTTGTGTTTATGTAGTGTTAGATGAATAAAGTCTATCGTAACTATCATATAAACTAGTCAAAACATGCTCAAATTGTGTAGCGAAAACAATATGATCAAAATCTTTGGTGCCTTCTAACTTAATCATGAGATTTATTACACTAGCAACACAATATAATATAGGAAGTGGATGAAAATATTTTAAAATTTTAATATAAGCGGCATAAACCATTTATCCAATAAAAGGGTCATTTATCAAACCTTTAATTGTTGTCATCATAGTGATAATTGCAAGTAAAATATCACTAGATATAAGATGCATATGTTTTTGAAAATTGTAAAGTAGCCTCATTAAAAGGTTCAAAAAATTAGTACAAACTATCGGCAAAAAATCAAAAATTATCATCTAACATACAATCTTGCATACCTATTGCAACACAAAATTCTTTAAGATTAAAACAATAGTGAAGTACAACACCTAATAAATCAAAAATAGAATTCCAACGATGTCTAACATCTTTAGAAAAATGTGTAAATATAATTCTCCTAAGTTGACACCAATCATGAAAAGCTTGATATATTGGACCATTCAACGTAATAAAATGAACACAATTTCTCATTGCCTCAATTTTATTGTAACGCCCCGAATCTCAAATACAACTGAATTCGAGAGTTCTACAGGATCTTTCCACTTCATTTAGTACAATTTTATAAGGAAATTTGAACTTTTTACTTTACATCAGAGTTACAAGTAAAACATTGCAATTTACACTGCACAGCGGAAGTAAAAATTACAATATTTAAATAAATGTACAACAACATTGAATAATCTTTAAGCATCCGTTCCTCTTTAATCATTATCATGTCACTTACCTGCATATAAGACTGTGGGTACGTCAGTTTATTCAACCGACGAACATTATACACGGCCATCCTCTCTATGCCGGAAATAGTATAACTTATTTTTCATATTTAACAAACACAAACTTGTCACGTATCAAACTAAAGGGGCTACCCTATTGATGTCGTGTTGTGATTGTGCACTTAGTCCTTAATGCAGTTATTTATATTATATGACACTAATGCGCACTTGTTCGGATTCTATGCATCCCATACTACATAGGTCCGAGGGCAAACCTCTTAATCGTTCTTCATCTTTGTAGGGTTCAGTCCCTCGCCATGACTTAATCTACTACTGTAACTACGGTGAGTATCCTAAATGATCTATGAGAACAAGCACGTGTACAGAAAACCTAGAGGGGAACCCCACGCCATATCTTGACTCGTCAAGCATGCATTCTGTGGCAATTCAGCCTCCTTCATGGCATACGATCCTCTTGCAGTCACCAAACATCCCACAAGCATTGCTAAAGTCCGATCATTACTGAGTTGTGTCCACGCCATGTTTTGACTTATTAAGCATGCATTCTGTGGCTCACACACCCGCACCGTAAACTCTAACACTCATACTTGTGTTTTTCTCTCACTTTCATCACGTCTTCACTATGCACTAATCCTTAGTTTTTATTATAATTACGAACAAAATCAAAGCTCTAGAGTTAGCCTCTCCACTAAACCAGACTTATTCATTTATTCAAACATGACCAATCTTGGTCTTTCATTTCAAATTTTATTTCATTTCTTTCCAATTGTCGGGGAGGCTTAACTACTCTTTTGTTTCAATTTCAATTTACAATTTCCAAATTGAGCATTTCCAACTCATAAATTCATTTTCATAATCATAACAGATTTCTTTTTCAATATCATGATCTCTAAATTGTTCAATAGTCCATAATCATACATGGAATTATATACTTCATCAATTATCAATTTCATATCGAAATCACTTCACTAAATGAATATTCACACTTCATAGTTTCCACACTATTCTCAAATGAGAATAAGTTACATCACATCACATAATATAATTTCTTTCTTCGCCATATTAATTTTCTAATCCTTCATTTCAAGTGCTTTTTGCAAGATATAATTTCACAAAAAAATATCAATGTGGAACCATAGTTCTATTTACACATTTGTTCTTAAATCATATTTTATTTTATGTAAATAATTCCCAAATTATTTTTCATAAGTCCCATATATTTTTAGAAGAATAAACATATTTTTTCCATAATTTTTCAATCAACCAAACATTGAAAAAAATATTTTTTCCAAACTTGCCAAAGCCGAGATTCGAACCCAGAACCACAGGGAAACCAACCGAAGGCACAACCACTAGGCCGAACGCTATTTGCGTTAGGATGAGGGGCTAAGAGCATTAAATGTTCTCGGCCGCTGATATCCTTTATTTTAAAAATTCATGAAACAAAAGTGTGTTGCCCAGGGGATTCGAACCAGCGACCTCAGACCGAAAGCCCACTGTAGCGATTTAAGCCATCCCGACCACTTGAGCTACGCGCTCAGGTTATCAATAATGCAAATCAAAATTTATTTAAACCAACTCTCTCTGTTATTAAAACGTTTCGATGTTCAACTAGTCCTCATTTCACTTTGCTTTTATAAAATTACTGTAAAATTCCAGATTGATTCTTCCTCACATAATTTACATACCAGTATGAAAAAATAATTTTTTTTTAACAATTAAAACATATTTTTTTCATACAATTAATTCGGATTCTACATTGTAACTACCACATTTCTTCTTTCGACATTTCTTAACAATTAACATCTCAAATCTCTTTACTAGCAATTCTTCATATTAATTTCTGTTTTTAATCGTTTACCAAACATACAAATCTATATTTTAATTCATTCATTCCAATAAAACACAAAGATTCATTTAACGCATAAAGTAGCATTGTTAATCTACTAACTTTTGTGTACATAATTTGTGATGTAGATAATGAAACTTTCTTCAATAATTTATGGCTATAATCAATTCACACACAATTTTGCCTTTACTAATAGAACCATATACAATTGCACATCCATATATCAATCAATCAATAAGTCATTTTCTAATTAAATGTGTACTCTTATTAATCTTTTTCATGCTTCATTCATTCAATTTAATCTAGCATGCATTCCTAATTAGAAACATGGAAAATTTACCCACCTTAAATGGAGAGAAATATACAACTAGCAACCTCCTAAACGAATGTCCTTGCAAACGAACGATCCTCCTCCTTGGACACGCGCGCACAAGCCAACCCGAGCACACCAAACCGAGAGCACTCCCTTTGATAGCCGGCCTCTCCTTCTTCTTGTTGATGCAAGCACAATCCCACACAATCTCTCAATCTTTTACTCACTAAATAAACTACTAGATAATGTATTTTAACTATAGATTTGGAAGAATTAATTTGCACAAGAATACTAGCCAAAGGGAGGGGGGGGGGTATTTATACTAAAAATCTAGGGAAATGGATGGCTAAGATTGAAGTAGGAGTTAGGAACAAATGGTTTAGATTTAAGGAGGAGTTACACTAACTACCCATGATCAAATAACCATCACCCCATGACTCCACTCAAAAATTTGATTTTCCTCCAAAGATCCAATCCGGCCATGCAAGTGTGCTTGTGCACGTGTACGTGCTATGTACGTGCATGCAACTTGGTCTCCAAAAAAAATTGTACATTATATTTTATATAAAAATAAACTTTAAATTGTATTCTACATTATAAGTTGTATTTAAAAATAAATTAACTCGTGGGCTTTAGTTTATGGGCCAAAATAATAATTTTAAAATAAAATAAATGAATTAAATTTTGGGCTTTAAGAAAAAGGCTTTTTGTTTAATTGAAAGAAGGCTTTTATATAGAAGTAATTAAAAGCACATATTTAAATATCTATACTCATCATGATGAAAATAATTACAAAAATTATTGCACGTGCACACTACGTGCAAAATAAATAATTTTTCATTAAATGAAAAATCAGGGCATTAGAACACTCCCTCCTTAGAATAGTTCCATCCCCGGAACTACAGTCAAGAGCGAGAAACAAACACTTACAACAAGCAAAAGAAAAATACAAAATACAAATCAAGCAAAAAGCTCAGGATAGTCCTTCAACATCCTCTCCTCAGACTCCCAAGTAGCCTCTTCAACCAAATGGTTTCTCCAGACTACCTTGACCATCGGTATTGTCTTATTCCTCAAGACTTTTTCTCGACGATCAACAATCTCGACAGGAGACTCGATGTAATTCGGATACAACTGCAAACCTTCCGGCACTTCAGGCAAATGATGACTCGGATCTAGAATATACCCTCTCAGCATAGACACATGAATGACATTGTGCACCTGAGATAACTCTTCTGGTAATTCAAGCCGGTAAGCAGTTTTTCCGATTCTTTTCAATATCTTGTAAGGGCCTATAAACCTCGGGGCTAACTTCCCGCCTTTGCCAAATCGAATCACACCTTTACTGGACGATACTTTCAGAAAGACGAAGTCACCGATCTCAAATTCAAGGTCCTTTCTCCGGTTGTCTGCATAGCTTTTCTGCCTGCTCTGAGCCTCTACCAACCTTTTCCTGATCAGATCAATCTTCTCAGAGGTTTGTTGTACAAGCTCAGGACCAAACAACTAATGCTCCCCAACTTCACACCAAAAAAAGGTGTTCTGCACTTCCTGCCATACAGAGCTTCGTATGGCGCCATCCCATTGCTAGCCTGAAAACTGTTGTTGTAGGTAAACTCTACCAAAGGTAAATGCCTTTCCCAACTGCCTCCAAAGTCTAATATACAACACCGATGTATATCCTCAAGAATACGGTTGACTCTCTTGGTCTGCCCATCAATTTGCGGATGAAAAGCAGTGTTGAAATCCGTCTTGGTACCCAAAGCTGTCTGAAGACTCCTCCACAAATGCGAAATAAACCGCGCATCTCGATCAGACACAATAGTTGACGGAACACCATGAAGTCGGACGATCTCGCCAACATACAACTCAGCTAACTTGTTCATCGAAGCAGTGAGTTTCATCGCCAAAAGGTGAGCGGACTTGGTTAGTCGATCGACTATAACCCAAATCACATCATTGCCTTTAGGACTCTTAGGCAATCCCGTAATGAAATCCATACTGATGCTATCCCACTTCCATTCCGAAATAGGTAACGGCTGTAATAGACCTTCGGATCTCTGATTTTCAGCTTTGACTTGCTGACAAACCTCACACTTCACCACAAATTCAGCCACATCCTGCTTCAAACCTGACCACTAGAAATGCGGTTTGATGTCCCTATACATCTTAGTACTTCCAGGATGTACCGACAAAAAAGTAGCATGCGCCTCCTGAAGAATACTCTCTTTCAGGTCCGCCTGATTCGGAACACACAGCCTCTCTCTAAACCACAGCACTCCATCCCTGATTTGAAATCCGGGCAACCTGCCAACACCAACCTGCTCCTTCGTCTCCAAGATATCAGCATCAACCTCCTGACTTGCAATGATCCTTGCATTCAAAGTAGGCTGAAGCCTCAACTGAGCTAAAGATGCTCTCAATCCTTGCAAGACAACTTCAATACCGGCTCGGTCCAATTCCTCAATCAGATGCTTCTGAGTTGTAATCAAACTGGCTAAACTACTCTTGCGACTAAGTGCATCCGCAACAACATTAGCTTTCCCAGGATGATACTTGATCTCAGGTCGCATGTCCTCGAGCACTTCCAACCATCTCCGCTGCCTCAAATTCAGATCCCTCTGCTGATATATGTACTTCAAACTCTTGTGGTCCGTGTACATGTTCAATTTCTCACCGTACACGTAGTGCCTCCATTGCTTCAGGGCAAAGATAATCGCAGCCAACTCCAGATCATGAGTCGGGTAATTCTTCTCATGCGGTCGTAGTTGTCTAGACCCATAAGCGATTACTCTTCCCTCTTGCATTAAGACACAACCAAGCCCACGATGTGAAGCATCGCTATAAACATCATACTCAACACCTGCTCTAGGCAAAGCCAAAATAGGTGCAGTAGTCAGCTTCTCTTTCAACTCCTGAAAGCTTGCCTCACATTGCTCAGTCCACTTGAAGTTCACATTCTTCTTTGTCAAACCAGTAAGCGGCACGGCTATCTGGGCATAACCTTGAATGAATCTCCTGTAGTATCCAGTCATTCCAAGAAAACTTCTGACTTCCTTCACTGTAGTAGGCCTTGTCCAATCTCTCACTGCCTCTATCTTCTGAGGGTCAGTTGCCACTCCCTCCTTAGAAAGGATGTGACCTAGGAATGCCACTTCAGATTTCAAGAAATCACACTTGGATAGCTTGGCATACAACTCCTGCTCTTCCAGCTTCTTCAAAACTGCTGCCAGATGCTCGGTATGCTCCTCTTCTGACTTGGAGTACACGAGAATATCGTCGATAAACACCACGATGAAAGAATCAATGAATGGCCTCAGAACTCTGTTCATCAAATCCATAAAGATTGCAGGTGCATTCGTCACTCCAAATGGCATAACTAAGAATTCGTAATACCCATGTCGAGTTCTAAATGCAGTTTTATGCACATCTTCAGCCTTCACTCGAACTTGGTGATATCCTGATCGAAGATCTATTTTGGAGAAAACAGCTGCTCCTTGTAGACGATCGAACAAGTCATCAATTCGGGGACGATCGAACAAGTCATCAATTCGGGGAATATGATACTTATTTTGAATAGTGACCTTATTCAGCTCTCGGTAATCGATACACATTCTCATCGATCCATCCTTCTTCTTTACCAAAAGTACTGGTGCTCCCTAAGGTGACGCACTAGGTTGAATAAAGCATTTTTCCAACAGTTCCTCAATCTGCCGCTTCACCTCATCCTGTTCCACTAGAACCATCCTATACGGTGCCTTAGAAATGGGTGCACTTCCCGGTTGAACAGTGATGCTGAACTCTACATCACGATGCGGGGGTAACCCAGGAAAATCATCCAAAAACACAGTCGGATAGTCCCGAACCACAAGAATCCCTTGCACTTCCACATGAATCTCTTCCTTGCGGATAGCTGCCACCAGCCTAGAACACTTCTTCTTCCCTTGGAAAGTGACTTCAGGTCCACCTGGAGCCTTCACTATTACTGTCTTGGTCTTGCACTCGATGCTTGCACTGTACACCGACATCCAATCAATGCCAATGATAACGTCGACTCCCAAGATAGTCAGCTCGATCAGATCAATCCCAAAGATTCTATCTCCAATTAGAATCTCACAATTAGCATTGTGCCGATCAGTGGTTAAAGTTTCCCCTGATGGAGCAGCTACTGCTAAGATCTTGCCTGGAAAAATCTTCGGTTCAACTCCCAACACTTTAGCAAATTTAGAAGACACAAAAGTATGAGAGGATCCAGTATCGAACAACACAACAGCTTTCATTCCATTAAGATAAAGTTCTCCTGTTACATAATACACACTCATTACGTAACAGTTCACTTAATAAACGGGAAAAAGAAATAACAAAAACCTCTAAACATCTGCCCTCGTACCAGTGATGACATGATCTACTTCATCAGCATCAGCTTCCGTCAAGGCAAATACTCGCCCTGGTTGGTACGGTCTCTTCCCAGTCTGCTGCGTTGGTACATTGCGATTACCATTCCGTGGTTTGAGACATTGAGATTGGTAATGTCCCGTTTCACCACAGTTGAAGCAAGTTACCGTAGGAGGTTTCACCACATTGTTTCCAGGTCCTCCAGCCACACTAATAGCGTTCGCCCCTGTCGGTTTGAACCTTTGTGCAGATGGTTGTCCCTTGAAACTCCTAGAATGTGCAGGCCTCTTTCCAGACTTCCTATTATTCCTCCGGTTCTGAACAACATGAAACTGCTCCATGTCTACTTCCGTCGCTGCTGCTCTCTTGACCAGCTTGTCGAATCTTCTGATACCAAAAGGTATCATCTGGGACCTCAAGCTCGACCTCAATCCATGCTCGAACTTACGAGCCTTCTTAGCTTCATCCATCACTAATTCAGGAGCATACCTAGTGAGCTGAGTAAATTTGGTCTCGTACTATCTCACTGACATGCTACCATGCTGTAGCGACAGAAACTCCATAGCCTTCTTCTCTTGAACATCGGAGGGGAAATAGTGACTGCGGAATTCTTCCAGAAATTCCTCCCAGCCGAGAACTATGCCTCCTATTGTCCTCTTCATCGACTGCCACCACACAGCCGCGTCCTTCTCAAGTTGCAGAGTCGCCAACTTGACCTTACTGCCTTCAGGGGTCTCCAGCACTTCAAAGATCGTCTCTACCTGACGAATCCAGTTGTCAGCCGCATCAGGGTCTGACTTTCCCTCGAATACAGGTGGTTTCATTCGTTTGAACGATTCCACTAGTTTAATCGCTTCGGGCACCGGATTCGCAGGTCCCCTTCCTTGGTTCTGATTCATAGCCACGACATTGAGCATCTGATAGACCCTCGCAAGTTCCGTTTCCAGATCCAGACCTTCACCATTTCTAGCTCCTCTTCTAGACATATTCTGATGCAAAAGATCCATTAAATTCGAAGTATAAGACATGAATTTTAAATCAACTTGCATTTCATTGAATTCCAAACTTTATACATTCGAATTGAAAAATATTTCTTGACATCAGAATGGAAATAGTAGAAGCTACAATAGTCTAACTCCTACGGTTCCTCTTCGCTTCTCGAAGTTCTCCCTGTAGTTCATCAACTTCATCCTTCAGCACATCGGTTAGATTCTTCCTCTTCTCGAGTTCCCATACCCGATAACTGAGAATAGAAAAGTCGTCCTTACGCTTTGCCAATTGAGCCTCCAATAATCCGACTCTTTCTTGCAGTGTTTCTACCTGCCTCTGAAGAGATATCACAAGACTATTTGGAACTGGTTCTTCTTCTTCATCAGAAGAGTCATCAGATGAATCCGGAGGTGGGGTGATCTCTCGGGATTCAGGCCATTCTTCTCCATCAGAATCTGCTTGCCCTGGGTAGTACTCTTCCTCGGAATCTGCTTGTCTAGGATGGTACACTTCCTCGATGATATGCCAGTCATCGTCTCCAGCAGGGTCGAAGTGATCAGCCATCTTAGAAATAGAGAGGAAGAAGTATAAGTCATGGAGCAACACAAATGTAAGTCACTTACATTTAAATCTCTAGACTCAAACACACACTCTAATGTCCACTTCTAGGGTGTCATTCCTTATAAATTTGTACAAGTATGAAGCGTGGCTCTGATACCACTCTGTAACACCCCGAATCCAAATACAACTTAATTCGAGAGTTCTACAGGATCTTTCCACTTCATTTAGTACAATTTTACAAGGAAATTTGAACTTTTCACTTTACATCAGAGTTACAAGTAAAACATTACAATTTACACTGCACAGCGAAAGTAAAAATTACAACATTTAAATAAATGTACAATAACATTGAATAATCTTTAAGCATCCGTTCCTCTTTAATCTTTATCATGTCACTTACCTGCATATAAGACTGTGGGTACGTCAGTTTATTCAACCGACGAACATTATATACGGCCATCCTCTCTATACCGGAAATAGTATAACTTATTTTCCATATTTAACAAACACAAACTTGTCACGTATCAAACTAAAGAGGATACCCTATTGATGTCGTGTTGTGATTGTGCACTTAGTCCTTAATGCAGTTATTTATATTATATGACACTGATGCGCACTTGTTCGGATTCTATGCATCCCATACTACATAGGTCCGAGGGAAAGCCTTTTAATCGTTCTTCATCTTTGTAGGGTTCAATCCCTCGCCATGACTTAATCTACTACTGTAACTACGGTGAGTATACTAGATGATCTATGAGTACAAGCACGTGTACAGAAAATCTGGAGGGGAACCCCACGCCATGTCTTGACTCGTCAAGCATGCATTCTGTGGCAATTCAGTCTCCTTCATAGCACACGATCCTCTTGCAGTCACCAAACATCCCACAAGCATTGCTAAAGTCCGATCATTACTGAGTTGTGCCCACGCCATGTCTTGACTCATCAAGCATACATTCTGTGGCTCACACACCCGCACTGTAAACTCTAACTCTCATACTTATGTTTTTCTCTCACTTTCATCACGTCTTCACTATGCACTAATCCTTAGTTTTTATTAGAATTATGAACAAAATCAAAGCTCTAGAGTTAGCCTCTCCACTAAACCGGACTTATTCATTTATTCAAACATGACCAACCTTGGTCTTTCATTTCAAATTTTATTTCATTTCTTTCCAATTGCCGGGGAGACTTAGCTACTCTTTTGTTTCAATTTCAATTCACAATTTCCAAATTGAGTATTTCCAACTCATAAATTCATTTTCATAATCATAACTGATTTCTTTTTCAATAGCATGATCTCTAAATTGTTCAATAGTCCATAATCATACATGGAATTATATACTTTATCAATTATCAATTTCATATCGAAATCACTTCACTAAATGAATATTCACACTTCATAGTTTCCACACTATTCTCAAATGAGAATAAGTTACATCACATCACATAATATAATTTATTTCTTCGCCATATTAATTTTCTAATCCTTCATTTCAAGTTCTTTTTGCAAGATATAATTTCACAAAAAAATATCAATGTGGAACCATAGTTCTATTTACACATTTGTTCTCAAATCATATTTTATTTTATGTAAATAATTTCCAAATTATTTTTCATAAGTCCCATATATTTTTAGAAGAATAAACAAATTTTTTCCATAATTTTTCAATCAACCAAACATTCAAAAAAATATTTTTTCCAAACTTGCCAAAGCCGAGATTCGAACCCAGAACCACAGGGAAACCAACCGAAGGCACAACCACTAGGCCGAATGCTATTTGCGTTAGGATGAGGGGTTGAGAGCATTAAATGTTCTCGGCCGCTGATATCCTTTATTTTAAAAATTCATGAAACAAAAGTGTGTTGCCCAGGGGATTCGAACCAGCGACCTCAGACCGAAAGCCCACTGTAGCGATTTAAGCCATCCCGACCACTTGAGCTACGCGCTCAGGCTGTCAATAATGCAAATCAAAATTTATTTAAACCAATTCTCTCTGTTATTAAAACGTTTCGATGTTCAACTAGTCCTCATTTCACTTTGCTTTTATAAGATTACTATAAAATTCCAGATTGATTCTTCCTCACATAATTTACATACCAGTATGAAAAAATAATTTTTTTTTAACAATTAAAACATATTTTTTTCATACAATTAATTCAGATTCTACATTATAACTACCACATTTCTTCTTTCGACATTTCTTAACAATTAACATCTCAAATCTCTTTACTAGCAATTCTTCATATTAATTTCTGTTTTTAATCGTTTACCAAACATACAAATCTATATTTTAATTCATTCATTCCAATAAAACACAAAGATTCATTTAACGCATAAAGTAGCATTGTTAATCTACTAACTTTTGTGTACATAATTTGTGATGTAGATAATTAAACTTTCTTCAATAATTTATGGCTATAATCAATTCACACACAATTTTGCCTTTACTAATAGAACCACATACAATTGCACATCCATATATCAATCGATCAATAAGTCATTTTCCAATTAAATGTGTACTCTTATTAATCTTTTTCATGATTCATTCATTCAATTTAATCTAGCATGCATTCCTAATTAGAAACATGGAAAATTTATCCACCTTAAATGGAGAAAAATATACAACTAGCAACCTCCTAAACGAATGTCCTTGCAAACGAACGAGCCTCCTCCTTGGACACGCGTGCACAAGCCAACCCGAGCACACCAAACCGAGAGCACTCCCTTTGATAGCCGGCCTCTCCTTCTTCTTGTTGATGCAAGCACAATCCCACACAATCTCTCAATCTTTTACTCACTAAATAAACTACTAGATAATGTATTTTAACTATAGGTTTGGAAGAATTAATTTGCACAAGAATACTAGCCAAAGGGGGGGGGGGGGTATTTATACTAAAAATCTAGGGAAATGGATGGCTAAGATTGAAGTAGGAGTTAGGAACAAATGGTTTAGATTTAAGGAGGAGTTACACTAACTACCCATGATCAAATAATCATCACCCCATGACTCCACTCAAAAATTTGATTTCCCTCCAAAGATCCAATCCGGCCATGCAAGTGTGTTTGTGCACGTGTACGTGCAATGCACGTGCATGCAATTTGGTCTCCAAAAAAATTTGTACATTATATTTTATATAAAAATAAACTTTAAATTGTATTCTACATTACAAGTTGTATTTAAAAATAAATTAACTCGTGGGCTTTAGTTTATGGGCCAAAATAATAATTTTAAAATAAAATAAATGAATTAAATTTTGGGCTTTAAGAAAAAGGCTTTTTGTTTAATTGAAAGAAGGCTTTTATATAGAAGTAATTAAAAGCACATATTTAAATATCTATACTCATCATGATGAAAATAATTACAAAAATTATTGCACGTGCACACTACGTGCAAAATAAATAATTTTTTATTAAATGAAAAATCGGGGCATTACATTTATCGTGTCCATATTTTAATGCATCTTGTAAACAAAGATTTAAAATATGACAAGCACACCTAACATGAAAAATTTCTGGTTCTATAGGATTTAGTGTAATTTTTAAACTAGCGATTACATTAGTATTATTAGAGGCGTTATCAAACCAAATAACAAAAAATTTATCAAAAATACCAAAATTATTACATGTTTCGATGATGTGTGTAGCAATTATTTCACCCTTATGTGGGTACCTAACAAATCCGAATGAAATTATCATTTTTTGAAGTAGCCAATCGAATCTATCGAATGACATGTTACACACATCATTGGTACACCGTTCACTTCTACCCACCCATCCGATGTCAAAGAAATTCTAGTGTTTAGTAATGAGAGTGTTGCTACTAAAAAATCTTTAGCCTCATTGTAAACTAATTTACAATCACCCTTAACTACATTCCTAGAAATTTTTTTATAATGGGGGTATAATGCGGTTTGTGCAAAAATCTCTACATTTCTACTTTCACCAGACGAATAAGGTAATTCATCTCTAATTACTAACTTAGCCATTTCTATACGAACTATATCGTGATCGTAGCTATGACTATCTACTTGACCGGTCTTAGGGTGTATTTTTTTGTTGTGTGAGATTGTCTTTAGAAATTTTGGATTGACATTTATTTAAGTTTCGTTGAAGTGTACCCGTTTCCGATCATATTTTAAACTTATAGGGTGTTTGATACTTATTATAAGTTTTTAATCCTACACTCTTAACATTTTGTGAAGGGACATAGTCAAAATATTTGTGTACTTCGGATGTGGTCCCTCTTGTTTTACGAGATTGAGAAGGGCCTTGTTCCGATGGTTGTGGTTCTATGTCTTCTACTTCTACTTCATCCGTGTGTGTTTCATGAAAATCAGGAATACTATCATAATTCATAAGTATTTCTTCACTCTTTACTATGGAATTAGAATGGAAGGAATGCGAAGACTACTAGTGTAATCTTGACTACTATGTCTACCGCGTGATCGGTTAGATACCATCTAAATTACTTTATGTTCTAAAAATTCTAGTGTATGTTTTAAAAATTAATTGTAGCGTATGTTTTAAAATTTAATTCTACAAAACAAGTAAAGATAGATAAACTAGTGTATGTTATAGAAAATGATTCTACAAAATAAATAAAGTTAAATAAAATTCTACTATAAACCAGTGTATGTTAATAAAAAATTCTAAACAAAAAGAACAAATATTTCAAAATAAACAATAACAATTAAATGAATAAACTAGTGCATGTTTACCAAATTAACAAAAAAAATGTAAAAAGAAGAAGAAGAAGAAGTACAAGAAAACTCAATCTAATTAAGATAAATAAATGAGAACATACAACAATACTAAAATTACACAAATACAAAAATACAGTATGAGTGTAGAATGTAGATTGAAGAATGAAGGTAGAGAGAGTTGAGAGCTTGTAGTGTTGTTGTTGATGTTGTGGATTGTTGTTGGATATTGTTGATGTTGTTGATGTTGATCATTGCAAGAGAGTAGTTGAATGTTGTTGATTGTTGTTGATTTGTTAAGAAAGATGGAGATAGTAGAGAGAGAGATAGTTGAGTGAATTTCTGAAGAGAATTGAATGAAATGTGGTTGTATATATAGAATATGTATATTTTGAATTTCCCAAAATACTCTAAAAAACTATCTAGTATAGATCCATTGGGGAGGGGGGGGGGGGGTTATTTTAGTAATTATACAAACACAAAATCTTTTAAAAAATTTCTTAAAAAAAAAAAATCAAAAATCACAATGGACCGGCCCGGGCGGTTCAACCCGGTCCCGGGTCTGAGCGGGCCGGGCCTATTGCGGTTTTTTTGGGGTTTTTCGAGGACCGAACCGACCCTTGGTTTTGGGCGGACTGAACCCCGGTTCAGCCAGGGTTGGGCGGGTCGGGCTGGGCCGACCCGGTCCTGGGCTAGCCCGATCCTAGTGCCACCCCTATTCTCGAGTATTTGTCACCTCTTCACCCACTTTCAAAATCATTTATCAAACTGACCACTTTCCAAAATAATTACCTAACTGACCCACTTTCCAAAAATATTTTATTCAACTGACCCAATTAAATATAAAAACCTAATTTTTCCCCCCTATATAACCCTACATTGGAAACTATAAACTATAATATCCCTCAATATCTTATAAAAACTGGATAATTCAAAAAAAATAAAAACACGAAGATTAAAAAGTCTTTCAAAGTTTAAAATAAGATACATTGAAAATAGACTGATAGAAAGAAAGCACATAACTGATAAAGAAACAACATAATATTTATTAATAACTAGTAGAGTAACCAAAAAACTACCTAAGGAAATACAAAAAGAAATAATATACAATGTTTTAGACTATTAAAACGAAAAAGCAAGTTGGTACTACACAAAAATTTGAAACTATAAAAATTAAGTTAGGATGGATAGTATTACAAAAATAGATCCATCAATACACTCCGAAATTTATATGATAAACACTCAAGAGTTGGAAGAAGATTACAATGGTTCAGAATTTGTAGGAACTATAAGAAACGATTTAAAAATCATAAATAAGAACGTAAAAGAACTAAGCAGATATATAACTGATAACATCGAAGAAGAATTATGAATAACAGAAGAAGGAATGAGGGAGTTAGAAGTTATAAAAAAACTTAATGTAAACATTTTAGAAATAGAATATTTAATGACAAATCACAATTCAGAGAAAGTAGAAGAAGCCTTAAAAAATAATAGATATAACAAACAAATAAATACAAATCGATAAAGTAAAAGAGAAGATTATAACAAAACCTACAGAAAATCCAATTAATACGTACGAAACCTTGTGACCACCACCTAACAAAAGACCTTATTACCTACCATGAAAATGACAAGATAGAAAAAATAGTAAGTTAGGGAAAGAAAAGGAAAAAGAAAACCCAAAATATGAAGCTACAGAACACTATGAAAAAGGAATAGAAGGAAATGGTGAATGACTAGATCTATACTGTATAAAAGATGTAGATAGAACAATAAAAGAATGTGTAAATCCATATCTAATAGTAGGATTTAGGTAAAACCTCTCAGGAAAAACATTTGAAAAATTTATAGAAGCAACCTTTATAGGAGTATTAGCAAAATGGTAGAATGGACTAAAGGGAGAAGAAAAAAGTAATATAAGAAAATCAAAATCAATTGATGATAAAGAAATGGAAGAAATTCAGCACAAAGAACCCTAGGATTAAAAGAAATAATTACAAATTATGAGATAGCAATAAGAACAGAATTTAGTGTCTATGAAACCAAAGAAGAACACACTAGATATAAAAAGAATCAAGCAAGATGGAGACTAAGCCATTTAGAAATTTGTGACATGTGTTATTTTGATAACTATGCTCGTGAATATAGAGTTTATTTCCAAGATAGTTATTATACAAAAGAAGAAAGAAGTCCAATCCTATACTCATTTTTCCTAAAACTACAAGATCCATGGAGTATAAACATATATAGTGCATACGTAAATGAGAAAGTAAAACCAGAAATAGATACTTTAGGTTATAAAACACAATTTGTAAAAGATTTTAGAGATAAAGTATGCCAAGAAGCTAAATCAACCATTAAATATTATAGGACATATAAACAAAGATTTTGTTGTGATGAAGCAAGACCAAACATTTGGGGATGTAATAATAGCAATAATTATATAAAAAGACGCAAACACAAATTTCGAAAATATAAACCAAAATACAGTAAAACTTTTAAAAGATATTAAAAACCCTATAAAAGATAATTCAAATAAATAAATAAAAACAAAAAATATCAAAAAAATCCAAATAAATGTAATTGTTATATATGTGGAGAAGTAGGACATATATCACTGATATGGCTAAAAATAGGGTTAAATCGGAACCGTCTAAATTGGACACGAATCTTAAAGCTCGGGGGTAAAACGGTAATTTCACCTACAGACGGGTCTGAAATGGGTACTGGATCTTTTCTCCAAAGACCCAATAACCCACGAATGGATCCACCTCAACTGAGTGCGGGTTCTAATCTGCAAAGAACCCAGTCTAGCTGGATAGAATTAGGGTTTATTATTATACTTAATCAACGGCCCTGATTCACTCTGTCTATTCACTGGGAAGTAGGGATTTGATCTTATCCCGAAACTGGTCCCTAAGGTGGCTATAAATCCCAACAGGTAATCAATCTTTCGCCAATCAAAGCTCATTCATAATCTTTCTGATTACTGACTTGAGCGTCGGAGGGTGCGTCGCCGGGATCAGCCCCGGTGTTTCGCACTTTTTGCAGGTGAACGGCGGGAGATCACGGTCGAACTCCGGCGGAATGGTTTCAGGTTTGACTATTCAATATCCCAAAGAATCCACAAATCTATCTGTTTGCCCCCACACCGATTTCAGCGGCAACAGATTGGCACCGTCTGTGGGAACAATGAGTAGCAATCCATCATCTTCTATCGATTGAGATTACCTCCAGCCATGCCTCCAAGAAAACTAAGATCTAGAGGGTCCAACCGTGGGCTCACTCCTCCTCAACCGCAACAGGAGGTTCCCCTCCAAACCGTCCAGCCGCAGGGGCAACTCCCTCCTCAGCTTGATCAGCCCCTGCAGCCGGAATAGCCTCCTCTTCAGGATCCTCAGCACCAGCAGGCTCCAGTAGGGCCCCAGAACCACAACGTTGGGACCTCTCGACCTCCTCCGAAGCAACCTCTTCATCGGGACCACGTCTCCGTACATAACCCTTCAACCGACTCGATGGCATCTCACAATCCTCGGCCTTCCGAAGACCTCCACAACATTCTTATCAACCGGCAGAAAGACGAGGACCTTCGCCGCCGTTTGGATGAAAGGCAGGCCCGCGAGGGAGCCACCCGCTCAGAACGTACAAATAAGCGATCTCCTCATCGTCGCGACCAAAGGAGGTCCCCTCCTCACAAAAGGCGGAGAGAGTCCCCTGAGTACCATCGAAGGAGGCATCACTCTCCCGCTGGTCGGCAGCCCCCGAGGGACGATAACGGTCCTATCACCCGAGCCGAATTCCAACAATTCCAGGCAACCATCTTGCAAGCCCGCAACCTCCGACCAGACAACAACAATGCTCAGAGGGTCCCCACTCCTCCTCCGGTCCAAAGTCCTCGCCATCGATCCCTAACTCCCCCCAAGCTCCTGGCAACTGCAACCATATTCCTAGTCCTCGCCATTCTCTGAGCTACCGTCGACGTAGCCCCCGCTCCCCTTTGTACGAAGACGAGTCCAGAGGCTCATTTGACTACCATCGAAGGGATGATGCTGTCTATCATCGTCTCCACGAGATGGAGAGGCGCCTCAGCCAACTAGACAGGGAAGAGGAGCTTAAGGGAAGGACCCTCCGTCTAGGCCGACCTCCCTTCTCTCGAACAATCATGGAGGCACCCGTTCCAATAGGCTTCAAGCCCCTGCAGTTCGAGACTTACTCTGGGGAGTCAGACCCCGTGGACCACATCGAGAGCTTCAAGACCCTTATGTTGAACCACCAAGCTTCTGAAGCTCTACTGTGCGAAACATTCCCAGCTACTTTCAAGGGTCCGGCCCGAGAATGGTACTTTCGCCTTGCCCCATCCTCCATATTCTCCGTTGAACAATTTGAGACCCTCTTCGTCACCCACTTCGTGAGTAGCCGCCACACCAAGAAGGCTAGTATTTCGCTACTCTACCTCAGTTAGAAGAAGGGTGAGAAGCTGAAAGATTATGTGAAGTGGTTTATCGCGGAAGCTAGATCCATTGCCTCTTTCGACCAATCGGTCGCTGCAGGAGTCTTCCAGTCAAATGTCCTCAACTCAAGCCTTTGGTCTTCCCTAGCTAAAAAGCCCCCGCAAAACTTCTCTGACCTTCTTCTCAGAAGCGAGAAGTATATCCGGGCCGAGAAAGCTGAACATCGCCCCACTTTTGAGGGGTCTTCCTCCGGGACCAAGAGAAAGGCAGCAGAAGAAAAGGGAGCTAAGAAGCTCCAAAAGGACAACGGGGGCCAGCGCTGCCCGCCTCCCAGATTCGAGAAGTTTACCCCTCTTAACGCCAGAATTTCCACTATTCTAATGGAGGTCAAGAAGGAAGGAGTTCTGTTTCCTTCCCTGAAAATGAATACCCCAGGCAAGAAGAGAGATAAGGAGAAGTGGTGCCGATGTCATCGAGACCTCGGCCACGACACCAATGACTGTCGGGCTCTGAAGAATGAAATTGAGGTCCTCATTCAGAGGGGGCAGCTGGCCAAATTCGTTAGAAAGGACCGGATTGATCTTCCTCCACCCCCAGGGGGGCTAACAAGCGTCCCAAGAGGTGTGACGAGACTCCCGAGTTTGAAGAAGAACGTATCTTGCACCTCATCCATGGAGGCCCGATGGGAGGAACCTCCAATTCTTCTCGAAAGGCATTCATCAGGGAGGTCAACTCGGTGCATAGCATACCTCCTCCCAAAGGCCTCGGAGTCTCGGTCACTTTCTTGGATGCAGACTTGGAGGGTGTTCGAACCCCCCACTGTGATGCCCTAGTAATCAACCTCTATATGGTGAACTTTAAAGTGGAGAGGGTTCTGGTGGACAATGGTAGCTCGGTAAACATCATCTTCTTGGCAGCCTTCTGAGGACTCAAGTTATCGCGGGACAGGCTCAAGCCTGCCGGCTACACGCTCCATGGGTTCACGGGAGTGCCAGTGACTATTGAAGGGGTGATCACCCTCGACGTAACTGCTGGCAAAACTCCTACTACCCGGACGGAGCCAATGGATTTTATGGTCGTCGATATCCCAGCTGCTTACAATGTGATTCTCGGCCGACCTCGCCTAGCTGCTCTGGAGGCCGTCCCATCGGCTTATCATCTTAAGATGAAATTCCCCACCAAGACAGTTGTAGGGGAAGTAAGAGGTAGTCAAGAGATGGCTCGCAAGTGTTACATGACCTCCACCGGGGGGCCTGTCCTCTCCCTCGAGACTCTTGAGATTCTCCGAGGGAACACCCAACCTGTGTCCGAACCGGTAGACGAGCTAGAGGAAATGCTCTTTTCCGAGCAAGATCCGAACCGCAAGTTCTTTATCAGCAAGACCCTCCCCTCTGTCCTTTGTTCCGACATAGTCCAATGCATCAGAAAGAACCATGACCTCTTCGCGTGGTCGGCTGCCGACATGGCGGGGATTTCCGAGGAGCTCCTCGTCCACCACCTAAGCATTGTTCCGGGGTCCAAACCGGTCGAGCAGAAGAGGTGCAAATTTGCCCCTGAATGTCAGCAAGCCATAAAGGAAGAAGTGGACAAGCTCCTTAAGGCCCGGTTCATACAAGAAGTCAACTACTCCGAATGGCTCTCAAATGTTGTTATGGTTAAGAAAGCCAAAGGGAGCTGGAGAATTTACATCGACTTCACGGACCTGAACAAAGCATGCCCTAAAGATCCATTCCCTCTCCCCAGCATCGACACCTTGATCGACGCTTGATGTATCCAATAATATCCACATAAAGGAGCATAATATGAACACCATTAGACATTTAAATTCTCTAAATATGGTAATTTACACTTCTTTTCTCTTTTCCATAGGAAACAGCCTAAAAGCAGCCAAACGAAGCAGATTCAAAACTAATACAGACTGAGAGGATGATACACAGGAAGCTGCAGGACACAAGTCGACTGGTCCTCAAAGACAGTCGACTGAACAGAGGAGTATGAAATCCCGAAGCTACACAGTACAGTCGACTTACTCCAAAGACAGTCGACTTGACGGAGTGATTGTGAATCTACAGATGTCTCGACACAGTCAACTGATTCCAAAATCAGTCGACTGGTATTCAGCAGAGTTAAAAGATAAAGATAGTTTAAGATCCATCCTCAACCAATTCCGAATCAAATGGAAGTTATCCAAACCCGGGTTATCTGCAAATAACAACTCACCAACAATCAAAGTTAAAGAACCGGTATTTGCAAGTAAGAAGATGGACTCAGTCCTATGCGTGAAGAGATAAGAAATCAGGAACTTGATATCTGCAGACAAGGACAAGAAAAACTATAAAAAAAAGAGAGTCATCTACCATCAGGGGGATCGACCAGCAAGCATCAAGATACCAGCATCAAAGAAGGAGGAGAACAAGTCGACTGCTGATTGGGCTCAATTTCAACATCATACAAATCAGTGTTCTTCTGTTCTTCCTTTTACTTTTTATTTTTATTGTAGAGTCATGAATTCTATTTTATTAATCAATAAAGGTTGTATTATGTGTAACTAATTTCATAGTTGGGTAGATTGAAACCGTAGTCATGTAATGCTTATATTCTTCTCAATGCTACTCTATTACTTATTGATTAAACCTGATTGTATTGGTATAGATTTATAATATGAATCAAACTTGTTCAGAAGTTCTAAGGGCAGTCGACTGAGAGTGACAGCAAGTCGACTGACATACAGAACCTGAGATTATCAAGTTTGCGTATTGTAAATCTGAATCTGTTATAAGAGCATAGAGACGACCCGTATCTCGTGCCCATAACTTGTAACATAGGAATCTTTAGGGGTTCTTGGTTTAATCAACTTGAAGGATCTAGATCTGATACCAATTTCTAGGACTTTAAGTTTTTGTTCGTTTCCATTGTTCCTATGCTTCCTTTAAGTGCAACTTAGTAGATACCATGCTAAATACTTAAGGAAAGAAACGAATTAGAGTAGATACCATGCCTAATTCTTGGCCTAGGAAAACATTAACTTTAAGGAGTAGATACCATGCCCTTAAAGGAACAAACATGAGTGATCAGAGTAGTGTAGAAGGTGACTTAGCATTCTTGACTACAGGTGAAAATCAAAGCCCAACTACTTTAATAGATATTCGTGACTCAAATTGTGATTCTACTTAATTTAGATTTTTATCTTTTCATTTCCTTTCAATCAGACTTTTAGAACAAAACTTTATGATTTGCATTTTCTTTTGTTTTATTGATTAGTGAGTTAAGTATTACAATCTCTGTGGGATCGACCCTTGCTCTTCACTACGCTTCTATAAACGATTCGTACACTTGCGAGGTTTAATTTGTGTCTAGTTTATCTATTTATTTAGATCATCTAGATTTCACAACAAGTTTTTGGTGCCGTTGCCGGGGATTGTTTAGTATTTTAACTTGCAAAATCAATACAAATCTTTTTCTTTTTATTTTTTTCTTCTTTTCTTATATTACATTCTGCAGATTCAGATAAGTCGACTGTATCCAAGGATCAGTCGACTGTACAGAGGATTTTTCCAAAAGCAACAATAGGGGAGAAAATACCAAATCGAGTACCAATGCAAGACAAATTCACTCCGAAGAATATTGAGCAACCTTCTTGCATAGCTTTTCAACCTAATGTCACAGGGAATATGCATCTATCACCTCAATTACTCAGCATGGTTCCCCACTTTAGTGGTAGACTAGATGAAGATCCTTATCTACATTTGCAAGATTTCTTTGATCTTTGCAGAACACAAAGCGTCCAAGGGTTCACTCCTGAACAAATCAGGTTAATCTTGTTTCCATTTTCTTTAAAACTTAATGCTAAATTATGGTATAATTCTTTGGAACCAGGATCAATACAATCATGGGAGCAATTGGCAACAAAATTCTTGAAAGTATTCTTTCCAGCTCAGAGAACCAGACAACTAAAAAGGGAAATTCTACTATTCCAACAAAAAATGGCGATTTATTCTTCGAGGCATGGAAGGACTTCAAGAACAAGCTTCTCATGTGTCCTACGCACAACATACCTAAGGATGATCAGGTACAAGCATTTTATGAAGGTTTAAATGACACTAACAAAGCAATTGTGGATTCAGCTTGCAACGGAATCTTGATGAGGAAAAGTGGTGAGGAGGCCATCGAACTATTTGAAGAACTCAGCAAGAACTCACAGCAATTCTCAACAAGGGGAAGAGGCCTTTCGAAAAAATAGGGAGTTTACGAAATTTCTAATAATAATAACATGCAACTAGAAATGGAAACCATGAACAAAAAGATTGATATGCTTGTTAATGTGATTTCAACGTTGGGTGGCATAAAAAACCAACTAAAAGAAATTTGTGCAATTTGTTCTCATTCTGATCATACAACTAATACATGTCCCATGTCTTCTTTCGCAGATCAGGAGCACGCAAACTACGTAGGAAAGGGAATGTACCCACCCCAGAACAACCCTTTGTCAAATACGTATAACCTAGGGTGGCGAAACCATCCAAATTTCTCATGGAGCAATAATCAAAACCATCAAGGCAATCAATTCGCACAAGGGCATACGCAGCAATTCCAGAGTGGGAATGGGTTTGATCGGCTAGTACAAGAACAGAAGAAGTTGGATTTCGAATCCACCGTGCTTCAATTACTCCAACAGCAACAACAAACAAGCAACCAACAAGGGCAGGCCATTCAGAATTTGGAGAATCAAATTGGTCAAATTACTAAGGAGTTAAGTGAAAGAAAGGCAGGAGAACTCCCATCACAAACCATACCAAACCCTAGAGGACAAGAACAGCTCCAATCGGTGACAACCCTAGAGGACAAGATTGAGTTTAGAATGTTTGATGCACCAAAATTACCACACGATGATCATGAATGTTATAATGTTGATGTGGTTCAGGAAATTTGTGACCAAACATTTCAGGAACATGGTGTTGATCCATTACAAGCAACAATTACACACCCTCTAATACTATCTCAAGTTGAACAGGAATATGATGATTGGAGGATTGCAGAGAAAATACATACCCTTGGAAATGAAAAATCATATGCAGGTAAGTTTGCACATGTGTTTGAAAATCTTGTGTCTAATAATACTTTTGTTTCTTCTTTTACCAGGATACCAGATGTGGAGCTGAAACCACTACATGAACACTTGAAGTATGAATATTTGGGAGAAAACCAGACATTACCTGTGACAGTTGCTGCAAACTTAAGGATGCAGGAAGAAGAGAAGCTGCAGGGAGTCTTGCAAGAACACAAGGGTGCGTTAAGGTGGACCATTGCAGATAGGCTTATGTCAAGATGGTACGGTCCGTACATTGTTGCAAAGGTTTCCCCACATGGAACGTTGGAGAAAAATCAAACGTTCAAAGGTGAATGGGCATAGTGGGAAACCTTATAATAAGATGAGTTTCGAGCCGCAAGCCATTCAATACATTGCATAAACTCATCAAGTCTAGCTGAAGACAAGAAACGCAGCGCTTATTGGGAGGCAACCCAATTTTTCAGGGGAGTACTTACACTCTCTATTTATTTATTTCTTTAATCATTTCTTTATTTCTTTACTTTATTTTCTTTCCTTCAAACTGGGTGGTAACACATGCCTATTTTAAGTTTTCGTGCGAACACTGAGGACAATGTTCCATCTAAGTTTGGGGGTAGTTATTTACATTTGGAGTCTTTTGTTTTTAACCATTCCAACATTAAATGATTTGAGCTCAGTTACTATAGGCAGAGAGTGGAGAACAAATATTAATTATGGTCTTTATCCTTAAAAATGTTAATAACTTTTCATATGGATCATACTTGAAACTTTTATTCATATGGTCATGTCAATTCGACGAGTCTTGAAAGAGAATAGCAAGTTCAACTGTGAGTAAACTTAAATACACAAATTGTGAGTTTTGAGCCTTATTTATTTTATTTGTGAGAGAATCATACACTTGAAGATTTCAGTTGACTGCATTCTTGAGGTGAACTAGAACTTGTTTTTGCTACTTTTCGAAACTTATTTTTGGTTTTTGCATAAAAACTTGGAAATGATTAAGGCACCTAAGATTTTATCACCAAGGACAAATAGCCTACCCAACATCAATTATTCACTAGTTGCCCCTTTTGAAGCCTATAAAAGCCTTTTTATTTGTAAAACACATCATCCTTAACCATGCCTAGATGAATAGGTTACCTTACCTATATCTATTGAGTTAGTAGAGCAAGAATTGTAAAAGAGATGTGGTATGTCAAGGTGAAGGGGAAGAAAATATAAAGTTGGAAGATTTGTCATAGAAAAAAAAGAATGAAAAGTTATAAATTGTTGAGTTGTGGATGGGTGAAAGGTGTTGGTAGAAATAAAGTATAGGCCTGTAATAGGTGGCCATATGTGCAAAAAATAAAATAAAATAAAATAAAATAAATAAAAAAAAATCTCTTGGAACAATGCAAGTTGCTCTACTAATTCTTTAGAAATTTTGTATTCCTTTTTCTCTTCATTGTTTAAACCCTCACCCAAGGCCCCATTACAACCTATATAAGACCTTTTGATCCAAGTAGTGTACAAATCAATGGTGTGAAGATGTAGTAGCAAGATCAAGCATATGGTTTCATCCAAGTAATGAAAATTGTCACGAGATCTAATTTGAATGTCCCATGTCAATGAGAGCTATATTTCATTGGGAGTGTATGCCATGGTGAGATTTTGGAGTTGAAATATAGTTGAGCTTGCTAAACTTAATCATGATTATGTTGCAGAGGCATTGGCCACTCTACTATTTGATATTCAAGTTGAGTATTCTTGTGAATAAGTGATTGACATTTGAATTAAAACTTTTTAGACCTATCTTAATGCTTGTTCTAAACTTGACACCAAAAGTAGTGAGTTCTCTGAGGTAAATGTTGAAAGGATCAAGATGTTCAAGTGATGCTTGTAGTTTTAGTTTGCTTGAGGACATGCAAAAGCTAAGTTTGGGGGTATTTGATGTATCCAATAATATCCACATTTAGGAGCATAATATGAACACCATTAGACATTTAAATTCTCTAAATATGGTAATTTACTATTCTTTTCTCTTTTCCATAGGAAACAGCCTAAAAGCAGCCAAACGAAGCAGATTCAAGACTAATACAGACTGAGAGGATGATACACAGGGAGCTGCAGGACACAAGTCGACTGGTCCTCAAAGACAGTCGACTGAACAGAGGAGTATGAAATCCCGAAGCTACGCAGTACAGTCGACTTACTCCAAAGACAGTCGACTTGATGGAGTGATTGTGAATCTACAGATGTCTCGACACAGTCGACTGATTCCAAAATCAGTCGACTGGTATTCAGCGGAGTTAAAAGATAAAGATAGTTTAAGATCCATCCTCAACCAATTCCGAATCAAATGGAAGTTATCCAAACCCGGGTTATCTGCAAATAACAACTCACCAACAATCAAAGTTAAAGAACCGGTATTTGCAAGTAAGAAGATGGACTCAGTCCTATGCGTGAAGAGATAAGAAATCAGGAACTTGATATCTGTAGACAAGGACAAGAAAAACTATAAAAAAAAGAGAGTCATCTACCATCAGGGGGATCGACCAGCAAGCATCAAGATACCAGCATCAAAGAAGGAGGAGAACAAGTCGACTGCTGATTGGGCTCAATTTCAACATCATACAAATCAGTGTTCTTCTGTTCTTCCTTTTACTTTTTATTTTTATTGTAGAGTCATGAATTCTATTTTATTAATCAATAAAGGTTGTATTATGTGTAACTAATTTCATAGTTGGGTAGATTGAAACCGTAGTCATGTAATGCTTATATTCTTCTCAACGCTACTCTATTACTTATTGATTAAACCTGATTGTATTGGTATAGATTTATAATATGAATCAAACTTGTTCAAAAGTTCTAAGGGCATTCGACTGAGAGTGACAGCGAGTCGACTGACATACAGAACCTGAGATTATCAAGTTTGCGTATTGTAAATCTGAATCTGTTATAAGAGCATAGAGACGACCCGTATCTCGTGCCCATAACTTGTAACACAGGAATCTTTAGAGGTTCTTGGTTTAATCAACTTGAAGGATCTAGATCTGATACCAATTTCTAGAACTTTAAGTGTTTGTTCGTTTCCATTGTTCCTATGCTTCCTTTAAGTGCAACTTAGTAGATACCATGCTAAATACTTAAGGAAAGAAACGAATTAGAGTAGATACCATGCCTAATTTTTGGTCTAGGGAAACATTAACTTTAAGGAGTAGATACCATGCCCTTAAAGGAACAAACATGAGTGATCAGAGTAGTGTAGAAGGTGACTTAGCATTCTTGACTACAGGTGGAAATCAAAGCCCAACTACTTTAATAGATATTCGTGACTCAAATTGTGATTCTACTTAATTTAGATTTTTATCTTTTCATTTCCTTTCTATCAGACTTTTCGAACAAAACTTTATGATTTGCATTTTATTTTGTTTTATTGATTAGTGAGTTAAGTACTACAATCTCTGTGGGATCGACCCTTGCTCTTCACTACGCTTCTATAAACGTTTCGTACACTTGCGAGGTTTAATTTGTGTCTAGTTTATCTATTTATTTAGATCATCTAGATTTCACAACAACGCTACTTTGGGTCATGAGCTGCTCGGCTTCATGGACGCCTTCTCCGGGTATAACCAAATCAGAATGTCCCCCCCGGATATCCTGAAGACCTCTTTCGTCACTGACCAAGGGCTCTATTGCTACAGGGTAATGCCCTTTGGGTTGAAAAATGCCGGTGCAACCTATCAAAGCCTCATCAACAAGGTCTTCCAAAATTAGATCGACCGAAACATGGAAGTATATGTTGATGATATGCTAGTTAAGAGCGTCAATGGGGCCGACCATGTTGCCGATCTACAAGAAGCATTCGATGTGTTGAGGAAGCATGATATGAGGCTCAACCCAAACAAGTGTGCATTCGGAGTCTCGTCGGGTAAGTTCCTAGTCTTCATGGCCAGTCAAAGAGGGATCGAAGCAACCCCGAGAAGATCAAAGCCATACTGGACATGGCCCCTCCTACAAGTGTGAAAGAGGTTTAGAAGCTCACAGGGCGCCTCGCAGCCATAGGGCGCTTTCTGTCTAAGTCAGGAGATAAGTTTCTTCCTTTCTTTAAAGCCCTCAGAGGGGCTAAGGGCTTCGAGTGGGGCCAACAGCAGCAAGAATCGTTCGACCAACTAAAAGCCTATCTGGTCAACCCCCCGCTCCTCAGCAAGCCTATTCCCGGAGAAACACTCTACCTCTACCTAGCTGCCTCCGAACAAACCCTCAGTGTTGTCTTAGTGAGGGAAGAAGACAAGGCTCAGAAGCCTATCTATTATGTGAGCAAGGTTCTCAGAGATGCCGAGCTCCGCTATCCGAGATTAGAGAAGATAGCATATGCCTTAGTTATGGTAACCAGGAAGCTCCGCCCTTATTTTCAATCCCACTCGGTGGTCGTTCTTACCGACCAGCCTCTCAAGCACGTTCTGCACAAGCCCGAGACCTCCGAGCGTCTTATGAAGTGGTCGATCGAGCTGAGTCAACATGACATATCCTATCAGCCTCGGACCGCAATCAAGGCCCAAGCCTTAGCTGAATTTATTGTTGAGAGCCCCATCCCAGAGGTTAGTCAAGCAGTGAACGGGCCTCCCATCTGGACAGTATATGTAGACGGGTCCTCTTGCACCGAAGGGAGCGGAGCCAGGGTCATTCTGGCAGGCCCAGATGACTTCGTCCTCCAATACTCCCTCTGCATCAACTTTAAGGCCTCCAACAATGAAGCTGAGTATGAAGCCCTTATAGCCGGCCTGGGTATGACTCGTAAGGCAGGGGCACAACATCTCCGAATATTCAGTGACTCGCAGCTGGTCGTGAATCAGGTCTTAGGAGAGTACAAGGCGCGAGATGACCGAACGGCTAAGTACCTAGCCAAGGTCCAAAGTCTCATGGCTTCATTCGAAGAGGCACAAATTCAGCAGATCCCTAGAGAAGAAAACTCCCAAGCAGATGCCCTCACCAAATTGGCCTCCTCCTCCCTTCAAGGTCTCGAGCAGACCGTCTTAATCGAAGTACTCCTAAGACCAAGCATAGAAGAAGATGCCCCCGACTCGATGGAGTCGCTGCCCGTCCAACTCCGGGACAACTGGATGAAACCATTGATAGAGTTCCTCAGGGACAGAGTCCTTCCCGAAGATTCTAAAGAAGCCTGTCGGATCCGAACAAGAGCGGAGCGGTACACCCTTGTTGAAGGGGTCTTGTACAAACGCTCCTATACCCAAGTAGATGGCAGACCCTACTTGAGATGCCTCTCCCTGGAAGAAGCCTCTTATGCCTTGTAAGAGCTTCACGAAGGTATAGGCGGAGCCCATTCAGGGTCAAGATCCCTCGCCAGGAAAGTGTTGAACAACGAATACTTTTGGCCTACTATACTTCGGGATGCCGAGCAACATGTCCGGCATTGTAGCCCTTGTCAGCAGTTCTCCAACGTCCACCGGCTCCCCCAAGCACAACTTACATCCCTCTCAAGTCCAATTCCCTTCGTAATGTGGGGGATGGACTTGCTGGGTCCTTTCCTACCAGCTCCAGGCCAACTCAAGTTCCTAGTTGTGGCCATCGACTACTTCTCTAAGTGGATCGAGGCCGAACCGTTGGGTATTATTACTGAGAAAAAAGTGCTGCAGTTCTTCTGGAAAAATGTCATCTGTAGGTTCGGCCGCCTCAGGTCCTAATAACAGATAACAGAACACAATTTACAGGGGCAGCTTTCCGATCCTTATGTGAAGACCTTGGCATCCAGTAACGTTTCTCCTCCGTGTCCCATCCTCAGTCCAATGGTCAAGTGGAGAATGCCAACAGGCAGATCCTCTCCGGGATCAAGAAGAGACTAGATAAGTCGGCCAAAGGTTTATGGGCAGAACACCTTCCAAACGTATTGTGGAACTACCGCACTACAAAACAGACCCCCATAGGAGAGTCGCCCTTCAATCTCACCTATGGGTCCGAGGCTGTAATCCCCCTAGAGGTTGGTCTGCCATCTCCTCGCCTTATTGCCTATGATGAAGCGCAAAACGCCAGAGACCTCCGGGCGAATTTGGACTTGGTTGATGAGCTAAGTTAAAGAGCTTCAATTCGCCAGCAAAATTATCGGAGAAGGATCGAGCTAGCCTACAACAAAAGAGTCCGTCCCACTGATCTCAAAGAAGGGGACTTAGTCCTAAGAAAGCTAGCTATCTCGTTCCCCAGCTAAAAGAGTAAGCTAACTCCAAATTGGGAAGGACCATACAAGGTTTCCAAAGTAGTCTGCCCCGGGGCATATCGACTAGAAGACCTTGAAGGCAGAGAGATACCCAGAACTTGGAATGCCGACCATCTACTGAAGTACCAAGAAAGCGCCTGAATGCCTCTCTGAGTACCTTCAAGTGTCGAGCCATTCCCCTCTTTTTACTTCTGGTACTCAGCTTCTTTATTTTCACGTTGTAATAATGGCTTGCAACTTAGAAGCGGCCGATTAGCAGTTATCAATAAAGAACTTCTTTTCTCCCATATTTTCCTTGTGATTATTTGTATCTCTCTATTTAAGGCCTTTAATTGCTCTTGCTCAAACGACGTGTTCGGAGTCCAAAACTTGGCTCGATTCCGCTTTGCAAGTTCGCTCTTAAATGATCTAGAAGTGGTTCGCCATTCGGAATTACTCCCACAACCGTTGAAACTCACTCAAACGATGTGTTCGTAGTCCAAAACTTGGCTCGATTTTGCTTCGCAAGTTCGCTCTCAAGCGAGCTAGAAGTGGTTCGCCATTCGGAATTGCTCCCACAACCGTTGAAACTTACTCAAACGACGTGTTCGGAGTCCAAAACTTGGCTCGATTCTGCTTCGCAAGTGCGCTTTTATGCGAGCTAGAAGTAGTTCGCCATTCGGAATTGCTCCCACAACCATTGAAACTTACTCAAATGACATGTTCGGAGTCCAAAACTTGGCCCGATTCCGCTTCGCAAGTTCGCTCTTAAGCGAGCTAGAAGTGGTTCGTCATTCGGAATTGCTCCCACAACCGTTGAAACATACTCAAATGACGGGTTCGGAGTCTAAAACTTGGCTCGATTCCGCTTCGTAAGTTCACTCGTAAGCGAGCTAGAAGTGGATCGCCATTCGGAATTGCTCCCACAACCGTTGAAACTTCTAAAACAACGCGTTCGGAGTCCAAAACTTGGCTCGATTCCGCTTCGCAAGCCCGCTCTTAAGCGAGCTAGAAGTGGTTCGCCATTCGAAGTTGCTCCCACAACCGTTGGAATCTCCCCAGGCAAGCAAGTTACAAACGACAAGTACCAACAAAACACGCCAACACACAAATGCTAAAGAGTAAAACAAGCCTTTACTTCTATTAAAGTTCCAAGGAACACAAGTTACAAGGCCAAACTACTCTACTACAAGGGATTACAAAGACTCAAAGAGGCATAAATACAACAACTCATTCAACGCTTCTTCGGAACAGGGACATTTCGGTTTAAAGACACCTGGTGACGGCGTCGCCTAACCTCAGAGCTCGTCTCTAGACCAACAAACTGAGACACCTCTTCAGCATTGCCTCTGACCATGGCCCTGATCGAAGCACCACTAGACGAAGCAGCCACCCCGCTTTGAGCATCAACCGAGCTACGCCTAACGGCAGGCGAGCGAGTTGCAAGCTCATAAAACGAGATCCCTTTCTCACTCTCTTCACGAGTACACGATGTCCTTCTGACGTTAATCCGTTCAGGCTGAGGTTTGAGTCGAGCCACTTCCTCCTCGAGCTCAAAGATTCGATCCTTCAGAGTAGCATCCTTCACAACTATTTTGAAACGAGGAAGTTGAGCGGATCCTGCGGCTCCAAAGCTATCGGCTGTAATCTGATGAAGATGGGTCACTTCGATGCTTTTGTCGACCGTAACCCTCCTCAACTCGTCAACCCTCGCCGTCAACTCGTCGCGCTCGACCATCAACTTACCCACCGCAGAAGCTAACTCCTCTTCCTCCACCGAAAGTTCTTCTTCTGCTATCTTCAGGTGATGAACCTCCGCCAGCAGTTCACCTTTCTCCTTCTCAACGTTGAACAGCGTCTTCCTCAGCAACTCCACCTCGCCTTCAAGACGAACCTCGCGAGCTCGCTTCCGTAGTTGTTTCAACTCAGAGAAATACTCTCTCGACGTTGCCTTGAGATCCTCTAGTTCCAACTCGCTTTTGAGGAAACACTCTCGGCTGTGTGAGAGGGCCAGCTTCGCTGCTTTCAAGTCAGCACGAAGACGAGAGGTTTCAGCTGCTGAACTCGACTCAACAACCTGAAAAGCGGAAGCATATCAACACGAAGAACAAGAGGCGGTGCTCAACACTTAGACAAATTTCAACACTTAGCGAGTTTGCCAAAAACAAAAAATTTATTGATACCAAAAAGCGGTGGCTAGTCCGCTACAAGACAGTACATCAAAAAAAAAATTATTATAAAAACGAAGAAGATCAAGGGGCCACCTTGAGGGGTAGCTCGGAAGCTAGCTCCTCGTCCCCTGCTACTCCGGCTCGGGGGTCGGCTGCGACCTCGTCGTCCCCTTCCTCCACCACCACAGTCTCAGGGTCGGTAGGAGTGTCGTCACCTTGTCGCTCGTCCCCCTCCTCTTCTTCCTCTGCTCCTTCGACTCCTTCCTCGCCTTCAGGGCCCTCCTCGTCGACCGGGCCCCACAGTCTGTACCCCGACCTATCGAAGCTGGGGACCCGAGCCTCGATGTGCTCGAGCGCGGTGGCGTAAGACTGCTCCATGTTGGCCGCCATGTGCTTCTTGGCCTCGGCCTTAATCTCCGCCCTCGCCTTCTCCATGGCCTTGGCTTGTTGCAGCTTCACTGCCTCCAAAGCCCTCGCCGCTTCGGCCCTATTCTCGGCTGCCTTAGCGACCTCCGAAGCGAGCTTCTCCCTCGCTTGCTCCAGAGCTGCTTCAAGGTCGGCAACTTGGGCTGCCAAAGCCTCCGAGCGGCGCTGCTCTGCCTCCAACTGCTTCACGGTCCTCGCCCTTTCCGCTCTGTCTTTGTCGCTGAGGGCCTTCAGCTCCCTCTCTTGCTCGGCATACCCCTCGAGAAGATGGCTGAAGTGGCAAGTGTCCTGCACGGAGAAGTAGTTAGAACGCAACAAAAGCCGAGCTAAAGACTTAGAAAATTTTCAAGAAAAATTTGGAACAGCAAAGAAAACTTACTGACATGAGAGACCGGGCTACTTCAAGGGCATCATCGCCCGTCGTCCCCGCCTTCAGCGCAGCTCGGTCCTTCGGGGTCGGGAGATGGCAAACAGCCAGCATGCTCATCCCCGAGTCCCCCAAGAAGCCGTCATAATTCTTCACCTGCCAATCGGGGACGAACAGCTTCTTGTGAACCTCGGTCAGTATAACCTCAGCATGCTCGGTCAAGGGAGGTGCCTCGAGTGCCAGTGCCGCCGAGATGGAAAAGCCCTCGCCCAAAGGAGCAAGGGGGGCCGGCTGGCCAACACCAACGGCCGAAGACGTTTGCCGAGGAGAGACAGGGACGACGGCCTCGGCTGCGGCCGAGGGAATCTTCGTGGGTCAGCCTGACGAGGGACTCGTGCTCTTCCTCTTCCTCTTCTTGGCATCAGCGGCCTTGTTCCGTTCGGCCATCATCTGCTTGAAATCCATGTTCAGAGCTTCTGTCGGGCAAAAGAAAATCAAGTCAAAAAAAAATAAAAAAAATATACAAGGCATTAAAGAAAAGTAAAGCAAGAAAAAAGAGATGTCAGGAGCGTACTCGGGTCGATCGGACTGAGGCCCGACTCGTGTAGCACCTCCTCGGTCATATCTCTCCAACTCAACATCGGAAGATCGATCAGCTTTCCCGCCACCGCTGCCTCGGTCGGGGTCAGCACCGGCTCGGCCTTTGCGTACTTTGGCACCTCCTCCTTCTACCGGGTCGGGAAGTCCCATGCCGAGGGGCCCTTGATCAGAAAAAACTTCCTTTTCCACGACTTTATCGAGTCGGGGTTTTCTATCAGCTTGATGCCTTTCCAAGGCAACAGAAAATAGCGAGGCTCGAGCTTGCTTATTCTGTTGATCCAGTACAGACTCCGAAGGATGACGAGTTGTGGCTCCACCTTAGCCGTTCGGCACTGAAGAAGAAATCCGAGCACATGACGCCAAGTGTTCGGCATGAACTGAATGGGACACAACCCACACCACCGGAGCACGACAGTGACGAAAGGGTGAAGGAGAAAGCGCAGGCCGGCATTCAATGCGTCATAGGCAAAGACGCAAGTGTCCGGCGAAAGGGCCGTGTTCGCTTGCACCCCGGGGCCGGGGAGGATCAGTATGTACTGCTAAGGAATGGCGAAACCTTTCCGAGTACAGAGTAGGTCCCGCTCGGTTAGAACCGAGGGGATATCGTCCACCTCGGTGACCTCCCTCGGATCGTTCTCCTCGTAGGTCTCTGCACGACCGTAGACAGCTTTGGTCAGCAGCTCACCGCTGTACTGCCTTATCCCCTCATGACTGGACAACACGGTCGGCATCCGACCGACCCAGTTCGCCCCCCTGTTTCATAGTCTCCACCACCGCCTCGACGACCGAAGACCGAACCACTTCCTTCCCTTCTTCCTCGGCTGCAGACGACCCTACTATCTCCTTCCCCTTCCTTCGGCTAACCACTTCTCTCCCCTCCTCGGCACTCCGACCTCCCGATGAGGATGCCTCACTACTCGAGGATACTCGTGACATCTCGGAGAATAAATATCTAAGGTTAAGTGAACTGTCCTTGATGTGACGTTTACGGTCCGAAAAAGTTCGCTGGAAATCGCCTGGCCTTCACGACAGCTAACACAACCGCCCTTGAGCTCAAACCTCCGCTAGCAGGGCAACTCGAGAGAGAAAGTACATTTTGAGAGTGAAAAGTGAAAGAATTAGCAAAGGGGTGAAGGGGTTGAGAACTTATAGCCAGTAAGGAAACGGTTGGGCTTTTGCAACGCTTGGGAGCCCATTAGGGGAGACGGAACAACAGAATGGAGAAAGCTGCGACGATTCAGAGTAAGGTCGCGACGATTTGCTTGACATGGCAGGACGGCAACCCCTAACTTGTCGAGCCACCGAGACTCTCTGCCGAGCTACCGGGGCACCGACCACCACTTTTGGAGAAAATTGCCGCCGAGCCACTCCTACCGTCAGATTGTCTCAAAATTCATGTCGAAACATGATGAGCGGCTCAGATCATGCCACACCCACAAAACGACAAGATAGCATTTTCTCGTGATCTGAACCTCCAACCTCGTGATCCGCGCCATGATGAATGCTACAGATCCAGCCACGTGGCTCAACGGCTCATACGTAGCCGAGCCACCGAGGAACTTTGCTGAGCTACTAGGGCACTGACCTCCACTTTTGGAGAAAAATGCTGCCGAGCCACTCCTACCGTCAGATTGTCTCAAAATTCGTGTCAAAACATGATGAGCGGCTCAGATCACGCTATGCCCACAAAACGACAAGATAGCATTTTCTCGTGATCTGAACCTCCAACCTCGTGATCCATGCCATGATGAACTCTCCAGATCCAGCCACGTGGCTCAACGGCTCATACCGAGCCGAGCCACCGAGGCACTCTGCCGAGCTACCGTGGCACCGACCTCCACATTTGGAGAAAAATGCCGCCGAGCCACTCCTACCGTCAGAATGCCTCAAAATTCGTGTCGAAACATGATGAACGGCTCAGATTACGCCACGCTCACAAAATGACAAGATAACGTTTTCTCTTGATCTGAACCTCTAACTTTGTGATTCGCGCCGTGATGGATGCACCAGATCCAGCCACGTCGCCCAACAGATCATCCCGAGCGGCCGAGCTACCTAGCAGCTATGGTCGAGCCACTGAGCTACCAAGCAGCCAAGGCCGAGCTACCTAGCTGCTATGGTCGAGCCACTAAGCTACCAAGGAGCCAAGGCCGAGCTGATGAGCAACTACGGAAGAAATGCTGAGCTACCGAGCAGCTGCAGCCGAGCTACCGAGCTACCAAGGAGCTAAGGCCGAGCTGCCGAGCAACCGAGCTTCTATAGCTGAGCTACCGACACGCCGAACCTCACATTTGAAGAAAAATGACTACCGAACTACCTCAACTGTTGGATCGTTTTAAAAGTCGCGCTAGAACATGATGAGCGGTTCAGATCACGCCACGCCCACAAAATGACAATATAGCGTTTTCTCGTGATTTGAACCCCTATCCTCATGATTCACACCATGATGGACGCTCCAGATCTTGCCACATAGCTCGGCAGCTTGTAACGCGCCGAGCTACTGAGCTACCGAGGAGGACTGGCCGAGCTACCGAGGCACCGACCTCCGCAAGCAGAGAAAAACGCTGCCGAGCTACTCCGGCCGTCTGATCCTCCAAAAATTTGCACCGCTGGCTAATGGAAGGCCCAGATCGTGCCACATCTTAAATTGGAATAAAAATTAATTACTTTTTTTTAATTTATTAAATTCGAAATATTTATTTAAAAATTACTAAAAAATGATTAAAAAATTCTAAAAAATAATTATAAATTCGGGGAATTTTTTTTGAATCCGTGGGTAAATAAATATTGCTTAGAATAATTAATTAAGGCCCCCGAATAATGAATCACCCTTCGCAAAATTAAATAAATGGTCCGAGAAATAGATAAATATTAAGAAAAATCACCAAAATTCCAGGAGAGTTCAAGAACAACCTTGAGCACGCAACTAGCTCTGAAATTCACCATAATACCTCGTACAAAGATTTGAGATCCCTCATGTGGACTCCGATACAACTCTGCAAGCCATTAAAACAGTAAAACTACTCTTCAAAGGCTGATCAAACTCAGTCTTCGGGAGTGGGGGGCTCGTGATATGGCTAAAAATCGGGTTAAATCGGAACCGTCCAAATTGGGTACGAATCTTAAAGCTCGGGGGTAAAACGGTAATTTCACCTACAGACGGGTCTGAAATGGTACTGGGTCTTTTCTCCAAAGACCCAATAACCCACGAACAGATCCACCTCAACTGGGTGCGGGTTCTAACCCACAAAGAACCCAGTCCAGCTGGATAGAATTAGGGTTTCTGATTATACTTAATCAACTGCCCTGATTCACTCTATCCATTCACTGGGAAGTAGGGATTTGATCTTATCCCGAAATTGGTCCCTAAGGCGGCTATAAATACCCCCAAACCCCCACTGTTAACAGGTAATCAATCTTTCACCAATCAAAGCTCATTCATAATCTTTCTGATTACTGACTTGAGTGTCGGAGGGTGCGTCGCTGTGATCAACTTCGGTGTTTCGCACTTTTTGCAGATCAACGGCGGGAGATCACGGTCGAACTCCGGCAGAAAGGTTTCAGGTTTGACTATTCAACATCCCAAAGAATCCACAAATCTATCTGTTTGCCCCCACACCGATTTCAGCGGCAACAATCACCAAACTGTCCTAAAAGGATAAAAAAAGAAAATATAAAATATGTAGAAGAAATTGAAGAAATGTATAACATAAATTATGTACCCATACAATATAAAGAACATTGGTCAGAAATAAGTGAAGATGAGTAAATAATGGTAATGGAAGAAGATAATGGAAGTAGTGAGGATAAAATAGAAGAACAAGAAATAAATGTGATAACAAAATAGGAGAACCATTAGAAATAGAAGAAAATAATAAAAGATATGAGGAAGAATGAGTTTTGACATACAAAAATATGACAAAATAATAGCAACCAAACTAGATATAAACCAAAAAGAGATATTTAAACTTTCAATATTTGAAAGAAAAAGAAATACCCTAATAAGAGTTAGAAATAGTGAACAACCTATAGACATTGAACAAGCTCAAATAAAAACTATAATTCCATTGATAACAGAAAGAATAACATGACAAGAAATGAAAAAAATAAGTGAGAAAACCAGAAAAATATTAAGGCACATACATATTGAAGCAGTACAAACAATAATAAAATCTTATTTAAAGGAAGAAATAAATACACCTTTAAAATATACTTAATGGATGATAGAATAATATTAAGTACACAAGATGTCTTAACAGAAATAGTACAAGGAAATTTAATGTACAAAAAAAATAATAATTTTACAATAAAACCTAACTTCTCTATAAGTATGATAGAAGAAAATAAAGATGAACGTTTAGTCATGTATAATAGATTATCGCGAATAGAAATTATAGAAAAGAGTAAGGTTATGAGTATCAAATAAGAAATATGTATGCTTTTACTAGTAAGCATGAAGTAAAAGACACTGTAACTTTAAAATAGAACCACTATTCTGAGAAATAATAAGATACGAACCAGCTAGGAAAAACCCTGAAATGACTATACCAAATTATATAGAATTTAATTTTAACAAAGCAAAAGATATTGCAAAAGGAAAACACAAAAAAAGATGTTGGTAGAAGTTCACTATCAATAACAAATAAACAACATGCATTGGAACTAATACCAATAATAAATATGTTAAAGAATCAAAATAATAATCAATTTAAGATAGAAATGAAATATTATGACAATGCTAAATGGAACAAACAAATAGCCCTAGTAGATACTGGAGCTACTAATTTTCATATTAAACAAACAAATATAAAAACAATGGATTAATACCATTAGAAAACCCAGAGCATCCAATTTTCCATAAAATAGTGTTACCATTAAGAATAAACAGTATAAATGAAATACTATTACATCTACATGTAGATCCAGACCACAATGTCAATAAAATATTATTAGGAACTGACTTCCTTACATTAGTACAACTGTACTTAATACAAGAAGACAACAATAATAACAATAAATAATGAAAGCATAGTAATAAATGGAATATTGTCCAAATGAACCCATTAAGAGCAACAAAAAATACGTTTTATATACTAACAAAATTTGTATACGAAGGATACAAATAAAAAAAAATATCACAACCTAATAGACACTGGAGCAGGCACAAGCTTATGCCGTGAAAATATATTATCAAAATGGAAACAAGATGGAACTAATAAAAAATAATAACTAGATTAACATGACAAACTATTATACTTAACAAGTTTCAACAAAATGTTCATATACAAATAGGAAGATATATCCTAAAGATATCAATAATTTACCAATTTGATGATATAAACAATAATGTATTATTAGGAAACGACTTTTTACAACAATACTATCCTATGAAAATATCATACAAAACAGCTATATTTACAACACATTGTAAACACCAAGCGATAGCAATTAGAATAACACAACCTTATTCTAGGACAGACTTACCACATATTAGAGTTTCTTTAACCCAACGTGGTGAATATCAGTATTTACCAAACAAAACTAGAATACAACAAGTTCAAGAAATAATTAGAAAAGAAAATTCACAAAAACAATTAGAAGATCTGTGTTAAGAAGACCCGTTAGCAAAATGACATTTAAGTAAACCCACAACACATATAGAGTTAATAGATAAGAACAAAATAATAAAAATTAAACTTATAAGACATACTCCAACAAATATAGAAGAGTTAAAAATACACATAAAAGAACTAACAGAAAACAATTACATAAGAAAATTACAAAGTCCACATTCATCACCAGCATTCATAGTAAGAAAACATTAATTCGGATGAAAAAAATGGTAAATCTCGAATGGTAGTAAATTATAAGGAATTAAATAAAAATACTAAGAGATTTAGATATCCACTAGTAGATTTGTAGTAGTACTACTACTAAACACAGTAAGAACAAGATTAATATATTTAAAATTCGATTGTAAATCATGATTTTACCACGTATAATTAACAGAAGAATCACAACAGTTAACCACATTCAGTACACCACAAGGATTTTATGAATGAAATGTGTTACCATTCAGGTATAAAAATAGTCCAGGAGTATTTCAAGAATATATGGATACGATATTTGAAAAATACAATAATTTTATACTAGTTGATATGGCTAAAAATAGGATTAAATCGAGACCGTTCAAATCGGGCATGAAGCTTAAAGTAGCTCTCAGGGGGGTAAAACAATAATTTCACCTACAAACGGATCCGAATGGGAAACTGGGTCTTTCTTCAAAACCCAATAGCCCAAAAATGGATATGTCCTACTGGGTATGGGTAGCAGCCCACTACAAACCTACCCAGATGGATAAGGAGTGGTTCAAATTTGTGGTTATCTCTAAGTGACAGTTTCAACGTCCCCCTTATCACGAAACGAGTCAAACTCGCTTCTTATCCATAAACATCCGGAAGTAGAGATTTATCTTTATCTCAAAACTGGTTCCTAAGGTGACTATAAATACCCCCTCTCCCCCCACCGTGATAAGGTAATGAATCTTCTTATACCAAAAGCCCTTTCATAATTCTTCAGATTATTGACAAGAGCGTCGGAGGGTTCGTCGCTGGGATCCATCTCGGTGTATCGAACTTTGTGCAGGTTCACGGCAACAGCAAGAAACCAGTCAACATACCTGTCACGCTCCGCTTCCCAAAAATACGAAATATGAGTACGTAACAAAAGCCCAGCGAATGATTTTCATCATCCATAAGCTGTTCAAGAATTTTTACAACATATCACAATATAATCAGATTCGGAAGCCAGAAAAGTTAACCACATGCACATATGAACCAAATACCAACAATAATACTTGAAATAAAATATATTAATCTCAAATAGTCATTATCTAAAATACACAAATAATCCTGGGTCACATTGCCCAAATACAAGAATAAATCCAAGTACAAGATACATTATTGTTCAAAATAAGCAACAAGAATAATAATAGCAAAATTCCAGCATCTAGTACATCATGTCACCAATACCGTTTGGAACCTGTTCTCCAAGATCTGCAATACAACGAATGCAGGAAAGAGGAAAAGAGAAAATACAAGTATCCGTCAATTGCCAGTTACGGGTCACAAATAATGTAGGATACAAGCACATGAAAATGGGTGAATCTAAGTAACAAACCTAGCATGGTATGATCATGATGTCCAAAATAAACAACTAGAATGGCAAAAGTGAACAAGTGTAAAATGGCTTAAATCAAGTGTTAAGAAATCAAGTAAACATGTCAATATGTAACAAGTATCAGGTAACATGTATACAGGTAAACAGGTAATCATGTAACATGTATCAAGTATCAAATCTCATGTATCATGTAGTCAAGTATCACGCAAGCATGTATCATGTTCAAGTATCATGTGTCATGTATTAAGTCTTGTGGTTATTACTATCTAGGTAGCACTTCATGCATCCATCTTTTTACTACATGGTTGCTACAGTCAAAGCAATTTTGTTTTAGATTTCATAGTGGACCATAGAGGTCAGTGTACTCAGGAACAAGTCAAGTAACAAGTATCAAGCACGAGTCACGTAATCGTGAACAAGTGGTAGCAAGTATCAAGCACGAGTCACGTAATCGTGAACAAGTGGTAACAAGTATCAAGCTCGAGTCACATAATCATGAACAAGTGGCAGCAAGTATCAAGCACGAGTCACGTAATCGTGAACAAGTGACAACAAGTATCTAGCACGAGTCATGTAGTCATGATCACGTGGCAACAAGTAGTAACAAGCACGAGTCATATAGTCATGATCACGTGGCAACAAGTAATATCAAGTATGAATCATGTAGTCATGAAACATGGCACAAGTAATGGGAAACACGGGCCTCCTTTCGAGTACACGTTTCTGAATTATCCACTATTCGATCTTTTCCTTAAACCCCGGCTTGGTTATTTATTATTAAGGTCCAACAAGCATGTATATGTGCAAAATATATCAAGAATAGCATGGAATGATCATGTGACAAGTGCAAGTAGCAAACTAAATATGTACAAGTGCAAGTTATCTCATAAAGGAACAAAATAAACATTTCAAGTTCAGGACAGCAAGACCATACTGTAGTAAAACAGTGATTCCAAGAGTTACAAACAAGCAAATCTGGATCCGTCGAAGGATCTGAAAAATAGACATCCACATGCATCCAACGAGTATAATTAAGTCATATACTAGTTCACAACAACACAGCTCAAAACTGATTTGAATACAGAAATTAGGTTCAGCCAGAAAACAAGAAAACGAATTCAAGAGCATGAAAACACATTAAATAAATCCACGAAAAATCTGGGGTATTCCCCTATAGGTCCAGAATCAAAATATAAAGTTTCAGAATTTTCCAGGAAAAATAGATAAGTCATCAAAAATAAGAAGGCATCACGAAAACATAGTTTAGCGAATCTGGAAACCCCAACACTGCTGTATAGAAACTAAGATATCTCGCAACCAGTAAAACAAAATCCAATTCCGCCAAAGGGATATGAAAATAGATAGAATTTACTAACTTTCACATTGCTCAAATATTTTTCATACAGTAAAAGTAATCATAGTGAAAATAGAGTTCTTTACAGAACAGCGAGCAAAATACAACACGTATGGATTTTAGAACGAGCATGAAACACCACATAAAACTTATCAATAAAATTCATCAAAATTCTGGGTAATCCCTAACTTAATAAAGAAACACTGACCAAAGTTTCAAATCAAAATAATATGTATAGCATGGTTCTTGAAAATAGATTGTTATCAAAATTACTGAAAAATAGAATTTGGAAAAGATCGACACCTCTGTACTAAAACAGTCATAACTCAGTCATACGAAATCAAAATCAAGCAAGGTTAGAGGGGTTTGAAAATAGACAAAATTATCTAAAACTCATATTTTATACTGAAATCAAGATTCTGACTGTAACACAGTCGAAAACAGTAATTGAAACAGAATAGTGCCAAAAATACAGATTTTTCCCTCGAGGACAAAATCAACATAGTTTCAAGAAAAATTGATCCAAACACATCCAAACTTGAAATAAAGCCTACCAAGTGCCTAAACATCATGAATTAGGGTTATTAACATGTCCACGCCAATTATATCTCATGGGTCTAAACCAAAACACAAGTTTGCACACAACTCTCACATACATGTTCAAAATCAAGAATCGGGCGAATCCTATGTTAAATCATGTCAAGATTGTGTCGTGAGTCTTCTATGGCCAAAATATCACAATAGAGACAAAACCCATCAAGGAAAATACAAACACGAGTCGTCTCTAGACCCAACTACACTATAGGTGAACTTTTTGACTTGTATCAAACAAATGAATTAGAGTACAAGTTACTTGCCTGGAGATGACGAAAACGACGAATCCAACCAAAAGAAAGAGAATAACAGGAATGGATCTCGGGGCACGATCCAGACGGAACGAATCAACCACAACCCACTACGAGCACACGAACAACCACGAACAAGGAATGACGAATCCCACGAAAAATCACGAACACCAAGCACGGAACTCGATGATCAAGATAGATGATGATGATAAGATCCGATGGCCAAGATCAAAATAATCAAGGAACATGATGATCATGATCATCAAGGCGATCGACGGCTCACGCCACATGATCAACTTTTCAACAAAACAACCCATGAACACCAAAACACCCGAACCAATCACACAATCCACGAACACACAACCAATGACCATGAACACCACGAACGAACACAACTCGGGAATCACACAACCAAGACAACTCGCACAACTACTCGCACGAGTAACCAAAGAGAGAGAGGATAGGGATGGTGAAGCTCGGGCTGCTGCGCACGCTGTCGCTGGACTGCGGAGGCGCCGCAGGTGGCTGCAGCGGTGGAGAACGGCCGGGGGTCTGCTGGACTGGTGTTGCCGACTGGCTCTGTCGCGACTGGATGACGCAACACAAGTGGAGCTGCAGGCTGCGGCAGCGGCTGGGTTGTTGCTATCGCGGCTTCGGGAGAGGGCAACGCAGGAGGCGGCGGGGGGGGGGGGGAATTTTTTCCCAAACCGACCTATTTTTTGAAAGTTTTTTCCAAACCGACTTTTCTTTTTAATTCCCAAAATGACCTACTCGGTCTTTGAAAGACCGAGTCTTTCAAAGACCGCGCAGTCATTTTGGTAAATACTTTCGAAAGTGGGTCAATTTGATAAATACTTTCAAAAAGTGGATTATATTGGTAAAAACTTTTAGAATTAACTATAATTATTATAGTGAATATTATTGACCAAGGTGAGTTCTTGTCCTTCATTTAGGTACATATTTCTCTCCACTAGTCACTGGAAAATCATTGCATCTTTTTGTTTGATTAACCGACTGAAATATTTGCTGCTGCATATCCTATCTCTCAATTCTTATCTACTGATGTGATGGGTGTTGTCCTAAATCTAGAAAGAAAAGCATTTTGGGTCTAAAATCATAACATGCACGTGTTTAAAACTTTCAAGATCGTCTGAGCTAATTTCCTTAGTAAAACTCTATACTTTGTATGATCTTTTTATTTTTTCATCTTTTGTTGTTATCTATTTGCCTTTTTATTACCAGGTTAATACCTGAAAAATAAGAATACAATGATGCAGGTTATTTAGTTTTCTAGTTGTAATCTATACAATATATTATGCTAACTCACTTTTGGTTCAAGTATTTTTCTAATTTTTTCTTTTTAAAACAAACAAAAAAAGGATAACAAATATAGGAGGCAACTTCCCACTCCTTCTCCATCCAAATTTTGAAGTGCAATTATATTTCTTAATCAAACCTTAAAAAACATGCAATATTGTATATATGTTATCGGGAGAATTTTTTTTCAAAAATAGTCCTCATAATTGTTCACTTTTCAAAAATTATGTGCAATGTATTATTGCATAGTGTTATATTTAAAAATTATGTGTAATACAGTGGTAATTATGAAATTTGAATCCTCTTGGTGAATAATTCACTAGAGACGTTCACTGGCCCATTTAACCATGTAAAATGCTAGACATACATGAGTTTTTACCCCAAACATACATTATAAATGTAATGGGGGACACTTCTCACTAAAGGACAATGTTAAACCTTGTCTTTTAGTGAGAAGTGGGCCCAATGCATTTATAATGTATGTTTGGAATAAAAACTCTTGTATGTGTAGTCATTCTCTTTAACCATACACTCTTGGTGAATAATCAAAAAGTGGGTCAGTACGGCAAAATTTTCTATTCAAGAGAATACGATATTATGACCCTCAAAAGAACACTTGCAAAATAAAAATATAGGAAAGTGTAGGTAATAGTGGCTTAATAATAAAGAAAATAAAGCAGCAATACTGATATTCAAAATTGCCACCTTTAAGTTTTAACTAACCAAGCAAAATAATATAAATTGAAAATTATGTTGAAGAACATGTGAAACAATGGCACTAATGTACCGCAATTACGGATTTGAATCCTATCCAGTGAAATACTAATTCACTAGAGTCACCCATCTAACCACACATCTTGTTGATCATTTGTTGATCATAACAGAGGGCACACATTTTGATGCAAGATGTTTGGTTAAATGGGTCAGTAAACGTCTCTAGAGAATTATTCACCAAGAGGATTCAAATTCCATAATTACCACTGTATTACACATAATTTTTAAATATAACACTATGTAATAATACATTGCACATAATTTTTGAAAAGTGAACAATTATGAGGACTATTTTTGAAAAAAAAATTCTCCCGATAACATATATACAATATTGCATGTTTTTTAAGGTTTGATTAAGAAATATAATTGCACTTCAAAATTTGGATGGAGAAGGAGTGGGAAGTTGCCTCCTATATTTGTTATCCTTTTTTTTGTTTGTTTTAAAAAGAAAAAATTAGAAAAATACTTGAACCAAAAGTGAGTTAGCATAATATATTGTATAGATTACAACTAGAAAACTAAATAACCTGCATCATTGTATTCTTATTTTTCAGGTATTAACCTGGTAATAAAAAGCAAATAGATAACAACAAAAGATGAAAAAATAAAAAGACCATACAAAGTATAGAGTTTTACTAAGGAAATTAGCTCAGACGATCTTGAAAGTTTTAAACACGTGCATGTTATGATTTTAGAACCAATAATGCTTTTCTTTCTAGATTTAGGACAACACCCATCACATCAGTAGATAAGAATTGAGAGATAGGATATGCAGCAGCAAATATTTCAGTCGGTTAATCAAACAAAAAGATGCAATGATTTTCCAGTGACTAGTGGAGAGAAATATGTACCTAAATGAAGGACAAGAACTCACCTTGGTCAATAATATTCACTATAATAATTATAGTTAATTCTGAAAGTGTTTACCAATATAATCCACTTTGAAAGTATTTACCAAACTAACCCACTTTCGAAAGTATTTACCAAAATGACTGTGCGGTCTTTGAAATACCCGGTCTTCCAAAGACCGAGTAGGTCATTTTGGGAATTAAAAAGAAAAGTAGGTCGGTTTGGGAAAAACTTTCAAAAAACAGGTCGGTTTGGGAAAAAATTCCGGCGGGGGTGCTGCACAAGGAAAAGTCGGGAGTGCTGGCTGGCCGATGCTGCACGTTGTTGCAGCGCAGGGAGACAGGACGGGAGCAAGGGGGTCGTGCTGTGGCTTCGCGGCACCAGGAGGAGAGACAGAATGAGGATGGACGGGAAGGGAGACTGGTGATGGGTTGAAGAGAAAGAGAGCGGGAGGGAGACGAAGAGTCGGGATGGATGGAGAAGTTGGCGGCTCAGAAGATGAACAGACTCATAATATGCAGGGTTATAAATAGGAGATGAGTAAAATATGGTTAGGCTGATAGGTTGTAAACGGGTGGGGTTTTGGGTCTTAACGGGTAGGGAACTAATAACGGGGTAAGGGTTTAGGTGGGTTGGGTTTCGGGTTTAGTAGTTAGGGTGAAAACGGGTCAGTTATTGGGTATATGGGTTGGATGGGTTAAAATGGGGTTGGGCTGAATGGGTTAATAGGATAGTTTATTGGGTAGTTGGGTTTTGGGTTAAAAATAAATAAATAAATAAATAAGATAAATAAATAAATAAATAAAATAACAAATTAAAAAAATTGTTTATAATAAAATGAAATTTGCATTACAAAATAGTATTTATTTATTTAAAATAGTTACAAATACATTTATTGGTCGAAAATGGATTTTAATAGGAAACCTAAAAATACATTTTGAAGAAAGAATTTGAAAACCGGAAAGATAATTTGCGAAATTTTTTACAATACAGAAATACACCAAAATACATTTTTTGGGAAAACAGGGGTTACAATACCGGTAAAAGTCAACAGGTTTGCTTACTTGTTTCCTTCAAGAATTCACATATTCATTTGTTTGCTCCCACACCAGAAATTAGCAGCAACAGATTGGCGTCGTCTGTGGGAAACAGAAAAAGCAGTCCAACCCTATTTCATCAGCCAAAGTAGTTTTCAAGCTATGCCTCCAAAGAAGGGGAAGACGATGACCTCTAACCGTAGAGTCACTCCCGCTCCTTCTCCTCCTCCACTCCAGGAGGTCCTCCCTCAACCCGCTCAACAAGTCCAGCGGCCTAGACAGTCTCTCCCTCAACCTGCTCAGTAGTCGTAGCCTGGAAAGCCTCTTCCACAGCAACCTCAGCCCCAACAGGCTCCTCAAGGGCCTCAAGGGGCTGCTGCAGGACCCTCCCGATGGAGTCATAAAAAACAACCTCTTCATCTTGACCACGTCTCCATACATAACCCCTCTTCCAACTCCATGGCCTCTCACAGCCCCCCAACGCCGAAGGATCTCCGCGACATTCTTATCAACTGGTAGCACGGGATAGACCTTCAGACCCGCTTGGATGAGAGGCGGACCCACGATGGGATCCCCCGCCGAGAACATCAAAAAGGTTCGACGATCCGGTCCCCTAGGGTCCGATCCCCCCGCAGGCCAGATCGCAGAAGGTCCAACTCTCCTAGGAGGAGAAGGGAGTCACCCCAGCATCGTCAAAGGAGAAGCCGCTCTCCAGTCGCCGACCCGCCCCTTGGGACCACCGAGAGTGGGAGGCACCTGTTACGAGGGCAGAGTTTCAATAATTTCAAGATGCAGTTCTGAGGGCCCTCAGTGTTGCTCCCGACCACGGTCAGCGGGCGCCCAGTCCTTAACCTACCCCAAACCATAGGCACCGTACTCCCAATCCTCAACCTGCTCCAAACTATCGGTGCCGTACTCCCAATCCTCAACCTGCCTTAAGCTATAGTCGTCGCACTCCCAGTCGCCTTCCGCGTGAGGACGAGTCCCGGGCCTCAGCAAGGTATGACCGAAGGGAAGATTCGGTCTACCACCGTCTCCACGAGATGGAGAGGTGTCTTGGCCGAATGGACAGAGAAGAAAAGCAACAGTCGAGGAATTTCCGCTCCAGCAGGCCTCCATTCTCCCGAACCATAATGGAGGCACCAATCCCAGATAACTTCAAGACCCTTCATTTTGAATCATACAACGGGGAGTCCGACCCCGCTGACCACATCGAGAGTTTTAAAACTCTTATGATGATCCACCAGGCGTCGGATGCGCTTCTTTGCACAACTTTTCTGGCCACGCTGAAGGGGCCTGCCAGGGAATGATACTCACGACTAGCCCCGACCTCCATCTTCTCCTTCGACCAGCTCGAAGGCCTCTTCCTGACACACTTTGTGAGTAGCCGCCGAGCTGAAAAGACAAGCACCTCTCTTCTATTGCTTCATCAAAGGAAAGGCGAGCGGCTAAGAGACTATGTCAAACATTTCACCGCGGAGGCCAGATCCATCGCCTCCCTGGACCAGTCCGTGGTCTCTGCTGCCTTCCAGTCCAACGTCACTAATGACAACCTCAGAGCATCCCTTGCCAAGAAGCCTCCTCGGGATTTTTCAGAACTCCTGCTTAGGAGTGAGAAATACATCCGAGCGGAAGAGGCTCTCACCCGCCCCGCTCTTGAGGGATCATCCTTCGGGAACAAATGGAAGGGCGCTGAAGAAGGAGCTATGAAGCTCCAGAAAGACAACGGAGGCCAGTGTCGCCCTCTTCCCCGCTTCGAGAAATTCACTCCGCTCACAGCCATCCTGATGGAGGTTGGGAAGGAGGGTCTTCTCCTACCACCTCCAAAGATGAACACTCTAGGGAAAAAGAGGAACATGGACAAGTGGTGCCGCTTCCACAGGGACCACGACCACGACACGAATGACTGTCGGGCCCTAAAAGACGAGATCGAAGCCCTTATTCAGAGAGGGCAACCCTCTAGGTTCATGAGAAAGGACAAGGCAGATCCTCTTCCGCCCCCAGGGGGGCTAATAAGCGAACCGAGTGGCACGCGAAGACCACAGACTCCGAACCAGAGGCCATCCTACATCTCATCCATGGAGGCCCAATGGGGGAGATTCGAACTCCTTCTGGAAAGCCTTCGTCCGGGAAGTAAATTTTGTGCAGAACCGTCCTCCCCCCAAGAGCCTTGGGGTCCCTGTCACTTTTTCAGATAGGGAGCTGGAGGGCATCCAAACGCCCCATTGTGATGCGTTGGTAATAAACCTCCACATGGCCAACTTCGATGTGCGCCGGGTCCTAGTCGACAACGACAGTTCGGTCAACATTCTGTTTCTCGAGGCCTTTTAGGGTCTTAAGATGTCCAGAGATCGACTCAAGCCTACTGGCTATACTCTCCACGGGTTCACAGGGGTGCCAGTGACGATCTAGGGTTCATAACTCTCGACGTAACCACTGGCAAAACTCCCATCATCCAAACCAAGCCGATGTTCTTCATGGTGGTGGATGTGAAGGCTGCTTACAACGTCATCATGGGCCAACCAAGTCTAGCTGCTCTCCAGGCCATACCTTCGGCTTACCACATGAAGATAAAGTTCCCCACCACAGCAGACATGGGAGAAGTTAGAGGGAGCTAGGAGGCGGGCCGCAAATGCTACATGACCTCGGTAGGAGGACCGGTCCTCTCCCTTGAAGCTCTTGAACTCCCCCAAGGGAGTCATGTACAAACGCTCCTACACTCAAGTAGACAGAAGACCTTACTTGAGATGTCTCTCCCCCGAGGAAGCCCAGTATGCTTGAAGGAAGTCCATGAAGGAATGTGTGGCGCTCATTTGGATGCCATATCCCTCGCCCGCAAAATCTTGAATTACGGATATTTCTGGCCCACTCTCCTTGGCGATGCCGAACAACACGTTCGCCGATGCGGACCCTGCCAAAAATTTTCAACAATCTGCCGCTTACCTCAAGCCCAGCTCTCCTCTTTGTCCAGCCCAACCCCTTTTGAAATGTGGGGAATGGACCTGCTCGGGCCTTTTCCTCCAGCGTCGGGCTAGCTAAAGTTTCTCGTTGTGGCAATCGGCTATTTCTCTTAATGGATCGAAGCCGAGCCCCTAGCGACGATCACAGAGAATAGAGTGCAGCGCTTCTTCTGGAAAAACGTTGTCAGTAGATTCGGCGTGCCTCGAATCTTGGTAACGAACAATGGAACTCAGTTCAAGGGGGCAGCCTTCCGCACTTTTTGCGCAGACCTTGAAATTCAGTAACGATTCTCCTCGATCTCCTACCCATAATCCAACAGTTAAGCAGAGAATGCCAACCGACAAATTCTCTTCGGCCTGAAAAAGTGTAATACCCTGAATTTTTATTAAATGAGAAATTGTTGATTTTACATGTTGTGCACGTACAAATTTTTGGTATAAATATTTTTTATATATAAAATGATTTTCTATAACATGAACAAATAATTATTTCCTTTCCTTCTCTTTGTTTTTAAGCCCATTTTTTAAAAAGCCTAAAATTGTTTTTCTAATTTAAGCCCACCATAATTAAATATTTTATTATTTGACCAATGAGTCTAAAGCCCACTATTTTGAAGCCCACAAACTAATTAATCATTTAATTGTCATAACTTGTCATGTAGACACAATTAGTAGACAATTGATTAATTAGTTTTGTACAACTTAATAGCGGGGGACATTAGGAGGCATGTGCATGCACTAGAGTGTGCATTGCACACCCTTTCTAGGAGTGGCCGAATTTAAGCAAAAGAGAGAGGGAGAGTGGATGAAGTTGTGGGGGGTAGTTATGTGATCATGGAAATTGCTACAACTTCCCAATCCATCTTGGTCCTTAGTTTCTAACTCCTTGATTGAATCCTAGTTATCTATTCTCATCCTAAAAGTGTATAAATACCCCTATATTTCTTCTCATTAGTTCACTAAACAATTCATTAAGAGAGAAAAGGATTAAGAGAGGAAAAGATTGAGTAGTAATAGGGTGTAAAAGATTAGAGTGTGAAATTTTGTGTGTTCCAACCAAGAGGAGGCCGGCCAACCATTCAAGGAGCACAAGAAGGTCGGGTTCCAAGCTTTCAAGGAGGAGAAGGCAAATTGCAATACATTCTAGGAGGAGAAGGCCACTTTCTTGCATTTTAGGAACTTTCAATTTGTTTGTTTCTGATAGGTGGGTGTTTCTCATGCTTCTAAATTTGGATGCCATGCTAGGAATGATGTGATAAAATAGTTAAAGAGAAATCAAGAAATTCTAGTCTCATGTTTGATAAATTAGAGATGGAATGATAATTTAGAGAATGATTGTGAAGATGATTGCTAATTGATAAATATGTGAAATTGAAATTAATGCTAGAATCTATCTTATTGTCATGCTTTATGTTTATAAATCATGCTATGTGAAGAAAGTTGTGCTTATGAGACGCAAATTGATTGAATGCATCATGTGTAGTTGATTGTCTAAAATAAAGTTTCATTATTGTAGAAAGATGAAAACTTGTGTTCTAAAAATATTATTTCATGGAAACCTCGATTATAAATAATATGAAAATGGTGATCTTATTTTCAATGTCAAAAATATATCCATGATCTACTCTAAATTGTAACCTGGTGCAATTGACAGTCGACTGTCAGGTAATAAATTTCGGATTATAGTTACAGAACAGTCGACTGACTATATTGTAACAGTCGACTTCCCTGGTTATTTGTTTTGAGTTTTAAATCTTTACAAAACAGTCGACCGATTATATTGTAACAGTCGACTGCCCTGATCATTTTATTTTTGAGTTTTAAATCTTTACAGAACAGTCGACCGATTATATTGTAACAGTTGACTGCCCTGATCATTTTATTTTCAAGTTTTAAATCAACGCAGAATAGCCGACTGGCCATGTTTAACAGTCGACTGCCCTGATCATTTGATGTTCAAGTTTTAAATCATCGCAGAACAGCCGACTGACCATGTTTAACAGTCAACTGTCCTGATCATTTTATTTTCAAGTTTTAAATCATCGCAGAACTGCCAACTGGCCATGTTTTAACAGTCGACTGCCCTGAAGTTTCAAATAATATCTGGATTTTTGTGAGATAATTTTATATGACCTGTGGCCTAGTATAATTTAGAATTTGAGACTACTTTTGCAAGAAAGAACTTATTTTAATTATTAACTTAAATTGTCTTTTAGATAAAGAAAATTAAATGGATTGTTTTAAGGAATTTAGAAATGAGATTTTGAAATGAGAAATTTGAAAAGTGTGAATTGTGAAACTAAGTGGAATTGTGAATTGTGAAATTAGTATGGATTACAATAAAGATTAAGAGAATTATGTGGAAATATGAACTAGTGAATGTGATATGTTAGAACAATTGAGTTTTAATTATTTACGCATGATATTGTACTTGAAAATTGAAATTAGATGACATGATGAGTTATGAAGAGCATTATGAATATGAATACATGAATACTATGAATATGAAATGTGAATTATGATTAATCATGAAAGAGGACTTTATGAGTATGAAAACTCGATGTTGTAATTATGAGTTGAAATTAAGAACTAGGGTGTAGCTAAGCCTTATACTGGCAACAAAAGAAATGTTGAAATGAAATTTGAAATGAAAAAACCAAGATTTGGGTCATCTGAAATGAATGAATAAGACCAGCATAGTGGGAATGCTAACCCTAAGGGATTGATTTTGTTCATGATGCAATTAAATTAAGGACTAGATACATAGTGAAGATGTGATGAAAGTAAGAGAAAAACATGAGTATGAGGGTTATTGGATTGGCGGCATGAGAGTATTCATAGGTTGTCCCATGATGCATCATGAGTAAGATGTGGATACTGGTCCAGAGTACCATCCCGGTGGCGACGCTCGTAGGGTGTTTGGTGACTGCGGGTGGTGTCATGTCTATGGTAGGAGGTGAATTACCACAGGATGCCTGCATGATGAGTCATGTGACAGTACATTGGGATTCGTTCCAGGGTGCTTAGACATGAGTTTGTAGGTCATAGAATATCTAGGATACTTACCGTAGTTACAGTAGTAGATTGTCATGGCGAGGGATTGAACCCTACAAGATGATAAAAGGTTAAGGGCTTGCCCTCAGACCTATGTAGTTTGGGCTGCATAGACTCTGAACAAGTGCGCATTAGTGTCATATAACATAAATAATTGCATTAAGGACTAAGTGCATATTCACAACACGACATCAATAGGATAGTCCCCTTAGCTTTGTTTGTGAACAAGTTTATGGTTTGTTAAGTGTTGAGAATCGTTATACTGTTTCCGATATAGAAAGGATGGCCGTGTATAATATTTCGTCAGTTGAATGAACTGACGTGCCCATAGTTTCCATGTAGGGTAAAACACATGAAAAAGACTAAAGAGGAATTGATGCTTAAAGATTTTTCAACTGTTGTTGTGTTTCATTCATTGTTGTAAAATTTGCTTCCGCTGTATAAATGTTAATGTAAATGTAACTCTAATGTAAAGTAAACTTTTATTTCCTTATAAAATTGTACGAAGAGAAGTGAAAAGATCTTGTGGAACTCGAATTCAGTGTGTTTTGGGATTCGGGGTGTGACAAAAAGAGACTGAGCAAGTCTACTAAGGGTTTATGGGTAGAGCAGCTCCCCAATGTGCTCTTGAGCTATAGCACTACAAAGAGGACCCCCATGGGAGAATCTCCTTTCAACCTCACTCACGGCTCCGAAGCCGTTATCCCACTTGAGGTCGGTCTACCTTCCTCCCGCTTGATCACCTACAACGAAGAGCAAAATGTGAACGAGCTTCGCGGTAACTTGGAACTCATCGATGAGATCTGCCAAAGATCCTCCATTCGGCAAGAAACCTATCGACGTAGGATCAAGCAGTCCTACAACAAGAGAGTCTGCCCTACTAATCTTAAAGAAGGAGATTTAGTGCTCAGGAAGCTATCAATTTCTTCTCCAAGCAAAAAAGGCAAGCTAGCACCTAACTGGGAAGGACCATATAAGATCTCCAAAGTTGTCCGGCCTGGCGTTTATCAACTTGAAGACCCGGGGGGGGAGGGGGGAGAGAGTGCCAATGACATGGAATGCGGAGCACCTATTGAAGTACCAAGAGGGTATTAAAACACCGCTCCAAGCAACTTCTAGCTAGCTCTAGAGCATTTCCTTTCTTATTTAGTCTATTTTTGTAAATGTAATAATGGTTCGCAACTCAGAAGTAGCCCCTTAGTTGTTGTTTTTAATAAAAAGCGGTTATCTCTCTCAGAAAAACTATTTCCTTAATGTTCTTTCACCGAGCACAAACTTTCTCAAACGAAAAGTTCGGAGTCCAACACTTGGTTCGATACCACTTTTTATACTTGCGAACGAGTGAGTACAAAGTAGCTCACCATTCGGAATTGCTCCTATAACTGTTGATACTCTCTAAACGACAAGTTCGGAGTCCAACACTTGGTTTGATGTTGCTTTTTCTACTTGCGAACGAGCGAGTACAAAGTAGCCCACCATTCGGAATTGCTCCTACAACTGTTGATACTCTCTAAATGACAAGTTAGTAGTCCAACACTTGGATCGATGCCGCTTTCGCTACTTGCGAACAAGCGAGTACAAAGTATCTCACCATTCGGAATTGCTCCTACAACTGTTGATACTCTCTAAACGACAAATTCGGAGTCCAACACTTGGTTCGATGCCGCTTTTGCTACTTGCGAACGAGCAAGTACAAAGTAGCTCACCATTCGGAATTGCTCTTACAACTGTTGATACTCTCTAAACGACAAGTTTGGAGTCCAACACTTGGTTTGATGCCGCTTTTGCTACTTGTGAACGAGCGAGTATAAAGTAGCTCGCCATTCAGAACTACTCCTACATCTGTTGATACTTTTACAAACATTAGCGAAGCACAAATTCTTACAAGAAACTCGAAAAATGGGTATATTATTTCATCAAAATTTGAGATACATGTCTAATTATAGACCAAAAATTCATACAAGAGACTACAAAATTTCACTCTAGCCCCTTCTGGGGAGTGGGATGCTCTTATTAAGTGACACCTGGGGACGGCATGCGCCGTGGTGCTCTCGCCTCGCATCCGCAGAAGTCTCTAAACCAGCTAGCCGAGTCGCATCACCAGACCCTAAGAGTCTCACCGTCACGCCAACAGACGCTCCGCTCGAAGAGCCGGACACTCCACTCTGTGCATCCCCGGGGTTCTGCAAAAGGGGGGGGGGGCAACAATGTGCTAACTCGTGAAACGATTGTCCTTGGGCGTACTTATCCCGAGGGCACGAAGTGCTTCTAATGTTGCTCCCCTCAGAACGTCGTCGCAGACGAAGGTTCTCTGCCTCTAGCTCGACAACCCGTTCTTTCAGTGAGTCGTCCGTCACTCTGATCTTTAAGCAAGGCAATGAACTCGAACTGCCCTCGCACGAAACTTCAGAGAGAGTCTGTTGAAGATGCTCGACCTCTAGATTTTTTTCGAGCACCACGTTCTTCAACTCGTCCCTCTCGGATCTAGCCTAAAAAAGAGTGAGACAAAAAAACTTAAGCCTAAGACCCTTGTTGGTAGCCATCGAAGGACAAGACTCCTCGCCGTCGAGAGACACCTTGCGAAATCTCTCTTCGAGCCGCCTCATCTCAACATCTCGGCAAGCCAAGGTCAACCTCACATGGCCTAACTCCTGCTCCGCTTTGTAAAGCATCTCCCGAGACCGGGTGAGGCTAACCCCGTAACACCTAGCTTATGGCGGTGAGTTGATACTTTGCTACCCTGGGGAAACCAATTAGAAGATTTTTTTTGCAAAGTCAAACACTCAGGTTTCGAACAGAGCTACATGATAGTTCTAATCTTCTTTGAGCCTCGCAGCGCAACACTGAGTCCAAAAACATCATATCATTGATAAAAAGATAGAACATAAAAGAGGGGTGACCAGTCCGCTATAAGGCAGTACAAAAACAAAGAAAAAAGAGTGAGTACAAACAGAGTCAAAGAGCCACCTTTGGGGGCTGCTCCGCAATCGTCTTTGGCACCTCCACGATCGCCGACTCAGGGTTCACCACGTCGTCCTTCTCTTCTTCTTCTTCTTCTTATTCTTCTTTTTCACTTTCATCTCCTTCCCCTGCCCCCTCAGCAGCTTCGCCTTCGGGAGGGACATACTCGCCTTCGTCGGGGGTATACAGGCTATACCTCGTGCTGTTGAAACCGGGGAGACGAGCTATTCCATGTTCTCGCGCATGTGCACCTTCGCCTCGACCCTGATCACCTCTGCAGCTGCTACCACCGCCACTTCCCTTTCCTTTGCCTCATCCTCGGCAGCCTTCAGAGCCTTCTCCTTCTCCTGATCGGCCCTCTCCTTCTCCTTGTCATCCCTCGTTGCCTCAGCTGCAATCCGCTCATTCTCCTTCGCCAAGGCCGACTCAAGAAGGCTGATCTGAGCAGCATGACACTCCGACAGACGCCGCTCTGCCTCATACATCTTCACGGCCTTGGCCCTCTCCGTTTGATCCTTGTCAATCATCACCTTGAGCTCCTTCTCTTGCTCGGCGAATTGTTCTAAGAGGTGGCTGAAGTGGCACGTGATCTGAAAACAAAAAGAAAGAAGGGAAGCTAAGGTTTGGCGCAAGACACTTGGAAATTTTGAGAAACCAACAAAATGACTCACCGACATCATCGCCCTAGCAATCTTGAGGGCATCATCGCCTACCATCCCCGCCTTCAACGATGCTCGGTCTTTCGGGCTCGGCAAGTGGTGGAGTGCCTGCATGCTCATGACGGAAACACCGAGGAAGCCATCATGTTTCATTACCCGCCAGTCGGGGACGAAAAGCCCTTTATGCTCCTCGGTGAGAATCGTCTTGGCCTCGGCGGTAAGAGGGGGCACCTCGAGTGCTAGTGCAGCCCCAACAGAGAGGGCCTTGGCAGAGGGTTCTGAAGGGGCAGATGGGGGAAGAGTGGCAGAGGGAGCGGACGGAGAGGGGGATGCCAAGTTCACCACGGGGGCCCCCACCGATGGTCCCTTAGCAGCTCGGCCAGCCAAGGGTCCCACCGTCGTCCTCTTCCTTTTCTTGCTATTGACGCCTTTCCCGTCGCCTACACCTCGGTCAAGTAGCATTGCTCGGAAGCCCATGTCCGGGGCCTCTGGGGGAACAAAAGCCAAAAGAGTTAGCGAAAGAAGAAAACTATATCAGAAATAAATATAACAAAAAAAATAAATAACTTGAAGCATACTGGGGTCGATCTGGCTGAGACCCACACCGAAGAGAACCTCCTCGGTCATATCCTTCCAACTCAAGGTCAGACGACTGAAAAGCTTCGACACGACCTCATCCTCCTCCGGAGTCAACACTGGTTCGGCCTTCGCCCACCTCAGAACATCTTCCCTCCACCTCATCGGAAAGTTCCACGGTTTTGTACCTCAATTCAAAAAGTACTTCTCCTTCCAATTTTTGATGGAGTTTGGATTCTCGATCAGTTTGACGCCCTGCCGCGCCGACAAGTACTACCGGTACCCCATCTTGCTCATACGGTTGATCCGAGACATGCTTCGGAGCACAACGAGCTGAGGTTCAATCCCTACTGCCTGACATTGGAGAATAAAACCGATGACATGCTGCCACATGTTCGGCATGAATTGGATCGGACTTAATCCGTACCACTGCAGTACCTCGGTCACAAAGGGCGGTAGGGGAAAGCGGAGACCGGCATTGAGTGCGTCATACGAAAAGATGCATGTGTCATACGAGGTCGCCGAACATGCTCGAAACCCTGGACCGTGGAGGAGGAGGGTGAACTCCGATGGATTCATGAAGCTCATCCTAATACGCAGCAGGTCCCTCTCCGTAAGAACCGAGGGGATGTCATCGACTTCGGAGTGCTCCCTCGGCTTATTCTCTTCGTGTGAAGGACCTCCAATATACTACCTTGGACAGAAGGTCGGTAGAATAACCCCTAACCTTCCCGAGGCTGGACAGCGTGGACGGCAGCCTACCTAGCTCACCTGCTCTCTTCATATTCTCCACTATCATCTCCACGATCACCGACCCAGTGACCTCCTTCCCCTTGTCCACTGCAATGAAACTACCAATGGCCGATCACTCCCTTGGTCCGAGGTGGAGGTTTCACTCCCCGACGACACTCTAGACATCTTGAAAAATATATAAAATAAAATATATATTTACCTTGATGTAACGACTACGGTCGGAATAGTTCATCAGTGAATTGAGCGCTTGGCCGTGACCGCTAGTAGAGACACCCAAGAACAAAAATGAATTCTTAGAGTGAAAAGTGAAGAATGAGAGAATAGTGAGGGGAGGGAAAGACTTATAGTAAAAAAAGGAGCGTTGCTTGGGCTTCCGAGCGCTTTGGGCCCCCACGACCCCCAATGAGGCCCATCAGAAGGCTAAACGATAGAATTCGTAAAGGCGAAAACTACCGCCTCACAATTCGTGCCAGATCTTCATCAAGGGGTCCAAATCGTGCCATATAGCTTGGAATTACAATCTGAGGCACCAAGGTACCGAGCTGCAAATTGGCAAAAACTACCACCTCACAATTCGTGCTTGATCTTGATCAACCACCCAGATCGCGCCACGCAGCTTGGAATTACAATCCGAGCTACCGAGATACCGAGCTGCGAATTGGCAAAAACTGTCGCCTCACAATTTGTGCCTGATCTTGATCAATCGCTCAGATTGTGCCATGCAGCTCGGAATTACAATCCGAGCTACCGAGGTACTGAGTTGCGAATTGGCAAAAACTGCTGCTTCACAATTTGTGCCTAATCTTGATCAACTGCCTAGATCGCACCACACAGCTCAAAATTACCATCCGAGCTACCGAGGTACCGAGCTGCGAATTGGCAAAAACTACCGCCTCACAATTCGAGCCTAATCTTGATCAACCACTCGGATCGTGCAACACAGCTCGGAATTCAATCCCAGCTACCGAGGTCCGAGCTGTGAATTGGCAAAAACTACCTCCTCACAATTCACGTCTGATCATGATCAACCGCCCAGATCACGCCACGTAGCTCAGAATTACAATCTGAGCTTCCGAGGTACCAAGCTGCGAATTGGCAAAAACTGCCGCTTCACAATTCGTGCCTGATCTTGATCAACCGCCCGGATCGCGCCACGCAGCTGGGAATTACAATCCGAGCTACTGAGGTACCGAGCTGCGAATTGGCAAAAACTATCGCATCACAATTCGTGCCTGATCTTGATCAACCGCCCAGATTGTGCCACATAGCTCGGAACCACAATCCGAGCTACCGAGCTGCGAATTGGCAAAAACTACTACCTCATAATTTGTGCCTGATCTTGATCAACCGTCCAGATCGTGCCACGTGGCTCAGAATTACAATCCGAGCTACCGAGGTACCGAGCTGCGAATTAGCGAAAACTACCACCTCACAATTCGCGCCTGATCTTGATCAAGGGTCCAGATCACGCCATGTAGCTCGGAATTACAATCCGAGCTACCGAGCTACCGAGCTGCGAATTGGCGAAAACTATTGCCTTACAATTCGCGCTTGGTCTTGATCAAGGGTCCAGATCGCGCCACATAGCTCGGAATTACAATTCGAGCTACCGAGCTACGATTTGGCGAAAACTATCGCCTCATGCTTGATCTTGATCAAGGGTCTAAATCGCGCCACGTAGCTCGGAATCACAATCCGAGCTATCGAGCTGCGAATTGTCAAAAACTATCGCCTCACAATTCGTGCTCGATCTTGATCAAGGGTCCATATTGCACCACGTAGCTCGGAATCACAATCTGAGCTACCGAGCTATGACTTGGCAAAAACTATTGCCTCACAATTTGTGCTTGATCTTGATTAAGGGTCCAGATTGTGCCATATAGCTTGGAATCACAATCCGAGCTACCAAGCTACCGAGCTACCGAGCTACGTATTGACGAAAGCACCTGCCTCCCGATGCGCACTCGAGATCCGAGCGTCAAGATTGCACCACGTCTTCGAGCTGCTTATCCATCATCTGATCACTTGGAAATTCGCGTTGGCGACATGATTGACACTCCAGATCACGCCACGTCGATATTCGCATGCTTAATTCTTTTATTTTAATTATAATTCTTATTAATTATTTAAAATATTGCAAAAAATGATTAAAAATTCAAGAAAATTATTTAAAAGTTCTAAAATATAATTATAAATTCGGGGAAATATCTTTGAGCTCATGGGTAAATAATTATTAATTAGAACGATTAATTAATACTTTTTGAAAATAGATCACCACTTCGCAAAATTGAATAAAAAGTTAGAAAAATGATCAAAAAATTTGAAAAAGTCCAAAAATTTTTGAGAATCATCTTAGGCACTTTGCAAACTTACATTGACACCGTTACACCTCGAGCAAGATCAAAACTTCCTTAAGAACTCCGATAAAATCTCGTATGCCATTAGGACAACAAAACTACTCCTCAAAGACTGTTAAACTCAGTCTCTAGGAGTGGTGGGTTCGTGATATGGTTAAAAATAGAATTAAATTGGGACCGTTCAAATTGGACACGAATCTTAAAGCTCTCAGGGGTAAAACAATAATTTCACCCACAAACGGGTTCGAATGGGGAACTGGGTCATTCTTCAAAATACAATAGACCAAAAAACGGATCTGCCTTACTGGGTATGGGTAGCAGCCCGCTATAAACCAACCCAGATGGATAAGGAGTGGTTCAAATTCGTCGTTATCCCTAAGAGACAGTTTCAACTGTCCCCCTTATCATGAAACTAGTCAAACTCTCTTCTTATCCATAAACATCCGAAAGTAAAGATTTATCTGTATCTCAAAACTGGTTCCTAAGGCAACTACAAATACCCCTCTTCCCCCACCATGACAAGGTAATGAATTTTTATCTACCAAAAGCTCTTTCATAATCCCTTCAGATTACTGACAAGAGCGTCGGAGGGTTCTTCACCGGGGTCCATCCCGGTGTATCGAACTTTGTGCAGGTTCATGGCGGCGGCGAGAAACCAGTTAACACGCTAGTGAAAGTCAACAGGTTTGCTTACTTGTTTCCTTCAAGAATCCACAAATTCATCTGTTTTCTCCCACACTAGAAATGAGCAACAACACTAGTATATGTAGATGATATTCTAATAGTATCCAAAAATGAAGAACAATATAAAGAACATTTAGAAAAATTCATAGAAATAGTAAAGAAAGCAGGGATTATACTATCAAAAAAGAAAATGGAATTATTCAAAACAGAGATAGAATTCTTAGGAACAAAATTATCACATGAATGAATTGAACTACATCCACATATAACAGAAAAATAACGACATTTTAAAATTTTTTAAAAGAAAAAAGAGAAGTACAAGCCATAATCGGACTACTAAATCAGATAAGAGGATATATACCAAACTTGTCAGCAAAAGTAAATTGGCTCAACAAAAACTAAAAAAGTTCAAGAAATATGAATGGACCTTAGTCAATGAAGAAAAACTTAAAATAATGAAACAACAAACATCAGAATTGAATAAACTAAGACTACCTGTTAAGGAATGCATGGATAATAGAAACAAATGCTAGTGAAGATAATTGAGGAGCAATATTAAAATTTATTGAGATAGGTAAAAAAGAAGAAAGACTAGCCAGTTACACTTGTGGCTCATTCATACAGACCCAACAAAATTACCACATGAATGAAAAAGAATTGTTAGCAATCCTAAAAGCGAATTTTTTTTTTGAATTACTGATAATACATTCCGAATTCGTAGTAAGAATAGATAATACCCAAGCAAAATTATGGATAAATAAAATAATAGATCCAACCATAGAAAATAAAAGACTGATAAGATGACAAATGGAACTAGCACATTATGATTTTACGATAAGAAATATAAACGGAAAAGATAACTTTTTAGCTAATTTCCTATCAAGAAACTAGCAATTTTTCTTTTGCGGGATGAAAAATAGACTCCAAAAAATAGAACAGGATATAGCCTTCCTCAAGGAGACTGTTGTGCAACTAAAGGGAGCATTTAACCAATTACAATTACAAAAATGTGGTCTTCAGAGTATATTTTACCACCAAATAAATGCAAAATATATTGAGAAAATGAGTTAAGGTAGTGAACCTATTAAAGCAAAAAATACAAGTAAAATTACAAAAATTGCCACACAAGAGGGGAACTCCACATTCATACAACCAACTACCTACAAAGAGAGTCTATTCTTAGATCCTCCAAAATAATCCAAGAAGAATTTATTTTTACAATATTTTGAGAAATTATGCTAGACCACTGAGGTCAATCAATTTATCAAAACTATTTCTCAGCAACTTATGAACAAAGCAATTATACCCCAAAACCATTGCAGAGTCGTTCCCTAAGGGACCACAGAAGAACTTCTCCCTGAGAAAGGAGGCATCCAACTCCAAACTAGCAAGATAGCTCTTAGGACGGGAAGGAATGAAGAAGTGCTAGTCACTAGAGCCGAGTTTCGAGAGTTCAAGGATGAGATCCTCCAGGCCCTCAGCATAGTTCCACCTCTGACCTGACAATCTATTCCTCACCATCCTTCTCCTCTGTGACGCGAAGAGTCCTGCGGATCCACCAGATCTGACCAGCAGGAAGACGCCGTCCTCCGGCATCTCTGAAAGATGGAAGACAAGCATGGTGTCGCTGAAAAGGGAAGGGGCAAAATAAGAAGGAAGATACCATCCTGTCATCCTCCATTCTCCAAAAAGATCAGTGAAGCTCCCATCACTACCAACTTCAAGGTCTCGACATTCGAGCCGTACAATGGAGAGACCCATCTGGTAGACCACATCGAGAGTTTCAAAACTCTCATGATGATCCACCAAGCATCCAACTCCCTCCTGTGCAAAACCTTTCCGGCAACCTTAAAAGGCTCGACACGAGAATGGTTCTCTTGCCTTTCTCTAGGCTCTATATTTTCCTTCGACAACCTTGAGGAACTCTTCCTCATGCACTTCGTTACTAACCGCAAGTTGGAGAAGACCAGTGTCGCCCTGTTAGACCTCAGGCAAAAGGACGTGGAGTCCCTTAAGAGCTTTGTCGAATGCTTCACAGCCGTTTCTAGATCCATCCCCTCACTCAACTCTGCGATGGCAACGAGCGAGTTCAGATACAATCTCAAGCATGACGACCTTAAAGTTTCCCACGTCAAAAAACTTCCTCGGGACTTCTCGGACCTCCTTAAGAGAGTTGAGAAGTACATCCGAGTCGAAGAGGCGATCCATCCCCAAGAGCAGAAGATGCCTTCGTCCGGAAACAAATGGAAAAGCACTAACGAAGATGAACCCCAAAAATCTCAGAAGGTTGCCTCGGGTCAACACCCCCCATCTCCCATGCCTTATTTGAAAAGTACACCCCATTAAATGCAAGCATATCTACCATTCTTATGGAGGTTGACAAGGATGGGATTCTTCGACCTCCCCCCAAGATGAATGCCCCAAGCAAAAGATGGGATAAAACAAAGTGGTGTACCTTCCACAAGGATCATGGTCACCTTACGAATGAGGGCCGAGCCCGTAAAGATGAAGTGGAGGCGTTGCTTTGACGATGATATCTTGCCAAATTTGCCCAGGTAAATCACACCGAACCTCCTCCTCCGAGGGGACCCAGCAAACGGGCAGAGAGGTTGACTAAATCCCAGGGATCGAGGCGGATGGAGATATTTTATGCAATCCACGGAGGACCTATGGGGGGAGCCTCCATCTTCATACGAGAGGTAAATACCGTACAGAACATCTCTCCTCCGAAAATTCAGGAGTTAGCATCACCTTCTTAGATTGGGACATGGAAGGCGTCTGAACTCCTCACTGCGATGCACTCGTGATCAACATGTGTTTGGCGAACCATGAAGTGCACCGAGTCCTAGTTGATAAGGCCAGTTCAGTCAACATCCGCTTTTTGAATGTGTTTGAGGGCTTCAAACTTAAGAGAGATCGCCTCAAGCCCGCTGGATTCACCCTCCACGAATTCTCTAGAGCCCCTGTAATGATCGAGGGAATTGTAACCTTCTATCTTACTTTAGGGAAAGCTTCGGCTACTTGCACAGAAGCGTTAGACTTCATGGTGGTCGACATGAAGTCCGACTACAATGCTATCTTTGGCCGTCTAGGGTTAGCGGTCTACAACATACCACCTAAAAATAAAATTTCCCATAGCTACAAGAGTGGGGGAAGCCAAAGGGAGTCAAGAAGCCACTCGGGCATGCTACACAGCTACCATGGGGGGCTCGGTCCTTCCCCTCAATGCCTTTGAACTCCCCCTTGATATGGGACAAGCACTCTCCAAACCCGTAGACGAACTGGCAGAAATACCTTTCTCTGAAGAGGATAAAGCTAAGTGTTCCTGGGTGAGCAAAGCACTCCCCCGCCGAGTGAAGAAGCAACTTATCATCTGCATCAGGGAGAATCGGCACCTGTTCGCTTGGACCGCCGAGGATATATCGGGTATTGTTGAAGACTTGATTGTGCACCGCTTAAGTGTGGATCCAAAAGCCAAGCCTGTCCAACAGAAGTGCCAAAAATTTGTGCACGAAAGGTAACAGACCATCGAAAAAGAGGTTGAGAAGCTCCTAGTAGCCCAATTCATCCAGGAAGTTACTTATCCCAAGTGGCTGGCAAACGTTGTAATGGTCAAGAAGGCCAATGTCAAGTGGAGAATCTGCATAGACTTCACCGAACTCAACAAAGCACGTCCAAAAGATCCCTTCCCTCTCCCGAGCGTTGATGCCTTGATAGATGCCACCTTAGGCCATGAGTTATTAAGCTTTATGGACACTTTTTCAGGATATAATCAGATTCGAATGTTTCCGCCAAACATCCTAAAGACGTCCTTCATCACCAATTAGGGGCTCTATTTCTATCGAGTTATGCCCTTTGGGCTGAAGGATGTTGGGGCCACATATCAATGCTTGGTGAACCAATTATCTAGATGGCAGATCAGCTGAAACATGGAAGTGTACGTGGATGATACACTCGTGAAGAGCCTTAGGAAAGAAGACCATGTCCCCGACCTCCAAGAAGAGTTGAATGTACTCTGGATGAATAACATGAGACTGAACCCCTCAAAGTGCGTATTTAGGGTTGCCTCGGAAAATTTCTTAGGATTCATAGTGAGTCAGAGAGGAATTGAAGCAAATCCTGAGAAGATCAAGGCCATCCTCAACATGACTCCTCCAACCATGATCAAAGAAGTCCAGAAGCTCACCGGATGCCTCACCACTATTGGACGTTTCCTATCTAAGTCAGGGGAGAAGTGCCTCCCTTTCTTTAATGCTCTTCAGGGAGCAAAGAATTTCAAGTGGGGGAAGAGCAGCAAGCAACCTTCCAAAGCCTCAATGAACACCTCACCCATCCTCCTATCTTAAGAAAGCCTAAACCTCGGGAAACCCTTTACCTCTACTGGCCACCTCAGAACTAACCCTTAGCGCTGTGTTGGTGAGAGAGGAAGATCAGGTGCAGAAACCAATCTACTATATAAGCAAGGTACTCCATGATGCTGAACTCCGGTACTCGAAGATGGAGAAGATGGCCTATGCCCTAGTGACAACTGCCCGAAAGCTCAGACCCTACTTCCAAGCACATTCCATATGGTTCCTCACCGATCAGCCGCTCAAGCAGGCCCTCCACAAACCTAAAAATTCGGGGAGACTCATGAAGTGGTCGATTGATTTAAGCCAACATGATATTACCTACCGCCCCCGAACTGCAATTAAGGCCCAAGCCTTAGCTTATTATCGAAAGTACAATCCCTGATCCTCCCCAGAAAAGAGACAAACCCCCACTATGGGTAGTATATGTGGATGGGTCCTCTTGTCTCGAAAGGAGCGGAGTTGGGGTTATCTTGATTGGTCCCGATGAGTTCATCCGACAATACTCGCTACGCCTTAGCTTTCTAGCCTCTAATAATGAGGCCAAGTATGAAGCCTTGATTGTTGGTCTCCTCCTAGCAAAGAGAGTGGGGATGCAAAGAGTCAGAGTATTCAGTGATTCTTAATTATTGGTAAACCAAATTCAAGGAGAATACAAGGTGAGGGATGACCGTATGGACAAGTATTTAGCATATGTAAAGATGATCATGACTACCTTCAAAGAGGTCAAAGTCGTTCGCATCCCGCGAGAAGAAAACGGGTAAGCTGATGCCCTCTCCAAGCTCTCCTCCTCGTTGTTTGATGGGCTCGATCGCACTGTGCTGATTGAAGTTCTACTCAGACCAAGCATCGAAGAAGAAGCATTTGAGCTCATGCCTATATCCCCTCAAACGCCCGAAGATTGTTGGATGAAATCCCTAGTCAAATTTCTTGACAAAGAGATCCTCCCCACTAATATCAATGAATCAAGAAGGATCCGAGTGAGGGCCAAAAGATATGTACTTGTGGAAGGGGTCCTCTATAAGCGCTCCTACACCCATATCGATGGTCAACTTTACCTTCGGTGCCTTTCTCCCGAAGAGGCCGATTATGCCTTGAAGGAAGTTCATGAAGGGATAGGCGGCAGCCATCTGGGTGCAAGATCCCTCGCGCAGAAGGTACTTAATCACGATTACTAGTGGCCCACTCTTCTTAGCGATGCTCAAGCTTATGTTCATCAGTGCATCTCCTGTTAAAAAAATTCCTCCATCAAGCGGATCCCCCAAGCCAACCTCAGCTCATTGTCAAGCCCCATCCCTTTTGCAATGTAGGGAATGGATCTCCTCGGACCCTTCCCTTCTGCAACTGGACAACGGACCTTCCTAGTGGTCACTGTTGACTAATTCACGAAGTGGATAGAAGCGAAACCACTCGCAACAATCATTGATAACAGAGTCCAACAGTTATTATGGAGGAATGTGGTATGTCGATTCAGGATTCCCCGCATCATGGTCATTGATAACGAAACTTAATTCGCTGGTAAAGGGTTCCATAAATTCTGCACCGATCTAGGTATTGAGTAACGCTTCTCTTCAATATCACACCCTCAAACCAACAGTCTAGCCGAGAATGCCAATCGGCAAATCTTGGATTGCCTCAAGAAAAGGCTTAACGAAGCCCCAAAGGGACAATGGGTTGAAGAACTCCCAAGTGTGCTTTGGTCCTATAGGACCACGAAGAGAATCCCCATGGGAGAATTCCCGATTAAATTGACTTTCGGCACTGAAGCTCTCATTCCTCTCGTTTGATGAAGAGTGAAACTCAAATGAAATTCAAGCCAATCTCGACCTCCTCGAGGAGGTCCGAGAAAAATAGACCCTCCGAAGAAATATCTACCAACAGAGGGTTGAAAGATTCTACAATAAGAGAGTTCGCCCAGCAAAAATTCAGGAAGGAGACCTGGTCATCGGAAAGCTCGACCCCTAAAAGAATGGGAAACTTGCCCCTAACTGGGAAGGACCATACAAAGTCTCACAAGTAGTCCACCCAGGGGCCTACCGACTTGAAGACTTAGGGGGGAAGAAGATATCCAGAACTTAGAATACCGAGCACCTCATGATTTACAAAGAGAGCGCTTAACGCCCTCGCTTAGTAGTTGATATTAAATATGTATTAAAAGCCGATGATTATAACGACAACGAAATGTAATAAAGGCTTGAAGTAAAGCAGCTGCTTAGTTTGAATTTTAAATGAATTTAGTCTTTCCTTTTGCAAAATTTCCTTGTACAGTTCAACATCTCCATTAATAGTTAAACTTAAGGAAAGTAATAAACTCGACGTATGGTACGCCCTCGAGCAACACCATCCCTTAGCCAAGCACTCCAACGGACAAGTGCGGGATCCATTTACAATCCATTGATCGCATGGGCACACTAGCCTTCGAGCAAGTGTGTGGGGTATATCTCGCCGTACAAGTGCCCAACCCTGGACCGGTGCGGAGTCCATTTTTGGTTCACAAACCTCCTTAGTCACATGCCCCCGAGCAGGTGTACATGGTTTGGTTCGCCACTCGATTGCTCCCAAAACTCGTCGTTACTATTGTTCGGAGTCTACTCGTGGTTCACAGGACCACCTTAGCTACTTGCTCCCGAGCAAGATGGCGGGGTTCGCTGCTCGAGTACTCCCAAAACAGCCCGGACCGGTGTGGAGTCCATTCGTGGTTCATAGAACCGCCTTATTCACATGCTCCCAAGCAGGTGTACGGGGTTCAGTTCATCATTCGAGTGCTCCCAAAACTCATCGCCACTATTGTTTGGGGTCCACTCGCAGTTCGCAGGACCACCTTAGCTACTTGCCCCCGATCGAGAAGGCGAGGTTCATTTCGCTGCTCGAGTACTCCTAAAACAACCTGGACTGGTGCGGAGTCCACGCGCGGACCGTAAAATTGCCATGCACACTTTGCCCCTCAGACACACAGAAAAAAAGTCATAATAACCATAGCTCACAGCCTTATTTGTTCAAAACACTTATGAAAATTACATTACAAAAAGAAACTCGGTTACAAGTTTCATTGATAAACAAGCTTTTAAAGGTCACAAAATCCTACTCAAAGCCGTCTTAACTTCTTCTGGGAAGAGGGATGCTTCTCTTAAGGGATACACGTGGTCTGCGGCTTCCAACTGACACACAAGCGCTATTTCGCTCTCTCGAGCCCTCTGAAGAGATCTCCAGACTTGCGAGTCAGGTCGTACCTTCGGGATCTACTTTTCTTGCCGCCCCTTCGACTGACGCCCCGCTAGACGAACCAGCCACTCTGCTCTGAGTGTCCCCTGGGTTTCGTAGAACTTTAGGCAAACGTAGGACCAGCTCATGAAACTATCTTCTCTGGGCATGCTCTTCACGTGAACAAGAAGTGCTCCTAACATTGCTACCATAAAGAAGTCATCTTAAACAATGAATTTCTGTCTCTAGTTCAACTATCATTCTTCTGAGAGAATCATCCCTCACTTTAAATTTCAGATGAGGCACGCTCCCTGCAGAAAACTCAGGGTTTTTCTCTTCAGATGAGCCACTTCTAAGCTCCTCTCAAGCACTACATTCTTCAGCTCATCTCTGTCAGTGGTAGTCGCGAGTAAGGTGTGACGAAGGAGTTTGACCATCGAGGAGTCTCTAGTAGTCGCTTCCCCCGAAGGATGATCTTCTACACCGATAGGAGGCACCTCTCTTGAAACCTCATCGACACGTCTTGCATTTATATCCCTTCGGGATAGCACTTTTCTCATGTTGCTGAGTTCCACTTCAGCTTTTGAAAGACTCTATCGAGAATGAACAAGTCCCAATTGGGTAATGCAAGAGCTTGGTACGAAGGTGGGAAACCCTGCTGTCATGAAGAGTATGTGTGTGGTGCGCAACGACCTGCCGACCAAAGAAAAGTGGGGTAAATCATTCTAAGGGAAATCACTAATGCTAAAAGACGTACAAAAACTCAAGAAACTCTAATACCACACAAGATGTGAACAACCAAAAGAAACTTCATTGCTAAAGTAAAGATACAACAAGCAGTGGCCAGTCCGCTATTAGGCATCCATACAAAAGCAAAAAACAAAAAAACCAAAGAAAAAGACAACTAGCTGTAAGAGGAGTGAAGTGTTCACCTCAGTCGACTGATCCGTGGGAGGGGTAGACTCGCGACTGCTCCCCACAACTGCCTTTGGAGCAACTACCATGGCGGATATGGGGTCGGCAACGACAATATGCTCTTCCTCCTCATCCTCCTCTTCCTCTTCGCCCTCCTTCTCATCCGAATCATCTTCTGTAAGGTCATACAGAGAATACCCCGAGCGGTCAAACTCCGGGATGTGTGCCCTAATGTGCTTAAGAGCCCTAGCATATGCCTGCTCCATGTTCGAGGCTAGGAACCCCTCGGCTTCAACCTTTGCCTCCTTCACGTCATCCTCCTTCTCATTCACAACCCTCTCCCTCTCCTCGGCTGCAAGAACCCTCTCTTGGTCTGCCCTCTCCTTCGCTTGGGCTATCTGGTCATTTGCCTTTGCCAAGACCGACTCCAACAATGCGATCTGTGCCACCTGGGTCTCTGAAACGTGCATCACCTCCTCTAATTTTTCAACGGTCTTCGCCCGCTCCGCTCAGTTCTTGTCACTCGCTGCCCTCAGTTCCTTCTCCTGCTCCGCCACTCGCCTCAACAGGTGGTTGAAGTGGCAAGTGATCTACAAAAGGAAAAAAGGTTCAAAGTTACAAAGGGAAAACTAACCCTATTAATTCGTGGAAAACAAAGTGCCAAAATGAAGTAATAAGAGCTTACTACCATGTTTGCTCTGGCTATCTCCAAGGCATCGTTGCCTACAGACCCTGCCTCCATCCCCGCTTTATCCTTCGGAGTCGCAAGGTGGTGAATTTCCTGCATACAAGAGGCTGAGTCCCCAAGGAACATATCGTGCATCATCACATGCCAATCTGGGATGAACAACTTCTTGTGCTCCTCGGTAAGAATTGCCTTTGCCGCCGTAGTAAGGGGTGGAGCTTCAAGTGTTTGGGCAACACCAAGAGTGTCACGCCCCGATTCCCAAAAGAGAATATGGAATACGAATACGTGACTAAGCTCAGCGAATGATTTTCATCATCCATAAGCTGTTCAATAATCTTTACAATATTTTACAAGAATAATCAGAGTCGGAAGCAAAAGAATCAACCAAGTATGCACATATGAATCAGAATACTAATAAGAATACTTGAAACCAAAATGTACTAATCTCAAATAATCCCAATCTGAATAAGTCAAATATCCTGGGTCACATTGGCCAAATACAAATAAATCCAAGTTTCACAATACAATTGTTCAAGTAAGAAACAAGAAATAATAATAGCAAATCCAGTACTAATACTTCATATCACCAATACCATCTGGAACCTGTTCTCCAAAATCTGCAATTTAACAATTGTAGGGATAAGAAAAAGAAAACAAACTCCCGTCAATGCAAGTTACGGGCCGCTTGTAATGCAGGATACAAGTACATGGGAAAAACTAACAAATAGCATGAAATAGGCATGATAACAAAATATAACAATTAACATGGTAAGGTGAACAAGTACAAGTAGCATGTATCAAGTGTCAAGTGAACAAGTATCGTGTAACAAGTACAAGTATCAAGTATCATGTGATCATGTAGCAAGTGTCAAGTATCAAGTCTCATGTATCATGTAGTCAAGTATCAAGTAAGCATGTATCATGTTCAAGTGTTATGTATGAAGTCTTATAGTTATTATTATCTAGGTAGCACTTCATGCATCCCGGTTTTTACTACATGGTTGCTATAACAAACAGTTTTACTTTAAATTTCATAGTGGACCATAGAGGGCAATGTACTCAGGGACAAGTATCAAGTATCGAGCTCCAAGCTCCAAGTATCATGTAATCACGTGTCAAGTTGTGCAAGTGGCAAGTACGTGTCTTGCCTGAAAGTATCAAGTAATCACATGTCAAGCATCATGTATCAAGTAATCACGTAGAATCAGTGGATCCCCTTCCGAGTACACGTTTCTGAATTATCCACTATTAGATCTTTCCCTTAAACCCCGGCTTGGTTATTTATTATTAATGTAAAACAAGCATGTAGGTGTACAAAACATATCAAGAATAACATGGCATGATCATGTAACAAGTTCAAGTTGCAAGATAAACATGTACGGGTGAAAGATAACACATAAAAGAATAAAATAACCAAATCTCCAGTTCAGGACAGCAAGACCATACTGTAGTAAAACTGAAATTTCCGTTGTTACAAATATGCAAATCTGAATCCGTCAAAAGGTCTAGAAAATAAACTCCCAACCAAATCCAGAAAACATATATAAGTCATATAGTATTTCATAAAAACATAACTCAAAACTGATTTGAATCCAGAAAATGTGTTCAGCCAGAAATAAGAAGATCGTATTCAAGAACAAGAATACAGCATGAAAACTCATTAAATAAATCCACAAAAAATATGGGGTATTCCCCTATATGTATAGTAATAGAAAATAAAGTTTCATAATTTTTCAACAAAAATAGAGTAGTGAAGTAAAATCAGAAAACACCAAGATGTAGTAGTTTTGTAAATCTGGAATTGTAAACACTGCAGTACGAAAATAGCGATATTTCGCAAACCATAAATCGAAATCCAAATATGCCAAAAGGGTAATAAAATAGATACAGTAGTATAACTTTCATATTCAAAAATATTTTGGAAACAGCAAGTAGAAATAGGTCGAAAATCAAGTTCTTTTCTCAACAGTAGTAAAATTCTGCAGGAAAAATATTTGTTTGCAAGCATGAAAAGGTTTGTAAATCATCTCAGATAAATCCACCAAAATTTTGGATAAAACCCAATCAAGTCAAGAAATACTGAGCAGAATTTCAGATCAAAATAATAATTTTAACACCATAAAAAAAATAGATTATTCTTCAGAAATTATAGAAAATACAATCTGGAAATCTTTCGACACAACTGTAGTAAAATCGACATAACTCACAAACCGTAAATCGAAACTGAGATCCATTAAAAGGGTTGGAAAATAGATAGAATTCTCTAAAAATCATGTTCTCAAAATATTTTTAAATACTGACCTTAATAGAGTCTAAAATATTGATCAAAACAGAAAAGCCAGCAAAACTAAAAATATCGCATATGCACAAAATCCACTAGTTCACATAGAACTCATCCAAAACACAACCAAACATGATATAGAGTGTACTAGATGTCCACGAAACATGATATAGGGTATTTCACAAGTCCAAAACAAGTCTATCACGAATAACACGAACGAGCACAAGATAACACATGAACAACATGCATATATACAACAAGAAGTGGTCAATCCTAGGTTATATCATGTCATGTATGTCGTGAGGCAGCTAAGGTCAAGATAACACAACAGAGACAATATCAACAAGGAGATACACACACAAATTGTTTCTAGAACCCAACTACACTACAAGCCGTATTTAGTACTTGTATATGCAAAGCAATTTAATACAAGTTACTTACCTTAACCGACGACGAAAATGACTCCAAGCAAGAATAACGGGAACAGATTCCCGACCAACGAACTCAACGAAACACGAACAAAAACCCACGAACAAAACCCACGAACCAACGATGAAGCACGAACCCAAAACACAAAGCGAGCACACACAACCACGACGAACACACAAGCGCACACGAGCGAGCACAAGGGAAACGATGGCAGCAAGGACAGTGACTGCCGCTGCTACAGTCGGCGAGGAAGACCGGAGGGGTCGCGGCAGCTGGCGGCGTCGACTTGCTGTCATGCTGCTGGTTGTCGCGCTGCTATGTAACTCCTGTTTTCCCAAAAATGTATTTTTATATATTTTCTGTATTTAAAAGTTTTCGCAAATTATTTGTTTTCTGCTTTCAAATTCTTTTTGATTAAATGTATTCTTGGATCTCATATTAAAATCTATTTTTAATCAATATTTTTATTTATAACTTGTTCCCAACGATTATATATTTTTTTCTTCTTTCAAATCTTTTTATTATTATTATTATGACCTTGATTATTATTGTTATTATTCTTATTCTTATTATTATTATGATTATGTTTTATTATCTTGGTTTGTTAATTTAAAAACCTAATTCTATATATTAATTATATTTGTACTTATCTCAAATAAATCTTATATTTTAATGCAAATTATATTTTTGTTATAAATCCTATTTCTATTCTTATTGGATCTTGTTTAATACCCATTTATCCTTTCCTATACCCAATTACCCTATAACTTATACCCTGTTATTAACATCCCCCATACCCAGTATACTACCCGACCCGTTAGTACCCCCTTATTGTACCGCCTCTCTCTCCCCAACCCTAAATTCCTCCTACCCCTATATAAACCCATGCAAACCCACCCAGCCGTTTCTTTCTCTCTCGAATCTTCACCTTCCCTCCCGTTCTCCCTATCTCTCGACCTGTCCCCTCCTCGGCACCACCTGCGACTGCACCGCCAACCCATCCTCTCCATCCCACTGTACACCGCACCCCTGTGCACCCTCTTCCTGGCTGCACCCGCCCCGATGCCTGGGTCTTGTCCTCCGTCGCAGCCACCAGTCGTGACCCGAACCTGTCGCCGGCAGTCCCCGCGGTGCGCAGCTCCACTATGTCGTCCTCACCCAAAACCTGCCCTCTACTCCCGACCTTCTCACCCAACTTTTGGTCTCCCTACCTCCTCTCAGCTGCCCCCGACGCACTAGTCGTCACGACAGCGACATGTAGGTCAGCAACAACAGTTGTGGCAGCGTGCAGCATCTTCGCAGCCTGCTATTTGCCCGTCTCTTTCTCTCTCTTGGTGTGGGTGTGATCTCGTGGTTCGTGTTTTTGTTGTTCATCAGATCGTTGATCGTGGGTTGTATTCATTGTTAGGTCCGTGAGTCATCCGTTGTTCGTGGCCCGGGAATCCACTCCCGTTATTCTTATTCTTGATTTTCGTCGTTCTTCATCTTCGGTTAAGGCAAGTAACTTGTACTCCAATTCATTTGTTTGATACAAGTAAAAAAGTTCACCTATAGTGTAGTTGGGTCTAGAGACGACTCTTGGTTGTGTTTTGCTTAATGGATTTTGTCTTTATTGTGAAAACTTGACCATAGTTGCCTCACGACACAATATGGACATGAATTAACTTAGGATTCACCCGTTCTTGATTTTGATCATGTATGTGAGACATGTGTGCAAATTTGTGTTTTGGTTGAGACTCATGTGATATACTTGGTATGGATATGCTAGATACCCTAACTTATGATGTTTAGACACTTGGTAGACTCGATTTCATGTTTGGGTATGTTTGGATAATTTCTTGAATCTATGTTGATTTTGTTTTTAAGGGAAAAATCTGTATTTTTGTCGCTGATCTGTTTTGTTTACTGTTTTGGACTGGTTTAAAGTCAGTATCTTGATGTCGGTATAAAACATGAGTTTTAGATAATTTCATCTATTTTCAAACCCCTCTGACCTTGCTTGATTTTGTTTTCGTATGAGTGAGTTATGACTGTTTTACTACAGAGGTGTCGATCTTTTCCAGATTTTGTTTTTCGATGTTCTTGATGACTAAATGATTTTATTAAATGTGCTACACATATTATTTTGATACAAAACTTTGGTCAGTTTTTTTTATCTAGTTAGGGATTACCCAGAATTTTGATGAATTTTATTGATAGAGTTTTATGTGTTCATGCTCGTTTATGAAATCTATACCTGCTATATTTTGCTCGCTGTTCTGTAAAGAACCTTATTTTTACCCTGATTCCTTTTACTGTATGAAAAATGTTTGTGCAATATGAAAGTTAATATAGTTTATCTATTTTCATACCCCTTTGGCGGAATTGGATATCGTTTCACTGGTTGCGAGATATCCTAGTTTTCATACAGCAGTGTTGGGAATTCCAGATTTGCCAAACTATGGTTTGTTGATGTTTTCTTATTTTTGATGACTAATCTAATTTCACTGGAAAATTATGAAACTTTATTTTTGGATACTGGACATGTAGGGGAATACCCCATATTTTTCATAGATTTATTTAGTGTGTTTTCATGCTGTTTTCCTGTTCTTGAATTCGTTTTCCTGAAATCTGGCTAAACCTATTTTCTGTATTAAAACCAGTTTTGAGTTATGTTTTTGTGAATTAATATATGAATTATTTATATTCGCTGGATTCGTGTGGAAGTCTATTTTCCAGATCTTCGACGGATCCAGTTTTGCTTGTTGGTAATACTGGGAATTATTGTTTTACTACAGTATGGTCTTGCTGTCCTGAACTTGAGATTTGTTTATTTTAGTCTTTTATGAGATACCTTGCACACGTACATATTTACCTTGAAACTTGAACTTGTTACATAATTCTGACATGATATACTTGATATGTTTTGCATATCTACATGCTTGTTGGACACTAATAATAATAAATAATCAAGCCGGGGTTAAGGGAAAGATCTAGTAGTGGATAGTGCAGAAACATGTACTCGGAAGAACCTAGTGGTTATTGGAGCTTGTTTACATGTGGAGTTTGACACGATATACATGAAACATACACACATGACACTGGATTTTGTTTGGGTTTTGGAGCTTGTTTACATGATACATGATTACATGATACTTGGAGCTTGTCCCTGAGTACACTGCCCTGTATGGTCCCCTACAAAATCTAAAGCGAAACTATTTGTTGTAGCAACTATGTAGTAAAAACCGGGATGCATGAAGTGCTACCTAGATAGTAATAACTACAAGACTTAAACTTGACACTTGAACATGATACATGCTTACATGACACTTGAACATGATACATGCATACTTGACACTTGACTACATGTTACATGAGATTTGATACTTGATACATGCTACATGATTACTTGATTCTTGATACTAGTTATTTGATGCATGACACTTGTTTACTTGACACTCGACACATGCTATTATACTTGCTCATTTTGCCATGCTATGATTTTTATCTTGTATTCATGATTATACCATGCTAGGTTGTTACTTAGAATTTTCTAACCCCTGTACTTGTATCCTTCTTTTTAAGTGGCCCGTAACTTGTAATTGACGGGTACTTGTTTTTCTCTTTCCCTCTTTCCTGCATTCGTTGAATTGCAGATTCTGGAGAACAGGTTCCAGACGGTATCGGAGACATGAAGTATTAGTGCTGCTTTTTATTAATATTATTTCTTGTAATTTGCTTGAACAATAAGTGTATTCTTGTATTTGAATTTATTCTTCTATTTGGGCAATGTGATCCAGGATTATTTGTGTTATTCAGATCATGACTATTTGAGATTAACATATTTTATTTCAAGTATTCTTGTTGGTATTTGGTTCATATGTGCATGTGGTTGACTTTTCTGGCTTCCGACTCTGATTATATTGTGATATGTTGTAAAAATTCTTGAACAGCTTATGGATGATGAAAATCATTCGCTGGATTTTTGTCGCGTATCCGTATTCCGTATTCTTTTTGGGAAGCGGGGCATGACATGCTATCTTTGGCGGCGCGCCAAAACAGAGCAGAAGGAGTGATGAGGAGAGATGGGCAGAGACGAAGAGAGGGACACGGGTGCAAGAGTGCAAGGGAGAGAGAGAGCGGGTGGAGCAAAGGAGCACGATGGATAGGGTAATATGGGGGTCGGCTGCATGGAGATGGTAAGGCATATGTATGGGTTCTTAGGTTTAGGGTTTGGTAGAAGAGTGGAAGGCGACACACAGGGATGGGTCGGGTAGTATAGGTAATAGGAGTAGGTTTATATTAATTTGGGTATGGTTTTATTAGTGTAGGGTTTTTAATAGTATTGGATTAGAATATGAAGTAGGATATAGTCTAGTGTTTAAATGAATGGGATTGTGAAATTGGTATTGGTTTAAAAGCAAAAAGAGCATGGGTAACAATTTGGTTGTTTGGTTTTAGTGGATAGCTAGGGAATTAAAATGGGTATTAGGGATCCAAGCAAAATATAGATAGATCAAAACGAATAGAATAACAGAAAAATATAATTTAGGGTATGATCAAAATGAACGAACAAGAGACGAACAAAAATCAAGAATTCAAATAAAGAAAGAAAAGAAAAATAAAATGAAAATATATATTGAAAATAAAAATCCAATATACGGTCCAAAAGAGATACAACGGAACCAAATACAAGGAAAAAGAAAATACACTAAAAAATACACAAAAATGAAAAACAGGGGTTACAATCCTACCCACCTAACAAGAAGAATTTCGTCCTCGAAATTCAAACAAGAAGATACATAGGTTAACCCCAAAAACAACCAAAAAGAACAAAACAAAAACTACTCAAACAAATGAGAAAACTTCTGATGAATCTCCTCCTCCAGCTCCCAAGTTGACTCACCAGGCGAGTGAGGATTCCAAGCAACACGAACCAACTTGATGACCTTGTTCTTAAGCACTTTCTCCCGCCGATCCACAATAGCATCTGGCGGAATCTCACAAGTCAAATCCGGCCGAACGGTCAACTCAGAATAGTCGTTCACGTGGCTCTCATCTCGGATATATCTCCTGAGTTATGAGACATGGAAAATATCGTGCACTCCTGATAAAGCTGGAAGCAATGTAAGGCGATATGCCACCTTGCCTACTCGCTCCAAAATCTCAAACGGTCCAATAAACCTGGGGCTAAGCTTGCCCCCACCACCGAACCAAATGACACCGCACCACGGTGATACCTTTAGGAAAAAATGGTCACCAACTCCAAACTCCAAAGCTCTCTGATGGACATCAGCCCATCGCCTCTGCCTATCCTGAGCAGCCTGCAAATGCCTCCTGATCTGAACCACAGCATCAACTGTCCTGGTGATAAACTCTGGACCCAACAACTTCCTCTCACCAATGTCATCCCAGCACACCGGTGATATGCACTTCCGCCCATAGAGTGCCTCAAACGGAGCGGCTTTAATACTGGCTTGAAAGCTGTTATTGTACGAGAACTCTATGCGATGCAAATGGTCCTCCCATGATCCACCAAACTGAAGCATACAGGACCTCAACATGTCCTCAAGAATCTAGATGGTCCTCTCTGACTGTCCATCAGTTTGGGGATGAAAAGCTGTACTGTACTTTAATTTACTCCCTAAACTGTTTTGAAGAATCTTCCAAAACTGAGATCCGAATTTTGTATCTCGGTCGGATACAATACTAACTGGAACCCCGTGAAGTCTAACAATCTCTTGCATATACCTCTCAGCAAGGCTCTTAATAGACTGCCCGAAACGAAAAGGAATGAAGTGAGCACTCTTCGTTAAACGGTCGACAATCACCCAAATGGCATTATGACCCTTAGGACTCCTCGGCAAAGCGGTCACAAAGTCCATGGTGATATGTTCCCACTTCCATTTTGGAATAGGAAGCAGTTGAAGAAGTCCAGCGGTCCTTTGATGCTCTGCCTTAACCTACTGGCAAATCAAACACTGAGCAACAAACCGAGCTACAACACCCTTCATACCATGCCACCAGAAATGGAGCTTCAAATCCCGATACATCTTAGTACCGCCGGGATGGATAGAATAGGATGACTGATGGGCTTCCTCAAGCAACCTCTGACGAACTTCACCCTTTGAGACACATAACCTGGACCCAAAACAAAGCGATCCATCAGAATGAATAACCATGTCCGTCCTGGACCCAGACTCAACCTCAGCTCAAAAACCCTACAACTATGCATCACCAGCTTGCACCTCTTTAATCTGATCAACAAGAGAGGACTGAAGCTGGAGCACCAAACAACTCCGATCAGAACTTGGCAACAAAACTTCCAACTCCAACCTCCTCAACTGCTCAATCAGATCTCTCTGCTGAGTCAAGAACATAACTGCCGGTCTCCTGCTTAAAGCATCAGGCACCAAGTTTACCTTACAAGGATGGTATTGCAAACTGATGTCATAATCGACCATAAGTTCCAATCAACGCCATTGCCTTATGTTTAACTCCTTCTGGGTGAAGATGTACTTGAGACTTTTGTGGTCTGTAAAGATCTCTACTCGGTCCCCAAGTAAATAATGTCTCCACAGCTTCAAAGCATAAATCAATGTCGCTAACTCCAAGTCATGAGTCGGATAGTTCTTCTCATGCGGCCTCAACTGCCTCGATGCATACACAATGACTCAGCCCTTCTACATTAAAACTGCTCCAAGACCCTTACCAGAAGCATCACAGTGAATTAAAAATCTGCCTGAACTATCGGGAATAGTCAACACATGCACTGATGTCAATCTGTTCTTTAACTCAACAAAAGCCACACCACACACATCAGACCAACAGAACTTCTGATCCTTCCAAGTCAACTTTATCAACGGTCCTGCTATCTTCGAAAAATCTTGGATGAATTTTTGATGATAGCCAGCAAACCCGAGAAAACTCCTGACTTTAGAAACTGACTTGGAAACATGCCAATCCTTCACAGCCTCAACCTTGGCAGGATCCACAGAAATACCATTGCCTGAGATAATGTGCCCTAAGAAAGAAACCCTGTTGAGCCAAAACTCGCACTTATTGAGTTTCCCATAGAGCCGATTCTCACTCAAAGTCCGCAAAACCACTCTAAGATGCTCAACATGATCTTCCCAATTCTGAGAATAAACCAAAATATTATCAATGAAGACTGTTTCCGCTAGATTTGGTGTGTGGGCAATAGACAGAATTTGTAGGTTCGTAGGAACTCGAACATGATGAAACCTACTTCTTCCTTGTTGCCAAGTGGACTCCTTGGTCTCCCGCGTACCTACACAAACGTTCGAAATACCGGGATGGATTTCGGCGACGAACCCTCCGACGCTCTTGTCAATACCAGAAAAAGTAAATGGAAAGAACTTAAGTGCCCAAAGAGTGATCACCTATGACAGTAGGAGGTAAGGGGTATTTATAGTCGCCCTGGAGATCTGTTTCAGGATCAGAATGAATCCCTACTTCCCGGTGTGGCTGGATAGGGGTGGTTACAACCACCTCCTCAAGATAAGGACGAGCCATGATTTCCTCCTATCCTGTTGACCTGGTCCCTAACGGGTTGAGACCCGTTCTCAGCTGAACAGATCCGTTCATGGGTTAGCGGGCCTAAGAGGAGAGACCCGATTCCCAATTCAGACCCGTACGTAGGTGAAATTACCATCTTGCCCTTGTGACTTTAAGATTCGTGCCCACTTTGAACGATTCCGATTTAACCCCATTTCAGCCATATCACGAGCCCCCCACTCCCAAAGACTGTGTGTTACTGCCTTTGGGGAGTAGTTTTCTTGTTTTAATGGCATATAGGGTCTTATCGGAGCCCTCAAAGGGTGTTCAAATCTTGTTGGAGGTGTGATGGTGCTTTTTTGGGTGAGTAATGCGCCAAGTTTGCTCATAGGCTCTTCTGGATTTTTGGTGATTTCCCCCATTTTTTAATTATTTTTTCGAATTAGTTATTTAATTTTGCGAAGCAACAATCTAATTTCAAGAAGCATCAATTAATTATTCTAACAAATAATTATTTATTTAGGAGCTTCAAAATATTTTTCCCGAATTTATAATTATTTTTTTAGAATTTTTAATTAAATTTTCTAAATTTTTAATTATTTTCTCGCAATTTTAAAATAATTAATTTGAATTTTAATTAAAATAAAAGGATTTATCACCGGATTTATGACGTGGCGCAATCTGAACTGTCCATCGTGCGTCGGCGTGAAGTTTCGAACGATCAGACGGTGGGGCAACATTGGACGAATCTGTGGCCTTGATCGCATCGTGATGCAAGTTTGGGGGTGACCTAACGGCTCATGTCGCTCGGCAAAATTTTCTCCGTGTGGGCAGCTCGGAATGCCAGTCGCTCGGATTGGGATTCCGAGTGACGTGGCACAATCTGGGGCATCCATCTGGCATCGGCACGAATATCTTGATGATTCGACGGTGGATCTGTATTCGACCACGTGGCTGAGTTACGGACGCTCATCAGGCTGTGGCATGAATTTTGAGATGATCAAACGGTTCTCATGGCTCGGTAGCATTTTCTTCGTATGAGCAGCTCGGTATGCTCATCGCTCGGATTGGGATTCCGAGAAACATGGCATAATCTGGGGCATCCATCTGGCATCAGTGCGAATATCTTGACGATCCGACGGTGGATCTGTATTCGACCATGTGGCTGAATCAGGGATGCTCATCAGGCCGTGGCATGAATTTTGAGATGATCAGGCGGTTCTCATGGCTCGGCAGCATTTTCTCTGTATGAGCAGCTCGGTATGCCAATCACTCGGATTGGGATTCCGAGTGCGTGGCACAATCTGGGGCATCCATCTGGCATCGGTGCGAATATCTTGACGATCTGACGGTGGATCTGTATTCTGCCACGTGGCTGAATCGGGGATGCTCATCAGGTCGTGGCACGAATTTTGAGATGATCAGACGGTTCTCCTGGCTCGGTAGCATTTTCTCTGTATGGGCAGCTCGGTATGCCAATCGCTCGGATTGGGATTCTGAGCGACGTGGCGTAATCTGGTGCGTCTGATGAAGATCAGGTGCGAATCACGAGGTAAGAGGCATGGATCACGAGAAAACATGATTTCTGTCGACGTGGCGAGGTCTGAGCCGTCTGATTAAGATTAGGTGCGAATCACGAGGAGAAAGTTATTTTTCTCCAATACGCAGCTCGAAATGCAAGTTGCTCGGATTTGGGATCCGAGCGATGTGGCATAATCTGGGCCATTTGATGAAGATCAGGCACGAATCACGAGGCAAGAAGGCATGGATCATAAGAAAATGTGATTTCTATCGACACGGCCAGATCTGAGCCATCTGATTAAGATCAGGCGCGAATCACGAGGAGAAAGTCGTTTTTCTCCAATACGTAGCTCGGAATGGAAGTTGCTTGGATTTGGGTTCCGAGCGATGTGGCACGATCTGGGTCGTCTGTTGAAGATCAGGTGCGAATCATAAGGCAAGAAGGCGTGGATCACGAGAAAATGTGATTTCTATCGACGCGGCAAGATCTAAGCCGTCTGATCAAGATCAGGCGCGAATCACGAGGAGAAAGTTGTTTTTCTCCAATACGCAGCTCATAATGCAAGTTGCTCAGATTTGGGTTCCGAGCGACGTGGCACGATCTGGGCCGTCTGATGAAGATCAGGTGCGGATCCTGAGGTGAAAGTCATGGATCACGAGAATTTTGGCATTTAGGCTTCTGGTGGGCCACTGTGGGGGCCCAAAGCATTTGAAAGCCCACCCAAATCTACCTTGATGCTATAAGTTTTCACCGCCTCCCCTTCTCCTCATTTCTTACTTCTCACTTTCACTTCACTTTTTACTCAAGTCATTTTTGCTCTTGAGCGGCGCTGCTAGCGTTTGTGGCCAAGCAATTTTACTTTCCGGTGATCTTTCCAACCGTAGACGTCACTTCAAGGTAAATTATCTTAACCTTAACCTGAAATGTGTAGAGTGTCGTCGGGGAATGAGACCTCCACCTCGGACCAAGAGACCGACCAAGCTTTAGTGGTCCCCCCGAGCAAAGGGAAGGAAGTGGCGAGGTCGGCCATCGCCAAAACTATTCTGGAGAAGGTGAGGGGGGATGGTGCACTGGGTCGGTTACCGTCAACACTGTCGAGCCTCGAAATGGTCAGAAGCTACTCCGGAGATATTTTGTCAAAGGCGGTGCAAGGGAGATCGGCTGCCTATGAGGAGAACAGTTCGAGGGACCCTTCTGAGGTGGACGAGATCCCCTCGATTATGACCGAGGATCTCCATCGAATTAGAAAGGGGTTCTGGATCTCGAAGAAGTACACACTGCTCCTCCCCGATCCAGGCTTTCGAGCATGCACGGGGACGTCACTAGACACCTGCATCTTTCCCTACGACGCACTCAATGCCAGCCTTCAGCTACCCCTGCCTCCATTCGTAGTCGAGGTGCTACAATGGTATGGATTGAGTCCGGTGCAGTTCATGTCGAACATGTAGCGGCACGTCATTGCCTTCATCCTCCAGAGTCAGGCGGTGGGCGTTCAGCCTCAGCTCGTCATTCTTTGCAGCCTCGACCGGATCTGCCGAATGAGCAAGATGGAGTATCGGTACTACTTGTCGCTGAGGAGGGGGGTCAAACTGATCGAGAACCCGGAATCCATCAAGCATTGGAAGGAGAAGTATTTTTCGATCCGAGGCCCTGAGCTGTGGAGCTTTCCGATGGTGTGGAAGGAGGACGTTCTGAAGTGGGCAAAGGCCGAGCTGGTGCTGACTAAGGAAGAGGAGGAGGTCGTGTCGAAGATCCTCGGTCTCCCGACCCTCGGTTGGAAAGATATCACCGAGGAGGTCCTTTTCGGTGGGGGTCTCAGTCTGATCGATCCTAGTATGCTCCGTCTATTTTTACTTCTCTTTCCTTAGCTTATATATGTTTCTTTTTATACCGCTAACTCTTTCTCTAATTTTTCTTCTTCAGAAGCCCCCGACATGGACTTCAAGGCTCTTATGGCGAAGAGGAGCGCGACAGTGGCAAAGGCGATGGACAACAAAAAGAGGAAGAGGACGACGACGGGGCCCCCTTCCAGCCGAGCAGCTCAGACACCCTCGGCTCCTACGGCCGTCAATGACTTGGTCAGCGACTCCCCCTCAGGTCCACAGGCCACACTCCCCTCGGCCGATGCCCTCAAGTCTTTGAGCGGGGCATTCTCGGCCGGAGCTGCACTGGCCCTCGAGGTGCCACCGCTTACGGCCGAAGCGAAGGCCATCCTCACTGAGGAACACAAGAAGCTTTTCGTCCCGGACTGGAGAGTGATGAAGCTCGATGGCTTCCTCGGTGACGTGGCCATGTGCATGCAGGCCATGCACCACTTGCTGACCCTGAAGGATCGCGTGGCTCTAAAGGCTGGCACGGTCGGCGACGATGCGTTGGAGATCGCCTGATCGACGATGTTAGTAAGTGTTCTCGCTCTGCTCTCTTAAATTTCGGAGTTTGCGACTGTTGGTTCTCACGTTCTTCTCCTTCTATTTTCAAACCATCTGCCACTTCAGCCACATGCTCGAGCAGTTCCCCGAGTAGGAGAAGGAGCTGAAGGCGTCGAACGACCAAGAGCGGGTGGAGCGTGTCAAGGCAGTGAAGTTGTTCGAGGCTGAGCAACGGCTCTTGGCATCGCGAGCTGCCGAGGTCGGCATCCTCGAGGTTGCTCTTGCCAAGGCGCTCGAGCACTCAGCGACCGAAGCGGCGAAGGTCGAGGTATTGGAGAAGGAGAAGGCTTGCATCGAGGAGGAGTTGGCGAAGTCCCTGAAGGCATCGGAGGAGGCGCTGAAGGAGCAGGAGGCGAAAGTGGACGAGGAGAGGAAGGTCATCCAAGATGAGGCGGAGGCCCACATGATGACCAACATGGAGGAGGCCTATGCTCGGGCCCTGAAGCATGTGGCGGCTCGTCTCCCCGACTTCGACAGCTCGGGGTACCACCTCTACGACCCGGTAGAAGGCGAGGAGATCATTCCCCTAGCGGAGGTCGAGCCCGAAGGGGAAGGTGACGAAGCCGAAGGCGATGATGAGGAGGTGGCGAATCCCGAAGGAGCGCTCGTGACTTTGCCGAGCGAGGGCACCTCAGAGCAGCACCTTGAGGTGGCTCCTTGACTTAGTTGTGTCTTTTTTTTTTTTTTTTTTCTCTATGTATTGCCTCGTTGCGGACTGGCCACCGCCTTTACATTGAATGAAAAAATTTCTATCTCTTTTTTCGTCTAAGTGTTGGAGAAGTTTTCTATCTCTTTTTGTCTAAGTGTTGGAGAAATTTTCTATCTCTTTTGGTCTAAGTGTTGGAGAAATATTGAACTTTGTCTAAGTGTACGAGTCGTGTGAACTTAGTAGCTCCATGCTCTGGCTCTTTTCTGACCGTCGAAGCGCTACAGATCTGAAAGTGACTCGGATAGCCAAAGTGGCTCGTCTCAAGGCTGGTCTAGGGGCGACGAGATTGGGGCTCATGAGGAACCAAGAGCGGCTTCGCGAAGTGGAATCGGATCTCCGTAAAGCGAAGTATGAGCTGAATCACCTGAGACCAACCCTAGTTCGTCGAGACATAGAGAGGAGACGATTGGAAGATAGGATTAACGAGACGACACCTTAAGGCAATGATGTGGGCTCGTCGGTGGCTGCCAACCTCGACTTGAATCTTAAGCGCCTTTGCCACTCTCTGTCTCAGGTGACAGCGGAGAGGGACGAGCTGAAGAAGGTGACCTTCGATAAGAGCATGGGGGTTGCTCACCTTCGGCGGACGATCACCGATGGCTCTCGAGGGGGAGGCTCGATGCGACTGCCTCGTTTGAAGATAACCGTAAAGGACGACTCGCTTAAAGAGTGAATTGTCGAGCTTGAGGCAGAGGTTGCTCGTCTTCGACCACGATCTGAGGGAAGCACTGTCAGAACTACCTCTTGCACTCGAGTGGAGTATAACAGGGGGATGTCGTTCCGCTTCGCTCGTGCTTCGCTCGTCACCCATACATCGAGACCCTGGAGATGTGCAAAGTGGTTTGGCCGCTTCGTCGAGCAGAGCATCTGTTGGGGCCATCGTTAGATCGGGTGCGGACGATGCTTCTCGGCTCGCCGGCCTAGGGATGTTCGCCGAGGTAGGGCATCGGCAGTACAACATTCGTTGCCCCTGTGTGTCTTTTGTTGTGCATTCTAGTTACCTAAATAAATAGATAAACTAGACACAAATTAAAACCTCGCAAGTGTACGAATCGTTTATAGAAGCGTAGCAATAGCAAGGGTCGATCCCACAGAGATTGTAGAAATTAACTTACTAATCAATAGAAAATGTGAGAATGATAAAGAGTTGTTCTAAAGGTCTAAAAGAAATGAAAAGATTAAGATATACAGAATCACAAATATTTATTAAGTAGTTGGGTTTAGATCTCCACCGATAGTCAATAATGCTAAGTTACCTTCTGAACTTCTTCTTATTACTCATGTTTGTTCTCTTCAAGGGCATGGTATCTACTCCTTAAAGTAATGTTTTCCTAAGCCAAGAATTAGGCATGGTATCTACTCTAATTCGTTTCTTTCATTAAGTATTTAGCATGGTATCTACTAAGTTGCACTTAAAGAAAACATAAGAACAGTGGAAACGAACAAACACTCAAGGTTCTAGAAATTGGTATCAGATCTAGATCCCTTAAGTTGATTAAACCAAGAACCCCTAAGGATTCCCTTGTTACAAGTTATGAACACGAGATACGGGTCGTCTCAATATGCTCATATAACAGATTCAGATAGATGGTAATGCAAACTTGATATTCTCAAGTTCTGTATGTCAGTCGACTGGTTGTTACCTCAGTCGACTGCTCTCAGAACTTGAGAACAAGTTTGTTTATCATCAATCTATACCGATTCAATCAGATTCAATCAATAAGTAAAGTAGAAGGATTCAGAAGAATATAGCAGTACATAACTACGGCTTCAATCTACCCAACTATGAAATTAGTTCCACATAATAATACTTTTATTGATCAACAAGTTCGAATACATGGTTAACATAAAGGAATTAGAAAGAGAAGGAATAAACTGATGTAGTTCGGCTAGATGACTCGGCTGGCTGTCACACAGTCGATCGGCCGTTCCTTTCCTTATGCTTGATCTCCTATCTCCTTCTTCAATGCTGATACCGTACTGCTCTTCACTTGATGATTCAGAAAGTTGTGTGATTTTGTGATTCGGGAGCCTCCGCGTATATATCCAGTATAATGCTTCTTGGTTGGTATTTATAGAACACGGCTAGAGAATTAGGGTTTGCACTCTTATTTTTATAGAAAAGTCCTTTTCTTTTATTTATTTCCTCCCTTGTTGCTCTGCGTGTTATTTCTTTCTCTTTTCTTCTATTCTTCCTTTTCTGTTCTGATTTGGATTAGATTTGGACGAATCTTCAAATATCTTATCTTTCAACTCTGCCGCCTACCAGTCGACTTGTCAGCGAACCAGTCGACTGTGCCGAGACTTCTGAAGATTTCATAATTGATCATACAAGTCGACTGTGCTTTGGAATAAGTCGACTGCAACGAGCGGCTGTGGAACTTCTCTGTCCAGTCGACTGCTGTGGGGAACCAGTCGACCGATGATCTGCAGTTTTCTGTGTATCATCCTTAAAATCCTGAATCTGCTTCGTTTCTCCGTTTTAGGCTGTTCCCTATGGAAAAGAGAAAATAAGAGTTAAATACCACATATAGAGCTTTTAAATGTCTAATTGCATTAAGATTATTGCTCCTAAATGTGGATAATATTGTGTTCATCAAATACCCCCAAACATAGATTTTGCTTGTCCTCAAGCAAAAAGTGAACTTATGAACAAGGGAAAAATAATAGTACTCTCAACCAAGAATTTTTTATTATGTGAGCATCAGCATATTAAACTATAAACAATTTCAGATAAAGTAAAATTAAACATACCCACTTTCTCTAGTGCAATTGTTTAGTCATAATCCCCAAACCCAATCATATTTGTCATGCAATTAATTTTAATTATAGTATGTAACAACTCCATCTGTGATTATCCCTTTTCTCCACTACAAACCGAGTAGCAAACTAGAGTTTTTTTTTTTTTTTTTTTTTTTTTTTTTTTTTTTTTCTTTTCAAGTCTCTTCTCTAAAGTTGTCACTTGCCTTTTTACGCGAATGCAAAACATTTGTGATGAATCCACCCGGTTACTCAGCAAGTCACAAACTTTAAAGTGCTTTGCATACTCATATTTCAAGTTGCCGTTTGACGTAAAGGTAAACATTGGTGATGAATACTCCTAGTTACTAAGCACCCAAAATATTGGAGTAGATTGACTTTATTCAAATATATATATATATATTTTATCACTCTATTTACTTAAACTCACTTTAGGACTAGATCTAAAGGGAATAATCACCAGAAAAAGTATCACATTTGTTTATTATGTATAATCGCATGACTCATATAATTTTGTAAGGCATTATGAAACTCAACAATCCTAAGGTAAATAAGTATCCTTACTATTACTTTATAAGAAATTGTTTATCCTAAAAAAAAATTTCAAAAGACTCCAAATATAACTACCTAATACCCCCAAACTTAGATGGAACATTGTCCTCAATGTTCGCGCAAAGCTTAAAATATAGGCATGTGTTACCATCTAGTAAGAAGGAGAGACTAAAAATAAAAAAAATGAATAACGAAAAGAAAATGAAAGGAAAGTGTAAATACTCCCCTGAAAATTGGGTTGCCTCTCAATAAGCGCTGTGTTTTCTATCTTCAGCTAGACTTGATGAGGTAATGCCATGTATTGAATGGTTTGAAGATTCACATCTTCCTCTTGCGGTTTTATGCTCATCTCTATGTATGGCTTCGCTCTATGCCCGTTCACCTTAAATGTTTGATTCTTTTCTTTGCTATGAACCTCCAATGCACCATGTGGAAAGACTCTTGTGACAATGTATGGCCCATACCATCTTGACATGAGCTTGCCTGGAAAAAGTCTTAATCTTGAGTTGTATATCAGTACCTTCTATCGTTCATAAAACTCCTTCCTTACTAGCTGTTTGTCATGGTACAACTTTGTCCTTTCCTTGTACAATTTTGCATTTTCATATGCGTCGTGCCTCAACTCTTCAAGCTCATTTAGTTGCAATCTTCTTTTGTCACCTGCTTGTTTCATATCAAAATTGAACCTTTTAATGGCCCAATAAGCTTTGTGTTCCAACTCCACTGGTAGATGACAGGCTTTTCCAAAAACCAAACGGTATGGTGACATGCTGATGGGTGTTTTGTAAGCTGTTCGGTAGGCCCATAATGCATCATTCAAGCGCAGCGATCAATCCTTCCTCCTTGTGTTGACTGTCTTTTCCAAAATGCTCTTGATTTCTCTGTTGCTAATGGGGTGCCCACTCTATGTGTGATACCATATTTCTTCATCAAAGAAGCAAATGGAAAGTTATTGAAGTGGCTTCCTCCATCACTAATTATTGCCCGTGGTGTACCAAACCTAGTGAAAATGTTCTCCTGCAAAAACTTGACAACAACTTTGTGATCATTAGTTTTTGAGGGGACAGCCTCGACCCATTTAGACACATAATCCACACCCACAAGAATATATAAATAACCAAATGAGTTAGGAAAGGGACCCATGAAGTCGATTCCCCAAATGCCAAAAAGCTCGATTACTTGGATGTTTTGCAGTGGCATCTGATTTCTAGAAGAGATGTTGCCTGTCCTTTGGCATTTGTCACAAATCCTGCAAAAAGAAAAAGCATCTTTAAATACTTTAGGCCAATAAAATCCAGATTGTAATATCTTGAGTGTTGTTCTTTTTGGTCCAAAATGTCCTCCACATGCATATTGGTGGCAATGTTGTAGAATACTTATTTGCTCTTCTTCTGCCACACATCTTCTTATAATTTGATCAGGGCAAAATTTGAACAAATAAGGATTATCCCAATAATAGTGCTTGCACATAGCCACCAGTCTCTTTCTTTCTTGACTTGTCATACCTGGAGGAAAAACATGAGCAGTGAGATAATTTACAATATCTGCAAACTATGGAAAATATGAGCAGTGAGATACCAGTCGACTGGTCCTGTTACCAGTCGACTGTCCCGGTGATATGTTTATTTCAAATAGGTGTTCATCCGGGAAATTTTCATTAAGTGGGAGAATTCTTTCTTCCTCATGCAGTAGTCTGGACATGTGATCTGCCACAACATTGTCACTTCCTTTCTTGTCTCTAATCTCAAGATCGAATTCTTGAAGCAACAACACCCATCTGATCAACCTAGGCTTAGCATCCTTTTTGGCAAACAAATATCTCAAAGCAGCATGGTCAGTGAAAACAATAACTTTAGAACCAATTAAATATGATCTAAACTTCTCTACAGCAAAAATGACAGCTAACATTTCTTTTTCAGTAGTGGAATAATTTAGCTGTGCATCGTTTAAAGTTCGAGAAGCATAGTAAATAACATGGGGTGTCCTATTGATTCTTTGACCTAAAACAGCCCCTGAAGCATAATCACTTGTATCACACATGAGCTCGAAAGGATGGCTCCAATCTGGTGCCATGACAATAGGTGCAGAAATGAGAAGATTTTTCAATGTAATAAAAGCATTTGTGCATTCTTCTGTCCATGCAAACTCAACATCCTTAGTCAACAAGTCACAAAGGGATTTGGAGATTTTTGAGAAATCTTTTATAAATCTTCTATAGAACCCTGCATGTCCAAGAAAACTCCTAACACCCTTGACTGTAGTGGGAGGGGGTAGTTTTGATATTATATCGATTTTCGCTTTGTCTACCTCTATACCTCTTTTTGACACCACATGTCCTAAGACAATACCTTGTTGTACCATAAAATGGCACTTTTCCCAATTCAGCACTAAATTGCATTCTTCACATCTTTTAAGCACAAGCTGCAAATGGTTAAGGCATTCATCAAAACAAGATCCAAAAACGCTAAAATCATCCATAAATACCTCGATGAACCTTTCCACCATGTCTGAAAATATACTCATCATGCACCTCTGAAATGTAGCTGGTGCATTGCACAATCCAAAGGGCATCCTCCTGTATGCAAAAGTACCAAAAGGACATGTAAAAGTGGTTTTTTCTTGATCTTCTGGAGCAATAGCAATTTGATTATAGCCACTATAACCATCTAAAAAGCAATAATGACTATATCCTGCTAATCTTTCTAACATTTGATCAATAAAAGGAAGAGGGAAGTGATCTTTCCTGGTTTCATTATTCAGCATCCTGTAGTCTATGCATACCTTCCATCTTGTAGTCACTCTAGTAGGGATAAGCTCATTTTCTTCATTCTTCACCACTGTGACTCCACTTTTCTTAGGCACTACATGTATAGGACTCACCCACTTGCTATCTGAGATTGGGTAAATGATTCCAACATCTAGTAGCTTCAAAATCTCTGCTCTTACCACTTCCTTCATGTTTGGATTAAGCCTTCTCTGCGCTTCCCTGCTTGGTTTTGCGTTGTCTTCAAGAAGTATTCTATGCATGCATTTGGATGGACTTATTCCCTTGATATCTGCAATGGTCCATCCTATTGCACCTTTGTGTTCTCGTAGTACCCTCAGCAACTTATCTTCTTCCTGTGCACTCAGGTTCGCAGCAATTATCACAGGTAGCGTTTGGTTCTCGCCCAAGTATGCATGCTTCAAATGGTCGGGCAGCTGCTTAAGCTCTTCGTTTGGAAGTCTCGGTGCAGTCGACTGGTTCTGTCCACCAGTCGACTTGTCTGCAGAAACAAAAATGTCATCAGTCACCAATTTTTCAAATACAGGTGCAAAGTTACCTGAGTATGACTTTGGAGTTTCAAGGTGATGTACTGTCTCTGCAATCCCCCAGTCATCGTATTCCTGTTCAACATTAGATAAAGTTAGAGATTGTGTAATTGTGGCTTGTAGTGGTTCGACGCTATGTACCTGAAATGTTTGATCAATAATCTCCTGAACCACATCAACATTATAGCATTCATGATCATCATGTGGTAATTTAAGCGTATCAAACATTTTAAACTCAACTTTTTCTCCGTTTATCTTCATACTTATAGTACCCTTTTTAACACAAATTTTTATATCAGTAGTACTCATAAAGGGCCTACCTAGGATAATCGGTAGGGACGATGGCATTGAAGATTCTTCCATATCTAACACAACAAAATCAGCAGACAAAATAAAATCGTTTACCTGAACTACGACATCTTCCAAAATACCTCTAGGTCTTTTGATGCTGCGATCTGCCAACTGCAAAGTGATGGATGTTGGTTTAAGTTCCCCCAATCCTAGCTTTTCATAAATAGAGTAAGGAAGAAGATTGATGCTTGCCCCCAAGTCTAGCAGTGCCTTTTCAAAGAAGTGCTCACCAACCCTGCAAGGAATGGTAAAACTACATGGGTCCTTCAATTTAGGAGGTAGTTTTCTTAATAATACAGCGCTCACTTCCTCTGTCAAAGCCACATCCTCCTTAACCTGAAATGTTCTTTTGTGAGTACAACAGTCCTTCAAAAATTTGGCATAAGAAGGAATTTGTTTAATAGCATCAAGTAAGGGGATATTAATTTCTACCTTTCTGAGAGTTTCAAAGATGTCAAATAAATGTTGTTCTTTCTTTTGCTTGACTAACCTTTGAGGGAATGGTGGCACAACTGTTCTTTCTTTTTCACTTACCTTGTTGGAACCCAAAACTTTTGATGGTTGTGTTTCTGCTTCTTCTGTGTGTGTTCCAACTTTGTTGTCAATTATTTTACCATTTCTTAATGTTGTCACTGCCTTGAGCTGTTCTTGGCCTCCAGGGTTTGGTATAGTTTGTGATGGGAGTTCACCTGCCTTTTGTTCGCTTAATTCTTTCGCAATTTGACCAATTTGCGTTTCCAACTTCTGAATTGCTTGCCCTAGTTGGTTGCTTGTTTGATGTTGTTGTTGGAGCAATTGAAGAACGGTGGATTCAAAATCCAACTTCTTCTGTTCTTGAACTGGCCTATCAAACCCACTTCCCATTTGGAAGTTCCGTGCATGTCCTTGTGTGAATTGAGTCCCTTGATTATTCTGATTATTGCTCCAGGAGAAGTTTGGATGGTTCCTCCACCCTGAGTTGTATGTGTTCGAGAAGGGATTGTTCTTTTGTGGAAACACTCCTCGACCTACATAGTTTGCATGCTCCTGATCTGTAAAAGAAGACATGGGACATGTATCAGTGGTATGATCTACATGAGAACAAATTGCACAAATTTCATTTGTTTGATTTTTAACTCCACCCATCATCGACATTGCATTAACAAGCATATCAATTTTCTTATTCATGTTTACCATTTCTAATTGAATGTTATTGCTATTAGAAATTTCGTAAACTCCCTATTTTTTGGAAGGGCCCCTCCTTATTGAGAATTGTTGTGAATTCTCGCTGAGTTCTTCAAATAGTTCAATGGCCTCTTCACCGCTTTTCCTCATTAAGATCCTGTTGCAAGCTGAATCCACAATTGCCTTGTTAGTATCATTTAAACCTTCATAAAATGCTTGTACCTGATCATCTTTAGGCATGTTGTGTGTAGGACATTTAAGAAGTTTGTTCTTGAAATCCTTCCATGCTTCGAAGAATAAATCTCCATCTTTTTGTTGGAAGAGTTGAATCTCCCTTTTCAGCTGTTTGGTCTTTTGGGCTGGAAAGAATTCTTTCAAGAATTTTGTCGCCAATTGCTCCCATGAGTTTATTGATCCTGGTTCCAAAGAATTATTAGTTTAGCGTTAAGTTTTAAGGAGAAAGGAAACAAGATTAACCTGATTTGTTCAGGGGTAAGCCCTTGGACGCTTTGTGTCCTGCAAAGATCGAAGAAATCTTGTAGATGGAGATGAGGCTCTTCATCTGGCTTGCCACTAAAGTGGGGAACCATGCTAAGTAATTGAGGAGATAGATGCATGTTTCCTGTGACATTAGGCTGATACGCAATGCAGGAAGGTTGCTCAATAATCTTAGGCGTGAACTTGTCCTGCATTGGCACTCGATTTGGCATTTCCTCACCCATTGCTGGATGTGAACTGGGTCTCTGAGCAGTCGACTGGTTTGTAGAGACAGTCGACTGGTTTGCTGCAATCAGCTTACCTAGTCTGTGCAAAGTGCGTTCTGTTTCTGCGTCAATAAGTAGTAGTTCTGGACAAAGTGATCTCCTTCCGTGCATCCACCAAAATCCTGTAACCTAAAAGAAAAATACTTATTAATAAAATTAGAAGAAAGAAAATAAAAACTTTCTACTGATCTGTAAGTTAAATACTAGACAATCCCCGGCAACGGCGCCAAAAACTTGTTGTGCATTCTAGTTACCTAAATAAATAGATAAACTAGACACAAATTAAAACCTCGCAAGTGTACGAATCGTTTATAGAAGCGTAGCAATAGCAAGGGTCGATCCCACAGAGATTGTAGAAATTAACTTACTAATCAATAGAAAATGTGAGAATGATAAAGAGTTGTTCTAAAGGTCTAAAAGAAATGAAAAGATTAAGATATACAGAATCACAAATATTTATTAAGTAGTTGGGTTTAGATCTCCACCGATAGTCAATAATGCTAAGTTACCTTCTGAACTTCTTCTTATTACTCATATTTGTTCTCTTCAAGGGCATGGTATCTACTTCTTAAAGTAATGTTTCCCTAAGCCAAGAATTAGACATGGTATCTACTCTAATTCGTTTCTTTCATTAAGTATTTAGCATGGTATCTACTAAGTTGCACTTAAAGAAAACATAAGAACAGTGGAAACGAACAAACACTCAAGGTTCTAGAAATTGGTATCAGATCTAGATCCCTTAAGTTGATTAAACCAAGAACCCCTAAGGATTCCCTTGTTACAAGTTATGAACACGAGATACGGGTCGTCTCAATATGCTCATATAACAGATTCAGATAGATGGTAATGCAAACTTGATATTCTCAAGTTCTGTATGTCAGTCGACTGGCTGTCACCTCAGTCGACTGCTCTCAGAACTTGAGAACAAGTTTGTTTATCATCAATCTATACCAATTCAATCAGATTCAATCAATAAGTAAAGTAGGATGATTCAGAAGAATATAGCACTACATAACTACGGCTTCAATCTACCCAACTATGAAATTAGTTCCACATAATAATACTTTTATTGATCAACAAATTCGAATACATGGTTAACATAAAGGAATTAGAAAGAGAAGGAATAAACTGATGTAGTTCGGCTAGATGACTCGGCTGGCTGTCACACAGTCGATCGGCCATTCCTTTCCTTATGCTTGATCTCCTATCTCCTTCTTCAATGCTGATACCGTACTGCTCTTCACTTGATGATTCAGAAAGTTGTGTGATTTTGTGATTCGGGAGCCTCCGCGTATATATCCAGAATAATGCTTCTTGGTTGGTATTTATAGAACACGGCTAGAGAATTAGGGTTTGCACTCTTATTTTTATAGAAAAGTCCTTTTCTTTTATTTATTTCCTCCCTTGTTGCTCTGCGTGTTATTTCTTTCTCTTTTCTTCTATTCTTCCTTTTCTGTTCTGATTTGGATTAGATTTGGACGAATCTTCAAATATCTTATCTTTCAACTCTGCCGCCTACCAGTCGACTTGTCAGCGAACCAGTCGACTGTGCCGAGACTTCTGAAGATTTCATAATTGATCATACAAGTCGACTGTGCTTTGGAATAAGTCGACTGCAACGAGCGGCTGTGGAACTTCTCTGTCCAGTCGACTGCTGTGGGGAACCAGTCGACCGATGATCTGCAGTTTTCTGTGTATCATCCTTAAAATCCTGAATCTGCTTCGTTTCTCTGTTTTAGGCTGTTCCCTATGGAAAAGAGAAAATAAGAGTTAAATACCACATATAGAGCTTTTAAATGTCTAATTGCATTAAGATTATTGCTCCTAAATGTGGATAATATTGTGTTCATCATCTTTCAACTGAAGTATCCCCGCCCCTAAGAGGCGCTGAAGTAGCTTTCTGTAGTCTTGTAATTTTGGTTTCACAAGTTTTGTGTCTCGATGTAAAGTTGAGTCGGTTATATGTAATTAGACTTGTCTCTCAAACTTTAATGAAAATAACACTTGCTTTGTGAACTTGTGTGCTTTGCTAGCGTTTGTAGTTGTCAACAGTTGTAGGAGCAATTCCGAATGGTAGGATGCTTTATACTTACTCCTTTGTGAGTAGCAAAAGTTGCGTCGAACCAAGTGTTGGACTCCGAACTTATTGTTTAGAGAATACCAACGGCTGTAGGAGCAATTCCGAATGGTGATTCGCTTCGTACACACTTAAAAGCAAGTAGTTGAAGCAGAGTCGAACCAAGTGTTGGACTCCAAGCGCATCGTTTAGAAAATATCAACAGCTAAGGAGCAATTCTGAATGGTGATCCGCTTCATACTCGCTTAGAAGCAAGTAGTCGAAGCGGCGTCGAACCAATTGTTGGACCCCAAGCGTGTCATTCAGAAAATATCAGCAGCCGTAGGAGCAATTCCTAATGGTTATCCGCTTTGTACTTGCTTAGAAGCAAGTAGTTAAAGCGGAGTCAAACCAAGTGTTGGACTCCAAGCGTGTCGTTTTAACGATTTTTTTTTTGTAAGTAGAATTAGACTACCAAAAAATAGAGATCTTGAGAAGTAGAGCTAGACTACTCAAAAATAAAGAACTTGCGGGGAAAGATTTCTTTTTATTGAGAACAATTGGGCGGTCGCTTCTAAGTTGCGAGCCGCCTTTACATTTTGATAAAAAGAAAATACAAGTAAGGACTTTAGACATGTCTTATGGAGCGCTCTTGGGGAAGTTGCTTGGAGCATTTTTTACACATCCTCTTGGTACTTCATCAGGTGCCCTGCGTTCCATATCCTTGGTATTCTCCTACCCCCAGGTCTTCTAGTTGATACGAGCCTGGGCGAATAACTCTGGAGACCCTATATGGTCCTTCCCAATTGGGTGCCAACTTGCCTTTTTTGGTTAGATTGGAAATTGACAACTTTCAGAGCACTAGGTCTCCCTCTTTAAGGTTGGCTGGTCGTACCCTCTTGTTGTAAGACTGAGTGATCCTACGGTGGTAAGTCTCTTGTCGAATTGCGGATCTCTCGTGGACTTCGTCTATGAGGTCTAGGCAGTTGCGAAGCTGGTTCGCGTTCTGCACTTCACTGTAGGCTATTAGTCGGGGAGAAGACAGGCCCACCTCTAAGGGGATGAGAGCTTCAGATCCATACATGAGGTTGAAGGGGGATTCCCCCATCGGAACTCTTTTGGTGGTGCGATAGTTCCAAAGCACATTGGGGAGTTGTTCGACCCATAGCCCCTTAGTGGATTTGTCAAGCCTTTTCTTCAGGCTGGAGAGGAATTGATGATTGGCATTCTCTGCTTGGCCATTGGACTGAGTGTGAGCTATCTAGGAGAATCACTGCTGAATGCCGAGGTCGGTGCAAAAGTTGCGAAAGGTCGCTCCTGTAACGCCCCGAATCCCAAATACACTGAATTCGAGATGTTCTACAGGATCTTTTCACTTTCTTTAGTACAATTTTACAGGGAAATTAAAACTTTTCATCATACATCAGAGATTACATCATAATTACATCTTTCTTTTGCACAGCGGAAGTAAAATACAACAATTAAATTCAAGTACAACAGCTTGATATAATCTTTAAGCATCCAAATCCTCTTTAATCTTTAGCATAACATTCACCTGCATGTCAGACTGTGGGTACGTCAGTTTATTCAACCGACGATCATTATACACGGCCATCCTCTCTATGCCGGAAATAGTATAACTTAACATTTCATATTTAGCAACCACAAACTTGTCACATTTTAAACTAAAGGGACTACCCTATTGATGTCGTGTTGTGATTGTGCACTTAGTCCTTAATGCAGTTAATTATGTTACATGACACTAATGCACACTTGTTCGGATTCTATGCATCCCATACTACATAGGTCCGAGGGCAAGCCCTTATTCGTTCTTCATCTTTATAGGGTTCAATCCCCGTTATGATTTAATCTACTACTGTAATTACGGTAAGTATCCTAGATGTTATCTGACCTACGAACTCATGTTTAGGCACTCTGGAGTAGTATCCTCACCCAGACGCATCATGGGAATTTCTGGGATACGCTCTCACCATAAACATGACACCACCCGTAGTCTTCAAACATCCCACGAGCGTCGCCACTGGGACGGTACTCTGGAACAGTATCCTCACCCAGACTCGTCATGGGAATTCCTGGGATACGCTCTCGCCGCTACCCAGGGCCCTCATACTCAGTGTTTTTCTCTTACTTTCATCACGTCTTCACTATGCACTAGTCCTTAGTTTTATTAAAAATTATGAACAAAATTAATCTCTAGAGTTAGCCTCTCCATCAACCGGACTTATTCATTCAGTTCATCACGACCAACCTTGGTCTAATTTCATTTTATTTCATTTCTCGGTGCCGGGGAGACTTAGCTACTCTATTTCAAATTTCATTTCACAATCTTTAACTCATAACAACTTCCATGTCAAATTTTCATACTCTTTCTTATTCATGATTACACTTTGTTCACAAGTCCATAGTGAATACTTATAACTCATAAAAATTCATATTCATGGCCAACAATTTCTTTTTCTTTCATCAACATGATTTCTAAATTCCATAATCATACAATGGGCTCATGCACTTCATAATTAAACACTCATACTTCATATTTTACACAATATCCTCAAGTGAGAATTAATAATATCATGTCACACCACAAAACTCTTTTTGTCAATTACTTTCTAATAAATCCATTTCAATATATCTTTATAAACTGAAAATTTCCATAAGTATGTGTCTTAGAACCATAGCTTTAATTATACCATTTGTTCACACACTACATTATATTTTCTTCAAATAATACCCAACTCAATCCCATAAAATTCCTTGTATTTTTATGAAAATTACCATATTTTTCTCACATTTTTTGGACATCACAATCTCACAAAAAAAAATATTTTTTATAAAGTGCTAAAGGGAGGAATCGAACCCAGCACGGTAGAGAAAGAGCCCAGAGCACCCGCCAACAGGCCAACATGTGCTAGCGATATAAGTAGGGATCAAATGGTATATAGGGTGTCCAGACCGGTAGTTATAAGTCCTCAAAATTTGTAGAAAAATGTTGGCATCGCTGGGACTCGAACCGTTCGACCCAGAGAAGCAACCCGCAGTCATTGACCGCCTGAGCTACTAGCTCAGGTTGTCACAGTACTAAGTTAAAATCCATATGTTTCATATTCGCACTGTTTTAGAAAACAACTCGATGTTCAAATCAATTTGGTTCATATTGCCTTTATACAAACTACTGAAAAATTCCAGATTTAATCTCCTTTGCTGATCTTCATAACAGTAAGTATAAAATAATTTTTTTGTACTAAAAACATAATTTTTTCCACCCAAATTAATAAATTGTTCATTAAGACTACCATATCTTTTATTTTCGACATTGAAAAATCAATTGGTCTTCTAATCTCTTTTATTTCCAAATTTCCTATGATAACTTACTGTTTATTAATCTATATTCACACCACATACATCTTTGGATTTTCCCATACCCATATTAGCAAAAGGATTCATGTAGCACATGAATAGGTAAAACTCAAAAAAAAATACTAATTTTTGGGTATTTCTATTTTGATGACAACAAGCAATTTCATTGGTTCATTTATGCCACTTCTACTCATGAATTTAACATACTCATCACTCAAGCATTCAAGATACTTTCTATTCAAATTTCATAGTGTGTCATTATCTTAATTAATTGTCATGTTTCAACCATACAATTTACAAGCAATTAATGGAGATTTTCACACATCATGCTAGCCATATTCCATCATCATTCAATTAAACTAACCATCATAGAAAGTGCTACATATAGTTTAATTTCATGCTAGAATTTCACACACAAATTAATCACATCATTCCAATCCATTCATATACTAACTTTTCAATTAAAGTGGACTCTTATTAGTATTTTCCATGTATAGTGTTGACAATAAAACTAGCATGGATCCTACATTAGAAATATGAAATATTTTACCCACCTTAATGGAGAGAAACACAAAAGGCAACAAGTCCTAGTAGATGAGAACACCTCCTCCTAGCCAAAAGAGTGCACCACTCCAAGCTTCCAAGTCAATGCCGAAAGCTTCTCAAGTCCTAGCCGAATGCTTCCTTCCTTGATGCCGGCCACTCCAAGCAACCAAAAGAAACCACACACTCTCTTATCTTTTATAACTCACACAATTATAATACTATAGCTTTAGAAATTATACTTTGCATATGAAAAATTAGCCATGAGAGGGGGGGGGTATTTATACTCAAAGATGAGTGAGATGGAGGGCCAAGATTGTCTTGGTGGTTGTAAAATGAAGGGCTTAGATCAAAGTAGGAGTTAGAAGAACTACCCACCTCCTTGAAACTACTCCCATGTTCTCCACACCCAAAATCCAAATTTCCCTCCAAAAAGAATGCTACCCGGCCACAAAAATGAAGTGTGCAATGCACGTGTACGTGTAGTGCACGTGCATGCAACTAGGCCAAATTTGTACATTCTAAAATTGTATAAAAATATTTTGTGGAAAAAAAGTCTTCTACATGACAAGTTTAATTAAAATAAATTAATTCATGGGCTTTCTTTTTGGGCCAAAATAATTTTACAAAAATAATTAAAATAAAAATGTTTTTGGGCTTTTTAAGAAAGAGGCTTTTTAATTAAATCGAATAAGGCTTTTAAAGAAAGGCTTTTGTACTAAAATAATTTGAGAAAAATATATTAAATAATTATACACATTATGATAAAATAATTCAAACAAAATATTGCACGTGCACAACACGTGCAAAATAAATAATTTTTCATTTATTGAAAAATCAGGGTATTACAGCTCCCGTGAATTGAGTCCTATTGTCGGTTACGAGGATGCGAGGTACCTCGAACTGGCAAACGATGTTCTTCCAAAAGAACTTCTGGACCTTGTTCTTGGTGATTGTTGAAAGAGGTTCAGCCTCGATCCAGTTTGAGAAGTAGTCTATTGCTACTACTAAGAACTTCAGCTAGCCCGGCGATGGAGGGAAGGGTCGGAGAAAATCCATCCCCCACATTGCGAAGGGGATTGGACTCGCCAAGGTGGTGAGTTGTGCTTGGGGCAGGCGACGGATCGGGGCGAATTTCTGGTAGGAGTCACATTGGCAGACATACTCCGCGGAGTCACTAGTAGTGTGGGCCAGAAGTAACCGTAGTTTAAGAGTTTCCGGGCAGGGGATCTCGCTCCCAAGTGTGCACCACATAGACCTTCATGGGCCTCCTTTAAGGCATAGAGCGCTTCCTCCAGGGAGAGGCACATCAGATAGGGTCGACCGTCGGTCTGGGTGTAAGAGCATTTGTACATGACACCGTCAAGGAGTGTGTACCGCTCCTAATCCTCCTTGCCTCTTTCGGGTCTTCTGGAAGGACTCCGTCCCTGAGGTACTCGAGGAGGGGCTTCATCTAGTTCTCCCCAAGTGTTAAGAGATAGGCTTCCATTTGCTCCGGGCCGTCTTCATCAATACTTGGTCTTAGAAGGACCTCTATCAAGACGGTCCGTTCTAGACCTTGGAGGGACGAGGAGGAGAGCTTAGAGAGAGCATCCACCTGTGCTTTTTCCTCCCTAGGAACCTGCTGGAGTTGAACATCTTCGAATAAGGCCAGAAGCTTCCTAAACTTTGCCAAGTACTTGGCCATACGCTCGTTCCTTGCCTCGTATTCGCCTGACACTTGGTTGACGACCAATTGTGAATTACTGAAGACTCTGACCCGCTTGGCCCTGGCTTTGCGAGCCACGCAGAGCCCCGCTATGAGGGCCTCATACTCTGCTTCGTTGTTTGATGCCGGGAAGTTTAAGTGGAAGGAGTATTGGAGGACGAAAGCGTCTGAGCTGGTCAATAACGCCACCCCCACTTACATCGGCGCAAGAAGATCCATCCATATAAACGGTCCAGACCAAGGAGTCGGCAGATGACTTGCAAGGGTTAGAGATGGTGCTCTCCACAATGAATTCGGCTAGAGCTTGGGCTTTGATTGCTATTCTCGGCTGTTACCTGATGTCATGTTGGCTCAGCTCGATGGACCACTTCATCAGGCGCCCGGAGGTTTCAGGCTTGTAGAGAACTTGCTTGAGGGGTTGGTCGGTAAGGATGACAACCGAATGAGATTGGAAGTAGGGGCGAAGCTTTCGGGCCGCCAAGATCAAGGCAAGAGCCATCTTCTCCAGCTTTGGATAACGGAGTTCGGCATCTCGGAGGACCTTACTTACATAATAGATGGGCTTCTGCATTCTATCCTCTTCTCTTACAAGGACCGCACTGAGGGTTTGCTCCGAAGCAGCGAGATATAGGTTGAGGACCTCTCTAAGTGTTGGCTTGCTCAAAAGCGGAGGATTAGCTAAGTATGCCTTGAGCTGGTCGAAGGACTTTTACTGCTGTTCCCCCCATTCGAAGCCTTTAGCCCCTCTGATGGCCTTGAAGAAGGGAAGACACTTTTCTCCGGACTTGGAGAGGAACCGCCCAATTGCGGCGATTCGTCCCGTGAGTCTCTGTACCTCTTTGACGTTGGAGGGAGGAGCCATTTTAAGAATGGCCTGGATCTTCTCGGGGTTGGCCTCTATGCGCCTCTGGCTGACCATAAACCCCAAGAACTTGCCGGATGAGACTCCGAACGCACACTTGTTCGGATTCAGCCTCATATTGTGCCTCCTGAGCACCTCGAAGGCTTCTTGAAGGTCGAGGACATGTTCCTACCCTCGGGTGCTCTTGACCAACATGTCATCTACGTAGACTTTCATGTTTTGGCCAATCTGGTCTCGGAAGACCCTGCTCATGAGGCGCTGATAAGTAGCTTCCACGTTCTTCAAGCCGAACGGCATTACCTTGTAGCAGTACAGGCCCTGGTCTGTCACGAAGGAGGTCTTCGGGATGTCGGGAGGGAACATCCAAATCTGGTTGTACCCCAAGAAAGCGTCCATGAAACTGAGGAGCTCGTGCCCGGAGATCACATCGATTAGGGCATCGATGCTTGGAAGGGGAAAAGGGTCCTTTGGGCATGCCTTATTGAGATCAGTGAAGTTGATGCATATTCTCCAGCTCCCGTTGGCTTTCTTGACCATCACCACATTGGATAGCCACTCGGGATAATTCACCTCCTGGATGAACCGAGCGTTGAGGATCTTTTCGACTTCTTCTTTGATCGCCTGTTGACGCTCGGGAGTGAACTTGCAGCGCTTCTATTGAACGGGCTTCACACTCGGAGCGACACTGATATGGTGCATTAGGAGCTCCTCAGAGATCCCAGGCATGTCGGTCGCAGTCCAGGAGAAGAGATTGCGGTTCTCCTTTATGCACTGGTAGATGTCTTCTTTGATGGAGGGGGAGAGTGCCTTGCTGACCCGAAACATTTTGGTGGCATCTTCCTCTGAGAAGGCCACTTCTTCTAGTTCATCCACCGGTTCGAAGATGGTTTGGCTACTCTCTGGTGGGAGCTCGAGGGCTTCTAGGGAGAGGACCGGGCCTCCCATCGAGGTCATATAGCACTTACGAGCCACCTCCTGACCCCCTCTTACTTCTCCTACCCCTGCGGGGGTGGGGAACTTCATCTTCATGTGGTAAGAGGAAGGGATGGCTTGGAGCATGGTAAGGCCCGGTGGACCCAAGATCACATTGTAGGCAGCCTTCACATCCGCCACCAGGAATTCCATTAGCTCTGTGCGAGTGACCGGGACTTTGCCAGTGGTGACATCGAGAGTTATAACTCCTTCGATCATCACCGGAACCCCAGTGAACCCATGAAGGGTGTAGCCAGCCGGCTTGAGCCGGTCTTTTGATAGCTAGAGGCCTTTGAATGCCTCCAAGAAGAGGATGTTGAACGAGTTTCCATTGTCCCCTAGCACCCGGCGAACGTCGAAGTTGGCCATTTTGAGGTTGATGACGAGGGCGTCGCAGTGGGGCGTGTGGACGCCTTCCAGGTCCCTATCGGAGAACGTCACAGGGACTCCTAGGCCCTTAGGGGGAGGATGGCTCTGCACAGAGTTGACTTCTCTAACGAAGGCTTTTCGAGAGGAGTAAGAATCTCCTCCCATTAGGAATCCGTGTATCAGGTGCAAGATGGCCTCTACTTCGGCCTCCGGAGTCTCCGTGCGCTGCTCTGTTTACCTGTTAGCCCCTCTGGGCGGTGGAGACGGATCTGCTCTGTCCCATCTCATAAATCGAGTGAGTTGCCCCCTCTGGATGAGGGCATCGATCTCATCCTTCAAGGCCCGATAATCATCAGTGTCGTGCCCCGTGGTCCCGGTGAAAACGGCACCACTTGTCCTGGTTTCTCTTCTTCCCGGGGGTGTTCATCTTCGGAGGTGGCCGCAGGAGACATTCATTACCAATCTCCATCAGGATGGCAAAGACACTCATATTGAGTGGGGTAAACTTCTCGAAGCGGGGGAGAGGACGCCGCTGACCCCCATTATCCTTTTGGAGCTTCTTAGCTCCTTCTTCCTCTGCAGTCTTCTGTTTGTTCCCGGAAGAAGGCCCCTATAGAGTGGGGCGATTGAGAGCCTCTTCAGCTCGGATGTACTTCTCGCCCCTGAGGAGGAGTTCGGAGAAGTCCCGAGGAGGCTTCTTGGCCAAGGAAGCCCTGAGGTCGGGATTGGTGACATTGGATTGGAAGGCAGCCGAAGCTACTGACTGATCCAATAAGGCAATGGACCTGGCCTCTGCCGTGAACCTCTTGACATAATCCCTCAGCTGCTCACCTTTCTTATGGCTGGGGAAGAGCAGCGAGGTGCTCATCTTCTCAGAGCGGCGACTGCTCACAAAATACATGAGGAAAAGGCCTTCGAACTGGTCGAAGGAGAAGATAGATGCCGGTGCAAGATGAAAATACCACTCCCGAGCCGGGCCCTTGAGTGTGGCCAGGAAGGTCTTGCAGAGGAGGGCATCGGATGCATGATGGATCATCATGAGAATTTTGAAACTCTCGATGTGATCTGCGGGGTCTGACTCCCTAGTGTAAGTCTCGAAGTGTGGAGGCTTGAAGTTGTCTGGGACAGGGACCTCCATGATGGTACGGGAGAATGGGGGCCTGCTTGAGTGGAGGTTCCTTGCCCGTTGCTCCTCATCCCTATCCAGCTGGCCGAGGCACCTATCCATCTCGTGGAGACGGCGGTAGACGGAGTCCTGGCTGAGCCCCGAGACTCATTCTCATGTCGAGGAGGGATGGAGCTGCGACGGCGATGGCTCTGAATAGGTGGTGAACTGATAGAGCGACAGGGGTGACTCGGAGTAGGGCGCGGACTTCGGGAGCAGCAGTGGTGATCGGGAGAAGGGCGGCGATGGCTCGGAGCCGGCCTAGGACTTAGGGAACGGTGGTGATGGCACGGAGCAGGCCTGGGACTTCGGGAGCGGCGATGGTGGCGAGGAGCTGGCTGAAGGCTGGGAGCCCGATGGCCATTGTTGGGGGCAGCGTTAAGCGCTCGAAGGACCGCTCCTGGAATTGCTGAAATTCTGCCCTTTTGACGGGGGCCTCCTGCTCGCGACTGACTCGAGCTGCAGGACGGCTAGTCGGGGAGTGGCTTCTTCTTGGGCGATGCTGGGGTGACTCTCTCCGCCTCTGGGGAGAGTTGGACCCCCTGCGGTCTGATCGGCATGGTGACTGATCCCTTAGGTGCTCCCGACAAGGGTTCACCTTGTTGATCCGCCTCTCGTGTAGATGGGTTCGAAGATCGGGCCCTGGCTCGGTGTGCCGATTGTTGAGCACGTCCTGCAGATCCTTTGGCATAGGAGGACTATGGGAGGCCATAGAATCTGTGGAGGCATTGTGGATGGACACCCGAACCTGATGTATAGGTTGCTTGTAGCGGCTCCGCCGAGAGGGCTCCTCCATTGTTGCTTGGGGCCATAAAGGTTGCAAAATAGACTGAAGAACCTGCTGTTCGAGCTGCAGGGCCTGCTGGGCGGGTGGAGGGAGATCCTCCAGAGGAGGATGAGGAGGATGAGAAGAGGTTGTTCTTCGGTTGGAGTTTGCAGGCTTCCTCTTGGGAGGCATGGCTAGGAGTAGCTTTGGCTGAAGGAGGAAGGTGAGGTTACTTGTCAAGTATTTCCCACAGACGGCGCCAATCTGTTACCGCTGGATCTGGTGTGAGGGCAATAGACAGAATTTTTAGGTTCGTAGGAACTCGAACAGGCTGAATCCTACTTCTTCCTTGTTGACAAGTGGACTCCTTGGTGCTCCCGCATACCTACACAAACGTTCGAAACACCGGGATGGATCCCGGCGACGAATCCTCCGACGCTCTTGTCAATAGCAGAAAAAGTAAAGGAAAAGAGCTTAAGTGCCCAAAGAGTGATCACCTGTGATAGTAGGAGGTAGGGGGTATTTATAGTCACCCTGGGGATCTGTTTCAGGATCAGAATGAATTCCTACTTCTCGGTGTGGCTGGATAGGGGTGGTTACAACCACCTCTTCAGGATAAGGACAAGCCAGGATTTCCTCCTATCCTGTTGACCTGGTCCCTAACGGGTTGAGACCGTTCTCAGCTGAACAAATCCGTTCATGGGTTAGCGGGCCTAAGAGGAGAGACCTGGTTCCCAATTGGACCCATTTGTAGGTGAAATTACCATCTTGCCCCTGTGACTTTATGATTCGTGCCCACTTTGAACGGTTCCGATTTAACCCCATTTTTAGCCATATCAAAGACCACCACAAATCTATCCAAGAATTGAGAAAAGACCCGGTTCATAAGACTCATGAATACAGCAGGCGCGTTCGTAATCCCAAACGGCATCACAAGATACTCATAGTGGCCATATCTGGTCCTGAAAGTAGTCTTCTATACATCAGTCGCCTTCACTTTGACTTGATGATATCCAGAACGAAGATCCAACTTCGAGAAAACAGCAGCCCCACTCAACTGATCAAACAAATCATCAATCCTGGGCAACAGATACCGGTTCTTCACAGTAACACTGTTTAGTTTCCGATAATCCACACACAGTCGATGAATACCATCCTTCTTGTTGAAAAAAAGGACTGGAGCACCCCAAGGCGAAACACTGGGTCTGATGAAACCCAAATCAAGCAACTCCTGAATCTACACCTTAAGTTATGCTAACTTAACCAGTGCCATCCTGTAGGGACTCTTCGATATAGGCGTCGTACCCAGTTGAACTTCAGTACTGAACTCCACATCCTTATCAGGAGGTAAGCCAGGAAACTCTTCAGGAAAAACATCCAGGAAATTCCAAACTACTAAAGGTGCGCCTCACAGCCTGAATGCAACTCCATCACACAAACCTACTGATCAACTGCAGTTCGGCCAAGGCACAACTCCGCGGCATGGAACTCAAACTCTGCACGATCCGAAATTCGGAATACAACTTTCTTGGCACGGCAATCAATAATGGCATGGGTTTCACCTAACCGATCCATACCCAGAATAACATCAAATCCTGAATTTCCAATTACAATCAGATTTGCTTTGAAATCTGCGCTACCAATAATTACGGGACACTTCCTGCACTACCGAGACAAATGACAACTCCACCACCTGTCACAATATTCCAAGACTCTGACATGTTGCTGCACTCCAACTGATGGAAAGCCACAAATCGAGAGGAGACAAAAGTATGGGTTACCCTAGAATAAAAAAAGAACATGAGCAGGGAAAGAGCAAATAAGGACAACACCTAAGACAGAATCAAAAGAGACAAGGAAAAGAATGGTTGAACAAGGACAGGGGTGAGGAAAAACAAAATGCAGAAAGATAAACAGAAAGAAATAAAGCAAAAGGAAATGAAGAAACAAAAGAGAAACAACAAAACAATAAAAACAAAAGTTACCTGCAACCACACCTTTAGCTGACTCAGCATTGGCAGCAGTCAGGTTGAAAGCCTGACCTCTTTTGGGAGCAGCGGTCCTCTGACCGACAATCTGGCACTATGGAGGAAGTGGTGGTCTGACTGGACCACGAGCTGTGACAACTGGCTGAACTGGACCCCTGGCCGGAAGAGCCAACTGCGGGTAGTTCAGCACTGAATGGTCAGCAACACCACATCCAAAACAGTGATGATTGGCATGTCGGCAATCCTTACGCTCATGCCCTGGAAGTCGGCAAAAGTTGCAAAAACCAGCTCTCGGAGGACCCACAGAAGAGTAAGAGCTACCCTGACCGGAGGGGCTGGGACAGGTCTCCGAACAGGCCCACCAGAAGGCCTAGCAACTAAGTGCGAAACAGTCCACTGAGAAGGAGCCAATCCACCACGAGCCTGCTCCTGAGCTTTAGCTGCCTCAAGAGTCTCAGCATAAGTACGCAAGCGAAGAGAGACAAGCTGCACCTTGTTGTCTCGCTCAAGCCCCAAAATGAACCTACGAGTCCTATCATGTTCATTCGCCACAAGAACGGCTACGAAGCGACTAAGTCTCGTAAATTCAGCTGCATACTCATCCACAGACCTAGAGCCCTGTTTCAAGAAAGTCTTATGTTACAACATTGCTTGGACAATATGTAACAAAATCCCATTACTAGAAATAACGACCAACCTGTTTCAGGGCCAAGAATTGTTGCTCCATCACGACTCTAGTGCTGCTAGGAAAGAACTTCTCCAAGAAGCTCCTTGTAAAAGTGGCCCAAGTGATCGGTCGTTCGAGCCTTTCGGACTCGGATATCTACCAGATATGAGCCAAGTCCACCAACTGGATGGCAACCACATCCACACGATCTGCATCTGCCACTCTAGCTGCCAAAAGTAGCGGCTTAGTCCAAATCAACCACTGTTCTGCCTCCAAAGGCGTCTCAGTGCCTACAAACCTGTCGGAATGCAGCCTTATAAAGTCTGTGACTGTTTCCGGATGGGGAAGAAGATCTGCCTGCATAGGCACAGAGGGCGGAGGAACCCGAACAACCTCCAAAGCAGCCATCACCAAGTCACTGTGGTTTTGCTGCATGTTAATCAAGCGCTCAAGCACAGTGGTGACAGCCTTAAGCCCAGGCTGATCATCCGGAACACGAGAAGAACCTCTATGAGCCATAGTCTGCACAAAACTAAAAATAATTAGCATCCAAATCAAGGTTGATAATAATTTATTTATGCATGCTTGGTTGGTGAAATGTTGAGCCGATCCCAGTTGTAGCCAAGCTTGTCTAATATATTAGGCAACTAATACATTAGCAAAACCTGGTGCTCTGATACCACTAAAAATCTTGTCATGCCCCGCTTCCCAAAAGAGAATACAGAATACGAATACGTGACTAAGCCCAGCGAATGATTTTCATCATTCATAAGCTGTTCAAGAATCTTTACAACATTTCACAAGAATAATTAGAGTCGGACGCAAAAGAATCAACCAAGTATACACATATGAACCAGAATACCTACAAGAATACTTGAAACCAAAATGTATTAATCTTAAATAATCCCAGTCTGAATAAGTCAAATATCCTGGGTCACATTTCCCAAATACAAATATATCCAAGTATCACAATACAATTGTTCAAGGAAGAAAAAGGAAATAATAATAGCAAATCCAGCACTAATACTTCATATCACCAATACCATCTGGAACTTGTTCTCCAAAATCTGTAATTTAACAATTCCAGGGATAGGAAAAAGAAAACAAATACCCGTCAATGCAAGTTACCGGCTGCTTGTAATGCATGATACAAGTACATGGGAAAAACTAACAAATAGCATAGAATAGGCATGATAACAAAATATAACAACTAGCATGGTAAGGTGAATAAGTACAAGTAGCATGTATCAAGTGTCATGTAAAAAAAGTATCGTGTAAATAAGTACAAGTATCAAGTATCATGTGATCATGTAGCAAGTGTCAAATATCAAGTCTTATGTATCATGTAGTCAAGTATCAAGTAAGCATGTATCATGTATCAAGTCTTGTAGTTATTACTATCTATATAGCACTTCATGCATCTCGGTTTTTACTACATGGTTGCTACAACAAAAAGTTTCTCTTTAGATTTCATAGTGGACCATAGAGGACAGTGTACTCAGGGATAAGTATCAAGTATCGAGCTCCAAGTTCCAAGTATTATGTATCATGTATCATGTAATCACGTGTCAAGTTGTGCAAGTGACAAGTACTTGTCTTGCATGCAAGTGTCAAGTAATCACGTGTCAAGCATCATGTATCAAGTAATCACGCAGGATCAGTGGATCCCCTTCCAAGTACATATTTCTGAATTATCCACTATCAGACCTTTCCCTTAAACCCCGGCTTGGTTATTTATTGTTAATGTCAAACAAACATGTAGGTGTACAAAACATATCAAGAATAACATGGCATGGTCATGTAACAAGTTCAAGTTGCAAGATAACACATAAAAGAATAAAATAACCAAATCTCTAGTTCTAGACATCAAGACAATATTGTAGTAAAACTGAAATTCCCATTGTTACAAACATGCAAATCTAAATCCATCGAAAGTTCTAGGAAATAGACTTCCAACCGAATCCAGAAAACATATATAAGTCATGTAGTATTTCACAAAAACATAACTCAAAACTGATTTGAATCCAGAAATATGTTCAGCCAGAAATCAGAAGATCATATTCAAGAACAGGAAAACCGCATGAAAACTCATTAAATAAATCCGCAAAAAATCTGGGGTATTCCCCTATATGTATAGTAACAGAAAATCAAGTTTCACAATTTTCCAACAAAAATAGAGTAGTCAAGTAAAACCAGAAAATAGTAAGATGTAGTAGTTTTGTAAATCTAGAATTGTAAACACTACAGTACAAAAACAGCGATATCTCCCAAACCATTAATCGGAATCCAAATCCATCAAAAAGGTAATAAAATAGATACAGTAGGATAACTTTCATATTCAGAAATATTTTGGAAAAAGCAAGTAGAAATAGGTCGAAAATCAAATTCTTTACTGAACATTAGTAAAATTCTACAGGAAAAATCTTTGTTTGCAAGCATGAAAAGGTTTGTAAATCATCTCAAATAAATCCACCAAAATTCTGGGTAAGCCCCAATCAAGTCAAGAAATACTGAGCAAAATTTTAGATCAAAATAATAATTTTAACACCATAATAAAAACAGATTACTCTTCAGAAATAATATAAAACACAATCTGGAAATCTTTCGACACAGATGTAGTAAAATCGACATAACTCACAAACCGTAAATCAAAACTGAGATCCGTCAAAAGCGTTGGAAAATAGACAGATTTCTTTACAAATCATGTTCACAAAATATTTTCAAATAATGACCTTAATAGCGTTTAAAATACTAATCAAAATTGAAAAGCCAGCAAAACTGAAAATATCGCATATACACAAAATCCACTAGTTCACATAGAACTCATCCAAAACACAACCAAACATGATATAGAGTATACTAGATATCCAAGCAACATGATATAGGGTATTTTACAAGTCCACAACAAGTCTATCACGACTAACACGAACGAGCATAAGATAACACATGAACAACATGCATATATACAACAAGAAGTGGTCAATCCTAGGTTATATCATGTCATGTATGTCGTGAGGCAACTAAGGTCAAGATAACACAATAGAGACAATATCAACAAGGAGATACACACACAAATTGTCTCTAGAACCCAACTACACTGCAAGCGGTATTTAGTACTTGTATATGTAAAGGAATTTAATACAAGTTACTTGCCTTAACCGACAACAAAAATGACTCAAAGCAAGAATAACAGGAATGGATTCCCAGCCAAAGAACTTAACGAACCATGAACAAAAACCATGAACAAAAACTCACGAACAAAACCCACGAACCAAGGACAAAGCACGAACCCAAAACACAAAGCGAGCACACACAACCACGATGAACACACAAGCGCACACGAGTGAGAACAAGGGACAGGACGGTGGCAAGGGCAGTGACTGCCGCTGCTACAGTCGGCAAGGAAGACCGGAGGGGTCGTGGTGGCTGGCGGCATCGACTTTCTGTCTCGCTGCTGGCTGTTGCGCTGCTGTCTTTGGTTGCACGCCGAAACAGAGTAGAGGGAGAGACAGGGAGATATGGGCAGAGACGAGGAGAGGGGCACGGGTGCAAGAGTGCAAGGGAGAGAGAGAGAGCGGGTGGAGCAAAGGAGCACGGTGGCTAGGGTAATATGGGGGCCGACTGCATGGAGATGGTGAGGTATATATATGGGTTCTTTGGTTTAGGGTTGGGTAGAAGAGGGGAAGGCGGCACACAGGGATGTGTCGGGTAGTATAAGTAATAGGAGTAGGTTTATATTAATCTGGGTATGGTTTTATTAGTGTTGGGTTTTTAATAGGATTGGATTAGGATTTGAAGTAGGATACAGTATAGTGTTTAAATGAATGGGATTGTGAAATTGGTATTGGTTTAAAAGCAAACAGAGCATGGGTAACAATTTGGGTGTTTGGTTTTAGTGGATAGCTAGGGAATTAAAATGGGTATTAAGGATCCAAGCAAAATATAGATAGAGCACACAATAAAATGAAAATATATATTGAAAATAAAAATCCAATATACGGTCCAAAAGTGATACAACGGAACCAAATACAGGAAAAAAGAAAATACACTCAAAAATACACAAAAATGAAAAACAGGGGTTACAAAGAGTGAATTCCCTAGTGGAAGGGGCAGGCGAAGTGGAAGGTGGGGACTCTAAGTCCACCACTGGAGAGGCGGTCACGGGCCCCTCTCGACCTTCGCCGCCGAAGATCTGACAGCAGCTCTCTTCCGCTTCTTTTCATCGAGGGCTTTGCTGCTCAACCACGCACACTTGGTGATCCTTGCTTTAAAGTCCATCATAGTGTCCCATACGGTACGAGACACAAAGAGATTAAAATTGAGAATGGAGGAAGAGAAGAAGTTACTACGAAAGCAAGAGTAAGAAATAAAGGATAATCAAAGATGCATACTAGGGTTGATCAGACAGAGACTCCCCTGAAGAGAAACTCCTCAGTCACCTCCTTCCAACTCAAATCAGACAGATCTAAAAATATCTTAACCATTTCGTCCTCTTCGGGGCTAATAATGGGGTCGGCTTTCACCCTCTTCGGTACTTCTTCCCTCCACATCGCGGGAACCGCCCACGGTTCACTACTCTGAACCAGGAAGTACTTCTCCCTCCAATGTTTGATTGAGTCGGGGTTTTCAATCAACTTCACCCCCCGACAAGGAGTAAGATAGAATCTAAATTTCGACCTACTCTTTTGGTGAATATTATAAAGCCCACAGTTTCATATATAGGACTTGGAATTCACAAGAAGATATAAAGATGAATTTGATGCTGATGATCATTTAAATGCTAATGTTGTTACAATTGTATATTTATCATTATTGTATTTTATTTACTTTTTGCTGCGTTATGATGCAAAAAGACTTTGTTGTGATAAAAGTTTTAAATTCCTTGTAAAATTGTACGAAGTGAAGTGTAAGGATCCCGTGGAATTTTGAATTCAGACTTATTTGGAATTCGGGGTGTTACAGAGTGGTATCAGAGCCAGGCTTCATTAAGTAGTACAAATTCACAAGGACGACATATTAGGGTCGACATTAGAAGTGTGAGTTCAGTTCATAGAGATTTAAATGTAAGTGATTTATATTTGTGTTGCTCTATACACTGATGTTTTCTCCTCTCTTTCCTTATTAGATGGCTGGAGTCATGGATGATGAAGTTATGGAACTCACATTCATGATGCTCTCCTCGTATATATTGATGTGAGATTGTATGCGAGCATGTTTTTCCTTGGTATCAGCGTGGCGCGCGGAAGCGGGTTGGTTTGAACCTACATTCATGATACCTTACACGTAAACACACTTCCCTCTCAAACTTTTCTTCGTGAATTTTTATCATAGTACTTTTCAACATTCAATATTTTTCAAATAAATATTTTCTTATACTATTAAATCACTTGGATATTTATTATTTTGTCTATCTTCCTTAGTCTTGATCTTTTGAACTTATTTTATCTGTCTTTCAGTCTTAAAATTTTGTCCTTCGTATTTTTATCTCCCTTTATGTTTACCCGTTTATATTGCTATTACTTTACGTATTATATTACCACTTTTTTTTTGATGTAAGCGGATAGAGTCTAAAGACTCCAGCCAGATCAAAAAAGTTGCATTACCACTTATTAAATTAATATTGCAACTATTATTTTCTTCATTTATTATTTCTATTATATTTTGAATTTTGCTTATGAATTTTGCTTATGTGCATTCATTTATGTGATTTAATTTTGTGATACTCCATTTTCTTATATTGTCTTATATATTTCAGTATATTTTTAACAAGAATGAAATATTCTACTCATATAAATATGACATACCATTTTGTTTTATTGCCTACATTTGATACTATTGTGATTACATATTATTTGCTAATTTGTTTTGTTATATTGACTTTTATTATCAATCGCTACTCATTAATTTTATAGATTTACACTTCTCTAATATGATGCATGCACCCGCTATTTATACCTTATCTCTATTCTAAAATTTTAATTGTCTTTACATTCTTAGTTACTACATATATTTTCCACTGATATCTATATATGTCATGTATTTCAATATACTTACTATACATATCATTTTACCCTTATCCCATTACTACATTACTATTTTTATTTATAATTGTTTATTCTATTGTCCTAATTTGCTACACTACCTAATTATTGTTTTCATTTATATTTTCAGCTCGTGCATATACTTTACACTATTCTCATCTTAATGTTATAAATCCTTTTCATTACTACAATTTTTTTATACCCTATATTTAAAGTCTATATATCTATTTTAATATTTTTTTGTTGTAATTTTCTACTTCATTTACAACTTTTCCATCCACTTTTATATATCTGATTACAAACATAACACCATACTTTATCAAACACCCAATATCCAAGTACACATGGAAGATTACATCTTTTCATTTCCTGTTTTGGTGCAACCTGATGTCAAGAGGGAAAATCTGCAACTAGACGTCAATGGACGCAAACTGCAACTGTACGTCGGGAAGGCAAAGTCTTCAACTGAATGTTCAGAAGGCAAACTGCAATCGGATGTCCTATGGGGTAATTCTGCAAATTGAGATCAAGGAGGCAATCCTGCAGTTGGACACCAACGAGGCGAACCTACACCAGAAGAAAATTTTCTACTTTGATAACCCCTACTTTGTTTTCTATTATATTTACTTATCACTATCCCATTTTTGTACTATCTTATACTATTTTATAATATTTTACAACCTACTATTAAACTAATTATCTTGTTATTTATACTGATTTCTATATCTATCCTATTTGCGTATTCACTACTTAATTTCAACCATCTTGCCACTTTCTTCTTATTATTTTGAATCTTTTCATGAGTAAGCATTTCATACAACTTCATCGTATTTTATTTTGCTATTAACTTATCTGATTTGGTGGCTACTCACCTAACAATTTTTTTTAATATTATTTATACTTTTTCTCCTATTTATACTTTTTGCATTGTCTCGATAATATGCTACTACTTTTACACCTATAATGTCTTGTTTTACTCCTACAAATCATTTATAATTTTCGTATCATAATATTATTTGTTTAACCCTATAACTTTCACGCCTATGAATGTACAAAATTTTGTATGTTGGTTTTTCATACTCTACTTGACAAATTGAAAGCACTTTGATATATGCCAATCAGTATTCTATATCTTTAATTTTAAATTGTATATATAATTATTGTATTTATTTTACAAATTATTTTATGACTAGATTTGCCCATGGGCACGTGCCTACGGCACGTCTTCAGAACAATACAGCATACAGAAAGCCTTGTAAACAGTAAATCAACAATTATATAGCTCAAGTTTGAATAGTATGACAATAATTAGTTGTAAATAAAAGTCCATATTTTCATCAGTATATGTTAAAAAATAATTATAAATTAGAGTATAAAAGTCCATGTTTCTATATATATATATATATATATATATATATAGAGAGAGAGAGAGAGAGAGAGAGAGAGAGAGAGAAAGACAGAGAGAGAGAGAGAGAGAGAGAGAGAGAGAATTAAATAAATAAAGGAGTTGTTTTGAGGGGATTTGAATTTGAGTTTTGGAAAACTTTTGGGGGAAAATGTGTTTTGTGATGATAGATCCGAGTCTTTGATTTTGGGGGGATTGAAGGAGAGCCACTTGATAGCTTTCTTTGTGTTGTATAATATAGATATTAACTTGTTGTACAGAATTATTTTATATTGTCTATACTTTTAACTAAACTTCAAGCACATATATTTTTCAAACTCTTATCCAATAGTTTTATTTTAAAATTGCTAATCCAATTTTTATCTTGTAATATACAGTACCAATTCAGTTTACGATTTTGATCATTCTACCGCTTATTACTTTGATAAATTTGATTACTAAATCTATTTATAAATTATTCATTAACTATGTTTCTCTTTATTGCATTGTTTTCTGAACTATTCCACAATTAATGACTAAGTTTATTTTTCCTTTTACCTAATATTATTTTTGAATGAAAATTTCTCTCAATCAATCCTATCCTTTTGTCACGTTTCTTTTCTTATGCTATTTTCCTTATTTTCTTGTTCCAATCTTATAAAATTTTGATACTCGTAGTTTTCTTATATAGAGTTTGTCTTATTCTTCCACATTGCATATTTTTAAACTATATTTATTTTCTTAATGTTTACAGTTTTCTATATCCAATAATGATATTTTCTTTGGTGTGTACAAAATACAACTTTTACCCTAGTAAAGTTCTGAGGACAGAACTGTTCTAAGGGGAGGGAGAGTGTAACACCCCGCAAAATTGGAAATAACAATTTTGCCCTCGTGTGTTACGCACGTGTATTTTGTAACATAATTCAATACGTATTTTGGATTTCGACTATTTATGCATATTCCGTCTTCTTAAAATTTATTTTATCCTATTTGAGTCAACTCAAATATAAAATTCAAATCACTGTGTTTTTACATTCTTTATACGTGTTATCGATGCACATATCGAATACGTATTTTTCCACCGCTACGTGTGAGATTTTCTATGTAGTTCAACTATTTATTTAATGACGGGTTCGAATTCGTTTTATAAATATAAATTTATTTTTTTCTTATTTTAATTAAAATACTTTTATACGTGCGTTGCACGTACTTTCTATGCACGTAGTGATTACGTTGTGGAATATATAAAAATTAATAAATACATTTTTCTTATATTTCGATTATCTTTAAATATTTTCCCATTGATAAAGTCGATTTCGTATTTAAATATTTGTTTTACGTGCGACGCACGTATATGTGGTGCACGTATTTAGACGTATTCTTTTTCAAAATAAAATTCTGAAGTATGTGTGTGTGTCTATTTTATTCATGCATGAAAACTATAATTTTTAATTAAACTAATTATATTATATATATAGACATTTGTTTTAATTTAAATAAATAATTAAGTTTGAGAAGTTTACACAAAGCACGTGCACGTGCACACGTGCGATGTGCACACCTCAAAGTGGCCGGCTGTTTTGGGGATGGAGGAAAATGTTTTTGAATTAAATGAGTGGATTAGTGGGTTGTATTAGCGGAGGATAGTTAATATAACTACTCATCTTTCTTATAAAATTCCCTAACTATTCACACTCTCATCTTCCCCTTCCTTCTTGTTTTCTCTGCCCAAATCCGACCCCCCCCCTCAGCATCACTTTGTTCCTCCACTCACCCACGTATAACTCATAATATATCCTATTATATATATATATATATATATATATATATATATATATATATATATATATGGGTTTTGCTCCATTGAAAACGGGTCCGTTTTCGATGGGTTGGAAAACATCTATCTCAACCCTCCGATCTAGTGTGATTTTGATCAGTGGTTGTGATCAAGATCCGCTAAGGATCTCCCATTAACGGTGAGAAAAGCAGAGGGGGTATTTTCGTCACTTCATGCCAAAAAACATTTGGGACTTAGCTTTTTTGCCGTGGAGATTTTTTTTTTGTCTGAAAATTAACGTATCCAACAACGGCCTAGATTGTTTTTTTTAATAAAAATAACATACCTTGGCCGTTGTTTCCAACAACGGCCTAGGTATGTACAAGTGTTTTTCCAAACACTTGTACATACTCAGATCTTCATCTCCCTGTTTTCGTCACAAACACTATCTCTCTTTCTCTCGAGCTCCCGAAACCCATCCCCAAACCCTAGTTCACTCTCCCAACTCCTTGGCATCGATTTCTTTGCCTTCTCGATCTCCGCCCCTTGTGGAAAGCTCCCTATCTCTCTCTTCCTCTCCCGAATACAGCAAACCCTAACTTCACATCCAAATTCCCAAATCATCTAAACCCTGGCACAAATTGTTTTCCTTTGTCTACAACAGCATGCAGCGGCTTCTCACATCTTCGCCAACTCTCTATCTCTCTCTTTGGACCAGGTATTTTCTTAATCCCAATGTACTATAATGAACTCTTTGAATTTATTGATTTTTTTTCCAATTTTGGAGTTGGGTTTTTTTGTATTATGCGTAGTAGTCTAGTCTATAATTTAGAGAGTATATAATTTGCTCTGATCATGTATGTTGTATACATTTTGTTGACAATTTCGTAGATATAGTGCTAGTTGTAGTGGTGGAATTTGGGAGAAGAAAAAATTCGGAGTTGTACGAGTAGGTCAGACTCGCTGCGTAGAAGGTAACGGACCTTGTAGAGGCGATTCCCGTCTCACGATTTGTGAGATACGTCTGTTTATCATTTTAATTCAATACAACAGATATAAAGTGATACATGGCCGTATCTTTCAAACCAAGAGTCAAAACTCACATCTGCAAGTTCCGCTGGCTCGTGTTTGGTGTGCCAGAGTTAACGCCCAAATTTAGGAAATTTTCCTTCTCATTTTTGTTGTTTTGACGCGTATATAAAAAACCTTTAATCCACCTCGGAATTTGTGGAATACGTTATGAGGTGAAAATAGCTTAAACAAAGTCCAAATAAAACGAAACTTTGCGAGTAGGTTGGTCTCGCCATTCACAAGTCATACCAACCTGTACATGCGAGTTCCGACCCGCGGTTTGCGAGATACTTCAATGTATCGCTTTCCGCTCAGTTTTCAATGGTGAAACCGATACACTGCCGTATCTTTCAAACCGTGGTTCGGAACTCCCATGTACTAGTTGCGTTGGCTTGTGTGCGGGGAGCCTGACCCAAAGTCCATTTTTTGGATTTTTTGCATCTTGTTTATGTTATTTTTACGTGTATATGAAAAAACTTCAATATACCTCGAAATTTTTTTAGTTCGGTCGCAATACAAAAATGCTTAAACGAAGTCGAAAAAATTCGAAACGGTGCACGTAGGTTCGGCTAACCATTCACAATGCAACGGAACTTGTATTTGCGAGTTCCGACCCACGGTTTGCTAGATACGTCAATGTATCGCTTCCCGCTCTATTTTAAAGAGTGAAAGTGATACACTGGCGTATATTTCAAACCGTGGGTCGGAACTCACTTCTACAAGTTGCGTGGGCTTGTGTTTTGTGTGCCCTAGTTGACGGTGAAATTTAGGAATTTTTGCATCTCGTTTGTGTTGTTTTGACGCGTATAAGCCAACTCTTGGAATTTTTTCATTTCGTTGGTTTGTGTTTGCTAATTTTTTGCGAGTAATTAGTTTCATATATGCAAACTTTGTTACAGAGAAATGGCTAGAACGAGGAGAACCGGAAGGGGAAGGACATCCCAGGAGGCATGGGGAGAACATTCCACAAAGAATGTGAGAACTAATAATTTGTATTGTCCCTAATTTTGTATTTAGTGATATTGATTATAGACTAATAATAATTATGTTTTTTGGTTCGTGTAGGTTGGTGCATCCTCTTCGAGGACAGGAAGTCGTGGTCCAGGACCAATATATTCCGGCGAACTGACCTTGCAAGATTGCCACAGATCCGCGGAAGTGTGGGGTGGGACGATGCGTAGGTGTAATTTGTGCACCCACGAGACCATGAAGGTGCATCCACGTATTTTCGAGTACCTAGTAGCAGCCGGTTTCTATGGAATCAACATGATGGAAAATGTTAAACTCGACCGAGCACTTCTCTCGGTACTCGTGGAGCGCTGGAGGCCAGAGTCGCACACGTTCCATCTGCCGATTGGAGAGATGACGGTGTCACTACAGGATATAGCGATGATATCCGGTCTTCCAATAGATGGGTTGGCCATGATGGGTAATATTAACTTTGATAAAATAGAGATGTGCAATGAACTTCTCGGTACAGAATTTGATGAGTCGGCTGCGGAAGATGATGACATTTTCCAAGGACAATCAATCCGACTATCTTGGCTGAAGGGACGTTTTGATGGGATGCTGACCAACGAATTGCTCGACGACTATGTACAGTCCTGCACCAGAGCATACATTCTATTGCCTAGCTCATCGGGCGATACGGTGCACCTCATGTACTTATGATTGCTTTCCAACCTAGGCTTAGCTCGCCGGTATAGCTGGGGAAGCTGCGCGTTGGCAATGCTATACAGGGCATTGTGTCATATAGTGCTAGAATCATCAGAAATGACCGGACCGCTGGTTTTGTTACAGATTTGGTCATGGGAGCGACTTCACCTGGGTCGTCCCCGCATTAGGAGACCAGCGGCCGGTTGGATGGCCCAACCAGAAGATCCTTCTATGTTAGCACCCTTAGGGGTATATTGGGCTGGTCTCGGAGTTACAAAGACAACCCCAAGGGTGTAATAACGTACTACAGAGACGAGCTCGACCAACTACGTGAAGAGTTTGTGATTTGGGCACCGTATACACCCGAGCGGGTGGGAAGACTATCGCCAATGTGCACCACCGGATCGCAGTTGTGGCTGACAACGGCTCCCCTCATCAACTTCGGTATAGTGGAGCATTCGCGACCGGAGCGAGTCCTTCGTCAGTTCAATCTTCAACAAGATAGTCCCCCAAGCTACGCAAACCTATACGATCATGAGTTACACGCCGTTAGGGGTACCGGCCGCATGCCTACTCATGATTGGGCAGATTTCCATCGTGTTCACGTTGCAGAATGGAACGAGCGACGGTTTGAACTTGTACTCGTCAATGTTCCAGAGTACGATGGAAGAGTGCAAGGAAAGTATAGGACTTGGTTCCAATCATATACACATTTGTACATCTCTCCCGATACAGTACTACCTGCTGGTGTTCAACGAGAAATTGAGGAGAGGGAGATTGATCCACCACCTGCATATTCCAGTTCACAACCCATGTTCCAACCGAAGGCCACAGCTATACGTACAGTGGTAACTTCAATCTTTATATTTATTTTAATGTTCGTTATACATGAAGTTCTTGAATTCTTTAAATTATTGAATTTGTGTAATTATTTTTGTTGGTTTTTTCTGATTTAGATTGATAATACGATAGACATGGCAAAAGAATACGCGGAGGTAATAAAAAGTAATGCGGGCACGGCTATGAAGAAGTTCGCTCAGAGGATGCTCTCTTCATGCCGTACCAATTTGGATGTTTTGGGAGAGGCTGAACGTTTGGATCGAGCGTTAAGCGGACCGAGGGGCCGGCATAAAAGTGTGAGGGGGTAGGCCAGCTACATTGATGGGGCGACAATCAGAACGTGAGATGAGAGAACAACAAGCTTCAACTTCACATCCATCTCACGAACAAGCGCAGGAAGAAGAGACTGAGGAGAGGGTTGTTGGAGATGTACAACAAGAGGAGGGAGGATCTGAACAAATCCCTGAGTCGCCAACCACGATCCAGCACCGAAACCCTGCTCGGAAGAGGCGAGCACCACAGGCATTTACGCCCGGTACTTAGCCAATACATTTTGTTTGTTGTAATTTTTTTTTATTTATTTTTTGGGTTTTATCCTGTTGTAACTAAACTAGTGGAAAGTGTGGTTCGTAAGTTTAAGTGTAGTTGATGTTGTTGTTATTAATTTCTAATAGTCAATTATGGTTGGTGATTTTGGCAGTTGTAGATATGAATTTATTCGGAGAGTGTAGGTGATGGCAAAGTGTTTGGAATTTGGTTAAATTTTCAAGTGTAGCAGCTTCAGCTGCTTTGTACAAATGTAGATTAATTTTTTTTTATTTAAACCTAGGCCGTTGTCTCCAACAACAGCCTAGGTAACAGGACTAAGGTTGGAGGATTTGTCTTGCTGTCTGACTTACTGGCTTTAAAAATAGCAACAAGTCAGAGAGCAGCTCCACTTTATTGTTTATACCCTAGGCCGTTGTCTCCGACAACGGCCTAAGTTGTAAGACAAAAATATAGACAATTTGTCTTGCTCTCTGACTTGTTGGCTTTAAAAATAGCAACAAGTCAGAGAGCATCCGAACTTTATTGTTTATACCCTAGGCCGTTGTCTCCGACAACGGTCTAAGTTGTAGGACAAAAATATAGACAATTTGTCTTGCTCTCTGACTTATTGGTGTTAAAATAGCAACAAGTCAGAGAGCATCCCAACTTTATTAGAAATACCCTAGGCCGTTGTCTCCGACAACGGCCTAAGTTGTAGGCCAAAAAGATAGACAATTTGTCTTGCTCTCTGACCCCTTAGGCCGTTGTATCCAACAACGGCCTAGGTAGTGGACCAAAAAGATACACAATTTAAAAATAGGAACTGGTCCGAGAGCCCTCCCAATATAATGTTTATACCCTAGGCTGTTGTCTCCAACAACGTCCTAGGAAGTAGGCCAAAAATTAATTGGTTGTTTGTTTTTTTCAACTTTCTCTTTACTCTTTACGAACAATCTCTGTGGAACTTTATACAAAAGACAGATGAGAACTTGGCTTGTATAACAATTTTATATATTTTTATTTTTTAATTTGACTACACCTAACTAACCACTACATAATCATGATGTTTTAATATGTACAGAACACCCCAGAAAATATTAAGCTAAACTATATCATTCGTTAGGGGTTAGGGTTAGTGCTAACGGGGGTTAAGGGTAGGGTTAGGGTACGCGGGGGTTAGTGGTTTGGTTAGGGTTATTGTAGGGGTTTGGTCAGGATTATTTATAGTAGGGAGTTGATAGGTAGTAAGTTTCCAGTAAGGAGTTTATAGATATTTAAGTTCTATCATTAATCACATGTGTCTCTCCACTCTTTATGTACATTGTCTTCTGAAGTCTACAGAATAGATGTTCATATTTATGTTTTTTTTTTTTATATTTTTTATTTATTTCTATTTCTAGCCACGTAACTAACGAATATAAAATCGATACCCACAAACGAATATAAAAACTAACCCAAATTAATTGGTATTTTGTTTCTTTTGTCTTTATTGAATAATAATATATAATCTTCAAAATCCTCGTACGTTGTTTACAATGAAGACGTTACTGAAGACATTCTCCAAACATGCAACTGGGAAGAATTCCACAAGATTGGGAAGAAGAGGTGTGATCACATATAGTAGAACAAGTTTATTATGGAAAAAACCAATAAGGTAAAACCCCACATGTATAGGAAAAACCACATGTAGCTCCCTGACTTGTGGATAATTATTACAGACACTTTAATATGGGAAAAACTTAAACTACATCACCACATGTACCTCCCCACATGTACCCTATATATGGGAAAAACCACATGTGGAAACCCACATGTAGTTTTCCCATCTATTGCACTCTTCCGGAAACACCCTCCTAAAATACAAAAACCCATCTCCGAATATCAAAAATATCCAATAATTATGATGGACAAGAAGAAATCAAAAATAAAAAAGATTTGGTTCGCTTTTGAGCGGAGAGTAATCAGATCAAACTACTTGGCCATCAAGAACTGAATCTGATTATTTTCGGGAAAAAACGGTCTAAATAGGGACCATCATGTATTGGGAAACCGTAACAGAAAACCACATGTATAAACCAATGTGAAGAGTATTCCAAAAAGGTTCAAAGATTACTCTAAAATACTACCGCCAACTGTTGCTTCTGTGGAAATTTTGGATGTGGAATCTCGTCGTGAAGTAATTGTGTGCAGTTTTTCAAGACACTTTGAAAGGTGGAAGTAATGGGCAAATAAAAAAATATACCTATACGATATACAAGTGTAGATTATCTATCTTTGGTATAAATTTCCACAGAGACTGTGCGTAAAGAGTAAAGAGAATATTGTAAAAATCCCAAAAATTTCATACCTAGGCCGTTATTAAAGACAACGGCTTAAGGCATTCATATAAAGTGGTCCTTCATGAATTTTTGCTTTTTAAAAGTATTAAGCTAAAACCTAGGCCGTTGTTGAAGACAACGGCCTAAGATATTTACTATAACCTAGGCCGTTGTCTGCAACAACGGCCTAGGTAGTAGGCCAAAAAGAGATAAATTGGGGTGTTCTCGACTTGGCTAGAGTTAGGGTTAGGGTTAGGGTTAGGGTTAGGGTTAGTGTATTCAGTTTGGTAATTAGTGTTAACGGGGGTTAAGGGTAGGATTAGGTTTAGTGGGGGTTAGGGGTTTGGTTAGGGTTATTGTAGGGTTAAGGTTATTGCAAGGAAGACATTTGCGGTAAGATCTTGTTTTGGTTTATCATTAATTTGCAGTAGTTGGGAGTTGACAGGTAATAAGTTTCCAGTAAAGAGTTTATAGATATTTTGTATATAACCAATAAAAATCAATAAAACATGATATGTAGGTTAGGGTTAGGGTTAATGTAGGGTTAAGGTTATTGTAAGGTTAGCAGAGTAGGGTTAAGGATTAGGGTTAAGGTTATCGTAGGGTTCGCACAACACAAGACTAGGCACATTTGCAATGTAGCTCGGAGTAAGACTAGGCACATTTAACACAAGACTAGGCACATTTGTAATGTAGCTCGGATAACACCTGTCTACTATTATTGAAACAAAAAACCCGTAACCCTAACCTTAACCTTGACCTTATACTTGTAAACCTACCCTTTTATATTTTTTGGAATATTTTTTAAGCATATTACCTTTTATAATTTTATGTTGGTTAGATAGAGCGAAAAAATTGTAACGTAATTATAAACAATATATATGCGTATATCTTCTGTCTTTCGTGTAGAGCTCCAGAGAGACTGTTCGTAAAGACAGATAGTTCTTATTTTTATTTTTTAAAAAATTTTCCACAATCTAGGGTGTAGGCCGTTGTCTCCATCAAAGAAGTGGTGTTGTCCTCTAAGCCAAGTGACCACTAGAAGCGAGCAGACTTTCAACATACACCAAAGTGGGAAAAAGCACCAAGCTAAACAAGTAGAACTCAATCTCAACGCAGAACTCAACACCCGCCTACTATTATTGCAAACACTTCAATATGAAAAATACCTTAAGTACATAACCACATGTAGATCCCCACATATAGCCTATATATGGGAAAAACCATATGTACATCCCCACATGTAAACCCATATAACAAAAAATCCCTAACCCTAACCTTAACCCTAACCTTATACATGTAAACCTACTCCTTTAAATATTTTGGAATATTTTTTAAGTATATTACCTTTATAATTTTATATTGTTTAGATAGACCGGAAAAATAGTAACGTAATAAAAAGTTATAATCAATATATACGCGTAAATCATCTGTCTTTCGTGTAGAGTTCTAGAGAGACTGTTCGTAAAGACAGATTAAATTTATTTTATTTTTTTAAAAAAAAATTCCCCAAAATGGATGATTATGAATTATTTTTTATCATTTTTTTTACATATTTAACCACCATGATTATATATTGGTTTGAAAGGTGGTAGTAATCGGCACTTAAAAAAAATATAGCTAAAAGATATACAAGTGTAGATCATCTGTATTTTGTATAAATTTCCACAGAGACTGTACGTAAAAAGTAAAGAGAAAATTATAAAAACACCAAAAACATCATACGTAGGCCGTTGTTACAAACAACGGCTTAAGGAATTGAATTAAAGGGGTACTCCATGACTTTTTCCTCTTTTCAAGTATTAAGCTACAACTTAGGCCGTTGTCTCCAACAACGGCCTAAGGTATTTATAATTAATCGGGTTGCTCTCTGACTTGTTGCTCTTTTTGTCTTCTCCAAGTCAGAGAGCACCCCCAAAATCACAACTTTTAGACTATGACCTAGGCCGTTGTTGAAGACAATGGCTTCTCTGACTTGTTGCTCCTTTTGCCTTCTCCAAGTCAGAGAGCACCCCCAAAATCACAACTTTTAGACTATGACCTAGGCCATTGTTGAAGGTATTTATAAGAAATGGGGTTGCTCTCTGACTTGTTGCTCCTTTTGTCTTCTCCAAGTCAGAGAGCACCCCCAAAATTACAACTTTTTGACTATAACCTAGGTCGTTGTCTCCAACAACGGCCTAAGGTATTTATAAGAAATGGGGTTGCTCTCTGACTTGTTGCTCCTTTCGTCTTCAACAAGTCAGAGAGCACCCCCAAAATCACAACTTTTTGACTATAACTTAGGCCGTTGTTTGCAACAACGGCCTAAGGTATATATAAGAAATGGGGTTGCTCTCTGACTTGTTGCTCCTTTTCTCTTCTCCAAGTCAGAGAGCACCCCCAAATCACCACTTTTTGGAGGTTATCGTAGGTCGTTGTCTCCAACAACGGCCTAAGGTATTTATAAGAAATGGGGTTACTCTCTGACTTATTGCTCCTTTTCTCTTCTCCAAGTCAGAGAGCACCCCCCAAATAACCACTTTTTTGAGGTTATCGTAGGCCGTTGTCTCCAACAATGGCCTAAGGTTATCATGTACATATTGTTTTGCTCTGTGGCTTGTTGCTCTTTTTAAACTAGTTATATTGAATAAAAAACCAAATTCATGAAATAACTGAGGTCGTTGCCTCCAACAACGGCCTTGGTTTAAAATATATATATATATATATATATATATATATATATATATATATATATATATATATATATATATATATATTTAGAAATACAAGTACAGGTACAGCTGATATAATTGAGTTACAAACCAACATTTGCGTACAACAACAATATTAACAAACGACACAAACAAACGACACTTAAGTCTCGAGAACATTTACAGTTACCAATCAAAGGTAATTAACCAAGTTGCATAAAGAGTTATAAATATACCGAACAATTACATTTTAAAAATCACAAATCACAGTGGATCGTCATATCTCGACTCAGAACTGTCTTCTTCGGAAGGAATTACTTATTGCCTTCATTGAAAGATTAGGTTTAGTTAGTAAGAAACTCATTTGCCACAAATAAAGTATAATAAATTTAAATGAGTGACAAACATAAAAATTACGAGTCATACCTCTCAAATAAAGTTGGACAATTTCTTGAATCATGATTCATTTGGACAATGCCGCATCTTCGGCACCTTCTCGGTTTTTTATGCGGAGTTGCTCTCTAATCGGCCTCAATCTTTTGGCGCGAGGCCTTCCCTTTGTCGTGCACTGCTGTGGATCACTAATGCGTGTAGCTATGTGTCCACTCCCTTGATCATGAGGTTGTGCACTACCATGCGGTTGTGAACTACCTCCAGGTTCGACACTATCATGTGATTGTGAGGCCTGTTCCGGTTGTTTACCTAATCTGGGTTGTAGCCGAGAAACACCGTCAATGATCTTCTACAAATTCTCCAACGTGTATTTGTAACTCTCATTGGAGGAACAACCGAGATCGACAATTTGTTTTGCATGGTAGCTCAACTCACAATATTGAGAAGCAAAATTCTCATTATTGGGTTCGGTTGGAATTGATATGTAACTTCTTCTCATCACATCCCTAGTCCATCTTCTTTTAATATATACATCCGGGAGGGATGTGTGATGGCAGAAACGAAGTACAGCTAAAATATGCCTACAAGGAATGGCAACGAATTCGAACAAGTGACATGCACATGTAATACTTCCATTGATTTTGGATAATTGAAGAAGGCGAGCCGGTTTTGATTCTCCACAGAGTATCACATGGAAGGTTGAACTATCCGGTGTCTCAAGATCGGCAACAAATGTCACATTGTACATGAACCTTTTTATGACTTCATCTTGGAGTTTGTAAAATATTTTCAAAGTATATGTTTTTGCCATTTGTGCCTCCAAAGCCCATTCGCTCTTCAACTTCGGTCTCTTCTCACGATTACGTTGATTTTCTTTCAATTCATTGTGTCTTTGCCTTCCCAAAAAACGGTCGAAGATGACGGCAAATTCATGCAGGGAATATTTTTTTTCTGTATGATGCTTCAGGGCAGAATGTGCAGACTCACCCCGTTGGCTACTCAACATACCGGCCCAAAAAGAATCTTTAGCGTAAATGGGTGCCCAACTTTCACGGATATCGAATATATCATTCAACCATTTATTACTCTCTAATCCGTATTGCGAAATCAAAATATTCCACTTTTCTACAAATTCATCATGTATTCGGAATTGTATATTACATTCTTCATGGACTCCCTAAACTTGTCAATATTGAAACCAAGATGAACGGGTAACCTATCCAGAATGTGCCAAATACAAAAACGATACCAAGTCTGAGGGAAAACTTTCTTAACTGCGACGGCGATCCAACGGTCTTGATGGGTGACAATACCAGATGGAGCACGATTCATAACCCCTAACCACTTTTCAAAGAACCATTCAAACGAAGAGGCTGTCTCATTTGGAATGAACCTACCTCCTAAGAAAGTCGATTGCCAATGTTGATTCACTCCAACAAACGGAACAAATAACATTCCGTAACGGTTCGTATTGTACGTGGCATCAAAGCAAACTACATCGCCAAATTCTTCATAATTCATCCTATAAATACCATCTACCCACATACAATGTGACAACCGCCCTTCAGGATCGACTTGAATGTCATAAAAAAATGAAGGATCCGTCTGTTTTTTAGATTCGAAAAAATCAATTAGCATTGTAGAATCGTGTCCTTTCAATGCTTCTTGCGAATCTCTAACTAAATTTCTAACATCTTTTTCTGTGAATCCTACTTGATCGTGACCACTACTAGAACTTTCGAAGAAGAGTATTTGTCGACATGTTTGGATATTAGCTTAGTTCATCTGATCTATAATTCTTTTGTCCGTATTTGACACGGACCTGTTCCGGGGCAAAAGGTGCCTTCTACCGGGTGAGGTGAATTCGTGATTGTGTTCTTCGTGAAATAAATACACTACCCACGTATTACTTGTTTCGTTCAATTTTACACGAACGCAATCCTTGCAATCCGTTCTATTGGTTGTTCCACGTCTGCCATCACTATGTTGACCCGGCGAATATGACTTATCTACTTCCATTCCCCCCTTTAATTTATTCCCACCCTTATGCATTGAAAAACCCCCATAACGAGCATATGAAGAATAAAAATTCTCGGCCTCAACTAAAGTGGGGAATGTCATACCTAACTTTGGTTTCAGATGGTCTTCGACTATCGGCATGGAATCAATAATTGGTTCTACCCGCACAAAATTATCGCCGGCAGCAGAACTCTCCGTATCGTTGTTCATCTGCAGTAAAAATGTATTATTGGTCAATTAATAACACATTATATATAAAACTGTTTGTTAACAAACGACTGCGATATATATACATACGAAGCAAAATAAGTCACAACACGTCGAAAACGACGTCATATAAATACAAAACTCTTCTATTGTCTCTGGCTTACCGCGCACAAGGTAACAGAACTTCTACAAGTAAGTTCCGATCCACGGTTTGCAAAATAAGATTGTATCTCTCTCGCATTCCCCTCATTCTTGAACTGAGGTTGTTGTTTGATATACGATACAAATCCACACAAATGAGATCAAAAAATTCCTAAACTTTCGGAGTTGGACGGCGGCAAAACACATGAGCCAACCAAATTTGTGGAGGTCAATTTTGACTCACGGATTGCAAAATACACCGATATATCGCTTTCACTCATGGGAATGAATTGAAAGTGGTACATGGCCGTACACTGCAAACCGTGAATCCGAACACACTTCTACGAATTGCGTTGGGTTGTGCATGGCGTGTCCGACGTACTCGCAAAGTTGCATAAATTTTTTCCCGCTTTGTGCGCTATTACTAACATCGAACAACAAACAACAACAACTAATACAACATGTACTTCCCCAATCAAACTAGAATTACCTACTCAATAAAAACCTACACATAATATTGCAATTGTACACTGAAACATGGGTGAAAATTTTCCAATGAATTCGCCTAGTTAGAACTACTCAAGTGGTAACAAATTAGTACCTTCAACACTATCGGTGTTCGGGAGGCCGCAAAGTTGCTGCTGTAGAGAAAGGAAGGGGAGTAGGGTTTGGCTAATTTAGGGGGAGTAGGGTTTGGCTAATTTAGGGGGATTAGGATTTTAGGGTTGGATAGATTTTGTATGGGTTAGGGTTTGTTTGTAATTGGGATCTCCAAAGAAAGAGGTCTAGAGATTGAGAATAGGGGGAGATTCGGTGAAAAGCAACGATCAAGAGAGATTTAGGGTTTTCAGTTCGATTGAGATACAGCTCCGGTTGGGGAATTGGGTTTATCGAACTCAACTAGCGAGAGAGAGTTGTGAGGGAGATGAAGATCTGAGTATGTACAAGTGTTTGGAAAAACACTTGTACATAGTTAAACCGTTGTTCCATACAACGGCCTAAGTTGATTTTTTTTTAAAAAAAACAACCTAGGCTGTTGTTACAGACAACGGCCTAAGTACAATTTTTTTCAAAAAAAAAATCAAACAACCTAGTCCGTTGTTTCCAACAACGGCCTACGTTAATTTTTTGACAAAAAAAAATCCACGCCAAAAAACGCTAAGTCCCAAATGTTTTTTGGCGTGAAGTGACGAAAATAACCCTCAGCTTTTCTCAGCGTTAATGGGAGATCCTTAGCGGATCTTGATCACAACCACTGATCAAGATCACGCTAGATCGGAGGGTTGAGATGGATGTTTTCCAACCCATTGAAAACGGACCCGTTTTCAATGGAGCAAAACCCTATATATATATATACATACATATTTAGATATATATGTATACATATGTGGAAATAAGGTGCTGTGCTTTTTTCGGGAGCTTGCTGGCCTTGATTTTGGTGGAGGATTGATTGGCTTTTTGTGTGGATTTCAGCTTGCTTTTGGGGATTTTCTCGATGCTTTTAAAAGGGCTTGCTACTAGTAAATTCTGCAATTGGGTGGGTGTTTCTTAAATCCTTTCTAATTTTAGGAGTAGGTTGCATGCTAGTTGATCTAGAATTTAATTGTTAACTTTTGATTGAAATGGTAAATGTAGATTGCATAATCTTACTTTAATTGTGTCAAGATATTGTGATTCAAATAAATGGTTAGAGCGTGGGCAATTTCTCTATTTCTAATGTAGATACCATGTTAATAGGATTAATTTGATGAATATGCTAAAGAAAATAATTAAAATTGCCATGTGATTGCTTAAAGAGACTATTAGGGTAAAAGAGAAAATTTTGATTGTTACTAGTGAATTAAAACTCATCATGGTGTCTTATTAATGAAATTCATGCTAGAATATCTATTTTAAATGAACCATGCTAGTGTAATGTTTTTTGCTTAGTGTGGCTTAATTGTAGATTGAGGTGAATGAATATTGACATGTGTTAGTTGCTAAATGGCTAAATTGCTATTCTAGTTACATAATGTAGATGTGATAATGGAAAAAAGAAAAATTGCTAGAACTCTTGTAGAATGGAAAGAGAAAGAGAACAAGAACATACATTTAGTGGATTTATATTGCTGTTTTTGTGAATGAACCATAGTTTATTTCAAAATCAATAATATATTCTTTAAATATAAATTGGGAAGAAAACTTATCACAATGTCAAAAATAAGAGTTTTTAATTGTTTTTACTGTATTTTTAAAGAATTTAGTCTGGAAGGGGTTTTTAATTGAAAGATGCATATTTATTGAGAAATTAAAATTTTGTAAAAAAAAATTTCAAACAGACATAAAATATAAATTTATTTCACTTCCTTTTCATAATAAAGAATGGGTTTGGGATTATTGGTTATCGGCGTGGGCATATAGCACTATGAACAGTGCATGTAGTCTTGGGTTCGAGTCTTGAGAGACTCTGTTTTATTTGAATTTCGATTTTTCCCGAAATACAGTACATCACAAATATAAAGTATTTGCACATAATTATATCAGCTAGCTGCCTTGGACTTATTGGTCTTCGGATGCGCTTTGGGTCTGTTACTGTAGCTGGGCGGGGGTTTGGTCATGTGTTCGAATCCGACCACTGCCTTTTACTTTGTTTTATCTTTTTTTTATATTTTAAGTTTTTAAGAGATTTAAAGTGCAATAAAAAATGGGAAAAATTCTATTATTCCTGTAAAATTATTTAGACTTTATAAAAAAATATTTCCATAATATTTTGATATATTTTGTGAGAATTAGAAGTGTTTTACATAAAAATAATGGGATGAAGAACTTGATAATTCTTAAAATGTGGCTCTTGTATAATTAAAGAAAAATGAAAATTTGGAATGCAATTAGATTTCTTCTCGACGAGATTTTATGGTTATTAACATTTGATTAAGAGAATAATTGAATTGCACACAATGCTATAAGTGAATAAATTGATAAAAGAAGTTGAATTGAATTATTTTATGTTATGAGATTATAAAAAAATATTTCTCTTTGAGAAAGAAATTGTGAATAAAGAAATTGAAATATTTTTGTGAGATTGAATATAATATATTGTTGATCTCTAGGATGAGATAGTTGTTGGAATTTAGAGGCTAGGCGGGACCCTTAGAAACCAGCAGTATTTATTAATAAATTTGAGAGCTAACCAGTGTGGGTTGTGCATCTCTTGAGAAGTAGCCATTGTGGGTTGACTGTCTCTTGTGTTGGTTTAAGTCCGGTAGGGTGAGCTAGCTCTAGGTTGTGATGATTTTCTTCTAAAATCAACTAAAAACATAAGGACAGGCACTATAGTGGAGATGCGATGAAAGTAAGAGAAATACACAAGTATGAGGGCCTCAGATTTACGGTGTGAGAATTTTCACAGGCTGTCTACATGATGCGTCATGTCATGACGTGAATCTATCTCCGGAATTATCGGGATCGTGGCGACGCCTGTGGGGTGCTGGGTGACTACGTAGTGCCATCGTTCCATGACGGAGGCGAATTGTCCATAGGTTGTCTGCATGATGCGTCATTTCATGACGTGGGATTCCCCTCCAAGCTGTCTAGACATGGGCTCGTAACTCATAAAACATCTAGGATACTTACCGTAGTTACCGTAGTAGTTAAACTTATAACGAGGGATTCAACTCTACAAGATGAAGAACGGTTAAGGGCTTGCCCTCGGATTTATGTAGAATGTGATGCATAAGTTTGAATAAGTGTGCATTAGTGTTATTTAATATAAACAACTGTATTAAGGTTAAGTGCACAAGCACACACGACATCAACAGGATAGTCCCTTTTTAGCTTTGTTTATGATCAAGTTTGTGTTTTTTAAAGTATTAAAGAATCGTTATATTTTCGGCATAGCGAGGATGGCTGTGTATAATATTTTTCGATTGTAAGCAACTGACGTGCCCACAGTTTCATATGCAGGACTTGGAATTCACAAGAAGATATAAAGATGAATTTGCTGCTGATGATCATTTAAATGTTAAAGTTGTTACAATTGTACATTTATTATTATTGTATTTTATTTACTTTTTGCTGTGTTATGATGTAAAAAGGCTTTGTTGTAATAAAAGTTTTAAATTCCTTATAAAATTGTACGAAGTAAAGTGTAAAGATCATGTGGAGCTTCGAATTCAGGCTTATTTGGAATTCGGGGTGTTACACAAACTGCCTTGAGAACTCTGATAGGTTCTGTGCACCATTAAAAACGGGCGAACTACTCCTCAAAGGTTGTGAAACTCAGTCTTTGGGAGTGGGTGGCTTGTGATATAGGTAAAAATAGAACTAAATAGGGACCGTTCAAATCGGGCACGAATCTTAAAGCTCTTAGGAGTAAAATGGTAATTCCACTTATAAACGGGTCCATAAAAGAAAATTGGGCATCTTTCAAGCCCAATAACCGAAAAATGAATTTGTCTTATTGAGTTGTCAGAACAGCCCCATGCAAATGAGTCCAGGTCATCTAAAGAGAGATTTAAATTCATGATTATCCCTAAGAGGTGGTTTAAACCAAATCTCTTATCATGAAACAGTTTAAATCCTCCTGGACCACTCTTATCGCTTCACGAAGAAGGGATAAGTAGTTTAATTCAAAAATATCGGAAAGTATTGATAAATCATTATCTCGAAACTGTCCCAAGGAGACTACTAATACCCCCCCACCTCCAAAAGAAACAGGTAATCAATATTTTCTCCACCAAAGCTCTTTTAAAGAATTCTTGATTACTTGAGCGTTAGAGGGCCTGTTGCCGGAATCAACCCCGGTGTTTCAGGCATTTTGCAGGTCAAGTAGATATGACCATCACCGCACGAATCAAATCTTATAACGCAAGCAGTCAAACAGTCAAGTCAAAGGCAGTCAATACCGCTAGAGGTCAAAATGCCAAATTCTTGATTGTTCCTTAAAAAATTCACATTATCTGGTTGCTCCTACACAGAATTCAGCAGCAGCACTGTTGTACTACAACAATACTTATACCTATATAGTATGTTAACCATCTACTGTCATTAGAGATAGAGAAGTTTATGCTTTAAAGGCTTCTTTTAAAGTTAGGATATTGGTTGGTTATTTATTATTATTATTATTATTATTATTATTATTATTATTACTTTCTGATAGATAACAAGAAATAAAAATGAAACTACAACAAACATGTTGTATGTCTCTCGGGTTAGCCTTAATAAGATCAGCTAAACACCCTCACTATTCAACAAAGATAATAAAATCCCTATCATCAATGTAGAAGTTCATTTACTGACAATTACGCTTCATGAGTAATGCCAAACTGAACATATCCATAAGAATGAGGTCCACCTCATTCCTTTTCATGTGGAGTCCCTGGACGATTATCTGGAGGTAGCGGCAGCAGTCAAAGTGACAAAATTCGACAACGGAGGTACAAAAAGTTTTTTAGCTACCATATTAAATTTCATGTTAGACTCTGAAGTTTTTTTCCTAGCTAAAACATGTGGGTTAGAGGTTTGTGACACTGAGCGTAATGCATTACTACTCAATAAAATTAGGGGGTGAGAAATTGATAGGGCCAGGACCTGTTTTGAGAACGGCCTAGGATCTAGCTCCGGGTCGACAGACATCCCCAAGGATGAAGTCGGCCCCACTCCCACAACAACGGCAATCACTGCCACTGTCCCCCAATGAATATACTCTTCTGGAATGTCAGGGGGCTGGGGATTAAGGCAAGAGGGATATGGTTAGAGACGTTATTTGCAACTCCAAGGCGGAAGTGGTAGGGTTGCAGGAGACCAAACTTCAGCACGGATTCAAACTCAAAAGAATCGGAGGCAATAGAATTAAGGAATGTGTGTTACGCCCGTCCGCAAGCGTGTCAGGAGGGATTTCTATTGGGTTCAACTGGATATTCTCACTTGCACCGAGGTTCACAGTGGTACATTCTCCCTGACCACCCGTCTGAAACGACGGTTTGATGATTGGGTGCAGACGGTCACTGTCGTTTAGGGGCCGAATGTGGCTACAGACCGCGATGCCTTTTGGCAAGAGCTCGTCGAGATAAGACAGCGGTGGTCGGGAGCTTGGATTGTTGGGGGGGGATTTCAACATCACCAGATTTGCTTTTGAGCACAAGGGAAGAGGCTCCAGCGACAGACACAGGGAGGAGTTTAATAGGGTGATTACGGAACTGGAGCTGATTGATATCCCTCTTAACGACAGACTATTCACATGGTCTAACATGCAAGCGGCTCCGGTGATAGCCAAATTGGATGGATTCTAGTATCGATGGAATGGGAAGCTAAATTTCTGTTTGCAACAGCTAAATCGATCCCTAAACCAACATCAGACCACACCCCGATCCTTCTCGATACAGGGGAACACGGAGCTCAGAGGCCGAGGAATTTCAGATTTGAGAAGGCCTGGCTGGAGATTCAGGGATTCCACCATATGGTGATGGAAAATTGGGCACTCCCAACCTCTAGTACGGACGCTGCATCACGATGGTGTGAGAAAATCCGTAGATTGAGAAAGCGGCTCCATAGATGGAACTGGTCTAGATTCTCCACCATCTAGCAAGCAAAAGATTCCTTTTCGGAAGGAATTGATGAGCTAGAAAGGTTGGAAGAAACGAGAATCTTGTCACAAGAAGAGAGAAATGGGCTCCTAGAACTCCGGAAAAATATTGCCAATCTTTATAAACTTGAAGAGATCAAATGGCAACAAAGGTCAAGGATTTCGTGGCTCAAAGAGGGAGATGCAAATACGGCCTACTTCCACCGGGTGGCAAGTGCAAGACGAAGACCCAATCTCATCCTTTCAATTCAGACAGAGACTGGAGTATCACAAGACGATAAGGTGATCTCCACAGCTTTTCAAAATTACTACAAGGGCCTCTTTGGGAGGAAGAATGATTTCAGGATCCCAATGAGGAATGATTACTGGCAGACAGACCATAATGACTCAGCTCAGATTTTGTCCTCCTTGGAGACATCTTTCTCGGAAATGGAAGTGAAGAAAGTCATCAACCAAATGGGAGCAGACAAGTCACTTGGGCTAGACGGCTTTCCGATGATGTTCTTCCAAGTGTTTTGGGGGGAAATTAAAGAGGACTTTATGGCCCTGATGGAGGATTTTTTCCACAACACTCTCAGACTGGGCATGTTCAACTTTTCGGAAGTTGTCCTGATACCCAAACGAGAGGAGTCTAAGTGTGTGGGGGATTTTCGACCGATTAGCCTCATTAACTGCTTGGCTAAGATTATCACAAAGGTCCTAGCCATCCGTCTGGGAAGCATTATGGACAGTTTAATTAGCAAAACCCAGATGGGTTTCATCAAGGGTAGATGTATCTTAGACTATGTGGCCACTGCTGAACAAGTGATCCATCACTGCCATAAGAGCAATTCCAAGAACTTCCTCCTAAAATTGGATTTCGAGAAGGCATACGACTCCGTCGACTGGGACTGTTTGTTGGAAGCTCTCAAAGGGAGAGGTTTTGGGGATAAATGGGTAAGGTGGATCAAATAGTGTTTACAGACCAGTAAAATGGCTATATCAGTGAATGGGCGGCCTAGTCCGTCGTTTCCTTGCAAGAATGGACTCTAGCAAGGGGATCCGTTATCCCCACTTCTATTCACTATTGTAGCAGACGTACTGAGAGGTATGCTAGATAATTGTCGGAGGATAGGTTGGATTAAGCCTGTGGCCTGTAATTCCTCTAATCAAGGGTGCACGATCCTCCAGTATGCCGATGACACCCTTCTTTTTGGGAATGGGACCAGATCAGAAACAATCTGCTTTAAAGGGGCCCTCTACTGCTTTGAAGCCTGGTCAGGTCTCAGGATAAATTTTAACAAGAGTGCACTGATTCCCATTACACTCTCTGATGAAGAAGCTCGGGATCATGCTACGATACTTAACTGTATGAAGAATGAGTTCCCAACCAAATACTTGGGGCTCCCACTAAGACCCGGGAAACTCACTAAATCGGACTGGCTACCTATTATAGATAGGGTGGAGGACAGACTGGCGGGCTGGAAAGGAAAATCGCTATCACTAGGAGGCAGAGTGATTCTCATTAATTCAGTTTTGTCCAACCTGCCCATTTACTACATGTCTTTTTTTGAGCTTCCAAAATGGGTTATCCAAATGATTAATCGTATCCGGAAAAGATTCCTCTGGAAAGGGGCAGATTCGAACAGGGGAGGTTACCACCTGATCAAATGGAGTATTGCTTGCATGAAGAAGAAGCACGGGGGGCTAGGCATCATCGACCTTAGAGACATGAACCTTGCCCTGTTGGAGAAATGGTGGTGGAAGGTTTTTCACCACGGTGATGAAGGATGGTAGGACTTCATTCAGCCATACCTTCGGGGGAAAGGCTCCAAAAGTCTAGGCTTTCGAGTAGGGGCTAAAGTCTCGCGATTTTGAAAAGGAATCACCAAAGCTAGCGGACCATTCAATTCAGCGGTTTCATCAACAATCAGTAATGGACGGTCCACCAGATTTTGGTGGGATAAATGGTGTGGTGCTCATATCCTGAAGGAAACCTTTCCAGAGCTGTATGATGTAGCAAGCAGACCCAATATCTCTGTGGCCGAGACGTGGAAGAGGAGAAATTGGAGGCCGCCATTCCGAGGGGTCCTGACCCTAGGATTACGCCAGCAACTGCTTGATTTGCAAACACACATCGCACGGACAGAGACAAGGTGTACCCAAGGCCCAGACCAGATGCGATGGGGACTCAAGCCCAAGGGAGCTTTTACGGTTAGATCCCTGTACCATTGAATTCACTTTCGGGGATGCAGACCCAGCTGGGCACAGGTGTTATGGAAGGCGAAAACACTGCTGAAAGTCAGAGTCTTCCTCTGGCTAGTGCTCAATAATGCAATCCTTACTAGAGAGAACCTGGCCAAAAGGCAACCCCAGATTGCGACTGACTGTGGGTTCTGCAACAGGCATACAGAGACTTTGAATCACCTCTTTATTCACTGCCCAAGGAGTAAGGCGACTTTGGTAGAGGTTTTAAGAGCCCTAGGTACTAGTGACTATCCCAGCGAATATGAGGATTTGTGGATTGGCCCCAAATTCGCATCGATTCGCCACGAAATGAAGGATGCGTGGTTTATTGCCATTGCGGCAACTACATGGGTGTTATGGCTAGACAGAAACAACTTTTATTTTCGTGCCTCTTGTATGTATTTCTGGTAACCTTACTCATATCATGCATTTTATCTCTTTTTGGGCTACAGCTGCAGCCTTAGGAGCGAGAGAGAGGATTGCCAGAGTCTTTTAGGTGGAGGAGTTTGACGATGAGGAGGTTGAGTTTGGGCCGACACTGGACTGAGGAGTTGGTGCCGTCCATACTCAGCACAGTTTCGAGAGTTGCAGTCTCTGTTAGTTTATTTGGTCTAATGTACTTTTGACAGTCTGGTTGGACCCACCCCCCAGGGTTTTGTTGGGGGTTTATGTTTTATTTTCTGCACTGTTCTTTATTTCCCACATTGTACTTTTGTTTCTCCCCCGATTCACTGGGGTTGTTTTATTATCTTCTCGTTAATGAAACAGGGTGGCATTAATCCACCTTGTACCTCAAAAAAAAAAAAGTCTGCCTAAGGAAACAAGTACACAAGATGAATATTATTATTCTATTTAAAATAAAATAAAAAAAGAGAAAAAATTCTTTTGCACAACTGAGAAATTAAATAGAATAAAAGTCCATATTTATTTGGAGTTTGGGTTATATATTATGTTTTGTCAACACCGGAAAGTAGAGATAAATCATTATCTTGAAATTATTCCAAGGCGACGAAAAATACCCCCTACCTCCACCAGAAACGGGTAATCAATATTTTCTCCACCAAAGCTCTTTTAAAGAATTCTTAATTTCTGACTTGAGCGTCGGAGGGTCTGTCACCGGATCAACCCTGGTGTTTCAGGCATTTTGCTGGTCAACCAGAGATGGCCGTCACCACACGAATCGAATCCTATGACGCAAGCAGTCAAACTGTCAAGTCAAAGGCAGTCAACACCGCTGGAGGTCAAAATGTCAAATTCTTGATTGTTCCTTTAAAGAATTCTAATTATCGGGTTGCTGCCAGACAGAATTCAGCAGCAACACTATTGTACTACAACAATACTTATACCTCAACAGTATGTTAACCATCTACTGTCATTAGAGATAGAGAAGTTTATGCTTTAAAGGCTTTTTTTAATGGAGGGGAGGGGAAGGGAGGTAAAAGGAGGGCAAAGATTTTAATCATATTTTCTGATTGGTTCGAGGAGAGATGGGAAGGGGAGGAGAGGGGAAATAATTTTCTTCTTGTTTGGGTCACAAGGGGAGGGAAGGGATTTTATAATTAAATTACTTTTAAATCCTTTTGCATTTTAGGAAAGCCTATGCACTACTGTTTCTAAATTTAACTTGGTATTCTTTATTGTATTTCTTGTTAACCTAACTTAGCAAAATAATACATGCAGGACTACAGCAGATAATATTAGTCCCATTAAAAATGCGTAACAAAATGATGAAGGCCAATATACAATCCAAGCTCAACAAAATATTCAAGTTTACCGCATAATACTAATTAAATAAAGTCTTCAAACTCCATAGGCAATGAAATAAACTATTAAAAATGCTTAAGTTTAGAGAATTCGACAAAGTATCAACAAAATGTTTAGTAAAACATCATGAAACCCACTAAGCTCATGTCTTTAATCAATCGAAGATGTTGTCCGTTTTTGGAGGAGATAGAGTTGCGTGTTTGTAATGACATTTGATATTATGGTTTAGTTTTAGATTAATATTTATATATCTAAAAAGGACAATTTTTTATTTCACAATATTATCTAGGATATTTTAGTCTAATCACTTAAAAAAAATGACCTACTTTCCTTCACCTCCAAATCCCCCAATATTGGAGGGGAGCCAAAATTGGCTCATGATGGATTTTGCTCCCCTCCATTCCCCTCCCCTCCCCTCCTAAAACTGAACCAAACAAGAAATGTTTAAAAAAATTTCTTCCCTTCCCTCCACTCTCCTCCCCTCCAACCAAACGGCTCTTAAAGTTAGGATATTGGTTGGACCTTTATTATTATTATTATTATTATTATTATTATTATTATTATTATTATTATTATTATTATTATTTTATTATTATTACTACTACAACTTTCTGTTAGATAACAAGTAATAAAAATGCTTGCTCTTAGAACGAGTCGAATTATAGGGTATCACCCCTAACACCAACTCAGTCTTCAAGCGAACAGTAAAGAAATAATAATCTGAAATAACATTGTTTGTTAAACATGCGGGTTGTCAAGTCATGCATAGTGTCTAACGAATGATTGAGCCCAAACGGTTCTGTCAAAAATAACTAATCACGGTGAACCGATATTCATCGGTTGCCAACACATCTGTAGGTCTTCGACCTAAAGTCCCTGGCCCGCAACCCTCAGCGAGCAATACAACGGTGCCCAAGGAAGTACCTCATACCCGGTAATAGAGGTAAAACACACATAATTTACTAATATCCAGTCATTAGTAACTTTAATGCGTGCCATGCCGACTGAAGCTGCTCCCTCCCTCTCCCCCCCTCCCCCCCCCTTCTCCTTGCTTCTACTGAGCATGGCCAACCCTCTTACTGCCGACTTCCTTCCCCAACCCTCTTCCCACTAAGGTCTCCCCCCCACCATGTCGTCGGAGCTTGACTTGAGTGGGTGCGGGCCCAATGAGAGGGCACGTGATATGGAAAAAAATGGGGTTAAATCGGAACCGTTCAAAGTGGGCACGAATCTTAAAGTCGCAGGGATAAGATGGTAATTTCACTTACAGACGGGTTCGAATTGGGAACCGGGTCTCTCCTCTTGGACCTGCCAATCCATGAACACATCTATCCAGTTGAGAACGGGTCCCAACCCGTTAAGGACCAGTTCAACAGGATAGCAGGAAATCCTGGCTCGTCCTTATCTTGATGAGGTGGTTATAACCACCCCTATCTAGCCACACCGGGAAGTAGGGATTCACTCTTATCCTGAAAGGAATCCCCACGGCAACTATAAATACCCCCTACCTCCTACTTTCACAGGTGATCACTCTTTGTGCACTTAATCTCTTTCCCATTACTTTTTCTGGTATTGACAAGAGCATCAGAGGGTTCATCGCCGGGATCCATCCCGGTGTTTCGAACATTTGTGCAGGTACATGGGAGCACCAAGGAGTCAACTTGTCAATGAGAAAGAAGTGGGATCCAGCCTGTTCGAGTTCCTACGAACCTACAAATTCTGTCTATTGCCCCCACACCAGATCCAGCGGCAAAAGATTGGCACTGTCTGTGGGAACTACTCGACAAGCAACCCTACATTCCTCCTTCAGCCAAATCTACTCTGAGCCATGCCTCCCAAGAGGAAGCCCGCAAACTCCAACCAAAGAACAACCTCTTCTCATCCTCCTCCGGAGGTTCTCCCTCCATCCGTCCAGCAGACACTGCAGCTCGAGCAGCAGGCTCCTCAGTCTATTCTGCAACCTATAGGGCCCCAGACATACGTGGGGGAGCCCTCTAGGCGAAGCCGCCACAAGCAACCTATACATCAGGTTCAGGTGTCCATCCACAATGCCTCCACAGATTTTATGGCCTCCCATAGTCCTCCTATGCCAAAGGATCTACGGGACGTGCTCAACAATCGGCAGACCGAGCCAGGGCCTGATCTTTAGATGCATCTAGAGGAGAGGCGGACCCGCGAGGTGAACCCTTGCCGGGAGCACCCGAGGGATCGGTCACCATGCCGATCAGACCGCAGGGGGTCCAACTCTCCCCGAAGGTGGAGGGATTCACCCCCGCATCACCAAAGACAAAGCCGCTCCCCGGCTGGCTGTCCTGCAGCTCGAGCCGATCGCGAGCAGAAGGCCCCCATCACAAGGGCAGAATTTCAGCAATTCCAAGAGGCGGTCCTTCGGGCGCTCAACGCCACCCCCAACAATGGCCCTCGGGCTCCTAGCCCTCGGCCAGCTCCTCGCCATCATCACCTCTCCCGAAGTCCTAGGCTGGCTCCAAGCCATCACCGCCGTTCCCTAAGTCCTAGGCCGGCTCTGTGTAGCGCTCCGATTTCCAATACAGGAAAAACCGAGACACGAGCCAAGACCTTTTCTTCAATTAGTCACAATACACAGAAAAAACAGTAGAATTTAAAACTTTTTATTCAACAGCCAATGTATTACAAGTCTGAATATTATACAACTGCAATACCTTACAATATAGTTACAATATTACCTTTACATTCCCGAGTATTACAACCTTCAACATCTTACATCAGAGTACAAGAAATGAAGAATAACACTTGGTAACTCTCACTTGAGTACTTCTCAACTAATAGATAATCAGCACACATATTACAGCGGAACTAACATGACATTGATTCCTTGCTTTCCTTGCCTTGAGTCCTCCTGAATCCTGCACCTGTACTTCGGCGATCCAGTACCTATGGAAGTGGGGACGTCAGTATTCACTGACGCTTAAAGGCTGATATCAAAGCAGCGAATCTCCCAAACAACATACAAAACATGACAATGGTGTTGGTGTAGTTTAAGTGTTCGTGAGTGCTATGACTAGACTCTAATGCGATATTTAAATAGGACTAGGATGCTCCTATTCTAATGTCAGCGAGTCTCCGAAGCAACATGCAGCCCATACTACATGCGACTCCATCTCAAGCCGTTTCTCCATATATAGGGATTTGGACCCGCGTTATGAATTTCTAATTGTACACGACCTGTTCCTGACAATACTCCATGACTCTGTGAGGTTGCAGAAGGGATCAAGTCCCCCTATGCAGTCTGCTTATGGTGTCTCCGTTTTCCACTACTACCTGGCATGCCGGACCTCACTGACGATCCCAGTGTATCGGGCCTCGTTCCAAAATCTAACCATAGGATCTCGCAAGCACAGGGTAGTGCGAAGCCTACCGTGTGGCACCCTCTGGGGTCTCGCAAACGCAGGACTGCACAATGCATCCTGTGGCACCCCAGCCACGGCACTTCAGGAATTAACAGCGCGAGATACGCAACCCGTGTTCTCAACTTGTAGACGCCACCGTACGTATCCCTTTGACGGGAAGGTACAACCCACTATCACCACCTAAGGCCTACCTCAAGGGACAAGTTGGTCGTAAGGCGCCCCCTACAACCAACTCCTCTCTTTTCGGCAAGGGTCTAAGTAAAATGATCTTTATAAGTCACTACCTTAATGATGTCCCTGACTCAACAATCCTAGGGACGATAATATTATAAACATAACATGCTAGGCCTTAAATTAGGCTTCACAAGACAACTCTACTAGGCTGCTCAACCTAGACTCACCAGAACCCTTCGGGATCCGGTTCCTGGCCCATCGATCCAAGACCTCGGCCGTGCAAATATACATGCATGCCGCTACCCTAAACTTGGATTCCGTCTATACTCCGGTCCTCGATCAACCTACCCTAGTTAAGATTCGACAGTACACAAGGAGTGACTCCTCCACAGTTCCTTAGGGTAAGAAAACATATGTCTTGATGGTCGATAGCCCTTGGGGTGGTAATATCACCCTAGACGAGCACAACGAACAGTGTGTCAGCTAACAAGCTACACACGATAACTAACCACATACGAGTCAATAAGTTACGTATGATACAATAGCTACCTACGAGCCAGGCGGGCCTCGTAGGAGATAACAACGTACATACCAGCCAAATAAGCCGCGTATGAGACGAACAGCTACGCACGGGCCGGTCGAGCCGCGTACGAGACAACAACCTACATACGAGCCAAATGAACTACGTATGAGACCCACAGCTACATACGGGCCAGTCGAGCCACGTACGAGCACAACCATATGCAAACAACCATACAGGTAATCAACCTAGAAGCAACCAATCGTGCTTACTAGCAAACTTGATTTTCTATTTATTAGAAGCAACAGAAGGATCTACTAATAGTCTATGATCGGTATTCTACCAATGAAAAACAGAAGGTGACATAACAACCTTTATGAAACTAACTATTACCAGTGATCTTCCCAATCCTTATTACCCCTACGAATGAGGAATGTTCCCATGATAGGGTCTAACTCTAATTTGAACCTCACACACTAGAACTCACGGTTTCCTTTCAAAACGAACTAGAACAACATAGAACCTACGTTCGTTCAATATTCCACTAGGATGCTACAATATACTTCTTCAAGCATATACGGGCTCCCTACTAACATTAACTACAACAAGGTAGTTGTCATTACAATTATGACATGATTCCTTCCTTATTGCTTAACCTATAGCACTTTAAGCATGGCATACAATTGCAAGTATCTACCTATGACAATCTAATTATGGTACATAACATAACCACCCACCACAACACTCCTAAGTGCGAATATGATTTAAGCATGTGCTTATATCAAGCTTAAGCATGAATAATCACTATGGTCTAAACATGGAGTTTACTATAGTCAAGCATAAGCTACAACTTGAGCGTGAATACTTACTACTTAGAGTATATATCTCTACTACCACCTTAAGCATGGATCTTCATTACTTAACATGATTAATCCTCACAACCCAAGCATGGATATACAATTAGCATTAACCTACAATATTCCTAAGCATGAATTATGACTCCTACTCATTCTAAGCATGGTAGATTAATTCCTACCTTAATCTAATATGGCATTTGTTAAACATGAGTATGTTCTAGCTCGATCTTAAACAATATTTAGGCATGAACATACCCTATTTAAGCATAGATATCGTCTAAGCATGATCGTCTACTAACTTAGCATGAACAATAATTAAGTATGACATCTACTAACTTAGCATGAGCAATAATTAGCATGACATCTACTAACTTAACATAAACAATCATTAGCATGGTCATCTACTAACTTAACATAAACAATCATTAGCATGGTCATCTACTAACTTAACTAACTTAACATAAACAATCATTAGCATGGTCATCTACTAACTAAACATAGACAATAATTAGCATGACATCTACTAACTTAACATAGACAATAATTAGCATGACATCTACTAACTTAGCATGAATAATGATTAAGCATGATCATCTACTAACATAGCATGAACATATACTTATCTAAGCATGGATATCATGTAAGCATGAATATTTATTTGATCTAGCATGGTATATAACTTTCCTATAAGCATGTAAGCATGGATAAATTAATCTAGCATGATATACAACTTTCCTACAACTATCTAAGCATAGATAAATTAATCTAGCATGGTATACAACCTTCCTACTAGCATGTAAGCATGGATAAATTAATCTAGCATGATATCCACTTTCCTACTATCATCTATAGATAAGTTAAACTAGCATGGTATACTACTTTCCTACTATCATTTAAGCATAGACAAATTAATCTATCATGGTATAATACTTTCCTACTATCATCTAAGCATGAATCTTACTAAGCATGAATAACTACTAAGCATGAATATCTTACTAAGCATGGATAACTACTAGTATGAACATACAACATTCCTAAGTATATATAAAACATGGTAAGTAATTTTAGCATTTATCCTACAACATTCTAAGCATGTAGGTCATTCCTAAACATGATAGATAATTTTGGCATGAATCCTACAACATGTATATCATTCCTAAACATGATAGATAATTTTAGCATTAATCCTACAACATGTATATCATTCCTAAACATGATAGATAATTTTAGCATGAATCCTACAACATTTTACTACTACTACTACTTTATTTTAACCATGAACATAACATAAAACATCTACAACTATCTACTACTACTACTACTTTATTTTAACCATGAACATAACATAAAGCATCTACAACTACTTTTTTTAATCATCTACTACTACTACTACTTTATTTTAATATGAACATAAAACATCTACAACTATCTACTACTACTACTACTTTATTTTAACCATGAACATAACATAAAGCATCTACAACTACTTCTTTTAATTATCTACTACTACTACTACTACTTTATTTTAATATGAACATAAAACATCTACTACTACTTCTTTTAATTATCTACTACTACTACTACTACTTTATTTTAATATGAACATAAAACATCTACAACTACTTTTTTTAATTATCTACTACTACTACTACTACTTTATTTTAATATGAATATAAAACATCTACAACTACTTCTTTTAATTATCTACTACTACTACTACTACTTTATTTTAATATGAACATCTACTAACATTTCTACTAAATCTTCATTAGTATTTATTTCTTATTAACACTAGTTGAACATAAAAAGAGAACTTTTTGACCATTCTACAACTAGTGATTTAGATTAGTTTCTTTTTCATATCTACAATGAGTCTTTCTTACTTAAGATTATAAAAGAAAATAACAATAATAAAAATAAAGTAAGAACCTTCATTTGGTTCAACCAACCATATGCATTCTTTCTAGTCCAAGTTCAAGTTTATGTTCTACAACCACAAATTAGTGTATGCACTATGTCATATGATTATGTATGAGTCCTCATTCAAGTCCTACAACCAAAATGGTTGTATATGCCAAGTCCATGTGTATGTGTTCATTTTAGTCCAATCCATAACACTAAAACAACAATTTCAATTATAAAGATTTAATCTTTATGTTTATTTACTACTACCATTCATTTCTTTTCTTTTCATGTGGTTATTATCTTTAACCATCCATAACCATACAAAAATAAGAACTACACACCACAACACTATCACAATTAACCATTCTCAAAGAACAAAATAAACAAAACAAGGAGGATAAGGAGAAGAAGAACATCAAAACAACAATACAAACAACAAACAAACAAAAGAGAAATCCCAACCTTCTTTTCTTGTAGGAAGGACTTGCTATCACTCCTACTCTTTCTCGTAAGCTCTTAGAAATCCTTATGAAACCTACAATGGGAAAACTCTCAAGTTAGTATGGTGTTCTCTCTTTATTTTCCTTTCTTTCTTTCTTTCTTTATGATCTTTTTAAAATGAGACAAAGGTGGAGGAAGGGGGTATTTATAGGAGGAGAGAAGGGTGGAGAGTGCAAATGTGCATACACACAATTGCACAAAAGTCCCTCCACAATATGGGCCGGTTTTGCCTAGGGGAGGTGTGGATGAGGTGGAGGTATGGTGAGGGTATGGTGTTTTAGGTGAGGTGGAGGAGAGAAGGTTTCTAGAAGAATACCTCCTAATTCTCTTATGCATACATCTTAATCCTATGTTTAATTCTCCTACAATCCTAACTATCTAATTAGGATTGTCATGACAAGGAGAACAATTTTTTATCCATAAAATACATACCATATACTTTGTACAATGTACTAATCGACATACTACACGTCTGTGCGCATATATGTATGTATACCGAAAATCTTCGCACAATCCGTATAAAAATAATTTAATCTCGGAAATAATAATAAAATAAATTCTATTATTAGTTCGGAAGATCACGGTACCAATTTGATACAATACGGATGTATACTGACCGATATCTGGGTACAGATAATGTCTATGGACAAACCGGTGAAAATTCACCAAAATATTTCAATTATGGAGTTAAAACAAAATAATAATAAAATAATAATAAAATAATAATTCATACAAGGTAATATCCATCCGGGATATTACACTCCGAGCCATCGCCGCCCTTCTCTCGATCACCACCGCCGCTCCCAAAGTCCGCATCCTACTCCGAGTCATCCCCATCGTTCTATCAGTCCACCACCTACTCAGAGCCATTACCGTCGCAGCCCCAGCCCTCCTCGACATGAGGACAAGTCTCGGAGCTCAACCAGGCAAGACCGAAGGGAGGAATCGGTCTACCTTCGTATCCACGAGATGGAGAGATGCCTCAGCCAGCTCGATCGAGACGAAGAACGACGGGCGAGGGACCTCCATCCAAGCAGGCCCCCATTCTCCTGCACCATCATGGAGGCCCCAGTCCCAGACAACTTCAAACCTCCACACTTCGAGATCGACACCGGGGAGACCGACCCTACAGATCACATTAAGAGTTTTAAAACTCTTATGATGATCCATCATGCATCTGATGCCCTCCTCTGCAAGACCTTCCTGGCCACACTCAAGGGACCGGCTCGGGAGTGGTATTCTCTACTTGCACCGGCATCTATCTTCTCCTTCGACCAGTTCGAGGGTCTCTTTCTCATGCATTTCGTGAGCAGTCGCCGCACAGAGAAGACGAGCACCTCCCTACATTCCTCAGTCAAAAGAAGGGCGAACGATTGAGGGACTATATTATGCATTTCACTACTGAGGCCAGATCCATCACCTCCTTAGAACCCTCGGTGGCCATGGTTGCCTTCCAGTCTAATGTCCTCAATGCAGATCTCAAGGCGTCCCTCGCCAAGAAGCCCCCTCGGGACTTCTCAGAGCTCCTACTCCGGAGCGAGAAGTACATCCGAGTGGAAGAAGCTCTCCACCGCCCCTCTTTTGAGACGTTGACTTTCGGGAATATGCAGAAGGGTGCAGAAGAAGAATGAGCTAAGAAGCTCCAAAAGGATAATGGGGGTCAGCGGCATCCTCTCCCCCGCTTCGAGAAGTTCACCCCACTCAATGTGAGTGTCTTCGCCATTCTAATGGAGATTCGGAGTGACGGTCTCCTGCCGCACACCCCCAAGAAGAAGAGGAATCGGGACAAGTGGTGTCGTTTCTACCGAGACCACGGACACGACACTGATGATTGTCGGGCCCTAAAGAATGAGATCGAGGCCTTCATCCAGAGAGGGCAGCTCACTCAGTTTGTGAGAAGGGACCGAGTCGATCTGCCTCCACCGTTCAGGGGGGCTAACAGGCGAACGGAGCAGCATACGGAGACTCCGGAGGCCGAAGTAGAGGGCATCTTGCACCTGATACACGGAGGCCCAATGGGGGGAGATTCTAACTCCTTCTGAAAAGCTTTCGTTAAGGAGGTCAACTCCATGCAGAGCCATCCTCCCCCAAAAGGCATGGGATTCCCTGTGACTTTCTCTAATAGGGAATTAGAAGGCGTCCACACGCCTCACTGCGACGCCCTTATCATCAACCTCAAAATGGCCAACTTCGACGTTCACCGAATGCTTGTGGACAATGGAAGTTTGGTCAACATCCTCTTCTTAGAGGCATTCAAAGGCCTCTTGCTATCAAGAGACCGGCTCAAGCCAGCTGGTTACACCCTTCATGGGCTCACTGGGGTTCCGGTAACAATTGAGGGAGTTATAACTCTCGACGTCACTGCTGGTAAAGCCTCGATCACTCGCACGGAGCGAATGGACTTCATGGTGGTGGACGTGAAGGCTGCCTACAACGTGATCCTGGGTCGACCGGGTCTTGCCGTGCTCCAAGACATCCCTTCCGCTTACCACATGAAGATGAAGTTCCCCACCCCCGCAGGGGTAGGAGAAGTAAGAGGGAGTCAAGAGGCGGATCGTAAGTGCTATATGACCTCAATGGGAGGTCCAGTCCTCTCCTTAGAAGCCCTAGAGATCCCACCGGAGAATAGCCAAACCATCTCCAAACCGGTGGATGAACTAGAAGAAGTGCCCTTCTCTGCAGGAGACGCCACCAAGATGTTCTGGGTCAGCAAGTCACTCTCCCCTTCCATCAAAGAAGACATCTCCCAGTGTATAAGGGAGAATCGTGATCTTTTCACCTGGACCGCGGCTGACATGCACCATCTCAGCGTTGCCCCGGGTGTGAAGCCCGTTCAGCAGAAGTGCCGCAAGTTCGCTCCCAAGCGGCAACAGGAGATCAAAGGGGAAGTCGAAAAGCTCCTAAACGCTCGGTTCATCCAGGATGTGAATTATCCCAAGTGGCTATCTAATGTAGTGATGTCAAAAAAGCCAACGGGGACTGGAGGATATGCATCAACTTCACCGATCTCAATAAGGCATGCCCGAAGGACCCTTTTCCCCTTCTAAGCATCGACACCTGATCGATGCGACCTCCGGACATGAGCTCCTCATTTTATGGATGCTTTCTCGGGATACAACCAGATTTGGATGTTCCCTCCCGACATCCCGAAGACCTCCTTCGTGACGGACCAGAGCCTGTACTGCTATAGGGTGATGCCGTTCAGCTTGAAGAATGCGGGAGCTACTATCAGCACCTCGTGAACAAGGTCTTCCGAGACCAGATTGGCCGAAACATGAAAGTCTATGTAGGCGACATGTTAGTCAAGAACACCTGAGGGTGGGAACATGTCCTTGATCTCCAAGAAGCTTTCGAGGTGCTCAGGAGACACAATATGAGGCCAAATCCGAACAAGTGTGCATTCGGAGTCTCGTCCGGCAAATTCTTGGGGTTCATGGTCTGCCAAAGGGGCTAGCGGCCAACCCCGAGAAGATCCAGGCCATTCTCAAAATGGCTCCTCCCTCCAACGTCAAAGAGGTACAAAGGCTCACGGGGCGCCTCGCAGCAATCGGGCAATTTCTCTCCAAGTCCGGGGAAAAGTTCCTCCCCTTCTTCAAGGCCCTCAGCGGGGCTAAAGGCTTCGAATGAAGGGAACAGCAACAAAAGTCCTTCGACCAGCTCTAGGCATACTTAGCTAATCGCCCGATCTTGAGCAAGCCAACACCTGAAGAGGTCCTCTACCTATACCTCGCGGCTTCGGAGCAAACCCTCAGTGCGGTCCTTGTAAGAGAAGAGGACAGAGTGCAGATGCCCATCTATTATGTGAGTAAGGTCCTCCGGGATGCCGAACTCCGTTACCTGAAGCTGGAGAAGATGGCCCTTGCCTTGGTCACGGTGGCCCGAAAGCTCCGCCCCTACTTCCAATCTCATTCAGTTGTCATCCTAACCGACCAGCCCCTCATGCAAGTTCTCCATAAGCCCGAGACCTCCGAATGCCTGATGAAGTGGTCCATCGAGCTGAGCCAGCATGACATCAGCTACCAGCCGAGAACAACAATCAAGGCCCAAGCTCTGGCCGAATTCATCGTGGAGAGCACCATCTCCGACCCTTACGAGTCATCTGCCGACCCCTTCGTTTGGACCGTTTATATGAATGGTTCTTCTTGCACCGACGGAAGTGGGGCTGGGGTTATCTTAGCCGGCCCGGATGCTTTCATCCTCCAATACTCCCTCTGCTTAAACTTTCCGGCCTCAAACAACGAAGCAGAGTATGAAGCCCTCATAGAGGGGTTCTGCATGGCTCGCAAAGCTGGGGCCAAGTGGGTCAGATCTTCAGCAATTCGCAACTGGTCGTCAACCAAGTGTCAGGGGAATACGAGGCAAGGGACGAGCGTATGGCCAGGTACTTGGCAAAGGTCAGGGAGCTTCTAGCCTTATTTGAAGATGTTCAACTCCAGCAGGTTCCCTGAGAGGAAAACACGCAAGCAGATGCCCTCTCTAAGCTCGCCTCCTCGTCTCTACAGGGTTTAGAACAGACTGTCTTGATAGAGGTCCTTCTCAGACCAAGTATTGATGAAGATGGCTCGGAGCCAATGGTAGCCTACCCCCTAACACTTGGGGAAAACTGAATAAAGCCCCTCCTCGAGTATCTCCGAGACGGAGTCCTTTCCGAAGACCCGAAAGAGGCAAGGAGGATCAGGACACGAGCCGAGCGGTACACACTCCTGGACAGGGTCATGTACAAACGCTCTTACACCCAGATCGACGGTCGACACTATCTGAGGTGCCTCTCCCCGGAGGAAGTGCTCTATGCCTTAAATGAGGCTCATGATGGTATATGTGGCGCACACTTGGGAGCGAGATCCCTTACCCAGAAACTCTTGAACTACGGCTACTTCTGGACCACACTACTGAGTGACTCCGAGGAGTACGTCCTCCAGTGCGACTCCTGCCAAAAATTCACCCCGATCCGTCGCCTGCCCCAAGCATAACTCGCCTCCTTGGCAAGTCCAGTCCCCTTTGCAATGTGGGGAATGGATTTGCTCGGACCCTTCCCTCCAGCACCGGGCCAGCTGAAGTTCTTAATAGTAGCAATAGACTACTTCTCAAAATGGATCGAAGCCAAACCTCTTTTGACAATCACCGAGCACAAAGTCCGGAAGTTCTTTCGGAAGAACATCGTCTGTCGGTTCGGGGTACCTCGCATCCTCGTAACTGACAACGGAACTCAATTCATGGGAGCGACCTTTCGCAACTTTTGCGCCGACCTCGGCATTAAGTAGCAGTTCTCCTCGGTGCCCACCCTCAGTCCAATGGCCAAGCAGAGAACACAAATCGGCAAATCCTCTCTAGCTTGAAGAAGAGGCTTGATTGATCCACTAAGGGGCTATGGGTTGAACAACTTCCGAACGTGCTCTGGAACTATCGCACCACCAAAAGAACTCCGACGAGGGAGTCCCACTTCAACCTTACATATGGTTCCGAAGCCCTCATCCTCTTAGAAGTGGGCATGCCTTCACCCCGACTCATAGCCTACAATGAAGCACAGAATGTGAACCAGCTCCGTAACTGCCTAGACCTCATAGACGAGGTTCGCGAGAGAGCTGCAATTCGGTAAGAGACCTACCACCGTAGGATCACCCAGACTTACAATAAGAGGGTTCGGCCTGCCAACCTAAAAGAGGGAGACCTGGAGCTTAGAAAGTTGTCGATCCGATCTAAGCAAAAGAGGCAAGTTGGCACCCAATTGAGAAGGGCCATATAGGGTCTCCAGAGTTGTTCGCCTAGACGCGTATCAACTCAAAGATCAGGGGGGCAGGAGGATACCGAGGACATGGAATGCGGAGCACTTGATGAAGTACCAAGAGGGTGTCTAAACACCGCTCCAAGCAACTTCCCCAAGAGCGCCCCATAAGACATGTTTAAACTCCTTCCTTACTTGTATTTTTTTTATCAAAGTGTAAAAGCGGCTTGCAACTTAGAAGCGGCCGCCAAATTGTTTCAATAAAAATAATCTTTCCCTGCAAGTTTTCTGTTCTTGAGTAGTCTAACTCTACTTAGTAAGTTCTCTATTTTTGGGTAGTCTAACTCTACTTACAATTTTTTTTCATTGCATTAAAACGACACGCTTGGGGTCTAACACTTGGTTCGACTCCGCTTCAACTACTTGCTTCTAAGTGAGTACGAAGCGGATCACCATTCGGAACTGCTCCTATAGTTGTGGATACTTTCAAAATGACGCGCTTGGAGTCCAACAGTTGGTTCGACTCTGCTTCAACTACTACTTGCTTCTAAGCGAATACAAAGCGGATCACCATTTGGAACTGCTCCTGCAGCTGTTGATACTTTCAAAATGACGCACTTAGAGTCCAACGCTTGGTTCGACTCCGCTTCAACTACTTGTTTCTAAGCGAGTACGAAGCGGATCACCATTCGGAATTGCTCCTACAGCTGTTGATACTTTCAAAACGAAGCTCTTGGAGTCCAATACTTGGTTCAACTCCGCTTCAACTACTTGCTTCTAAGTGAGTACAACGCGAGTCACCATTCGAAATTGCTCCTACAGCAATTGGTATTCTCTAAACAACAAGTTAGGAGTCCAACATTTGGTTCGACGCAACTCTTGCTGCTCGCAAACGAGTAAGTATAAAGCATCCCACCACTCGGAGTCGCCCCTATAACTGCTGACAACTACAAACGCTAGCAAAGCACACAAGTTCACTAAGCAAATGTTATTTCATTAAAGTTTGAAAGACAAGTCTAGTTATAGACAATCGAATCAACTTTACATCGAGATACAAAACTTGTGAAACCAAAAGCACAAGACTACTGAGAGCTACTTCAACGCCTCTTAGGGGCGGGGATACTTCGGTTGAGAGACACCCGGGGGTGACGAATTGTAACCTCTAATTCCGGAAATACGTATTTTCACGAGTATTTTTCTGTACATCGATATTTATAAACTGATATTGTTAAATTTGTTTGAGTTTATTTATTAAAACAATTTTCTAAACTATAATTATGACTATTTTAAATAAAACTTGTCTCTATTTCTACTTGATCAACCATTTGCATTTTAATCTCAAACCAAAAATAAATATTGATATTACTGTTTGGGTTATTTTAACAAATTACTTTTTTTATATATATATACTGGTATTATTCCGACAATTGCTATTATTTTTGTTGGTATCTTTATTCATATTGTAATTATTATTACTAATTGTTATTACTAGTATTATTATTTTTATTTACATGTTTATTTCTATTCTTATTGTCACTATGGTTATTTATTGTTATATTTGATTATTAAAACAAATCCGTTTTGTTTAGTAATTGTGCTTCTTTTATTATTCCAAATACTCTATGTAATACAAATTGAATTTTATCAGATACCCTATTTCTTGTATTCGGGTTTATATTAATCCATTATATTCATGTAGATCTATTTTATTTATTGGATTTTATACCCAATACCCAATATCCTACTTTTACCTACAAATACTAATCATCTCTTAATAAACCCTAACCCTAATTATTTCTTAACCCCCAGCCACTTAATTCCCTAATCTATTTCCCTAATTACCCACTACTGTTCCTCCATCTCTCCCGCTCGCTCTCCCGGTTTCCACCACCGAACCCAGACCAACCCATCCACCGCCCATCTCCCGTCACCTCCACCGTCGCCCTCCGATGACCTTCGACCTCTGTTGCCACCCCATCTCCGTCTCCATCTCTCATTGTCCCTGTCCCCGTCTTCACCGCTCGAACCCAGCCATCGACATTACCCTTCGCCTGCACCCCGCCACACCATCCCATTTCATCTTCGCCCTTTCCGTGCACCTCTCATCTGCCTCGTTGTCATCCCTCATCCTCCTCGCAACCGTCGCAGATCCCCGTTGCGTTGTCGTCGCCATCTAAGCCCTTTCGAAGCCCATACGCCGTCTTCCTCTATTTTTTAGCAAAAAACAGAGACACCGTTAGAGCCCTCATCGTTGCGTCGCTTCCCGACTAGTGCACCGTCATCGCGACCTCCAGTCGTGCCACCCACGCCTGCCATCCGCCGCCAGCATCGCCGCTAGCTTCTCATGCCTTTCTCTCTCTCTCCGATCGAAGGTTGAAGATGAATCGTGGGGGGTCGAAGTCGCTGTTCGCTATTTTGCCGCACTCGATCCCTGGATGCTGTCCACTATTCGGGTCAGATTCGGTGCGAGGTCGCATTCTGATTGGTCGGGTTCCGCTGTTCACCATTCTGCCACGCCAGATCCGACCTTCACTACCCCCTGTTTTGGCTAGATCCGGTGTGGGGCTGTAGTGTGATTGGCTGGATTCGGTGTTCTGTGTTCTGTGCGTGCCAGATCCTATTTTGCTGTTTTGCGTTCTGTCCCGATCTGGTATGAGGAATTGCTCTAGGATCTTGCTATTGCGGTTGATTCTTCGTGCAGTTTTTGGGAGATTTCGCTCGGGAGTCTAATCCCGTTATTCTATTATTTTTATGAATATCTGCAATAACAGGAAAGTCTCTTTTTGAACCCTTTTCTTCATTTGTGTTCAAGATTAATCTATCTCATGCAAGTAGATCTGTCCTTTTTGTTATCAAAAATCTCTATTGACAATTCCGTTAAGATTATCTAGGGTTTACACGAGCTAACCCGACATACTCTTAACTTCGTGCTATCTCCTTGATCTTTAACCCAATCCCCAATGTTTCATGCATATGCACAATTAAAATAACTAGATTTGTACTTAGAACTACTTGATGATATGGACATGAATGTACTGACTTGGATTTAATTGATGAATTGACTCCATGACTGAAATAATTGTACCATGAACCTTAGAAATTGCATGTTGACACCTAGGATTCACTTGATTACAAATTTGCATGCTTTATATGCTCATATGATTTATTTAATTGACATTCATGTTTAGACAATTGCTGGACTGCTATATGTTTCATTTTGAAATAAATTTTTGGCCATGCTAGAGACATATTCTGAAGAAACTTACTAAATAAAAAATGTAGCCCTTGATGTCTAGATAATTTTTTCCTACTCTGGATTTAAATTCCAATTTACCATCTGTTAGTTATCATCACTTTAATGCCACTGTGTTAGTACTTTCAGACTCAGATTTTCATGCATTTTCTGCAGTTGTTTATTTTATTTGACCATGCTAATAGTACAAGAAAAATCTGAAATAATTTAGGCTGGACCTAGACATATATAGGTTTCACCTAGAATTTTTATAGATTTTAATAATAAATTCTCTGACCCGAAACAATTAGTTGAACACAACCTACTGCATGCTACCTAGACTTAAAATCTGATTAGAACAGAGTTTTCACCTTAGTTCCCATACCTTTTATATACCTTAATTATACTCGCTGAAACAGTGTGGAAGTCTACTTTCCAGATCTTTCGGCAGTTTCAGTTTTGCTATCTTGTAGTGGCTGTGATCCATGTTTTAGTACAGCAAGGTCATGCTGTCCTAATCATGTGATGTGTGTTGATTTGACCCATTTGCTTCATGCTTTGTCTGTAGCGCGTAGAATTAGCCACACATAGTAATGAAAAACATTGACACCTTCTTTCATGCTCACATAGAATTAAAATGACTAATAAACAGCCGGGGTATCATGGGTTGACGAGGTAGTGAATGATCGGAAACTGTACTCGGTCGGGCCCTACTGCCTGAACTGCACTGACCGATACTGATGGCCATAAATACTGCCCGATAAACCCTGCTCGAGGAACACTGATACTGAACATGAAAGACGGATTACTAGGCCGAGTACACAGACCGAGAATTCACCATCAGTCTAAAACGTTCACGGTGTGTTGCGCAAATCTGTAGTATGGGATGCAGTAGTACATGCACTAGATAGATTCATAAAATACTTGATAACTTGCATTTACTTCCTGATCCTAACATTCCGCATTACATGCGTGATTTACTGTAGACCTTTGATATTCTGCCTGCCTTTGCTTTGCTCTTTGTCTTTGACCATGTCCCTTTTCTTTGATATTCATGCTTTCCTTTATTCTCTGTTTTCTCTACTTGCTGCTCACGACTTGCTCTAAAGGCTCTCTTTTCTTTCTTTTTAGATCAAGTATTAACAGGTACCGAAGGAGCAGTACAAGAAGAAATTGGTAAGCAAACTCTTTGACGATTGGAGTTGGATTGTTAGACTTCTTAGCTATCTTTTCTTACTTGCTTATTGTATTTCTTTCATCATACTTTGTATTCTTGGGCTTTATGACCCGAATTTTATTTTATCCCTGATGTTGGATTATTATATAGTGAATTTATTTTATGATTATCTTTGAGTTTATTTATTGTTTATGTGATTATATTCTTTGCCTGCGTGGTTGTTTCTCTTGTATATTGTAGAGTTAGACTGGTGTAGGGATGATTTATAATCATTAGCTGGGCCTTCGTTACGTGCTCGTGTTCCCGTATTCTGGGAAGCGGGGCGTGACACGAATGTTGTACTGCTGACGCCCCTCCTCGGCACTCGTCCCTAGGCCGGCGAGCCGAGAAGCATCGTCCGCACCCGTTCTAACGGTGGCCCCAACAGATGCTCCGCTCGAAGAAGCTGCCACCCCACTTTGTGCATCGCCCGGGCTTCGATGTGTAGGGGCGAGCGATGCGCGAGCTCGTAAAAAGTTATCCCTCTGTCATGCTCCTCCCGAGTGCGAGAAGTAGTTCTGACATTGCTCCGCTCAGATCGCTGTTGAAGACGAGCGACCTCCGCCTCGAGCTCGACAATTCGCTCTTTAAGCGAGTCGTCTGTCGCAGTTATCTTCAGACGAGGCAGTCGCATCGAGCCTGCCCCTCGGGACCCATCGGTGATCGTCCGCCAAATGTGAGCAACCTCCATGCTCTTATCGAAGGCCACCTTCTTCAGCTCGACCCTCTTCGCTGTCACCTTAGACAGAGAGTGAGGAAGGCATTTAAGCTTCAGGCCGAGGTTGGCTTCTGCCGACGAGCCCACATCATCGCCTTCGGGGGTCGTCCCATTGATCCGCTCCTCTAATCGCCTCCTCTCTATGTCTCGGCGAACTAGAGTTGATCTCAGGTGATTCAACTCATTCTTCGCTTTACGGAGATCCAACTCTGCTTCGCAAAGCCGCTGTTGGTTCCTTGCGAGCCCCAATCTCGTCGCCCCTAGACCGGCCTTGAGATGAGCTACTTCGGCTATCCTAGGGGCTTCGGCAATCTGTAGCACTTCGATGATCTGAAAAGAGCCAGAGCACGGAGCTATTGAGTTATCACTAATCGTACACTTAGACAAAGTTTGAAAATTTCTCCAACCCTTAGACAAAAAAAAAGAAATTTTTTCATTTCAAATTAAAGCGGTGGCCAGTTCGCAGTTCGGCAATACATGAAAGAAAAAAAAAGCGACTAAGTCAGGGAGCCACCTCGAGGTGCTGCTCCGAGGCACCCTCGCTCGGCAAAGTCACGAGTGCCCCTTCGAGATTCGCCACCTCCTTGCCATCGCCTTCGGCTTCGTCACCTTCCCCTTTAGGCTCGACCTCGGCTAGCAGAATGATTTCTTCGCCCTCTACCGGGTCGTAGAAGTAGTACCCCGAGCTGTCGAAGTCGGGGAGATGAGCCACCACATGCTTCAGGGCCCGAGCATAAGCCTCCTCCATGTACGTCATCATGTGGGCCTCCGCCTCGTCTTGGATGGCTTTTTTCGCCTCATCCACCTTCGCCTCCTGCTCCTTCAGCGCCTCCTCTGATGCCTTCAGAGCCTTCGCCAACTCCTCTTCGAGGCGAGCCTTCTCCTTCTCCAACGCCTCGACCTTGGCCGCCTCGGCCGCTGAGCGTTCGAGCACCTTGGCAAGATCCTCCTCGAGGGCACCAACCTCGGCAGCTTGCCATGCCGAGAGCCTTTGCTCGGCCTCGAACAATTTCACGGCCTTGGCACGCTTCGCCCGCTCGTGGTTGTTTGATGCCTACATCTCCTTCTCCAACTCGGCGAACTGCTCGAGCATGTGGCTGAAGTGGCAGAGGGTCTGAAAACAAAACGAGAAAAACGTGAGATCCCAAAAACCATAAACTCCGAAGTTTAAGAAAGTAGAGTTAAGGCACTTACCGACATCGTCGAACGGGCGACCTCCAACACGTCGTCACCGACCGTGCCTGCCCTCAGAGATGCGCAATCCTTTGGGGTCCGCAAGTGGCACACGGCCTGCATGCACATCGCTACATCGCCGAGGAAGCCGTCGAGCTTCATCACCCTCCAGACTGGGACGAAGAGCTTCTTGTGATCTTCGGTGAGGATGGCCTCTACTTCGGCCGTAAGTGGCAGCACCTCGAGGGCCAGTGTCGCTCCGACCGAGAATGCCCCGCTTGAAGACCCGGGGGCATTGGCCGAGGGGAGCGTGGCCTACGGAGCCAAGGGAGAGTCGCTGACCAAGTCAACGACGGCCGCAGGAGCCGAAGGCATCTGAGTTGCTCTGCTAGAAGGGGGCCTCGCCGTCGTCCTCTTCCTCTTCTTGCTATCTACCGCCTTCATCGCTAACGTGCCCCTCTTCGCCATAAGGGCTTTGAAATCCATGCCGGGGGCTTCTAAAGAAGAAAGATCAGAAGAAAAAGTTAGCGAGATAAAAACAATCACATATAAGCTAAGGAAAAAGAAGTAAATGGAGCGTACTAGGGTCGATCAGACTGAGACCCCCACTGAATAGGACCTCCTTGGTGATATCTTTCCAACCGAGGGTCGGAAAACCGAGGATGTTCGACATGACCTCCTCTTCTTCCTTAGTGAGCACCGGCTCGGCCTTCGCTCACTTCGGGACCTCCTCCTTCCACACCGTCAGAAAGCTCCACGGCTCGGGTCCTCGGATCAAAAAGTACTTCTTCTTCCAATGTTTTATGGAGTTCGGGTTCTCAATCAATTTGACCCCCTTCCTCGGTGATGGTAGTACCGGTACTCCATCTTGGTCATTCGGCAAATCCGGTAGAGGCTGTGAAGAATGACGAGCTGAGGCTGGACGCCGACCACCTGGCATTAGAGGATGAAGGCGATGACGTGCCGCCACATGTTTGGCATGAACTGCACCGACTCAAGCCGTACCACTGCAGCACCTTAACTACGAAGGGCGGCAGCGGTAGCCGAAGGCTGGCGTTGAGTGCGTCGTATGGGAAGACGCAGGTATCCAGCGACGTCCCCGTGCATGCTTGGAAGCCTGGACCGGGGAGGAGCAAAGTGTACTCCTTCGGGATGCGGAACCCTTTCCTGATTCGATGAAGGTCTGCCTTGGTCATGACCGAGGGGATCTTATCCACCTCCGAAGGGTCCCTCGGACTGTTCTCCTCTTAGGCAGCCGACCTCCCTTGCACCGCCTTCGACAAAATATTCCCGGAGTAGCTTCTGACCATTCCGATGATCGATAACGTCAACGGTAGCCGACCTAGTGCACCGGTCCCCCTCACCTTCTCCACTATAGTTTCGACGACGGTTGACTTCGCCACTTCCTTTCCCTTGCTCGGGGGGACCACTAGAGCTCGGTCGGCCTCTTGGTCCAAGGTGGAGGTCTCATTCCCTGACGACACTCTAGACATTTCGAGTTAAGGATTAAGATGATTTACCTTGAAGTGACGTCTACGGTCGGAAAGACCGCCGGAGAGTAAAAACGCTTGGCCACAAATGCTAGCAGCGCCGCTTGAGAGCAAAAATGACTTGAGTGAAAAGTGAAGTAAAAGTGAAAGAGTAAGAAATGAGGAGAATGGGAGGCGGTGAAAACTTATAAGCATTAAGGCGGATTTGGGTGGGCTTTTGATGAACACAATATTATTCACTTTCTAGAGCAATAATCTTGTTATAATTAGACATTTAAAAGCTCTATATGTGGTATTTAACTCCTATTTTCTCTTTTCCATAGGAAACAGCTTGTAACAGAAAAAACGAAGCAAATTTAGGACTTCAAGGATAATACACAGCAAACTGCAGAGGATCAGTCAACTGGTTCCCCAACACAGGCGACTGGACAAGAGAAGCTGATTTTCCACAACTCTCGACACAGTCGACTCACTCCCAAAAGACAGTCGACTGGTCTGAACAATTATGAAATCTTCAGGAGTCTCGACTCAGTCGACTGGTTCGAAGATAAGTCGACTGGTCTGCGGCGGAGTAAACAGATAAGATATTCGAAGATTCACCCAAATCTAATTTCAAATCTATTTAAATCCAGATCTTATGCAACGAATCAAATCTAGAGACTGGAAATTGGCAAAAGCACGTGGTGAACAGATAAGGAAGGAAAGAAGAAAAGAGAAAGACATAAATCATCAAATCAAGAAGATTTTTCCCTAAAAAAGGGGAAACCCTAATTCTCAGCGGTACTCTATAAATATCAGAAAAGATCATCTATAGCAGGAGGCATCTATCTCTTGGATGCAACTTAATCTCAGAATTCCCAACCATCAAGTCATCAACCAGTGCTTCATTCCATCATCATCGAAGAAGGGGAAGAGGAGAACCAGTACTCGAAGGCAGTCGACTGTGTGACAGCCAGTCGACTCTATTGCCAGAATCCATTAGTTTATTTCTTCTCTCTTTATTCTGTGATGTTGATCATGTATTTGAACTTGTTAAGCAATAAAAGTATTATTATGTGGAACTAATTTCATAGTTGGGTAGATCGAAGCCGTAGTTATGTAGTGCTATGTTCTTTTGAATCCTTCTATTTTACTTATTGATTGAATCTAATTGAATTGATATAGATTGATAACAGTCAAACTTGTTCAGGAGTTATAAGTACAGTCGACTGAAGGTGAGAGCCAGTCGACTGCCATACAGAATCTGATATTATCAAGTTTGTGAGTTAGGAATCTGAATCTGTTATATGAGCATATTGAGACGATCCGTATCTCGTGCTCGTAACTTGTAACAAGGGAATCTTTAGGATTCTTGGTTCAATCAACTTAAAGGATCTAGATCTGATACAAATTTCTAGAACTTTAAGTGTTTGTTCGTTTCCACTATTCTTATGCTTTTGTTAAGTATAACTTAGTAGATGCCATGCTAAAATACTTAGGGGAAGAAATGAATTAGAGTAGATACCATGCCTAATTCTTGGCTTAGGGAAACAATACTTTAAGGAGTAGATACCATGCCCTTGAAGTGAACAAACATGAGTAATTAGAAGTAAATTCAGAAGGCAACTTAGCATTACTAACTATTGGTGGAGATCAACAACCCAACTATTCAAGAGATATTTGTGATTCAATACCTCTCATCTTAGTTTTAATCTTTTAGTTCTTTTAGAATATTGCAACAACTTTTATTCATTTTTATTATTGGTTTTATTGATTAGTAAGTTGAAGTCTACAATCTCTGTGGGATCGACCCTTGCTATTACTACGATTCTATAAACGATTCGTGCACTTGCGAGGTTTTATAATTTGTGTCTAGTTAGTCTATTTATTTAGGTAGCTAGAAACCAACAACAAGTTTTTGGCGCCGCTGCCGGGGATTGTTTAGTATTTTAACTTACAAATCAGTAAAATCTTTTTCTTTTTATTTTATTTTATTTCTTCTTCTTCTTTTATAACATTCTCTTTCAGGTTACATTCTGCACAGGCAGACCAGTCGACTGTCACAAGGATCAGTCGACTGTCCAGAGGATTTTTCCAAAGAGCAACAATGGGTGAAATTTTTTTAAACCAAGTACCAATGCAAGACAAATTCATTCCTAAGAATATTGAGAACCCTTCTTGCATAGCTTTTCAACCCAAAGTCACAGGAAATATGCATCTATCACCTCAATTACTCAGCATGGTGCCCCACTTCTTTGGTAGAACAGACGAAGATCCGCATCTACATTTACAAGACTTATTTGATCTTTGCAGGACACAATGCATCCAAGGGCTTACCTCTGAACAAATCAGGTTAATCTTGTTTCCTTTTTCTCTAAAACTTAATGCTAAGTTGTGGTATAATTCTTTGGAACCAGGATCAATTAATTCATGGGAGCAGTTGGCAACAAAATTCTTGAAAGAGTTCTTTCCAGCCCAGAAAACCAGACAACTAAAAAGGGAGATTCTACTCTTCCAACAAAAGGATGACGATTTGTTTTTCGAGGCATGGAAGGACTTCAAAAATAAGCTTCTCAAGTGTCCTATGCACAACATACCTAAGGATGATCAGGTACAATCATTTTATGAGGGTTTAAATTACACTAACAAAGCAATTGTTGATTCAGCATGCAATGGAATGTTGATGAGGAAGAGTGCTGAGGAGGCCATAGAGCTATTTGAAGAACTCAGCGAGAACTCACAACAATTCTCAACAAGGAGGAACATCTCAAGAAAACAGGGAGTACACGAAATTTCTCATAATAATAACATGCAATTAGAAATGGAAACCATGAACAAAAAGATTGATATGCTTGTAAATTCAACGTTGGGTGGCGTAAAAAACCAACCAAAAGAAATTTGTGCAAATTGTTTTCAATCTAACCATACAACTAATTCATGTCCCATGTTTTCTTTCGCAGATCAGGAGCAAACAAACTACGAAGAACAGGGAATGTACCCGCCCCAGAACAATTTTTTTTCAAACACATATGACCCAGGGTGGCAAAACCATCAAGGCAATCAATTCACACCAGGGCATACGCAACAATTCCAGGGTGGGAATGGGTATGATAGGCCAGAACAAGAACAGAATAAGTTGGATTTCGAAACCACCATTCTTCAACTACTCCAACAGCAACAGCAAACAAGCAATCAACAAGGACAGGCCATTCAAAAATTGGAAATTCAAATTGGGCAAATTGCTACGGAGTTAAGTGGAAGAAAGGCAGGAGAATTCCCATCACAAACCATACCTAACCCTGGAGGACAAGAACAGCTCCAATCAAGGACAACACTAGAGGAAGAGATTGAATTTACAATGTTTGATACACCACAATTTCCACACGATGATCATGAATGTTATAATATTGATGTGGTTCAGGAAAGTTGTGACCAAACATTTCAGGAACATAGTGTTGATCCATTACAAGCAACCATTGCGCACCCTCCACTACTATCTCAAGATGAAATGGAATACGATGACTGGAGGATTGCAGAGACAGAACATCATCATGAAACTCCAGAGTCATATCCAGGTAAGCTTGCATCTGTATTTGAAGAGTTGGTATCTAATAACACTTGTGTGTTGCAGGACGAGTCGACTTATGAAGAGGAATAGTCGACTGAGGAAACATACAAGTCGACTGATGACCAGGACAAGTCGACTGCTACCAGGACACTAGAAGGGGTGCTGAAGCCACTATATGAACATTTGAAGCCACTATATGAACACCTGAGGCCACTACTTGATTATTTGGGGAAAAACCAGACATTACCTGTGACAGTTGCTGCAAAGTTCAAGATGAACGAAGAAGCAAGGCTGCAGGGAGTCTTGCAAAACCACAATGGTGCATTAAGATGGACAATTGCTGATAAACTGATGTCAAGATGGTACGGTCCATAACATGTTACAAAGGTTTCCCCCACATGGAGCATTGACGAAAAAATCACACGTTCATGGTGAATGGGCAGAGGGGGGAACCTTATAATAAGATGAGTTGTGAGCCGCGAGTCATTTAATACATTGCACAAACTCATCCAGTCTAGCTGAAGACACGAAACACAGCGCTTATTGGGAGGCAACCCAATTCTTCAGGGGAGTATTTACACTTTCCTTTATTTGCTTTCAGTTATTCATTATTTTTCTTTTAGTTCTTTTTATTTTCAGTATCTCCTTACTAGATGGTGACACATGCCTATTTTTATATTCGAACATTGAGGACAATGTTCCATCTAAGTTTGGGGGTATTAGGGTTATTTATATTTTAATTTTTTAGAATAAACAATTTCTTATAAAGTAAGAAGAAGGATACTCATTTACTTTAGGATTGTTGAGTTTCATAATTCCCTACGAAGTTACAGAAGCCATGCGATTATACATAATAAACAAATGTGATGCTTTTTCTGGTGATCATTCCCTTTAGATCTAGTCCTAAATTGAGTTTAAGTAAATAGAGTGATAAAATATATATATATATATATATATATATATATGTATATCTTTGAATAAAGTCAATCTACTCCAATGTTTTGAGTGCTTAGTAACTAGGGGTATTCATCACCAATGTTTACCTTTACGTCAAACGGCAACTCAAAATATGAATATGCAAAGCACTTTAGAGTTTGTGACTTGTTGAGTAACCGGGTGGATACATCACAAATATTTCGCATTCGCGTCAAAAGGCAAGTGACATCTTTAGAGAAGAGACTAACAAAAAAAAAAAAAAAAAAAAAAAAAAAAAAACTCTAGTTTGCTACTCGGTTTGTAGTAGAGAAAAGGGATAATCACAGACTGAGTAGTTGCATACCATAACTACATTAATCGCATGACAAATATGATTAAGTTTGGGGATTATGACTGAACAATTGCACTAGAGAAAGTGGGTATGTTTAATTTTACTTTGTCTGAAATTGTTTATACCTTTCTATGCTGATGTCCACATAATAAGAAATCTTGGTGGTTGAGTCTATTGTGATTATTATTCTCCCTATTCATAATTTTAGTTTGCTTGAGGACAAGCAAAATCTAAGTGTGGGGGTATTTGATGAACACAATATTATTCACTTTCTAGAGCAATAATCTTGTTATAATTAGACATTTAAAAGCTCTATATGTGGTATTTAACTCCTATTTTCTCTTTTCCATAGGAAACAGCTTGTAACAGAAAAAACGAAGCAGATTTAGGACTTCAAGGATAATACACAGCAAACTGCAGAGGATCAGTCAACTGGTTCCCCAACACAGGCGACTGGACAAGAGAAGCTGATTTTCCACAACTCTCGACACAGTCGACTCACTCCCAAAAGACAGTCGACTGGTCTGAACAATTATGAAATCTTCAGGAGTCTCGACTCAGTCGACTGGTTCGAAGATAAGTCGACTGGTCTGCGGCGGAGTAAACAGATAAGATATTCGAAGATTCACCCAAATCTAATTTCATATCTATTTAAATCCAGATCTTATGCAACGAATCAAATCTAGAGACTGGAAATTGGCAAAAGCACGTGGTGAACAGATAAGGAAGGAAAGAAGAAAAGAGAAAGACATAAATCATCAAATCAAGAAGATTTTTCCCTAAAAAAGGGGAAACCCTAATTCTCAGCGGTACTCTATAAATATCAGAAAAGATCATCTATAGCAGGAGGCATCTATCTCTTGGATGCAACTTAATCTCAGAATTCCCAACCATCAAGTCATCAACCAGTGCTTCATTCCATCATCATCGAAGAAGGGGAAGAGGAGAACCAGTACTCGAAGGCAGTCGACTGTGTGACAGCCAGTCGACTCTATTGCCAGAATCCATTAGTTTATTTCTTCTCTCTTTATTCTGTGATGTTGATCATGTATTTGAACTTGTTAAGCAATAAAAGTATTATTATGTGGAACTAATTTTATAGTTGGGTAGATCGAAGCCGTAGTTATGTAGTGCTATGTTCTTTTGAATCCTTCTATTTTACTTATTGATTGAATCTAATTGAATTGATATAGATTGATAACAGTCAAACTTGTTCAGGAGTTATAAGTACAGTCGACTGAAGGTGAGAGCCAGTCGACTGCCATACAGAATCTGATATTATCAAGTTTGTGAGTTAGGAATCTGAATCTGTTATATGAGCATATTGAGACGATCCGTATCTCGTGCTCGTAACTTGTAACAAGGGAATCTTTAGGATTCTTGGTTCAATCAACTTAAAGGATCTAGATCTGATACCAATTTCTAGAACTTTAAGTGTTTGTTCGTTTCCACTATTCTTATGCTTTTGTTAAGTATAACTTAGTAGATGCCATGCTAAAATACTTAGGGGAAGAAATGAATTAGAGTAGATACCATGCCTAATTCTTGGCTTAGGGAAACAATACTTTAAGGAGTAGATGCCATGCCCTTGAAGTGAACAAACATGAGTAATTAGAAGTAAATTCAGAAGGCAACTTAGCATTAATAACTATTGGTGGAGATCAACAACCCAACTATTCAAGAGATATTTGTGATTCAATACCTCTCATCTTAGTTTTAATCTTTTAGTTCTTTTAGAATATTGCAATAACTTTTATTCATTTTTATTATTGGTTTTATTGATTAGTAAGTTGAAGTCTACAATCTCTGTGGGATCGACCCTTGCTATTACTACGATTCTATAAACGATTCGTGCACTTGCGAGGTTTTATAATTTGTGTCTAGTTAGTCTATTTATTTAGGTAGCTAGAAACCAACAACAGCTTTCGAATGCGTTGGTCCCCAACAACGGCCCACTAGAAGCCTAAATGCCAAAATCCTCGTGATCCACGCCTTCGTGCCTCGTGATTCACGCATGATCTTCATCAGACGGCCCAGATCATGCCACGTCGCTCGGAATCCAAATCCAAGCAACTTTCATTCCGAGCTGCGTGTTGGAAAAAAATAACTTTCTCCTCGTGATTCGCGCCTGATCTTAATCAGACGGTTCAGATCTCGCCGCGTTGACCAAAATCACGTTTTCTCGTGATCCACACCTTCATGCCTCATGATTCGCGCCTGATCTTCATTAGACGGGCTAGATCATGCCACGTCCCTCAGAAACCAAATCTAAGCAACTTGCATCCCGAGCTGCGTATTGGAGAAAAACGACTTTCTCCTCGTGATTGCGCCTGATCTTAATCAGACGGCTCAGATCTCGCCGTGTCGACCAAAATCATGTTTTCTCATGATCCACACCTTCGTGCCTTGTGATTCATGCCTGATCTTCATCAGATGGCCCATATCGTGCCACGTTGCTCGGAAATCAAATCCGAGCAACTTGTATTCCGAGCTGCTTAAACGGAGAAAATGCTACCAAGCCATGAGAACCGTCTGATCGTCTCAAAATTCATGCCACGACCTTATGAGTATCCCTGATTCAGCCACATGGCCAAGTGCAAGATCCACCGTTGGATCGCCAAGATGTTCGCGCCGAGGCCAGATGGACGTCCCAGATTGCGCCACGTCGCTCAGAATCCCAATCCGAGCGAATGGCATTCTGAGCTGCTCATACAGAGAAAATGTTACCAAGCTATGAGAGCCATCTGATCGCCTCAAAATTTGTGCCACAACCTGATGGATATCCCTGATTCAGCCACATGGCCAAGTGCAAGATCTACCGTTAGATCATCTCAAAATTCGTGCCGCATCCAGATGGATGCCCCAGATTACGCCACGTCGCTCGGAATCCCAATCCGAGCGATAGGCATTCTGAGCTGCTCATATGGGGAAAATGCCGCCTAGCCCATGATCCGTCAGATCATCTTTAAACTTGCGCTGCAACCCAATCCAGGCTTCAGATATGTCCACGTCGTTCGGCACCGTCCCTCCGTCAGATCATTCAGGATTTCGTGCTAATGGTTGATGGACGATCCAGATTGCGCCACGTCGTAAATAGGTGATTAGATTATTTTTTAATTATTAATTCGAATTATTTATTTAAAAAATTGCAAAAAATGATTTAAAATTCAGGAAAATTCATTAAAAATTCTAAAAAATAATTACAAATTCGAGAAAATATTTTTGAGCCCCTGGGTAAATAATTATTGGATGGAATAATTAATCGACGCTCTCGAAAAATAAATCATCGCTTTGCAAAATTGAATAAATGATCCGAAAGATAACTAAAATTTTTTACAAAATTCCCAAAAATCCAGAAGCACCTAAAAGCAAACTTGAGTACATTACTAGCTCAGAAAAGCACCATCACCCCTTAAACGGGATTCGATCACCCTTTGAAGACTCCGATAAAGCCCTATATGCCATTAAAACAACAAAACTACTCCCCAAAGGCTGTAACACACAGTCTTTAGGAGTAGGGGGCTCGTGATATGGCAAAAAAGGGGATAAATCAGAACCGTTCAAAGTGGGCATGAATCATAAAGTCGCAGGGGCAAGATGGTAATTTCACTTACAGACGGGTTCGAATTGGGAACCGGGTCTCTCCTCTTGGACCCACCAACCCATGAACAGATCTGTCCAGTTGAGAACGGGTCCCAACCCATGAAGGACCAGTTCAACAGGATAGGAGAAAATCCTGGCTCGTCCTTATCTTGATGAGGTGGTTATAACCACCCCTATCCAGCCACACCGGGAAGTAGGGATTCACTCTTATCCTGAAAGGGATCCCACGACGACTATAAATACCCCCTACCTCCTACTATCACAGGTGATCACTCTTTGTGCACTTAAGCTCTTTTCCATTACTTTTTTGGTATTGACAAGAGCATCGGAGGGTTTATCGCCGGGATCCATCCCGGTGTTTTGAACGTTTGTGCTGGTACACAGGAGCACCAAGGAGTCAACTTGTCAATAAGGAAGAAGTGGGATCCAGCCTGTTCGAGTTCCTATGAACCTACAAATTATGTCTATTGCCCCACACCAGATCTAGCGGCAGTAGCACGCCACCCCCTCAACCTCCCTACTGCTGAGCCCCTGTCTTCTGTTGTCCCACTTCCACCCCCTCCTCCAATGTCAACTCCTCCTCCTCCAACCTTAGCAATCATGGTAATGGCTCACACCTTCCCTCCGCCACACCCCTTACAACTGAGCAACCCCCCTGAGGGGGAGTCGCCTAGGCTCAGACACGCTCATTCCCCAGCGCGTGCACACCAAAGTGCACATCAACGACAGGAGGGAAGAGGCTACGGTCATCATCGCCAATAGGAGTGGCTCCCCAGGGGATGGGCCCATAGAGGAGGTCCTCCTACTGGCCCTTACGGGCATAACAGAACCCCCCCCCCCCTCAAAGTCTAGCATCACACTCAGAGAGAGAGGCATGAGCAGAGGGTCTAAAACCATCGTCGTCAGTTTCAGGCAGAGATACAACACAGGAACCTCTACCAACAAAAGAAATACGACTCCTACAACAACACTTCAGGGTCTAGTCACCATCACAAATACCAAAGACCACCACAGTACTCCCCCCCACAAGGTCCCAAGCTCATCACCACAAACCAGTTATTCAAACCCCCCTCTCCCCCCCAACTTCCGTCCATCACCTCAACCACTAGTCTCCTCCACCACCTCAAAGGAATGCTAAAGCACCACTTAAATCCACCGTTGAGCGGGCCCAAGATGGGGATCTGCCTAACGAGATTAGTCGAGGAGGGGGAACAGTAGGTAGAAGTAATCAGCAAAGCAAAGAAGAGACAGAACAACTCCCCCCCACCTCAGCTCGAGCACATAAAGAAACAACGGAAAGGAAAGTGCAACCCAGTACCTTGCTTCAATTACGACGAATTGGGCCACTACCGGAAAGATTTCACCAAAGAAGTTCGATGCCTCAAGTGTATGAAATCGGGGCATCTCTCGTATGTTTGTACAAACGTCGTCAAGACGAACAACGACGATGAACGTCCAGTGAGTAGAGGCATATCACCAGATAACCTAACCTTAATCAGGCTAGCAAAGAGCCTGGATACAATCAAGACCAAAGAGAAGTGGCTTTGGCAATTGTGTGCCGTGGACAGAGTGAGGTCAGGGAGACCATCGGAGACCCACCTCCTCCAAGCCTTTAACTCCAGGTGGCCAATAAGGGCACACAGGAACTGGGTAGCGAAGAAAATGTGTCACCTTCAGTTCTTGAAGTCCTTCCCTTCCCCGGAGAAGGTGGTTCACCGGCATGGGAACATTGGATTTTGGCCATTTCAAGGTGGAATTCTTCGCATGGTCACCTAGTTTCGAAGCGGAGCTACCCCAAGGCGATAGGTTCTGGATTTGGATCCATAACATGTCGCTTCATTTCTGGAAGAGGAAGGCCCTGCAAGAGATAATCGCCAACTTTGGTACAATTGAAGATATCGACGAGAAGACAGTCCAACGCTCGGATATCATATCGACGAGGATACTAATCAGGAGTGCCGACATCTCTTTGATGCTAAGGTTTGCTAAAGTCTTCTCCTTCGAGGAGTCGTATCTCATTCGATTCGTGCTTGACAAGCGAGCGGAGACATAGACGGAGCTCTCGGTCATCACTTCCCCCACTCTTCCACCCACACTCAGAGACGGTCGCTCATACAAGCAGGTGGTCTCACCGGAGTGGGACCTCACCATAGATGGGGCTCACAAAGTTGAGCGTGCGCACCGGGAGCTCATCAGAGTGGCAAGAGGGGAGGACCATCGCTAGGAATAGGTGTCAGAGGGATCAGAACCACGAAAAGATTCTCTGATCAAAGTTGGTTGAGAACGAGGCTTGACCAACAGATCCAACGGCCTAGATGGAAAGAAAACAGTGGATCTGTCACCACTTCCAGATTTGGGTATTCTCGACAAGCCAGATCCTCCCTTTCAAAAGGAGGGTCAAAAGAAACCTCAAAATGGAAGTCAACCTCTCGAAGTTGGTGGTGAGGTGTGGCGAGAGGATCAGAGAGGAGAGGCTGGTTGTACAAGAGCTACTAATGGCAAAAGCGTCTTGAAAAACGACATGCAAAACAACATGCATAGTCGTACTCCAAAAGGGCAAAAGCTGGTAGCTTTGGCTACCATTTTGGGGAAGAAGACAAGTAGAGGATGGAGTATATCTCCGACCCAAAAGAGCGAAATGCAAGGTTGAGGGAAGAGGTATAGGGAAAGGGGAAAGTTAAATTCGGTAATGAAAAGAAGGAAAAAGCTGATGTAAACGCAATGAAGAGAGCAATGTAGAGACTGAAGCTTCATTACTATCTCTAACCCCTTCATTCTCAATGCCCTCAGCATCGTGCACAATGCCACCCACTCAGAAAGCACCACGTTCCGCTGAATTTGACGAATGCATCATAACCTCAGAGTCCCTGCACCGCACCCCTACCTTAGCTTATCGTGCGCTCAATGAGGAGCACCACATACAGAGCATCTCAGAGGGGATCGAAGGTATTTTGAATGAAGGTCATTTAAATAGGTCATCTTGAGTGGATTTTTCTGAGGAGCTTTTAATTGGGCCCTGTAATACCCCGTATTTCTGAAATATATATGGTTTGAAATATATATAATAAATGAATTTGAGCTTGGTCCTATAGAAATACTCTATAGGAGGGATTTATAAAGAATTAAATTGGATTTGAAATGAAAGAAGGTTTCTTTGAATCTGGTTTGTGAAAGGTGGGGGGACCCACCCGGATTTGAAGAAGCACAGCACGCACATGAGTGCTGTTGGTGCTTCTTTGTGATGACGTGGCATATGATGGAAAGTTTGCTTCCATGTGTGCACGGGTTGATTAAAAACCGGGGATGGGAAAGGATTTGTCCCATACCGAAGCTTTCAACTAAAATAGTATTATATAAATAATAATTGCCAATGATCATTAGTCACCAATTCGGTTAACCACCTTTTGAGAGGCAGCCTGTGGTGGGCAGTTGTACTACATAGTATCTAATTTGTCTTATAAATTGTATAAATTGTCCGGGCCCGGGGCAGGGGTGTTACAAATGGTATCAGAGCCGACTTTCGACATCGAGTGTAGGAGCAGTGAGTTATGGACTCCAGGATGATCGGCAGAGAGAGACAGACAATCCCCAGTAGTCTGGGACGATGGATAGAGGTCTATCCACAGAATGATCCGCAGAGTGAGATTGGTCTCCAGAATTCCAAAGACGAGAGTGACGCTCACAGAAATGCTCTACATCGGCTAGAAAGTAGATCCTGCACTAGATTGTGCATGCCCCGTGCTCATCAGCGAGGACGCTGATTTCTGAAGGGGGGTGTATGTAATACCCCGTATTTCTGAAATATATATGGTTTGAAATATATATAATAAATGAATTTGAGCTTGGTCCTATAGAAATACTCTATAGGAGGGATTTATAAAGAATTAAATTGGATTTGAAATGAAAGAAGGTTTCTTTGAATCTGGTTTGTGAAAGGTGGGGGGACCCACCCGGATTTGAAGAAGCACAGCACGCACATGAGTGCTGTTGGTGCTTCTTTGTGATGACGTGGCAAATGATGGAAAGTTTGCTTCCATGTGTGCACGGGTTGATTAAAAACCGGGGATGGGAAAGGATTTGTCCCATACCGAAGCTTTCAACTAAAATAGTATTATATAAATAATAATTGCCAATGATCATTAGTCACCAATTCGGTTAACCACCTTTTGAGAGGCAGCCTGTGGTGGGCAGTTGTACTACATAGTATCTAATTTGTCTTATAAATTGTATAAATTGTCCGGGCCGGGGGCAGGGGTGTTACAGGCCCCTCTTGGGGCCCATCTCGAAAGTTAAAGAAATACAAATAAAAATATCCAAAGAGGGGCCTATATGCACAAGCCCAAGTAATTGTATCCCCGTCTCACCGCTTGGCCTAGATGAAGATGATCAAGATGATAGACTCAATCTCGAAGATGTTGATTCTGAGAGACTGGCTGACGATCCAACGGGTATCTCCCTGGAATTTGCACCCTCCACATTCCCTCCTCGCAACCAACGGCTCCTGTCTCCACTCAAGGCGGTACAGGTTTCAGGGTTCAAAAAATCACTAAGAGGGCTATTAAGGAGTCCTTAGACGATTATTTAGAGATTGCTGCAGCCGCTAAGTCGACTAAAACAAGCGACGAAGGTACATGTTCCTTCCTAGCTTATATTTTTAATTTCCTGACTGATACTGAGATTTTTAGTCTAGCCAAAACCTGTGGTCTTACGGTTAGCGATACTGATAGCAACGCTTTCCTCCTTAACAAAATTAGGGGGTGGGAGACCGATAGGGTTAACCTGATTTCGAACTCGACGTCCAAATCGAGTCATGATCTCTTATTCATCCGTAGTTGATGGAGGCTCTATTCTGGAATGTTAGAGGCCTGGACAGGCGGGGCAAGCGAGAAATGGTCAAGGAGGTCATCGCCAAATCAAAAGCTAACATTGTTGGTCTCCAAGAGACCAAACTCACACATATGTCTAGACTTAATAGGTTGGGGGAAATCACATCTCTGAATGGAGAATGTCCCCAGCTGTTGGGGCATCTGGGGGTATCGCTCTAGGTTTCAACCCCGAAACTTTTTGTTGTCTAGACGAGCTCTACGGGAAATTTTCATTGTCGGTCTTGCTCCAACGTAAAGCCAACCAGTGGACTCAATCAGTTACGGTGGTCAATGGTCCGCATACCTCTGCCTCTAGGATGGCTTTCTGGATAGAACTAAGAGCGATTCAAGCACACTGGCCACACCCCTGGGTGGTGGGGGGCGATTTCAACATCACTAGATTTGCCTCAGAACATAGGGGCAGAAGATCTAGTGACTCTGATAGGGAAGCGTTTAATGAGGTTATCACAGATCTGGAACTGGTGGAGATTCCCATTTCCGATAGGATCTTCACTTGGTCAAACATGCCTTCATCGCCCATTCTAGCTAAACTTGATAGGATATTGGTCTCCACTAACTGGGAGACCAAATTTCCATTGTCGTCGGCTAAATCACTTCCTAAACCCACTTCGGATCATGTACCTATTTTCTTATCTTCCGGGGAAGATCAACCTAGGAGATCACCAAAGTTTAGAATCGAGAAAGCATGGTTAGAAATCCAAGGCTTCTACCAGATGGTCTACGAGAGTTGGTCTCTCCCCACTATGGGGATTGAAGCGACCGCAATATGGTGTGAAAAAATTAGAAGACTTAGGGGCAAGCTCAGGAAATGGAACCGGATCAGATTTGCACTGATCTGGAGGGCAAAAGAATCTCTTCTTGAAGGTATTGAGGAACTTGAGAAGATTGAAGAAACTAGAGATATGCTACAGGAAGAGTGGAATAGGTTGCTTCAATTCAAACAGGAAATTGACCAACTCTATAGGCTAGAGGAAATCAAATGGCAACAGCGGTCCAGAATTTAGTGGCTCAAAGAGGGAGGCACGAACACATCATTCTTCCATCGAGTAGCCAGTGCCTGGCGTAGATCTAACCTCATTCACTCGATCCACTCGGACTCTGGAATGATCCTAGGCGACAAGGATATCAGAATGGCATTCCAGTCCCATTTCAAACTTCTCTTTGGTCACAAATCAAACTTGAGAGTCCCTCTCCACCGCAAATTTTGGCAGGACTCGGCGGGCAACTCTGACCTTCGAATGCAATCCCTATAACTGCCCTTCACTGAGAAGGAAGTCTGGGAGGCAGTCCAACAACTTGGAAAAGACAAATCCCCAGGTTCGGATGGTTTCCCGATGATCTTCTATCAGACATTCTGGGAGGAAATCAAAGGCAATTTGATGAAGGTGTTCGCTAATTTCTACGACCATAATCTCAAGTTAGGGATAATTGATTTTGCGGAGTTTGTACTGATTCCTAAGAAAGAAGACTCCCAATGAGTGGGAGACTTCCGTCCTATTAGTCTCCTTAACTGCTCTGTCAAGATCCTTACCTAGACTCTCGCTAATAGACTGGGAAAGGTGATGGATGGTCTCATTAGTCACGATCAGATGGGGTTCATTAAAGGGCGATGTATTCAGGACAGTATAGCTACGGCTGAAGAAGCTATCCACCAATGCCACACTTCGAATGCAAAGAGCTACTTCCTAAAGCTGGACTTCGACAAAGCTTATAATTCGGTTGAATGAGACTATCTCCTGGAAGTGCTTGCTAGAAGAGGTTTTGGGGATAGATGAATCAGATGGATCCACACATGTCTTACCACCAACAGAACTGCAATTTTGGTAAATGGGGTGTCGGGACGCCCTTTTTCGTGCAAATGGGGCCTCAGACATGGAGATCCACTATCACCCCTTCTCTTCACCATTGTGGTAGACGTACTTCGGTCCATGATGGCTAATTGTAGTAAAGCAGGCTGGATTGTACCGGTGGCCAAGGGATTCAATCGCCAAGGGTGCTCTATCCTCCAATATGTCGATGATACTCTCCTATTTGGTAATGGAAACCTCGAAAAAACTACCACCTTCAAAGAAATATTATATAGCTTTGAAGCTTGGTTTGGCCTTAGGGTTAATTTTCACAAAAGTGCTATCATCCCCATTGCCCTGACAATAGAGGAGGCACTAGAACATGCCACTATTCTCAATTGCTCTACCGAAATTTTCCCCATTCAGTACCTGGGATTGCCACTAAGGCCTGGAAAACTCAAAAAGGCTAATTGGCTACCCATTATTAACCGGGTTGAGAAGTGTCCAGCAGGTTAGAAGGGTAAAGCCCTATCAGTGGGAGGGAGAGTCACGCTCATTAATGCAGCCCTCTCAAATCTTCCAACCTTCTATTTGTCCTTCTTTGAAATGCCACGATGGGTAATTCAGAGAATTGACCAGACTCGAAAATGGTTTTTATGGAAATGGGCAGACCTAGACCGAGGCGGCTATCACCTTATCAGATGGGAGAAGGCATGCATGAAAAAGATTAACATGGAGGACTAGGTATTATTGATCTTCGAGATATGAATCTTGCACTACTGGGTAAATGGTGGTGGAAGGTTTTCCACTCTAATGGAGAAGGGTGGCAAGATTTTGTTCAGGGATATCTGCGTGGGAATGAAACAAGAAATTTGGGCTTCAAGGTAGGCCCACGTGTCTCCTGGTTCTGGAAAGGCATCGCTAAGGCCTATGAACCATTCAGTAGCTGTGTGACATCAGTTATCGGCAACGGCAGACTCACCAAATTCTGGTGGGATAAGTGGTGTGGTGATCACACACTTAGAGCCCTGTTCCCTGATCTATATCATCATACGTCACAACCACACTGCACGGTGGCCGCAGCGTGGAAAAGAGGTGCCTGGAAACCACTATTTGAATAATCACTCGATCTGGGCGCTCAGAGTAGACTCATGGAACTTCAGACCTTCATCACCAATGCTAAAATTAGTTGCACTCAGGGTCTAGATAAGAAATCCTAGGGATTGGAAAAGAACGGCACGTTCACCGTACACTCCCTGTATAATCGCATTCACTATAAAGGATGTACCCCAAAGTGGGCATGCATCATTTGGAGGATAAAAGCCCCGCTGAAAATTAAAATTTTCTTATGGCTGGTGCTGAACGATGCGATTTTGACTAGAGAAAATCTTACTAAATGCCAACCAAATGTGGACTCTTGTTGCAGGTTCTGCCACGCTATCCTAGAAACTAGAGACCACCACTTCCCACAGTGTCCTAGAACAAAGCGGTACTCGTTGAGGTTCTCAGCGTCCTGGGGACCAATCAGTACCCTAGTGTGTACGAGGACTTGTGGGTAAGCCCAAAATTTGCTATTGTGAGAAGAACTATGAGAAAAACATGGTATATCGCTATTGCCACAACGACCTGGGTTCTTTGGCTAGACATGAATAATTATTATTTTCGCAAAACTTGTAATAATATTTCTGGTAGTTTAACTCACATTATGCATTTTATTTCATTTTGGGCTAATGTGGCCGCAACAGGTCCTAGAGGGAGGATAGAGAGCATATTCCAGGTTGTGGATTTTGATGATGATGAAGTCGAGATCGGACTGACGATCGACTGACTAATAGCTTCACCCTTACCGTTGATAGATACCCACCGCCCCAGGATTTGTTGGGGGGATATGATGTATTTTGGTTAGTCGCATGTATGTTGCGACCATTCTAGTACTCTTTTGTGCCACCCCCAATGTTTGGGGTGAAGTTTATGTACTTTTGTTATGATTGTAGGACCTTGTATTTGGCTCAGTACTCTGAGTTTGTTTTATTAATCCCTTATTAATGAAACAGGGTGGCCATACTCCACCTTTTCTTAAAATAAAAAAAAGCAAGTAATAAAAATGGAACTACTACAAACATGTTGTACGTCTCTCGGGTAAGCGTTAATAAGATGATCTAAACACCATCACTATTCAAAGATAATAAAATCCCTATCATCAATGTAGAAGTTCATTTACCCAACATTACGCTTCATGAATAATGCCATGATTTCTTCTCGCAAACTGAACATGTCCTTGAGAACAGGGCCAGTTCTGAGTTCTTGGGGACCGAGGTAAAATGTCCAAATAATTATTTTTGGAGGTCCTTAATAACATGCTTTTTTTACGCGGAAAATGCGTGCCTATATTTACAAGGAAAATATAAATTCAAGGTGGGGACTGGCCCTGGTTAAGAATGAGGTCCACCTCATTCCTTTTCATGATTTGATTAATTGGTGTTAACAAGTCTGCCTAAGGAACAAGTATACAACATTGAATATTATCATTCTATTTAATATAAAAGAAAAAATGGGGTCGAAATTCTTTTGCACAACGGAGAAATCGAATAGAATAATATGTCATTTATTTGGAGTTTGGGTTATGTATTACTAGTAGTTTACACGTGCGATGCACGTCTTAATAAATATAGTTTTTTAAAAGTGAAAATTTAGATGTAGTCTAGATTTGATCTAAAACCTCATTTACAATTGTTATGCACGTGCGTTGCACGGGTTGGTAGATGGACAAATTCCACTAAGGCCTTTGTCCCATTATAGTAGTAGAGATGTTTTATCACTTTATGAGAGGCTTGAGAGCTAATGGAGACTTTTAAACAAAGGGGTTTTTTTCCATGAAGGTAACCCACAAATTTGTTAATAGCAAATAAATCAACCATAAATTTCTATTAATAGAAATAGCTCCCACAGTGTGGGGCTCAAGCCAATAAGACAACTATATTAGTTTTTGTTAGTCTTATCCTGGTTAACCGATAAGAGCATATGTAGTCATTGACTAAAAGTGCTGCAGTCGTTGGCCAAATACACAAAATTTGGGTTTCGGCGCTACAGTAGTCGGCTATATTTAGCAGGCGAAATGGCAATTGCCAAAGTATAGCTAACGGAATATGATTTTTCGTTCGTTCGATCGGACGAAAGATTATCTTTCATCGCTTATATTTTTTTATTTTTCCCCATCAGACGGTAAATGGTTTACCGTCCCAAAATTTGCATCATTCTCGGACGAGGTATTATTCACCGTCGTTGATTTTTTTTTTTTTAATTTAAAAAATGGTCCGACGAGGGATAATTCCCCGTATGTTCCATTAAAAAAAGAAGAAATCAGAAATGTGCTGGGACGGAAGATGATGCCTCGTCTCATACATTTCTCACCTTTAAATTTCTATACAACCACCCTATAGAGCATTTGGATGGGTTAAATTTGTAGCGCCCCGAATTTCAAATATGATATCCTAGAAATACGTGGCACAATTCCCGGCATCAACTTCAATTGCAATAGTAAACATAGCCAAAAATACAGATAATTTTTATTCCAACTTTTATTACAATATTTTTTTACAAAATACAGCGGAATACAAAACACCTTGAATTACAACTTTTTCTTTTACAACACTTCTTTTTTTTACAAATTTACATAAACTCTTTTAACATTCTAACACAAGCATCCAAATCCCAAGCTATAAGCACATATCTGTAAAACATGAGGCTAGAGATAACCCTAACCCCCAAAACTACAGGGGTCAGCCATAACGGTGTGAGTGACATAAGAGAAAACAACATAAATAAAACATAGAGCATAGAGTCACCAACAACATGTATTAACAGCAAGAATAAATGAAATGAGAAATAACAATAAGTAAAGCATGAAAACATCAAGGAATATAAGATAGTAAATAGTAATACATGAAAACGTCAAGTAAAACTAGACTAAGTGTCAAGTGTAGGAAAAATAGGAAAACACAAGCATGAAACCAAGTCAAGAAAACATCAATGATATATGCTGACTCTCTAATGCATACTTGTCGGATTCTATGCATTCCATAGTACTTAGGTCCGGTGCAAGCCCTTAACGATCTCCACTTTATAGGGTTAAATCCCTCGTTATGCAACTAATCCTACTACGGTGATGGAAAACAAGATCCAGAATACTCCGCAAATAGGCACCACAGCCTTCGACGCACAAGCATCATGTAAGAATAGCTTTAAAACCGGAGAATTACCTCCCAACCGTGTACCCCACGAATAGGCTTGCGAGGCCCTCGATGTGTAGATACACCAGGTACATTCCATGAATAGGCTTGCCGACCCTCGACATGCGAATGCACCCTGCATGCTCCCAGAGGCCTGCAGACCCTCGACACGCGAACATACAAATGTCCTCTCGAGACAGAACAACAAACACTCCTGGAACACATCCGTTGGACTAACAAAACCAAGAGCATATACTTACGTTTTCCAAGTTCCATCATATCTCCACTAGTGCTTGTCCTTAAGTTGGTTATTATTAAAACACAAAAATCTCTATCTCTAGAGTTAGTGTATCCTGGCGAACTTAAAAATTCAACAACAACCCCAAGACCCAACTGGTCTAAATCAACAAATCTCAATTGTCGGTTCACAGGACTCCCACTCAACTCCTAGAGATATCATCAAGACCAAAACTCACAAATCCATCGTTAAAATGATCATATGAAGAAACTTCTCCAATTAAAAAACCCAAATCTTTTATAAAATTCCAGAATCCAAATAAATATTAATTCTATTAAATAACATAAAATCATATTTTAAAGTTGTAGATTATCACAAAACATCAATTCCTTTGAAAACACGTATAACTCAAATAAGGTCCAAAATAATACATTTAAAGCTCCAATATAAATCTCTGTAAAATATTTTCAATCTGTAGCAAAACATCTTTTAAAACAATATAATATTGAAGGAACAATCAATCAAAAGAAGTATCAGAAAACTCAAGAAAACATCAGTTAGAGCAGTAACAGTCGACTTCATAAGGTGGTCGTCAACTGTCCCGCGTGAAATCCAACTCAAGAAAAGCATCAAGCAGCGCAATGACAGTCGACCGCATACTGTAGCCAGTCGACAGTCCCGCGGAAAATCCGAAGACTCAAGAAAACCACAATTTGAGCAGCGGCAGTCGACTGTGTAATCTGGACAGTCGATTGTCCCGCAGGAAAAACCAACACTTAAAGAAAACATTAATTCAGAGCAGGAAAATACTTCAACCAAGACCCTGACAGTAGACTGTCGACATTGGTCGGTCGACTATCAGTCCTCCAGACAGTAGTTTTAGATGTGCACATTTCAACCAATACGGAGTTTTACTTTATAAAAACCAAATCTGTCAAAGGTAAAATTCTGATATGTTCAAATACGACTTGTAGAGTATATAAGAGTCCATAAAAACCAATCAAAACCACTTTGAATTGATAAAAATAGCTTTTTGATGAATTTATTTAAAATAAAACATGAATGTGTGCATATATCAAAACTAGAGTTTTTAAGAATCAGTCATACATCAAATAAATTCTTATTATGTTCCAAACCATATCAATGCTGAAATAATTAAGATTCAATCGAAATTCTACAAAATACACAAAAATCCAATTTCTTCAAAAATAGTGAAATAAGATATCTATGTACAAATGTTTGTGCGCCAAGAAAACTTCAAACTCATCAATTAGAAATAGCAAAATATTTAGATTTAATATCATTGCTAAAACCAATCATATCCAATTGAAAACTTCTCAAAACTTCACAAAATCACAAAATCCTCCAAATTGATCATAATACATATATCCAAATCTAAAACCCTTTCTCAAACTCCAAGATTTGATTCTTAGAACCAATAGCCATTAAATTCATCCATTATCATTCACAATAATTTGTCCATGCATATGAGAAATCATAACAATCACTAATCAAATTTCTACTTAACGAAAAGCCTCCAAATAGAGTTTATGCATTTATACACAAGTAAAGGTAATCTTTTTATTCACTTTTACGCAATATCATCATACAACACATCATGATCAGCTAGAACAGCAAGTATATGAAGGAAAGCATCCTACTCATGATTTCTATTTAGTTCTTTAACAATCTAAAGTGAACAAATTAGGGTTTTAATTATCAATAATATAGTTTCATGAAAGGATTCACTTTTAATTCATCTACTCATCAAAACTTCATATATCATCATACAAACTCCTAGCATGCTTTCTAATAGATGGATCACCACATACAACATGCATAAAACAAAATAAAACAAAACATGTCACTCACCTTGTTGAAAAAATCGAACGAAGACAAATAGAAAACAAGAAAAGCCTCTCCTTCGCAAGAAATCCAAGATCTCCTCTTTAAAACTTCAAGAAAATAATAATAATAAAACCTTTGTGTTGTGCAGCGAAAGACAGCTACAATCCACCTTTTAAATAGGCCAGAAATCAAGAGAATTAGGGTTTTGAACATATTTGCAAAATACTCCTTTTAAAATATATCTATACATAAATAGATCCCCATACTAGGAAATTAGTTAAAACAAATTTAATAGAGTTCAAAAATCAAAAAGACCCCCCACTAGCATCAGCCGACACTGTTTGAGAAACCTACAAAACGATTTTGCATTTTCACCTCCTTAAAACAGCAATTTTGCAAAAAGATCCCCTTTTATCAAAACTTGTAAAATAAATCAAATTCATCAAGGCAGAAAGTAAAACTTTTAACCCTGAGTTGACTAGGCATTATACCCAGCCCAAAAATCTGAAAATCTGGAGTTTTCACTCAAATTGGTAATTTTGCACAAAAGTCCTTATTTTTGTAATATTTGCAAATAGGTCCAATAAATATCAGAAAAATTCAGAAAATTCACAAATAATATATAGTAATAAATAATTATTTTTCACAAAATAGTTTTTGACTTTGAACTTTCCAAGAAAACATTTGCACGTGTAAAAAGATAAATTTTCAGATAAATATTTATTAAATCACCAAAAACCATTTTAATTCATTTATAAATCTTAAAAATAATATTTAAAAATATGGTCTACTACATCACCCCCTCCTTAGAATAGTTCTGTCCTCAGAACTGCTACTAATAGGGTCCAAACAAAAATAAGCAAAGAAATTGAAATCTCATAAATGGAAACATAGTTTAAGAAATAAAATCACACATGAGAATGTAATGTAACAAAAGAAATGCAATTTAACTCAAGGAGCATAATAATACAAAAGAACACAATCATACAAAAGTTTAGGAAAAACCTTCAGCTGCGCAACTCTAATAACTTGCCATCGGAAACCAGCTGCAACAACCTTTGAACTCCTCCATCCAACTCTGACCTTCCACAATCTGCTTCATCCTTCCGAGGATCAGTGGCCACTTCCTCCTTAGAGAGGACATGACCAAGAAAAGCTACCTCAAACTTGCAGCTCAAAAGAGATTAATTCCAAATGATCTCCCACCACTCTCGATATCACATTCTTCGTAATATAGATCAGCAATCAATTCTTTCCTTGATGGTATTGCCACCGTCAAGGCTCCTCCTAGAAACACCTTAAGCTCCACACCTAAGTCTAGCAAAAATTGGGCAACACAAATGTATGCATGAAAAACAATATCAAATAAAACTTTTGTTTTTATTCCATTAATCTAAGAAAAATTCTGTTACATGGAGAATGATACTCAAATCTCCAATTTATTCTCAAACAAAGTTTTACTTAATACATAAATAAATAAATTCAAAATTCTTGCACACCCTAGATCACATCCCTAAGTTACCCGCATTCTCCTCAGTCAATGCGAACATTCGCCCCTACCTCTGAACTTTGCCTCTGCCTGCACCATCTTTCTTCAGCTGCGAATAGTTTGGTCAGATATGTCCATCACGACCACACTAATAACCAACCTACACCCTCCGAGGCTTGGTGCCTGGTAGTGACCTACCTCTTCACAGTTAAAACAAGTCACGCCTTGAACTGCGGGCGCCTTCTGCACTGGCCCACTGAACTTGCCCTGCTTCACTGGGAACTCCTTCGCACTCTGACTATCTACTAGCCTCTTGTTCTTGTTCCAGATTCCTGCTTCTTTTGGAATCGGTCCATATCCTCTTCTGTCATAGCTGCTCTCCTGACCAGCTTATCAAACCTCTTGATGCCCAATGGAATCATCCTCGACCTCAAATTCGGCCTCAAGCCATGCTCGAATTTCTTGGCCTTCTTCGATTCATCAACAATCAGCTCCGGTGTATACTTTGACAGCTGAGCGAACTGAGTCTCATATTTGCGCACTATCATGCTGCCTTACTGCAGGTTTAAGAATTATGTTGCCATCTTCTCCTGAATATCCAGAGGAAAGAAATGATCCCTGAACTCATCCAGAAAAGCCTCCCAAGTCACTTGCTGATCTCCAAACAACCTCTTCACTGACTACCACCAAACGCCAGCATCCTTCTCTAACAGCATCGTAGCCAATTTCAACTTATTAACTGCTGGGGTCTCCAAGACTTTGAAGACCATCTCCATCTGTGTAATCCAATTAATAGCCCTACTGGATCAGACTGCCCCTCAAACACAGGCCGCTTCATCCGCTTGAAGGACTCAACTTGCTTGATCGGATCAGCATTAACAAACACTGGTCCAGCCTCCTGATTCTGATTCTGATTCTGCACCATATTAGCTGCCATGAATGTGTTCAATGTCTGATACACCATGGCAATCTCAGTCTCATGATCAAGTCCAGCCCTATGGGAACATTCTGCCCCATCACCATTACCATAATTCCTGGTCCTGGATCCTGCCATTCTACTAAATACTGCAAAATGAGGGTAAAGTTAGACCATCACAACACAATTCACATCCATATCCATACCCTATCGCAAAACCCCAAGCATACCCCAAACCAAAACATCATGTTCTAACTCTATGTGATACACTCTAATATCCACACCTAGGTACTCACGCTCTAATGTCCACACCTAGGTACTCACGCTCTATTGTCCACACCTAGGTCTATTTTTATACTATGCTTATTATTCCAATTGAAGCATGCTCTGATACCAATCTCTGTAGCGTCCCGAATTTCCAATATGATATCATAGAAATACGTGGCACAATTTTCAGCATCAACTTCAATTGCAATAGTAAACATAGCCAAAAATACAAATAATTTTTACTTTAACTTTTATTACTATAATTGTTTATAAAACACAGCGGAATACAAAACACCTTGAATTACAACTTTTTCTTTTACAACACTTCTTTTTTTTACAAATTTACATAAACTCTTTTAACATTCTAGCACAAGTTTCCAAATCCCCAGCTATAAGCACCTACCTGTAAAATATGGGGCTAGAGATAACCCTAACCTCCAAAACTACAGGGGTCAGCCATAATGGTGTGAGTGACATAAGAGAAAACAACATATATAAAACATAGAACATAGAGTCACCAACAACATGTATTAATAGTAAGAATAAATGAAATAAGAAATAACAATAAGTAAAGCATGAAAACATCAAGGAATATAAGATAGTAAATAGTAATATATGAAAACATTAAGTGAAACTAGACTAAGTGTCAAGTGTAGGAAAAATAGCAAAACACAAGCATGAAACCAAGTCAAGAAAACATCAAAGCTATATGCTAACTCTCTAATGTATACTTGTCGGATTCTATGCATTATATTGTACATAGGTCCGGTGCAAGCCCTTAACGATTTTCACTTTATAGGGTTAAATCCCTCGTTATGCGAATAATCCTACTACGGTGATGGAAAACAAGATCCAGAATACTCCGCAAATAGGCACCACAGCCCTCGACACGCAAGCATCATGTAAGATAGATCTGAAATCGGAGAATCACCTCCCAACCGTGTACCCCACGAATAGGCTTGCAAGGCCCTCGACGTGCAGATACACCAGGTACATTCCGTGAATAGGCTCGCCGACCCTCGACACGCGAATGCACCCTGCATGCTTCGTGAATAGGCCTGCAGACCCTCGACACGCGAACAAATAAATGTCCTCTCGAGACAGAACAACAAATAGTCCTGGAACGCATCCGTTAGACTAACAAAACCAAGAGCATATACTTACGTTTCCCAAGTTCCATCACATCGCCACTAGTGCCTGTCCTTAAGTTGGTTATTATTAAAACACAAAAATCCCCATCTCTAGAGTTAGTGTATCCTGTCGGACTTAAATACTCAACAACAACCCCAAGACCCAACTGGCCTAAATCAACAAATCTCAACTGCCGGTTCACAGGACTTCCACTCAACTCCTAGAGATATCATCAAGACCAAAACTCACAAATCCATCGTCAAAACGATCATATGAAGAAACTTCTCCAATCAACAAAACCTAAATCTTTTATAAAATTCCAGAATCCAAATAAATATTAATTCTATTAAATAACCGAAAATCATATTTTTAAATTGTAGAATATCAGAAAACATCAATTCCTTTGAAAACACGTATAACTCAAATAAGGTCCAAAATAATACATTTAAAGATCTAATATAAAGCTTTGTAAAATATTTTCAATCTGTAGCAAAACATCTTTTAAAACAATATAATATTGAAGGAACAATCGATCAAAAGAAGCATCAGAAAACTCAAGAAAAATCCAGTCAGAGCCGTAACAGTCGACTTCATAGGGTGGTCGGTCGACTGTTCCGCGTGAAATCCAACTCAAGAAAAGCATCAAGCAGCGCAGTAATAGTCGACCGCATACTGTAACCTGTCGACTATCCTGCGGAAAAAATCGAAGACTTAAGAAAACTACAATCAGAGCAGCGGTAGTCGACTGTGTAATCTGGACAGTCAACTGTCCCGCAGGAAAATACAACACTTAAAGAAAATATTAATTCAGAGCAGAGACAGTTGACTGTATAAGGGAGCCAGTCGACTGTCCTGCAGGAAATTTCGAGACTCAAGAAAATTCTTCAGCCAAGACCCCGACAGTCAACTGTCGACATTGGTCGGTCGACTGTCAGTCCTCTAGACTGCAGTTTTAGTTGTGCACATTTCAACTGATACGGAGTTTTACTTTATAAAAACAAAATCTGTAAAAGGTAAAATTCTGATATGTTCAAATACGACTTGTAGAGTATATAAGAGTCCATAAAAACCAATCAAAACCACTTTGAAATGATAAAAATAGCTTTTTGATGAATTTCTTCAAAATAAAATATGAATGTGTGCATATATCAAAACTAGAGTTTTTAAGAATCAATCATACATCAAATAACTTCGTATTATGTTCCAAACCATATCAATGTCGAAATAATTAAGATTCAATCGAAATTCTACAAAACACACAAAAATTCAATTTCTTCAAAAATAGTGAAATAAGATATCTATGTACAAATGTTTGTGCGCCAAAAAAACATCAAACTCATCAATTAGAAATAGCAAAATATTTAGATTTAATATCATTGCTAAAACCAATCATATCCAATTGAAAACTTCTCAAAACTTCACAAAATCACAAAATCCTCCAAATTGATCATAATACATATATCCAAATCTAAAACCCTTTCTCAAACTCCAAGATTTGATTCTTAGAACCAATAGCCATTAAATTTATCCATTATCATTCACAATAATTTGTCCATGCATATGAGCAATCATAACAATCACTAATCAAATTTCTACTTAACGAAAAGCCTCCAAATAGAGTTTATGCATTTATACACAAGTAAAGGTAATCTTTTTATTCACTTTTACGCAATATCATCATACAACACATCATGATCAGCTAGAACAGCAAGTATATGAAGGAAAGCATCCTACTCATGATTTCTATTTAGTTCTTTAACAATCTAAAGTGAACAAATTAGGGTTTTAATTATCAATAATATAGTTTCATGAAAGGATTCACTTTTAATTCATCTACTCATCAAAACTTCATATATCATCATACAAACTCCTAGCATGCTTTCTAATAGATGGATCACCACATACAACATGCATAAAACAAAATAAAACAAAACATGTCACTCACCTTGTTGAAAAAATCGAACGAAGACAAATAGAAAACAAGAAAAGCCTCTCCTTCGCAAGAAATCCAAGATCTCCTCTTTAAAACTTCAAGAAAATAATAATAATAAAACCTTTGTGTTGTGCAGCGAAAGACAGCTACAATCCACCTTTTAAATAGGCCAGAAATCAAGAGAATTAAGGTTTTGAACATATTTGCAAAATACTCCTTTTAAAATATATCTATACATAAATAGATCCCCATACTAGGAAATTAGTTAAAACAAATTTAATCGAGTTCAAAAATCAAAAAGACCCCCCACTAGCATCAGCCGGCACTGTTTGAGAAACCTACAAAACGATTTTGCATTTTCACCTCCTTAAAACAGCAATTTTGCAAAAAGATCCCCTTTTATCAAAACTTGTAAAATAAATCAAATTCATCAAGGCAAAAAGTAAAACTTTTAACCCTGAGTTGACTAGGCATTATACCCAATCCAAAAATTTGAAAATCTGGAGTTTTCACTCAAATTGGTAATTTTGCACAAAAGTCCTTATTTTTGTAATATTTGCAAATAGGTCCAATAAATATCAGAAAAATCCAGAAAATTCACAAATAATATATGGTAATAAATAATTATTTTTCACAAAATAGTTTTTGACTTTGAACTTTCCAAGAAAACATTTGCACGTGTAAAAAGATAAATTTTCAGATAAATATTTATTAAATCACCAAAAACCATTTTAATTCATTTATAAATCTTAAAAATAATATTTAAAAATACGGGGTACTACAAAATTTTGGTTTAAATATTAATTAATTAAAAATTAAAAAATAATTAGGATTAAATTAATAGTTTTTTAGGAATTAATTAGCCTTCAAATTTTTTTTAATTTTTTATATTACGACCGTTCGATTTTTTTTTATTACGTCCGACGAAAATATAATCTTTCGTCTGAGATTATAAAAAATCCAAAAACTTGTTTTTTGGCATTCGACGACTACAGCGCAAAGTCATTTTTCCCATTTTCATTTGCCAAATACTCAAATTTTGGCTCTCCACGACTACAGATGCTCTAACTAGAGTTGCCAAATTATCTTTCCTCCTTTTTTTTTCTTCTTCATAATATTTTTCTAAACCCTAACCCTCACCGCAACCATTCTGCCAGTCCCTGTTCCTCCCCCATTAGCTACCTCCTCCTCCTCCTCCTCCTCCTCCTCCTTATATGCTTCTCACCTCCCAGCCTGAAAGCCACCTTCTTTTCCTCCTCTCCTTCTGTCCTTAACCCGAAACCCACCTCCTCCTCTACCATTTATCCAACCCAACCCAAAATCTAACTCGAAATCCATTGACAATGTTGAGCCTAATATGGCATTGGGTCATTTTATCTCCATCCCGTTAGTCTTATCGAAATATTATCTCAAATTAATAACAAACTAGTATTTACACGTGCAATGCACGTCGTAATAAATATAGTTTTTAAAAAGTAAAAATTCAGACGTAGTCTGAATTTGAACTTAAGACCTTCTTTATAATAGTTATACATGTGTGTTGCACGCGTTGGTAAATTTACAAATGACACTAAGGCCTTCTCCCATTATAATATTAGAGATAATCTAAGTGGAATCTTTGGAGTGAAGCTCACGTTGTGAGTGATATATATAGAAACAACAAAAATTGAATGGTATTTATGAAAAAAAAGCAATTTGCGAATGACTTGTTTGGATTTAGCAAAATTAATTTATGTGTCTGACTCCATGGAAAAACCCTTAAACAAAATATTGCACCTTATCTCTACTACTTTAATGGGAGAAGACCTTAGTGTAATTTGTCCATATCACAACCTGAGCAATGCATGTTTAATCAAATTCTACAATATAAACCAAAAAAATACGTACAATACACATTCAAATTTATAACCCTCTCCATATCTCTCAAAAAGAACCAAAAACCTACCCTCTTCATCTCCCTCTCTCTCTGCACCTGCCCCATGGGAGAAGGATCCTGAACAGAGAATGTCAGTCTATTATTTTACGTGTTCCACAAGTACTTCTCCCATTATAATATAGATAAATAGAATATAAAAAAATATTGTTCAGACATACATTACACGTGTATTTACTAGTATATGTTAAGTGTATTTCTTGAGGCCCGCTCTTTGCCAATTGGACTAACTGGATTAAGAAGGTAGATTCATTTTAGGGCCTTACACACGGCTTTCTTTTTGGCATCCAAATGGGTGAGAAACGGAAATCCAAGATGGGCTAAGTAATTAGGTTCATGAATGGTCGGATATTAAAATAGCCCAAACACCAAGAAAGGCTTATCCTTTTTGGAAAAGAATTTAGAGCACGATTTATGTAACACCCCGAATTTCATTTACATGTAATTCTTGGTACAATAGGATCTTTTATATCAATTCATACAATTTTATAAGGAAATTAAAAACTTTTCATTATACACATTGTTCAGAATTACACAGCGGAAGTTAAATAAAATACAACATGGAATATTTACAACTCTAACATCAACACTCTAACATCAACAACTTTGAAAATGATCTTTAGCGTAAATCGTCTTTAAGTACTTACCAATTCAAATCCTGCACTGAAAAATCTGTGGGCACGTCAGTTATAAAACAGTGATCCTCACTATGCCATAATATAACGATTACTTACCTTAGCAAACACAAACTTGAATGCATAATAAAGTGTAAAAGAGTGACTATCTTAAACATGTCGGTGTATGATATGACTTAATGCCTAATGCAGATGTTATACTACAATGACACTAATGCATACTTGTTCGGATTGTATGCATCCCATTCTACATAGGTCCGAGGACAAGCACATACGTACTAGGGATGCTTTCGGATCGAATACGAATCGGATATTGGCTATACCAATATCCGTATCCGCATTCCAAAGACGGATCCGGACACGGATACGGATATGACCCGGAAAATAAAAATCATAACCATATCCGCAATTTTCGGATACGAATGCGAATCGGATACGGCCTACCGGATAACGGATACGAATTCGGATATCAAATATAAAATTTTTTCTATTTATTTTTCTTAACTAGTATATCACTAAATTGTGGATATTGATTTTTATATCTAATCACAAAATAAAAATCAACACAACAAAAGAGGTGAATGAAAATTTATTTCAAATATATATAACTCTTATAAAAATGAATACAGTATGCACTTACCTATCTATTTTGCATTGGTTTAAATATGAATCTTAACCTTTTTCACTAGGATGGTGTGGCGTTATTGAAAAAGACATCACTTCGGAAGAACTGCAGTAATGGAGAAATAACGACTTGAGCCCGTGCAAACATTTTTGGAAAAAACGTACAAGAGCATGTACAACTTAATGTTAGAATTTTGGAATAGATGATATCTGAAAGAACACACTTTACCTTTGGGGTTTTCCTAAGGAAGAACTGCAAGTCATCTATTTGTACTTTTCAGTATGCACTAAGCTTATTTCTCAATGGGCTTGGTGTTAGATGTTTCTCGATTACAGATTTCAAGTTTGCATGATCATCTACAAAATGCGTCGAGATCATGTAGCGAATAGTTAGGAATCCAACTATAATAACGGTGAGTGTGGGCCTATAAGCATCTTATACGTGCCTTCGGTATAGAATTTTTCTTTCTCTGTAGATAGGGGAATTGTCCTTGTCAATGCTAGCACAATGCTCGCCTAAACTAGAGGCACCTACCAATCATGCAAGAATATATAAATTTTTGTTATACCAGAGAAATGATCATTTAGTAGGTTCATTGTGTGACAATCCCATAATCTGAAAGGCACTTTCTCTTCCACAAATCTTGATATAGACTAAACTATTACTCAAAAAAGCAACACTGTTATAAATGTAAAAGGATGTGATTTTTTAAAATAGAAAACTGACCGTAAATATTGCTGTTTTTTTTTTTTTTTTGTGCTTCCGTTGGATAGTATATACGTAGAACAAACTCTGGTGGATTTTGAGGGAAAGATAACTTTATTTCCCTGAACATTTCCTTCACTCTAATAGTAGAAGCACAGCTCCGCCACTTAGACCTCTCTTCAATTAACTTAAGTGGTGGTCCAATTTGCTGTTAGAATGACATAGAATTTAGATCAAAGAAAGAGTTGAAAGCTTTGTCCTACAATATACAAAAAAACAACTTATACCATTCCTCTATGATGTGCAAGGTTCATCAGATTCTCACAAATCCTTTGTACATCGGAGAGAATTGAGAAATTCACAACAGCCCAACTTCCTATTTCTGCTGGTTTATAAAATAACATATCCTTATTAAAAACTCCAACTCCCATTATGTGGGGAGATTTCCTTTCCTTTGCCAACTTTCAACTATGCCAAATAAGATAATTAATTAAGGATGAAATATTTAACTGTTATTACCTAAGTATACAATAAAACCATTGAACCAACAACGGTTATTCATTTTTTAATATCAAGTTATGAAGAAACCTGGGGAATTGATAGTACACGGGCCTTTACTTTCAACAGGTTCAACTTTATTGAGATACTGACACATAATACTGGATCGGTATCAAACTTACTGGTTTTGAACTCCTGAAAGAGAGAAGTCCATGATGAGACAAAAGCACATTGTTACAGATCCAGTAGAATAGAATATAGATAAATAAAAAACTTACCTGTTCCAAAATCCTCATCTTTTCTCTAAGGTTTTGACTAGATCCCATCATTAATGAAGAACTCTGATAAGTTGATAAAGGTTTTTGTATACCGCTGCATGGGCACCAATGAACATACCTGCAAAGAGTTATCACAGAGTTATCACAGACTTGAGATCTATGATCAAGTCCCTGAGGGCTGATTTGACCATTTGGGACTTGGGATTTGGCCATTTGGGGCAGCCGAAAGAATTAGGGGATGTTGGGATAGGTGGAGGAGAAGGTTTAGAGAGGAGAACGGTCGGAAATCGACGATGAGGAGAACGTTCCGCGATGAGGGGTTGAGGGGGCTTCGGAGAATCGGGAGAAGGGGGTGGCTGACGCCGAGTGGGTTAGACGATGGGGATGGGTTTCTGCTAGACGATGGGGATCAGCCGATCAGGGGATGGGTTACTGCTATAGTGGGTTAGGGTTGCTAGACGATGGGTCGATGGGGATCAAGGTAGCTGGGTAGGGTTTCTGCTAGAGTGGGTTAGGAATATAGGATAATATTATTAGAATAACATGGGGATATATTTCATTACATAAGTATAACTATTAACTATGTATAATTATTAAATAAATATATATTAAATTAAGCGGATATTCTTATTCGAATCCATCTTTTTTAGGGATATCCGTATCCATATCCAATTTTTTTTTATTTGGATATCCGAATCTGTATCCATATCTGCCCGGATACGGATTTTTTATATCCGTATCTGCAAAAAAATTGGATTCAGATGCAGATCAATTTAGATATATCCTTCTCCGAGAGCATCCCTAATACGTACTCCACAATAAAGGGTTTAATCTCTCGCCATGAAAAACTACTCGGTAACAAAATCAAGTTTTATATATCCCACGAGTACGGATTCCAGCCCTGGAGTCCATCGTCAAGCTACACGGGAATCTTCGTCGTACGAACATCCCGCAAGTACCCCTCTAGCCCCGGTATACGCATACACTGGAGAACGATCTCCCATCCGTCCGACTATTTATGATCCTGGAGTCCACCGTCAAATCAATCATAGTCCCGGATTTAATTAAGCCTCATCTCCATCGTAAGCAACCACAGTTCCGGAGTCCACCGTCAAACTGGGTAGTCTTGTAGTCCACCGTCAAACTATATAGAAGCAACCCACCTACGTTCGTCCAAGTTTTATTACAACTTCCCCTAGTGCCTATCCTTAAATTTGACAAACATGAATAAATATTTCCACCTACAGCTAGCTTACCCTTCTACCGGTCTTAAACCATACACCGAGAACGATAGCCCATACCGGTCCTTTCTCAAAATCAATAATCATTTTCATTACTTTTGTCGGTACCTGGGTCTTACTAAATCTCTAGAATCAACATCTTTTCATGTTCAACAACTTAGGGTACTCATACCCTTATAACTCATATTCTCAATTTCATGTATTCATATTTCATTCAAATCATTTCATTCATTTTTATTTACCAACTATGAAGTAAACACTTCTTGGCTGATCACACAACCAACAATTTACTTTAATTAGCTATAAGTTTCTTCGATTAAGTAAACCATTTTTCATATTTATCTATATTTCAATTATAAATCTCAATTTTATTCAAAAGATTTATTAGTTTCACAACATTGTCCACTATATCTTTGTAGTTAAAATCACCTAGAATCATCCTCAATTACTTCATCTAAATTCATTTGTAAAACAGTAAGTTCAAAATCAGAATACTGCAGTTCATGCTACTTGTAAAATCATAGAAAATTATATACTTCACGAAACTTTTTGTTATTTAGATCAAAATAAAGGTATAAAAGTATTCTACAATTTCTTAGTTATAAGTTTCTCCAAAATATTGTATCTATAACCTTGAATTCTTTGAAATCTACAGTAGGGTCGAATTATTGAAATACTGCCACTTGCACAGTTTTGAAAAATTCATTACAAATTCAGTTCTTTATGAAAATTTGATTTCTTAGACTTTACAGAAAAGTTAATGAGTTTACTTCAAGTTCTTAGTTTTGACTTTTCTAAAATTATTTCATCTAAGATGTTGAAATGATCAAAATCCGAAATGTGTACAATTTCCAGCAACTAGTCAACTGCCAACCATTCCGAAGTTTGAATTTTATTAAAATTGTAAACGACATCCAAATATTATGAAATTTTAAAGAGATGTTCTTGACATATACGAGAAGTTCCTATAAAAATTTTAGTTCTGGATTCTATCTAGATCAATAGATATGATTTTCTGAAGTGCAACAAAAAACTTAACCACAACTTTCTTTGCATAAATTAACAATTTTATATACGAATTTATCCCCGATTCATTTAATCTAAACATGATGTATTACTATGCACCCAATAACACCACAACAACTCTTCCTACTTATCTGCATGACAATCCTTTAACTAGCATGCATTTTTTTTCATATTTCATTTCTATAAACATTCTAAATAAGATAATCACATAGCATCACAAAATAAACTAGAAAACTAGTAGAAAACCGTACAATAACAACGAATTATTTACGAGTACCAAAATTCTCTTGTTAGTGCTACCATCTACAACGGATTAATCACAACAAATCCCTTCGTTGTGAATATTTTTGACATCCGCAAGAGATTCTATTATTTTGTTGCAATTGCAACAATTGCAAGAGAACAATTTTAACATAATATATTCCTTTACTAAAATAGTTTTTTAATCTTTAATATTAAACACGTATTAGACACATAAAATTACTTTTCTAAAATAAAACCATTCATCTCCTCCATTAACCAACAACAGATCTCTCTCTCTCATAACATGATATAAACCCTAAATCCCCAAATACTCTGAATCTCTTCTCCCCTTTAATACTCTAAATCCCCAAACCCTTTAATCTCTCACAAAATGGAAATGGTGGGTTTGGGTTTGGAGATGAGGATCCAATCGTATCGGTGTTGAGAATAAATGGTTCGAATTTGAGTGGGTTTGGCGGGGATCATGCGCTGCAAGGGGTAAAGTTACTTTCATGGTGATTCAGGACCAGGTACGTACGTACGATCCAAGTTAGGATAGCTGAAGTAGTTATTTTTTAGTGGAGTTTGTTTGAAATAGCTTACTTAATTTCTATATGTACATGTGCATATATCAATTGATCGTTGATTCAAGTGCTAACGATGATGATGATCGTTGATTCGTTTGACAATAAGTTCGAAGCTGAATCTTGCAGTTTGTTGAGATCTAGTAGTACTAAACACTGTTTTGGGTTAGACATCGGTGCAATAATGAATTTTGTTGTTCCATTACACTCACATTTATTTTTATTGTTTAAGCTATCTGTAATAGAATTCCTAAGCTTGCATAATGTTGACAGGTCTATATAAGTTATCTTCTATCTCTCTGCTTATTCGGTAAATTAAGTTCCATTGATTTCATAGTATCTTGGCCCGTATTATTAATTTTCAATTCTTCAAACCTTGGTGTAAATTTATATATACCTTCCATTATTACGAGTTTCATCATGAAATTTTGTTTTCTTTTCTTAATTATATGCGCGCAGACTCTAGTTTTAGCTCCTTTGTCCAAATGACCAATGGCATATTAGAATCCAAACCAGCATCTAAATTGCAGTGTTTCCCTGAGTTTTCATCTGATAATGTTCGCACTCGAAACATGAGGAGTAGTACTCTAGGTGGTTTTCCCAACATCAATCCCTTTATTTCTAGTAACCTCCATCTTAACTTGTACTTGACCAACACCTTCTATCCTACATCAGGTATAACTTGAACTACTTGCTCTTTCCTGACTGCATGCTGTAATTGAGTACTTATGTCATTGATAAAAATTATCCTCTCTCTTGAATAAGTAGTGTTTTATTTTTTCTATAAAAAATCCCTATTAATATATACCAAATGCTAGTAGCCACAAAAAGGATAAAAGTCTATGCTCTCTGTTTCACTTAGTATCTAACAATGGTTGTCTTCACTGAAAATGAAATTACTCTAAACAGACATTCTCTCACCATTGCTGGTAAGTTAAGAGTGTTTGTAATTTTAGCATTTATCAAGAGCCGATTGTAATATAAATATTCAAACAGTCATGGTTGTGATGTGAATAATCCACTGAAAAAATAGAAACTGATAGATTGAATTTCTCTGTCTGTGCAATTTTACCATGCAACTCAGTAGCATTGCTAAGAACTTCCCAACACAAGATTTTACCTTCGGTCACTTCATCAATGATTATGATCAATAATGAAGTTTCAGATATCGGGATGAGTTACAAAAATCCCAACAATGAAGTTTCAGATATCGGGATGAGTTACAAAAATCCAAAGGTGAATATAAATTGAAGCCTTTTAAGGTTAGAGATTTATCAATTCATTCGAAAGTAATCCACAGTCTATATTGTTTTTTACTAGGTATGCTTATGCCATATGAATTCTAGATTAACTCAATCAAAGCAACTAATGAATCCTCCTTTGATGGAAGACCTCGAAGATGTATGCATATATGTAACATCAATTTTATTTTACAGGATCTGATAGGCCTTCTCAAGTCCCTTATGGTATTTTCACACAAACTAGTTACTTTTTGGGAATTTGATGTTAAATAAAAAAGAAGGTAACTTATATCAGACTTTTCTGCAGTAACCTCATCTAGTGGCACGTATCTTATGGGCAGTGCTATTTTGTGTTTTATGCTGTGCTTTAACCTTTTCACTATATATTAAATTTGACATTATTTTATATGTTTATAAAATTTGGTTTTATACTTTCAGTGAAGCTCTACTTCATTTGATTTTGAGTTCGAGTCATACAACTACAGTGGCTTTGACATCGCAAATCACTTTAATGAATATGTGGGTTATGAATGTGACTACAGTCTACAGCTTATATGTATTTTTTGATAGTTTATTAATCCTTTTTGTCGAATGCTTTGGTTCTTTATGTGCTAATTCTTGGTAAATTTATCTATTTTAGGTAACCAGATCAGGATGCACAATACCATTTCATCAGGAATTGTTTATTTTGTGCCTAATAAAAATTGTTTGTTACTGGGTAGTTGTTGCTTCTGGCACCTGTATATGGAAAGAGGAAACCCCAAATTCTGCTCCCTGATGCACCATGAGAAGATTTGAAAACAAAGATTGACAATATTGTGAAGCATCCTTCAAGATCAAGAGGAAACCCCAAGTTAGAAGTACTTTTGAAAACATTTGTTGTATTTCTTAAAGTTTGACAACTCATATTTCCTTCTAGAATATACTGTTGGTATTTTGGCACTTCGAAGCAAATATATAATTTTGTAATGAGAATGTTCTATACTCTATAATATTAATGCTTATTTTGGTGTTTCTAAGTTTACTATTATCTAAATATGTATTGTTTGTTCAAATTGCATATCTTTCATTATTATGTTTCCTTTATATAATTGTGCACATCAACAGGTGAAATAATTATATGATCTTCATCGAAGAAATACATCGTTTTAAAAAATTTGATTAAGCCATCCGAACGAAATCACCAATGAAAAAACGCATCCAATTGCATTCGTGATGTAACAACTGCATTTGTGAGGTAACAATTGCAATGGAATGACTACTTTGCGAACCTCTGTAGCAATAGTTCATCAGCAACAGGAAAAATCCCTTTTAAAACACACTTGCAATGGAAATATTTGTTGTAGATATTTTCTTGTAGATGGGGACAGCTAGAAACAACTTCCATTGCAGATATTCTATTGTAGCTAATATTCGCAAGGGATAATTAAAATTCCATTGCAAATGTGTGCATTAACCAGAAGAGATTTCACAACAGCACAAGTACAAGGGAATGAGAAAAATTCTCTTACGAATGTGCATTAACTATGGAATTTCACTCTTTTACAAGGAAAATTTCTGTTGCATTTGTGGCATTGTTAACTCGCATGAAATATCAATTTTATGCATCAATCTTTCCTACACATGCATACTACTATATTTTAGAAAGAAAGAAAAAAACGCCCACCTTATGATGCAAAAATTGAAATTGAAATTATTAAGAAGTTGCTCCAAGCTCCAACCAAAGCAAGCCTTTTTCTCCTAGAAATTTGCCAACACCAAAAGCTCATTCTCTCTTTTCTCTATTTCTTTTCTTTCTTCTGTTTCCTTTGATTTTTTGTGCAATGTTCATGAAGTAAGAGGTGGTATTTATAGGGTATTTGGGTGAATGAAGAGACTCCCACTACCCAAATGAATACCCACTCACACAAATTAATCACCCACTCACAAAACCACTTCACAAACCCCTTCTCCTTCCTTCATGAATTAGCCAACTCTTGGGTGCACAACACGTGCACGTGCACCCAATGTGCACACACTTCTCATTATTTTAATTATTTTTTATTAGTTCATTTGTGTGTGTTTGTTAAATGACAAATGTGTAGGATAAAAAAGTATACATTTAAAATGTAGAATAAAATGGCCTATCTTTTTAATTAATTTTCCTTGTGGGTTTTAAAATAGACTTTAGGCCTATGAGTTTTAATTAGAAAAATAATACATTTGTGACAAATGAAATGACAAGGAAAGTGTGCATGACATCTTAGAAAATTTTAGAAACAAAATGCACATAAAATTTTACGTGCAATGCAAATTGCAAATATTTAAAATTAATTTGAGAGAACGAAAAGCAGTCAAAATATAAAACATGTATATTTAATAATGTTATGAATATTTTATGTAATGAAATCGACACGTGTATCGAAAATACGTGCAATACATGTAAAAACACAAGAATTAAAAATAAATGTTTAAGTTGGCTCAAAATAGGATAAGATGAGTTTTGAGGAGAAGAAAAATGTATAAATAGTTGAAATACAGAAGTATGTAGAAAATTACATTACGACTATTATTCGTAACAGTACGAAACACACGTGCGTAGCACATGTGAAGCAAAATTGTCATAACTCAATTTTGTGGGGTGTTACAGTTTAGGTAGCTTCATATATGAGGAAAAGGTTAGAAAAGGTTATGTTAAATCGGATAGCTTCATATACGAGGAAAAGGTAAGAAAAGGTTGACATCAATCGGATAGTTTCATTTATGAGGAAAAGGTAAGAAAATGTAAAACCATTAGCCTACGAAATTTCAACAGAGGATAAATTTCACTTTTTTGGCTTCACAGAGAGTTGGGGTATAGATTAATCGAACTATTAGGTGACCTCCACGCCAGAATATTCACGTACATATACCTATTTGTTTCTTTTCCATACTATCTATCAAACCTTCCAATACCGAATTAAACATTCAATCAACGAATAGCACTGTTCATCTTATTCTAAGTATCATGAAAGCCAATATATATTGAATGCTAGATGATTTGGTAATTTAGAATCTACTTTATCTAAAGAGTTACTCAAACATTAAAAATTGGACAGCTTTTGAGTTGCTTAATAAGTTATTAATTCGACCCATATATCAGAACACTTTGTGCTATCAATATGTCCAACGCAAATTTTCTTTTTTTCTTAATGAAAAAGATAGAGTCGAACGACTCTAGCCCAGACATATATATATATATATATATATATATATATATATAAACAAACAGTACAACAAATAGGAGAGTAATACAAGAAGTAGTACAAGACGCTGAAAATCAAATGTCAATAGCTACGCAGAGAGAACCAGTAAATAAGACATTTACAACAACACTCAATAATCAGAGAAAGAGACCAACAGACGCAATAACCATCAACAACCAGAAAAAGAGAAACAGCGTCCAACGAGGATAGACAACGCTAACGGCCCCGAAATACCATTCGATAAGAGCAGGATAGGCCGGTGGAGATGCAACTTGTAATGCCCCGATTTTTCATTTATGAAAAATTATTTATTTTGCACGTAGTGTGCACGTGCCATTTTTCGCAATATGAAATTTTATAATGAATGATGAGTATATGCATATGTATATATGTTTGTTAGATTATTTTTATAAAGGCCTTTGTTCAAATAAACATAAGCCCAAAATCTAATTTATTTATTTTTGTAAAAACTATTAGTTTGGCCCGTCAATTTAAGCCCATAAATTAATTCTTTTAATAACAACTTGTAAGGTAAACATCTTTCAAAAGATTATTTTTATAAAAAAATGCATATGTACAAGTTTCATACGGAGACTAGAGTAGCACGTGCATGCAACATGGTGTGCATTGCACACTACTTTGGCCGGTTTTGGAGAGAATGGAGATCATGCTTGGGTGGTTACTTAGTTGTGGGTAGTTACTACAACTCCTATTCTAATCTTAGCCCTCCATCTCATAACCATCTACTAGATCCTAGCCCCCCATTTCACCCAAAGTTTGTGTATAAATAACCCCCCAATTAATTGTATTCTACACTAAAATCTATTTGACAAGAGAAAGATATATTTTTAAGAGAGTTATGAGTGTGTGTTCTTGGAGGCCGGTCATCATCTGCAGAAGGATTCTCGGTGGCAAAGATCAAGGAGGAGAAGTCACATCATCACATTAGAAGGATTTACGGGATTTCGTTTATTTCGTCAATAAGGTGGGTGTTTCTCATGACTTCTAAATTAGGATTTATGTTAAGATTGAAGATTGAATTGTGTATCTATGTGCAAGCTGAAGTAATAGAATGATTGCTAAATTGATATCTTCCATGCTGTATATAGTGTAGACTATACGAACGAATGAAAAAGGACTATGATAATTAAAGAATTGTAAATGACCTGTACAGTCGACCGGTCGTGTGAGCAGTGGACTGGTATATTGAAATAAAATATGTACAGTTCGGATTTCCATGGAACGATGTATTTTAATGTGAATTGTTAACTTGATGTTCTAGCGTGCTAAATTGGGATCAATATTCATCTCCGTAAGTAAATGATGAGTAAAAGAAAAATGTATGTTTAGCATTTCTTTTGAGAAAAGAAAACACTAGTTATGTGAAATTTACATTTAATCGAAAACTATGTTGTGATGTTAATAAACAGATAAGAATTACATGTTTATGTTGGCATGAGCCTATTGTAGTGTGACAAAGAAGGATGTGTGAATAGAATGAAGGAATGATTCCTTAATTTGAAATTTTAACCTGTTCAGTCGACCGAATGTGTATAACAGTCGACTGTACTGAACTTGAAAAGTTACATAAGTGAACTCTGCAGAACAGCCGACTGGGTTGAATGACAGTCGACTGTCCTGTAAATGATATTTGAATATCGAACGCTGCGGAATAGCCGACTGGCCATGTGCAGCAGTCGACTCTTCCGAGCAGTTTGTTGAAGGACTTTGACTGGCTGAACAAGTCGACTGGATAAGCTCTAAGTTGACTGTCCAGATTACTTTTTCACATATCAGGAATTCTATGATTTTGTTTTATGATAAAGATTGCGAATCTTATGTTGAATGATTATTGAATGTGACAGTTTAAGTGAACTCTGTTTGTCTTTGCATGAATTTTTATACCTAAAATGAAGTGAATAATTTATTTGAATTTATGAAAGTTTACATGATTATGGAAACTATGAACATGAAAAAGAAAGTCTATTGTGATTATAAAAAATGAACTCATGAGCTGGAAAAGCTCAGATTTTTAGTAATTGTGAATTGGAATTGAAACAAAAGAGTAGCTAAGTCTCCCCCGGCATTTGGAAAGAAATGAAATGAAATTTGAAATGAAGGACCAAGGTTGGTCTTGTTTGAATAAATGAATGAGTTCGGTTTAGTGGAGAGGCTAACTCTAGAGCTTTGATTTTGTTCATGATTCTAATAAAACTAAGGATTAGTACATAATGAAGATGTGATCAAAGTGAGAGAAAAACACAAGTATGAGAGCTAGAGTTTACGGTGCGGGTGTGAGCCACAGAATGCATGCTTGATGAGTCAGGACATGACGTGGGCACTACTCAGTAATGATCGGACTTTAGCCACGCTTGTGGGATGTTTGGTGACTGCAAGAGGATCGTGTGCCATGAAGGAGGCTGAATTGCCACAGAATGCATGCTTGATGAGTCAAGACATGGCGTGGGATTTCCCTCCAGGTTTTCTGTACACGAGCTTGTACTCATAGATCATCTAGGATACTTACTGTAGTTACAGTAGTAGAGTAAAACATGACGAGGGATTGAACCCTACAAAGATGAAGAACGATTAAGAGGCTTGCCCTCGGACCTATGTAGTATGGGATGCATAGAATCCGAACAAGTGTGCATTAGTGTCATATAATATAAATGACTGCATTAAGGACTAAGTGCACAATCACAACATGACATCATTAAGATTTTCCCTTTAATTTGATATGTGAACAAGTTTGTGATTTGTTAAGAAATGAGAATCGTTATACTGTTCCTGGCATAGAGAGGATGGCCATGTATAATTATCGTCGGTTGAATAAACTGACGTACCCACAGTTTTATATGCAGGATAATTGGCTTGGTAAAGCTTAAAGGAGAACTGATTCTCAAAGATTATTATTTATTGTTGCATCTTTTGTATAATGTTGTAATTGCTTCCGCTATCATTATTTGTAAATTATTGATGTATATGCTTCTGCTGTAAAATATAAAGTGTAAAATCTCTTGTAACTCTGATGTATAGTGGAAAGTTTCAATTCCTTGTAAAATTGTACCGAATGAGACGAAAAGATCCTGTAGAACTCTCGAATTCAGTTGCATTTGGAATTCGGGGCATTACACAACTAGCTAGGACGATCGAAAGAAGCATCAGCCGACATAGGCAGAGACACGACCTGAGCCCCACCTGGAAGGAAAAGCAAAGAACACAAAAACCATCCACTAGCAACATGAAAAAAATGCCAAATGCTCAATTAATGCGCAAGCTCGACTCGGACTGCACGACGGGCAGACTGAGGAACCCATCAAGCACGACCGAACTGGAGTAACAAGCCTCCCAAAAAGGAGTAACGAAATATGCAGATGCATGAAATAAGCGTCACTAGCCCCGCTAAATAAATGCTAGAGCAGAATTGGCCAAACAACCAATTAGAAAAGAACACACACAACAAATGCAGTAACCAGCTGATAACAACCAACCAAAAGGACTGAATTGGCCAGAGCGGCACACTCCTTTTCTGGCACTCAAGTTCAAAGGGACAACAACCCAATAACACTTAAACCAATACACAGAAAAAGCACCAAATCAAAGGAGAGGGATAACATAACAGTGGTCCTCAGCCAACCAAAACCAACAGATAAAGTACCATAACAACTGGACACATCAAAAGGATCGAAGAAGAAGGTCCACAAAAAAAAACCTCTGCATAGAGGGAAATACAGCATCACTACACAACCAAAAGCAACCAGGAAAGAGCCACAATAACAGTAAACATCATGTGGACTGCTGAAGATGGTCCAAAGCAAAAACACCTACACACAGGTAGTAGCCAAACCGAAAAAAGGCCATAAGAGAGAGAGCTTAACAGTCTCACACAAAAAAAGCAGAATAGTGCAGCAAAAAGAGAAAAACATCCCAGCATATCAGCGCTGCAAAAAGGAAGCAAAGATCCAAATTAGCCAATACACAAAGCAGCTAAAAGGCAAACCAAAAAAGAATATACCAAACACAGCAAAGATAGGCTAAAAGAGATAAGGTGAAGATGAAGAAAAGTATATAACAAACATTCTAAGGTGGTAAGAAGTTGAATTGATAGAATAAAAAAACCGTAGAGTCAATCTTGTGAAGTTTAAGGGAATTAAGCCTATGCGAGGCCAAGGAAGAGGCCCAGTATTTGGGGAAAAGAGGAGGTCATCGAAGACACGTAATCGGGCGTAGGGAATTAGAAAAGATATGTAAGTTTCTTTCCTTTCAAATGATCGCAATGATGGCCATCATAGTGATATCCCAAGAAGAACGGAAAGGGTTAGGGACTGCTGAAGCACACCACGAAGTGAACCAAGTATCTAAAGCTTCGGGAAAACCAACCACCCCCCAAGCTTAGTGAGCAATCCACCACAATGGCTGGCAAAAGGGGCAAGAAATGAATAAATGAAGAGCGTTCTCAGGAACTAGGTGGCATAATACACAATTTTGGCCTACGACGATGTGTTTTTTGTTCAGGATGTCCACAGTGAGTAATTTATTCTGAATAGCGAGCCAAGCCAAAATTTTGATCTTGAGGGGGAAAAAGACTTCCATATAGTGTTGGCAAAAGGGGAAGAAACACCTCCCGAATTAAGAAAGTTATAAAAAGATTTAACTGTGAAATTTCTCGAACTGTTCCATCTCCAGCAGTAATCATCCTGTGGGTACCAGGAGTAAGCTTGAAGCGACGCCAAGAGGCTGAAAAGTTTGGGGATTAAGTGAGGAGGCAGATTGCAAATGAAAGGAATGAACCAAGGCCGGGAGCCGTTGTTGTAAATGACACAATCGGCCACAGTCGCGTTTGGATTGGCAGCAAGTTGGAACAACTCTGGAAAAGACGAAGCAATACTGATGTTTCCCACCATAGATCGGACCAGAACAGAATGCAGGTCCCAAGACCGTACTCCTTAAGAAGGCTGCATTTAAAAGGAGTTACTGATTTCCACACACCTTTCCAGAATGAAGAGGTCGCAGAAGGTAAAGGAGAATGAAGTTCCCAAATTTTATGACGAGAGAAATATTTATGACAGATAAGGTGAGCCCAAGTAGAGTCTCCCATTTTAAGGATTCTCAAAATCCATTTACCCATTGACGCAATGTTTTGATTTCTAAGGTTAATCACCCCAAGACCACCACCACATTTAGATATGCAAATAGAGCCCCATTTGCAAAGATGTTTGGCCGGTCTGAAGAGAGAAGTGCCAGACCAGAAGAAGTTGCGTCTAATACGATCGATCTTCACAATAACCCAAGAAGGGATGTAGAAGAAAGACATCATGTAGAGAGGGATGGAGGAGAGGACTGAGTTAACAAGGATAAGAAGTCCTCCCCTTGAGAGAAGTTTACCCGCCCACACATTGAGTGTGGATTCCACTTTATCAATAGGCGGAGTCCAGTCAGATTTGTGGAGCTTACCCCATCTCAAAGGAATGCGAGGTAAGGAGGAGGAAAAGACGCAATAGCTCAGTTGAAAAAATGTGCAATTTCGATGTTACGGTTCTCAGATCCTCCCAGCCAGATAATCAAAGTTTTACTGAAATTAATGGATAAACCAGAAGCCTTTTCAAAGAGGTAGATAAGGAGTTTCAAATTACGAAGAGCGATACAGTTCGGTTTCAAGAAGAGGATAGTATCATCGGCATACTGAAGGTTAAGAATACCATGAAAACCATTGAAACAACCCAAACCCTCAATAAGGTTGGAATTCCAAGCTCGCAACAGAAGTTTACTAAAAACATCTACTACGAGAGAGAATAATAAGGACGAAATTGGATCACCTTTACGAAGGCCTCGTTTACACATAAACTTATGACCCTCGATACCATTAATAATAATCGAAGAAATACCAGAATAGAGACTGGATTTAACCCAGGAAATCCATTTGAGATCGAAGCCGCGGTAAAGTAAGATTTCAAGGAGAAAATTCCAATCGACTTTATCATAGGCTTTTTCGAAGTCTAATTTCAAAAGGATCCCTTCCGAATTAGAACAGTGACAATTGGAAATGATTTCATGAGCAGAAGCCACACTATCCAGGATAAATCTGTTTTTAATAAAACCAGATTGCGCTGGATCAATGAGGGGAGAAATGACCAAGCTCAGGCGATTAGCGAGCACTTTCATAATGATTTTGAATGTCGAGTTTAACAAGCTAATGGGTCTGAAAGCAGAGACCCTATTGGCACCAATAATCTTTGGAATGAGCACGATGTTTTCGTAATTAATACGGTCGAATGGAAATTGACCTGAGAAGAGATCTGAGAACAAGGCAAGAAAGTCAGCTTTCTGAAAATCCCAAAATTTTTGAAAAAAGAAAGCAGGAAAACCATCCGGTTCAGGAGAAGAATCACTCCACATGGAAAAAACTGCCTCTTTAATTTCTTCCATGGAAAAGGGTAACTCGAGACTGGAAAGATCATGAGACCCAATCCCATAAAGATTGGACCAATCTAGTTGATAAGACGGAGGCTGCAAGGTACCCATCAGGAGTTTGAAGAATTTAAGAAAGGCAGAATGAAGGTCGAAATTAGAGTGTAATTCCACATCATCTTCCAAAATGGAGGAGATATGGTTACATCTTTGACGGTGAGAAGCGAACTTATGAAAGAAGGACGTAGTACCGTCACCCACTTTAAGCCACTTAACTTTGGCTCTCTGAGCCCATTTAATATGGTCTAAATGAAGAAGAGAAGTGAATTCTCTTTTACATTCACTTCTTTTCGACCGGTCAGCATGGGAGAGAGCATGGATTTCCTCCGCACGATCAATCTCTTGAATAGTTGAGAGAGGAAAGTTTTTCATAAACTGGATACTCGCGACTTTTTCCTTATGCCAAATTTTGCAGCCAAATTTGACCGCATGGAGTTTTAGAAGAATCCTGCCCAGACCACAGGATCCAGTGACCGTGGACAGACACTCTCCAACTAAGTTCACAAAAAGCTAGTCTTCAAGCCAGAATTTTTCAAAGCGGAACTTAAAGAGTTTGGAGAAGTTGAAAGCCGAGTGTAGTGCGATGGGCACATGGTCTGAGCACGGATTAGGAAGGGCTTGGACAAAAGAGTTATGGAACTTGGAGACCCACTGATGGGAGACTAAGAAGCGATCGAGCTTAGCCATTGAGGGAGACAATCTCATATTGGATCAAGTAAAAGAGCGACCGTTGATCGGAAGATCAACAAGTTGAAAGGAACGAATGCCGTCGTTAAACTAGAAAGAGTCAGCAGGTCCAACACAAATTTTCGACATATGATCTTAGTCATTAACGACCAAGTATATAAGTTCACGGTAAAATATCATTTTACCTTTTCGCCATATACTGCAAAATCTATGGCATTGAAGTTGCTCATCAGTTAGTAAAATATGTTTTCATATCCCATCATTTTCTTAAAATAAAGGGCTACACATTGTAGCTTGGTCTCGTATGTGAGATTTCCTTTATCCATCATAATCTTTTATCATCTAAAATACAACTCAATGGTTATGTATGCCATCATTTTCTCTTCAAAGCATTGCTCCATAATTTATTTTTTTTGCTTTTTTGTTATCTGTTTTTATTTTTGAATTATTTTTTGAATATAACCACTCTGTTTTATTAATGAACGAGTAAAGAAACAAACCCTAAACAACTAGGAAACCAAAAGGTACAATAAGAATCCCTAACATTGCTGGGTGACTAATCGTTAAGCAGCATCCTCCTTCCATACATAAGCGCAGGAGAGAGGAGAGAGAACGTCTGCGGTAAGCTTACCACATACCAAAAAAATTGTGTTTTCTCTTTTGATTTCCTTCGAACTCTATGGCATTTGTCAGAGGCAGGGGGGATCTTAGGTGGGGTGGTAGAGGCTTAGGGGGGATCAGAGGTGATGGAGGGAAGTGGGAGAAGCGAGGCTTCGGAGGGGGGAGATTTTCCTGGGGAGTAGTCAGAAGTCAACGAGGAACTAGGTTGGCAACATTGAAAGTGAGCAACTCAGAGGAGCAAGAGAAGGCCCTTTACAATGGAAGGAAGGCCTTGTCGCGGGAGGGGGGGGAGCGATGATTATTGTATGTTGAGGTGGTCAAATTGCCGGATAGGGAAGGAGCTGAGCTATTCCAAGGTTTAGGTGAGGACCACAGAGGAATAGGTGGTCTTAGATTTTACAATCCTGGAAGAACCCAATATATGAAAGAGAAAGGAGATGACTGGTATGAGATGAAAGGTAGGAGGTCTGGGGAAGGAGCTGTCACACAAGCACAGGCAAACAGAGGCGATTTTAGGAGAGTTAGTAATGTTAGCTTTGAACCTGTAACGCCCCGAATTCCAAACATATATAATTCGTAGTATAAACAAGATCTTTTACTTCAAATTTGTACAAAAAATATAAGAAATTTAAAAACTTTTCATTTACAACATCAATCTTTACATTAGCACAATGAAAATAAATAAGTACAGTACATATATGATAATGAAAACTCTTTAATCTTGTAACATCTCTCACAGTGTCTTCAAATCCAGGCTAAGACCAATCCTGCAACTAGGAAACTGTGGCCACGTCAATTACATACAACTAACGCAATGCTGTAATATAGCAATTCTTCTACTTTAGCAAACACAAACTTGAATGCGAAACAAAATGTGAGAAGTGACTATCCTAAACATGTCAGTGTATGATATGAACTTAATGCCTAATGCTGACATTCACACTACGATGACACTAATGCATACTTATTAGAATTCTATATATCCCATACCATATAGGTTCGAGAGCAAGCCCTTATCGTACTCCTCATTATAGGGTTCAATCCCTCGTTATGAAATCCTACTACGGCGACTAATGTAAGGTTTGGATATCCTATGAGTATCTAGTACCGCCCAGATAATTCTTGAGAATCGTTCTCCCATCGTGAGCCAAAACCCCGATAATTCTGGAGACGAAACTCACACCACGAGTCATATGGTACCTCATCACACAAATATCCCATGAGCGTCGCCTCGATCCTGATAATTCTGAAGATAAATCCCACACCGCGAGCGATTTTGAACATCATGCCTCACACCCCAATAATTCTTGAGATAATCTGGTACCCTGGGTCTCGTTCAGCCTCTAAAATCCACACATTACAAAATATTCACAATACTTCCAGGTTATCCATAACCTCTTTTATAATCAATTACAAATTTCATTCATTCATATACTCAATTCATCTCTTATTCACTTCATCCAATTAGTCATCATCAAATAACTAGATAAAATCTTCCAAACTGTTACAATTGGAAGTCAAAAGCCTCAATTCAACGAACATCATCTCTGTTCTAATATCTCAAATCTAATTATCAAATATGTACTAAAATTGTTAATTCAAATATAGAGTGTAATCCAAAATATTTGTACCAATTTCAATCAAATCTTAATTCTCCAATATACTAATATCCTTAAAATCATCTCCATTCAAATCCTTCAAATCCAATCATCCCTTATCTGAGTGGGATAATTAACCCAAAAATATTTGTACAAATTACCATCAAAATATTTTCCCAGAAATCAATTTATATTTTCAATATACTCAAAAATAGTAAATACTACCAAATTTGAGCTCACTAAGACTCAAACCTACAATCTCAATGATCCTAGGCCACATGCACTAAACAATAATCTAAGACTATTTCTTTATCAACTTCGATTTAAGGTAACAACATATATATATATATATATATATATATATATATATATATATATATGAGTCCCCTTCGGTTGCACACTACTTTTGGTGAGCACTCTGTGAGCACTCATGAAATAGAACACCTATGACAAATCCGAACCGCTCATATTGTTCTATATACCTTAGATAGCCTAACAATAAAAAATTAAGTAATTTGAAGTTCATTTGCCCATCCATCATGCTGTTAGAATTTTCAGCCATACAATTTTGTAATGATGTAAATCATAGGCAAATGAACTTCAAATTACTTAATTTTTTATTGTTAGGCTATCTAAGGTATATAGAACAGTATGAGCGGTTCGGATTTGTCATAGGTGCTCTATTTCGTGAGTGCTCACGGAGTGCTCACCAAAGTAGTGTGCAACCGAAGATTTCTCACTCTCTCTCTCTATATATATATATATATATATATATATGGGGAAAAGGGGTATCAGCAACTTGCTCATTTAGTTAATAAGCAATTGATGATGTGGCATACATGTGATTGGAAAAGCCTTAAAAGGGTTAGTTGTCCAATGTATCACATATATGCCACATAATCAATTGCTCATTTACTAAATGAGCAAGTTGCTCATATATATATATATATATGTATATATATATATATATATAATCGACTATTCGAATGTTCAAGTTGAGACATCAACCCAATAGTACTGTAAAAAATTATATAAATTCCAATACTACTCCAAAAATAGATTTCTTAGTTTCATAGGAAACATAAATGAGTCTACTACAACTTTGTAGTTATGATAAGTTTGAATTTTATTAAAATAGTAAATGACATCCAAATATTATGAAATTTTAGGGAGATGTTCTTGACATATACTGGGTGCTCATATAAAAATTTTAGCTCTAGATTCAATCTAATTTAATAGATATGATTTTTTGAAGTGCAACTAAAATTTAAAACAGAAACTTATAAAAATGCCCCAAATGAATCATATAATAATTTCACACATTTAATTAACAACACATAATCAAAACATGAATAGTCAATCTATATAAGTTATTATGCATCTAACAATTCATGCATATATATTCTACAATCTAGCATTCCACTAATAAAATTATATTAGAAAGTTGGAGAAACCCTCACCTCAAAAAGACCTCCTAGTAGTTGAAACCCTTAGCAAAAGCTCCAAGAGACTCCATAAGTACAACCCGCAAGCCCTTATGCCAACCCCAGAAGCCAAAAAAAATAGCAGGTCCCCTATCTTGAGTCTCTCTTTTGTTTGATTTATTTTTTGTGTTTATTTGGGGTTAGGATATGGTGTATTTATATGGAAAATTACGGAGTAGTTTTAGCAACTAACCACCCACTAACCCACTCACACACCCACAAACCCGCTCACTCACACCACTCACAAACCCACTCACCTTCATTCTCTCCTATATGCAACCATTTTTGAAAGAGTGCACATTGCACGTGTGCACGTGAGCACGTGTTTTTTACACTTTCTCATTTTATTTCACTTTTATTATTTTATTCTATTTTAAATTCTTACTTTTAATAAATACTCATATTGAATTTAGTATAATTAGCCTACTAAAATTTTTAGTGCACAACTTTGTAATAAAATTGTACAATTTGCACGTGCATAAAAAGAAACACGTGTAAAGCACATGCTAATAAACATCATATATAAGATAAATTCGAGAGAACAAAAAATGAAAATCGAACTAAAAAATTTAAAATATGTTTCATAAATTCTATATATGTATACAACAATATAATCAATGTATGTATAGAAAACACGTGCACCGCACGTGTGAAAAAATATTTGAGTTAAAATAGGAGGAAAATGAGTTTCAATTTATGAAACGAATTCGAATGATTTATAAACTAAATAATTGAACATGTGAAAATTTTTATAACATTACACGTAACAGTATAATATACGTAATCGACACGTGTATTGAAAGCTCGTGCAATGCACATAAAAACATAAAGATTAAAATAAATGTTTAAGTTTGCTCAAAATAAGATAAAAAATAAATTTTGAGAATACGAAAAATATATAAATAATTGAAAGACCGAAATACATAGGATATTTATATTAAAATATGTCACAGATATCACTCGTAATAGTACAAAATATATGTGCGTAACTCCCGTTGGCAAAATTGTCATGACTCAATTTTGCGGGGTGTTACAGAGTCAAATTGCCACAAATGCTGTGAATGAGGGGATACTCAATTTGACTTTAGTAACGACTTCTTTTGCCTTTACTACCATGGAAGGGGGCCTATAGCGCAGAATTATGAGAGAAAAAAATTGAGAGTGGAGGAGGATACCATGTACAACAAGGAAGAGATATCAAAGGTTGTGAGAAAACAGCTTATCACAACCATTACCTCGACACTGGAAATGAAGGAGGCGAAGAAACAAATCGAAGTAGTAGTGATAGTAGAAATTTTGGAAGGGAACGCAAGTGAGAAAGATGTGGTTGACGAAGTGTCGAGTCGATGCCTAACATCTTCGTTGTAGAGGTGGTCGATTAAGAGGTTGGAGGATCGTTAGTTTTTTATCCGTTGTGGTACGGAAGCAAGAACAAGATCGCTTATGAATATAGGAGTAATCAAATCAGGGAAATTTGTTCTAGAGGTGAAGAGATGGACAATGGAAGTTGGGAGGTGGAAGCGAGAGAATCTATCGTCTACATGGGTCTCCATTCACTACAACACATCATCGATTTACCGGCGTATCTTCCCCGGCATTTTATCATTCGCGCCAGGGTAGGAAGAGACCAGGAAAGGAGCGTCAGATTGGATGGCTATACGCCGGCGGCCTCCATAAAATGCCGGGGAATTATGATATTCACCGGCATTTTGTGATAAAACGCCGGTTTAGGGTAATATTCACCGACATTTTAATAAAACACGCTGGTGAATATATAGACGAAATGTGACCAAAAATCTTCTCCCATTCACCGACGTTTGTCTTTTAAAACGCCGGTCAATTAACTGGGATAAATCCCCGCGAACCTTAACATTTCGCACGCTTTTTTCCCAAACCCAATTTTTTCGCGCGTCGCCCTTCATTTTCCCTCCTTCCCTTCGTCGAATTTGGAGTTCCCAAAGCCGATCAAAACTCCCTCCTTCCCTCGTCTTCCCTCTCTCTCTCACCGTCGATTTTGGAGTTCCCAAAATGCCTTATCCGAGAGGCATTCGAAAGGAGCCATCTCCGAAAGCCCCACCGTCACCGTCTCCATATCTTCCGTCGTCGCCCCAGTTCCAGTCTCCCCCACTGCCATCTCCGACAACCCCAGTCTCTCCCACTGTCAACAACTCCTCGGACACTGAGTGGTATAATGCTTTATTCTTCTCGTTTTTTTTCGATGCTTGGGATTTCATGAGAACATCTTCATGATGGAAGAGTTCTTCGTTTATTTTTCATCCGTTACTGTTTACAAAATATGTTGGACATATTGTGTTTGTGATACTGTGAACTAGAACATGAAGGTCTTTTTGATTGCATAATGATGTTTGATGCCTCGCGAGATGAGATCTTGGCTGTGGAATTAAGTGGGTTTACTAGATTGATGTGTTATCGTATGAAATTTTATTTAATGTTTCCAATTATGTGTTAGATATGTCATTTGGTCCATGGTTTAGGTGTTTTGACATTTGGTAAGGAATAGTTTGTAGACTATATTTTAGATGCATAAGATGTCATGCAAGTATGGAGTAAACTTAGGAAGTTAAATAAGAAATTTCCATTTTTTAGTTGTTGTCCATCATTGAGTAAACTGTTTGCTTGAAAAATGATAATAGAAGAGAATATAATTTGTTTGTGGTATTTAGGGATGAGTGTTTTATGAGAGAATGAGTAAATGTAAATCTGGAGTTGGTGATTTGGGGTGATGGATACCTTTTGACATTGTTCTTTGATAGTTCACATTATTATTATTATTATCATTATTTTGGGATAGATGAGGACAAATGTAGTCCACTTTAATTAAGGTTAAATGAGAACAAATGTAGATGAGGTATAGGGATTATTATTATTATTATTATTATTATTATTATTATTTTGGGATAAGTAACTGATTATTAGTAGCCATGAAAAGAATAGTTCATGAGTCATCAGATCTTCTTGTTATCGTATTTACAGCACAGCGCCCTCGTTATTCGTCTTATTCCTCTTCCTCAGCAAATACCCTTTACCATCATCATCTCCTTGAACGGAAAGCCAAATACAGGGAAAACTATAGTCGAATCAATATTACACTCGAACACAAGGTGTGCGATAAAATGCCACTAAGGTGGTTGAGATAATTTCCACAAAGGTAGTTTAGGGTTATGTGAATATAGTAGATTGTATTAAGATTTAATTGTTTTTTATACATTTTTTGGAACTGAGATTTCTTTATTTTACAGTTAATTGTTATATCATTTATTTATTTGCAGCTAGGGATGGTTTTAAAAAAGGTGAAATTAAATATAAAAATGCCTTTTAAATCTAATACTATTTAATATATCAAATTTTAATTTCAGATTGTGTACTATTGTTATAATGGATAGAAGTTGGATTAGTAAACCACGATTATCCAAGGAGTACCGGGATGGTATTAAAGATTTTATTATCTTTGCCAAATGAAATTTCCGTGATCCCAACCTAATCCTTTGTCCATGCCTCCGGTGTACAAATTGTAATTTGAGGACATGTGACGTAGTACTTACACATTTGGTTGTCAACGGTTTTCTTCAAGGGTACACACGGTGGTTTTGTCATGGAAAGGATCATACGTCAGCTCCAGTTCGTCCGGTTATATTAGAAAATGAAGATGATCCCTTAGTGAACGAAGAATTAAGTGTTCCCGATGAGATGCATGCTTTTTTGCAAGACGCCTTGGGGATTCATAATGTTTCTTTCCACACCAATAATCCAACAACCCAAGTTCATAATGAGTCAACAGAAACATTACACATTGGTGGTGAGGTGGACAAGGAAATGCCTGACCCCGCCCCTGAAAATAATAAACAGCAAGAATCCTTCGCTAAGTTGCTAGAAGATGCTAGTACTCCATTGTACCGCGATTGCACCAAATTCTCTAAATTCTCATTCATTGTCAGACTATTTCAGATTAAATGTTTAAATGGGTGGTCTGCTAAGTCCTTCACTATGCTACTTGAACTATTGAATGAAGCATTTCCAGAAATTTGTATTCCAAATTCAGCCTATAAAATCAAAAAATTCCTAAGTTCTTTCGATCTAGGTTATGAGAAGATAGCAGCATGTCCAAATGACTGTATGCTTTTCACGAGAGGTAAGGAAAGTCGGGAGAATTGCAAAGTCTGTGGTTCTTCAAAATGGTCAGAAACACCAAATCAAGACGATCAAGCCAGTGGATCTACTAAGCGAAGTAGGTGAAAGAAGCCTGCCAAACTATTGCGTTACTTTTCTCTGATTCCTAGGCAACAGAGGTTGTTTATGTCTTCGAAAACTTCTTCTGATATGAAACGGCATGCTGAAGGTCGCATTAATGATGGGATTCTTAGACATCCTGCTGATTCTCAATCTTGGAAAAAATTTGATAAAAGATATCCCGATTTTGCGGAAGATCCTCGGAATGTGAGACTTGGACTAGCTAGTGATGGTTTCAACCCTTTTAGGCAAATGAGTAGTACATACAGCATATGGCCTGTTGTGTTAATACCATACAATTTGCTGCCTTGGAAATGCATGAAGCAGTCCTCATTTATTTTGTCCATGATAGTTCCTGGATTGAAAGGTCCTAGAAATGATGTAGATGTGTACCTACAGCCGTTAATAGATGAACTTCAGAAATTGTAGGTGGGTGTTCCAACCTATGATGCAATGGCTAAAGAAACATTTTCTCTTCGGGTCGTGTTGTCTTAAACAATCAATGATTTTCCAGCATATGCAAATTTATCTGGATATAGTACTAAAGGACATTATGCATGTCCTTGATGTGCTGACCAAACTAGTTCAAGGTGATTGTACAATGGCAGAAAGTTTGCTATATGGGTCATAGGAGATGGTTGCCTGACACACATATATTTCGGGCCGAGACAGCGATATTTGATGGTACCGATGAGTGGGAACATGCTCCTGGAGCTTCTTCTGGGTCAAATATTTTGAGGCGGGTAGATGGTCATCAGTTCAAATATGGAAAAGAACCACAAGTCAGCAAAAAGGGCAAGAAAAGGGCAAGGCCGGAGCAAGATGAGGAGACCGATCTATGTGGCGAAGATGAGTATCAGAACATGACGAGTTTAGGTGCATGGAAGAAGAAGAGTATTTTCTTCAAGTTGCCGTATTGGGAATTCAACTTATTGCGAAATAATTTAGATGTGATGCATATCGGAAAAAATATTGGTGAAAATTGTATAGGAACGGTTATGAGAGATGACCGGAAGAAAAAGGACAATCTTAAGAGCCGAATTGATTTGAAGTCAATGGGCATCTGACATGAGTTGCACCCAGAGGAATTACCAACCGGGAGAGTACTCCTACCTCCTGCAATCTATTCAATGTCAAAATCGGAGTTGGAATTGTTTTGCAAAGTTCTACTGGAACATAAAGTTCCTGATGGCTATTCTTCTAACATAGCAAGGTATGTCAACTTTAAGGAGAAGAGACTTCAGGGTCTAAAGTCACACGACTACCACATCCTAATGTAGGATCTTCTTCCTGTGGCCCTAAGGTCTTCAATGTGTGAGCAAATCACTACTGTCCTGAAAGATCTTTGTAGCATATATAAAGGTATTTGCTCAAGAATGCTTCGTGTTGAAGATATTGACCAATTAGAGCAGCGCGCGGCATTGACACTTAGTAAAATGGAGATGATATTTCCTCCATCGTTCTTCACTATAATGATTCACTTGATAATCCACCTTGCTGGTGAAGCCAGAATCGGCGGACCTGTTCATTATCGGTGGATGTACCCCACCGAGAGGTAAAAGAATTCATGCATCTTACAAAACTGAATTCTCAAAAGCTCATTTCTTTTATTCCATTACTCTGCTCTAATTCATTAATTGTACATGTTTAGGTACCTATACCGACTCAAGGGTTATGTTAAAAATAAATCATTTCCTGAAGGGTCAATAGCTCAGGGATATCTATCAGAGGAGTGTTCACATTTTTGTTCCAGGTATCTGCAGGGTGTGGAGACATCTTTGACTAGACCAAGGAGAAATCCAGACATTTCCAACCTTGATGGTGCTAAATATCTTTTCAATACCGCTGGCACTACTATTGGTTAAGTTGATGCATTTGAGCTAGATAACTTAACATGGGAACAGGCACATCGATATGTGTTAGACCACCATGCATCAGTGGAGCCATTTCGAAAGTAAGTTGCTTTTGAATTTAAATCGAATATAGTGAAAACCACAGAGTTCGATATTAACTTACATTTGTTATTCCTTATTTCAATTGCTTGTATTTTAGCGAATTTGTCAGAGACATCACACGAAGGGCTAGACCAAGAAGACTGCCACCACGTGAACAAAACAAGTTGATGAATGAAAAATTTTATAAGTGGTTTGAATCTCATGTAAGTGAATTAGGAAAATGCAAGTTAATCTTGATTATATCTACATTATCCACGGTGTTGATACGATTTGCGCAAAATTTATAGGTACATTCTTTGGGTCATGAAGGTGTGTCATCTGAAATACAAGTACTTGCCAAAGGTCCCTATAAGATGGTCAAAAGATACGGAGGATACATATTCAATGGCTTTAGATTTCGTACTAAGGATCGTGAATGTAATTTGAAATCTCAAAATAGTTGAATGGTAGTGACTTCTAAGACTAGAAGTTAAGCTTCCAAGTCGGACACGAGGCCTGTATATGGAGATCTCGACTACTATGGAGTGCTCACGGATATCATTGAGTTGAATTATTTTGGTCATTTTCGTGTTGTCTTATTTCGTGGGGATTGGGCTGAGTTTGATAGGAATTTCGCTAATAACAAGGATAACTTAGGCTTCACAGTTGTAAACTTCTCAAAATTGATTCACATCGGTACACACATTAGCCACGAACCATTTGTGTTCCCATCCCAAGTGCAACAAGTGTTCAACATTAAATATCCAACCCTGCCAAAAACGTATGTGGCTCTCATTATGCAATCAAGAGATGTATTCCAACTGGGCGATACTTCAGAAGATGAAGACGATGAAGTCGTGAACAGTTACATTGCTTCTGAGTTTCCTATGTTTGATGTAAACACAACCGACGGTAGAATTTGCTGGACTTGGCTCCACAAGGATGGAGAAGAGGGCGACGTATTGGAAGATGTTGTATTGTAGTTTACTTGATTTTCAATTTAATATTATATGTTCTGTAATTTTCGTGTCTTAAATTTTATTGTAATATTATGTCTTGTAATTCCGAACATGTTGTATGTGAATTTAATAATTGGTTTAATTATCTGTTAATTTAATTTAAGAATGGAATGATTTCTATAGATTGTTCCTCTTTGTCACTCTTTGTCGCCTGGGTTATGGATTACCTTTGATGGTTATTCTATACCATTTAAGGCTATGGATGCTAGATTTTTAATGCTGTGCTACCTTTTTACTAGTTTTTCTTACATTGCGTTTCCAAGTCTGAGGAGATAATAATAATCTTAACTTTAACAAAGCAACATTGCAAATGTTTTTATTTTCATCTACCATTTTTCCTGCAATTTATATATATAATCCAATGCCTAGCATTATTGAAGTTGAACATGGGATGGATGTAGGTCATACATTCATTCTTTTTCGGCTACCAATTTGCTCTCCACCATTAGTGTATTGTTGTAACCTTGATGTTAGCAACGACGGTTTCTATTTTCTACTGCTTGGTGTCATTTACATTAAACTATGTTATTAATTAATTTTGCTCCTCTAATTAATTTATTGAATCTTTGATAGGTACAAGATGCCGAGGCGTGGAAAAAGGATCAACATAAATGATGGCAACGACATCCATGGGGATGAGCAACCACTACATAATAGTGACAGTCAAACAGAGGAGGAGGAGGGTAGCACGCCCACTGTCAAGAAACATCGAGGGCGAACTAAGATAACGGACATATGAAAACTTAAGAACGACGAACGGATTGTGGTGGAGGAAAACAGTGTTGGGCAACCGGTTGGTGATAATGCAAGCAAATTCTCATCCTTTATTGGGGTAATAGCAAGGAACCCACGGATTATTCCTTTGTCGTACGAGAGTTGGCCGAAGGTTCCCACCATGACAAAGGGAAATGCAATTACAACAATCAAGGTATTTCCCATCTAAAATAAATAATTGGTTTATGCAATTCATATGTATAGGCAATCTGAAAGTATGAAAAAGGGATTATCACCACAATAGAATTATATACATCCTATTTTAATGAAATCAAACCATGTACAGTATGAAATCAAATTAGGAAATTCATACATGTATATATTAATGAAATATGTATTTTTAGTGATGGGTAGTTGGTTTATGCAATTCAGTTATCCTTTTGTTAAACTTCATAAATTTTACAGCAATACTTCTCGTTCCCGGACTCCCTTACGCCTTGGGTTGAAAAGTCACTCTCCAAAAAGTGGAGAGGCTACAAGAGGGACTTGAAGGCTAGGTATTTTGACAAAAACCAGTCAGAGGCGGATAATGCAAGGGATGTGCCACCCGATGTGGAACCTTCGGATTGGCAATTCCTTGTGCACTACTGGAGTTCGGCGGTCGGTCAGGTATTTACATTACTAACCAAAATTTAATGACTTTGTGGTTGTATGGCTACTCTAATTAAATTTTTTGTTAACTTCATTGTGGCATGTACAGAAAAGGGTGGAGGTCGGTGTTGCCAGTCGGTCAAAGCAGCTTGTGTTGCACACCGCTGGTACATAGAGCTTTGCTCTCGTTCGGGAAGAATTAGTAAGCACAATCAAATTGAACAGTTTTGACTTACAGTTATTTGTTTATAATAAATTCATCTTACTAATATATAGGAAGAAAATTTGGGGGGTCCTATGGAGTTTGGCGACATAGATTTTTTCGATGCCACCCACAAGTCGAAGGATGGGACGTATGCGACCCCTGAGGCACAACGGATTGTGTTAATTTGTGAAATAATATCTATCAGATCTACAATTTACTATCATTATAACTATTTTAGTGATGGGTAATTAAATATTTGGTGAATTGAGTTGGAACACAAAATTGACTATAGGCTATGACATAATATTTTAGTGATGAGCTTTTAGAAATTTACTACTATAGGCTATAGCAATGTTATATGTTTATGCAATTAGTAATATTAGTAGACAACACCGGGACCGATTAGCAATTGACATAAGAATGACAGGGTCAATGGTGTTGAAAAATTGTTATACAAACAGTAACATAAATGTTCGGGTGCACTATCATACAAACAGTAAAATAACAATTTCATAGTGGTTTTATTTTAAAGGTTTGCTCATCTTTTTATATGTGTATATCTGATTTTATTGTTTATATATATCTTCAGTTGCTTTTACTTTTTGATGATTCATAGCTTATTTTTGTAAATAGCTCATGATAGTCGAAATCTCTTCTGCTTTTAACTCTGACTATATGTCCTTTTACAGACTAACGCTCGAAAAAAGTTTGATGAAATCTCTTCCACTTCAGATTCTGACCGTACGGCGGCTTCCATAGATTTCCGTACCCGGCAGCGACTTGCCTTGACCGCAGTGAGGGGAAAGGAGAGGCATGGACGTGTCCGTGGTATGGGGCTAGGACCAACCTCCTCGCGGTTATTCAGACGGAGTGAATCTACTTCAAGTGGGACTTGGGATGAGGAGATGACAGAATTAAAGGCACAAGTGGCACTCCTCCAAGAACAAATGTCCCAATTAATAAGGCAGCAATCTCAAGTCCCACCACCTGTAAGTCTTTAAATTGGTAATTTTGAAGAGCTTATAATTTTGAATGCATGAAAGACACGTATTAGTGTTTGTGAGTCTGCATTGTGGCTGTCGTCTAGTGGCTGTCGTCTATGTTCTTAATTGGGCTGTGATTAGAAAGAAAGGGCTCGAGTGGAGATCTGAAAACCCATATAGAGACATCTCGTTTATTATAATTTATTATTATTGATGTTGTTGTCGCTCTTGCTGTTGTTGCTGATGTCTCTTTGTGTGCGTGTGCCGAAGAGAAAGAAGGGATGAGAGAGAGATGAGGAAAATGGCGCTATGTTAGCCTGGTGTATCCTCATTCTCTACCATTCCTCTTTCTGTTTCCATTTATGGCCTCTATATTTAATTGGTTTCCTTCCACGATGACAATTCCTTAAAACTACACTTGATATGAGCCCTATTCTTATTTTTCTTCAATAAAATTGAGAGTTTTGGTGATCCAACTAGTGATCATAGCTGCACCCCACTGCAGACTCACAAACACTAATACGTGTCTTTCATGCATTCTATGACCAACCCCATTTTGGCATATAGCATGCTTAGATGACAATTACCCCATTTTGGTATACAGCATCCTTAAATGACAATTAACCCATTTTGGTAAATAGCATGCTAAGATGACAATGATATGGCTAATATCCAGTATCTAAAACAGTAAAAGAAATGAAAATTTCCAGTATCTAAGCATGTTCGACTATTCTTCATCCCAACTTTGCCAGTGATGTTTCTGGGTCCAAAAGAAACCTGCACAAGGTTTGTTCTGACCAATTCTTGACAGATTTGGGAATTCTGAAGATTTTAGATCCAGGATGACAAATTTTGATTGGGCTGTGATTAGATTGTTTGGTGACTGTCGTCTATGTTCTTAATTGGGCTGTGATTAGAAAGAGACGGGTTGGAGTGGAGATCTAGAAACCCATATAGAGACATCTCATTCATAATAATTTATTATTATTGTTGTTCTTGTCACTCTTATTGTTGTTGCTGATATCTCTTTGTGTGCGTTTGCTGAAGAGAAAGAAGGGATGAGAGAGAGATGAGGAAAATGCCGCTATGTTAGCCTGGTGTATCCTCATTCTCTACTATTCCTCTTTCTGTTGCCATTTCTGGCATCTATATTTGGTTTCCTTCCACAATGAAAGTTCCTTAAAGCTACACTTGATATGAGCCCTATTCTTATTTCTCTTCAATAAAAATGGGACTTTTGGTGATCCAACAAACATGTATCCTCAGACTTCCAAATGGCATTTTCTTTAGAAAGTCGGTCTCCAAATAATCGATCTATGACAAGAATGTCCAATCACAGCCCAATCAAAATTTGTCATCCTTGATCTAAAATCATCAGAATTCCCAAATCTGTCAAGAATTGGTGCTGAACAAACCAGTGTGCAGGTTTCTTTTGGAGCCGGAAACATCATTGGCAAAGTTGGGATGAAGAATGGACAAACATGCTTAGTTCCTGGAAATTTTCATTTCTTTTATTGTTCTGATACTGGATATTAGTCATATCATTGTCATCTAAGCATGCTATTTACCCAAATGGGTTAATTGTCATCAAAGGATGCTGTATACCAAAATGGGGTTGGTCATAGAAACCATGAAAGAGGCGTATTAGTGTTTGTGCTCTAATTTGACATCCTGGATCTAAAATCTTCAGAATTCCCAAATCTGTCAAGAATTGGTCTGAACAAACTTGTGTGCAGGTTTCTTTTGGAGCCGGAAATATCATTGGCAAAGTTGGGATGAAGAATAGACAAACATGCTTTGATATTGACCAATTTTCATTTCTTTAACTATTTTAGATACTGGATATTAGCCATATCATTGTCATCTAAGCATGATATTTACCAAAATGGGTTAATTGTCATTTAAGGATGCTGTATACTAAAATGGGGTTGGTCATAGAATCTATGAAAGAGGCGTATTATTCTTTTTTAATTTTATTTGTCATCCTGGATCTAAAATCTTCAGAATTCCCAAATCTGTCAAGAATTGGTCTGAACAAACCTGTGTGCAGGTTTCTTTTGGAGCCGGAAACATCACTGGCAAAGTTGGGATGAAGAATAGACAAACATGCTTAGATTTTGACCAATTTTCATTTTTTTTACTGTTTTAGATACTGGATATTAGCCATATCATTGTCATCTAAGCATGCTATTTACCAAAATGGGTTAATTGTCATCTAAGGATGCTGTATACCAAAATGGGGTTGGTCATAGAATCCATGAAAGAGGCATATTAATCTTTTTTAATTTTATTTGTCATCCAGGATCTAAAATGTTCAGAATTCCCAAATCTGTCAAGAATTGGTCTGAACAAACCTGTGTGCAGGTTTCTTTTGGAGCCGGAAACATCATTGGCAAAGTTAGGATGAAGAATAGACAAACATGCTTAGATATTGACCAATTTTCATTTCTTTTACTCTTTTAGATACTGGATATTAGCCATATCATTGTCATCTAAGCATGCTATTTACCAAAATGGGTTAATTGTCATCTAATGATGCTGTATACCAAAATGGGGTTGGTCATAGAATCCATGAAAGAGGCGTATTATTCTTTTTTAATTTTATTTTTCATCCTGGATCTAAAATCTTCAGAATTTCCAAATCTATCAAGAATTGGTCTGAACAAACCTGTGTGCAGGTTTCTTTTGGAGCCGAAAACATCATTGGCAAAGTTGGGATGAAGAATAGACAAACATGCTTAGATATTGACCAATTTTCATTTCTTTTACTGTTTTAGATACTGGATATTAGCCATATCATTGTCATCTAAGCATGCTATTTACCAAAATGGGTTAATTGTCATCTAAGGATGCTGTATACCAAAATGGGGTTGGTCATAGAATCCATGAAAGAGGCGTATTATTCTTTGTGCTCTAATTTGTCATCCTGAATCTAAAATCTTTAGAATTCCCAAATCTGTCAAAAATTGGTCTGAACAAACCTGTGTGCAGGTTTCTTTTGGAGCCGAAAACATCATTGGCAAAGTTGGGATGAAGAATAAACAACATGCTTAGCTACTGGAAATTTTCATTTCTTTTAATGTTTTAGATACTAGATATTACTCATATCATTGTCATCTTAGCATGCTATTTACCAAAATGGGTTAATTGTCATCTAAGGATGTTGTATACCAAAATGGGGTTGGTCATAGAATCCATGAAAGAGGCGTATTAGTGTTTGTGCTCTAATTTGTCATCCTAGATCTAAAATATTTAGAATTCCCAAATCTGTCAAGAATTGGTCTAAACAAACCTGTGTGGAGGTTTCTTTTGGAGCCAAAATCATCATTGGCAAAGTTGGGAAGAAGAATAGACAAACATGCTTAGATACTGGAAATTTTCATTTCTTTTACTGTTTTAGATATTGGATATTAGCCATATCATTGTCATCTAAACATGCTATTTACCAAAATGGGTTAATTGTCATCTAAGGATGTTGTATACCAAAATGGGGTTGGTCATAGAATCCATGAAAGAGGCGTATTGGTGTTTGCGAGATAATTTGTCATCCTGGATCTAAAATCTTTAGAATTCCCAAATCTGTCAAGAACTGGTCTGAACAAACCTGTGTGCATGTTTCTTTTGGAGCCGTAAACATCATTGGCAAAGTTGGGATGAAGAATAGACAAACATGCTAGATACTGGAAATTTTCATTTCTTTTACTGTTTTAGATACCGGATATTAGCCATATCATTGTCATCTAAGCATGCTATTTACCAAAATGGGTTAATTGTCATCTAAGGATGTTGTATACCAAATGGGGTTGGTCGTAGAATCCATGAAAGAGGCGTATTAGTGTTTGCGAGATAATTTGTCAGAAAATGCCATTTTGAGAATCTGAAAACCCTACTATTTAGTTGTTTAGTGGCTTTCGTCTATGTTCTTAATTGGGCTGTGATTAGAAAGAGAGGGACTGAGTGGAGATCTGGAAACACATATAGAGACATCTCGTTTATTATAATTTTTTATTATTATTGTTGTTGTCGCTCTTGCTTTTGTTGCTGATGTCTCTTTGTGTGTGTGTGCTGAAGAGAAAGAAGGGATGAGAGAGAGATGAGGAAAATGCCGCTATGTTAGCCTGGTGTATCCTCATTCTCTACTATTCCTCTTTCTGTTTCCATTTCTGGCTTCTATATTTTGCTTCCTTCCACGATGACAGTTCCTTAAAACTACACTTGATATGAGCCCCTTCTTATTTTTCTTATCTTTCATATATTTGGTTTCCGTCCACGTTGACTGTTTCATGGATTGTCTGAACAATCCATGAAAGACATGCTTAGATACTGGATTTTCATTTGTTTTACTGTTTTAGATACTGGATATTCCCAATCATAGGAGAATATAAAGGTTTCAAGTTAGATACTTGATTTTCATTTGTTTTACTGTTTTAGATATATTCAAAAACAAAATTAAGTACTAGCTTTTTAGCACTGCAATATAATTATTTTACCTCTCTATATATCATTAACAATTCCATTTGCAATTGGCACTTTGATCCTAGAATTTATGAATTGAGTAGATCTTTTTGCAAGTTCAAAAAATATATATATTCTATATTGTGGTCTAGTGTTGAACTAAATTATTGTTTTTTTTTCACAGAGCAGTCCGATCAATCAATCAAATGTGAGTCTCCCAGATCAAGGAAATTCTGATAATCAGAACTGAAGCGACTCGAGGGGTATGAATCTGTGGTCGGCCTAGTCTAGTTGTTGTTGTTATGTTGTCCTTGTTGTTGTTATGTCCCGGATTGTTGTTTTAAGTAATTGTTGAGATATTTGGGATGTTCATTACTGTATTTGTTAATTATGACACTGTGTTAATTTTGCGATGAATTTGGGCGATTAATGGACTATGTGTGAAACTTTATTATCTTTAATTCTTGTGTTTGGTTGTGATTTGCGCATTAATATGCCTGAAATTGGTTGAATCAGTTGTGAATTAGTTTACAGGTTTTTTAAATGAAATTGTGAATTGAAATCGATTGAAAAAACTGGAGCACAAAAAACAAACGATCATACACCGGCGTTTCATAAAATGCCGGTGTATCCAATTGATTAGTTGGAAATTTCGATAGAGAGGGGTTTCCACACACGCCGGTGTACCCATAAGCTGCAATAGCACTAAGAAACACTGGCATTTTAGAAAACGCCGGTGAATCTCACTATAGCGGCGTTTTTACAACACGCCGGTGCTTGTAAGTAGGGAAAATAGGGCACTCTGAAATAAGCATACACCGGCGTTTGTCGACCGCTAGTAAATATTGAACATACACCGGCGTTTGTGGAAACGCCGGTGAAGAGAAATATACTGGCATTATGTGACCACCGGTGAATGTATATTGGGGGAAAAGAACGGCACTCAGAAATACCCATATATCGGCGTTAGCTGACCGCCGGTGTATTTTCAAGATCTACTGGCATCCAGTACAAACGCCGGTGAATGTTTCACCGGCGTAAAAAACCGCCGGTGAAGATCTAAAAAAACGCCGGCAAATAGCTTGTATGTTGTAGTGATTACTAACTTCCCAGTTGCGTGCTGGAATGAGAAGGAATTTCAAGAGCTCTTTGGTACCACTTGCTGGATGGAGGAACTTGACCAGAACATTAGGCTTCGATTCAAATTCGCTAGAGCAAGAGTGCGAGTGAAATTCTTCAATGACGAGGATATTGTGGCCAAGATTATTACTCCAGTTGAAGGAATTTGGAGAGAGGTTGTGATTGTCTTATGATGAGTGTAATTTTTATATAATTTTTATTACTCTTTTATGCCTTAAAATTGAAATTTCGCGTTGATTTCTTTAACATTTATCTTATTACTACTTTTTTTTATTTATTTGTTTGATTTTGTAGGAATGAGCGGGATAAGTACAAAATGTGAGCGTTGTTGGTGAAATTAAGGAAGAGTACGAAGATAAAGATTTCAAATTTTTATTTGAAGATTATTAGAAGATTCAAGCACACAAATGCACGGTTTTATAAATTGGCTCATTAAAGAACTAATAGAAAATATTATGGTCAACTAGGAGGTGGAATAAAATTTTCTAATAAAAATCAATGTTGAGTAGATTTAAATTAGGGTTAGTTAATTATTTAGTTTAAAATTTTAATAGATTAATTTCAATCTATGATTTTTTAAATTAATTAATTAATTATCTAATAAAAATTAACCAAACCATAATCCTATTTAAAACCCTAATCTAATCCTATAAATATGCCTACGGAAGGAGATTTGGGGTGTAGGTGGGAGCGGCGAGACCAGAAGAGAGAGAAAAAAAAGATTTGGAGGCTGTGACTTGTGGCGGGAGAGAGAAAAGGATAGGGGGCGGCGCGAGAAACGAGAAAGGCCAGATAGAGAAAATTGGAGAGAGAAAGAAGGAGCGCGGATTTGGAGACTTGGATTTTTCGGCAACAACGAGTTCTTTCTTCTCTTCTAATTTTTATTATGCAATCAAAAAACATGTTTGTTAGTTGCAAATTTATTATGAACTAATTTTATTTTTCTAGGGCTTTGATGTAGCCTAGTTTTGAGAACATAATTCTAGTTTCATAATATTTTATTAAACTATTTTTCTATGGTTGTGTGTTTAATTTTTATTCTTAATGGTTACAATTGTTTGGCCAACTATTGTATGATTTATTGAATCATGGAGAGACCGAGAGGTAATTAGTGATTTAGAACTATAGAAATCAACACCATTAATTGAGCGAAATTAGAGATGATTTACCGCGATTAATGTGACTATAAAGAAATCCACAGAACTTAATGAGTCTTCAATTAATTAAATTTGCATAGGGATATGATGAACTGTTAGTTGGGGATATTTTTGGTGTTGTTTGAGAGAAAACATTGAATAATTAAGGAATTTTGATCTACAACTTGGAAAAGTAAAATATCTTGTGACATGGAATTATGAATTGTGTGTGATTAACTAGGTGAAATCAAAAGTCCTAGAATTAGTTTTTGCAATTAATAAACAACAAAATTTCAATTCTCGTTCTTTTTGATTAGTTTAGTTAGTTTTTTAGATTAATTTAATTTATTTGCTTTCTTGAACAAATTTCGATTTTCAAAATAGTAGTTAATCTAGTCATTTCGGTACTCAATAAAATAATTAGTCCTTGTGGGTTTGACACTCTTTTCACTTAAACTATACTACTTGTTGAGATTTTGTACGCTTGCAAATAAATTCCATCAAGTTTTTGGCGCCGTTGCCGGGGACTAATTATTCTTTTATTGATATTGATAATTACTAGATTTTTACTAATTTGGACTTTTCTTATCATTTTTTATTTTTATTTTTTATCTTTTTTTTTTCTTTTGTTATTTAATAGCTATATTTCATGATATATAAGTGTATCATCATGGCAAACGAGGGTAATGGAGAAGAAAATAAGGCTTTGAGAGACTATGTTATGTCGTCACTTAATGAAGAAACATTATGTATAAAGAGACTGGTTAAACATGGTAACAATTTTGAGATTAAACCGGCAATCATTCAAATGATTCAATAGACTGTTCAATTTGGGGGACTATCGCACGAGATCCTAATGTTCACATTGCAAACTTTTTAGAAATTTGTGACACTTTAAAGCACAATGGAGTATCAGATGATGCAATTCGATTAAGTCTCTTTCCTTTTTCACTAAGAGATAAGGCTTGGCTTGGCTAAGTTTTCTACCACTGGGTGTTATTACTACTTGAGAGAGACTTGCAAAAAAATTTCTGGCTAAGTATTTTCCGCCGACAAAGATTGCAAAGTTAAGGAATGACATTACCACATTCATTCAGTTTAAGGCTGAGTCTTTGTATGATGCATGGGAGAGGTATAAAGAGTTATTGAGAAAGTGTCCTCACCATGAACTACTGAAATGACTGCAAATCCAAATATTCTATAATGGTTTGAGAATTACAAATCAGTCTATGGTAGATGCAGCAGTTGGAGGTGCACTAATGAGCAAAACTCACAAAGCAGCCTATAAACTTTTCGAGGAAACGACATCCAACAATTACCAATAGTCTTCAGAGAGAATAATGCCTAGAAAAACAGCTGGATTATTTTGAGCTTGGTCCCATTGCCACATTGACAACACAAATTGATATTTTATCTAAATAATTAGGTAATATGAATGTTAATTCTATTCAAACTAATATTAGTTGTGATCATTGTGCAGGAAATCAACCAAGTATTGATTGCCAAGAGGGAAATCTTTTTTGCTCAACCAAATTCTGAACAAGCAAATTTCGTGCCCAACTTTCAAAAGTAAAACAATCCTTATTCGAACACATATAATCCAGGATGGAGAAACCATAATTTTTCATGGAACAACAACCAAGGAGCAATTAGACCACTTCAGAATTTTCAGAAAGAAAAGAAGCCAACACTTGAAGAGATATTTATACAATACATGCAGAAGACAAAGCAATACATGCAGAAGACAGATTTGGCAATACAAAATAATACGGCTACAATTCACAACCTTGAGGCCCAGACTGGTCAAATTCTCTTATAGAGAGAACAACATGAACCTTACCCAGTAAGACCGTGACCAATCCAAAGGAGCATGTCAATGCAATAATACTAAGAAGTGGGAGAACAATTGAGCAGCCCTAAGCACAAACTGTAGAACAAAATGAGGTTGAAAAACAAGATGAGCACGAGCCAGTTTTGAAGGAACAAACGCAGCAGGTGGCCAAACATCATATTGAGAAATCTAAGAAAAACAAAGGAGCTTTAAACACCACGGTTTCCAGGGAGTTTAATTCTGAAACTTATCCTAATTCACCTTATGATCCACCGATTCCTTTTTTGCAAAAACTTAAAAAGAATAATCTCAAAAATCAATTCTCTAAATTTTTAAGTATTTTTAAGAAATTGCATATTAATATTCCTCTTATTGAAGTTTTGGAACAAATGCCTAAATATGCTAAATTTTTTAAGGATATTTTATCAAACAAGCAGAAGTTGGAGGAACATGAGACCGCTATGCTAACCGAAGAGAGTAGTGCACTATTACAAAAGAACTTCCCTCCTGAACTTAAAGATCCAGGGAGTTTTACGATACCTTGCACTATTGGAGATTTCTATTTTGATAAAGCTTTGTGTAATTTAGGAGCAAGTATTAATCTTATGCCTTTTCGGTTTTCAACAAACTTGGTCTTGAAGAACCAAAACCCACTACAATTTCTTTGCAACTGGCGGACAGATCTATCAAGTACCCAAGAGGGATAACTGAAGATGTTTTGGTAAATGTAGACAAGTTCATATTCCCAGCTGATTTTATAGTGCTTGACATGGAGGAAGATGAACAAATTCCATTGATTTTGGGGTGACCTTTTCTAGCTATGGGAAGAGCTTTGATTGATGTCCAACAAAGAAAACTTTTTTTGAGGGTAGAGGATGAGCAAATAACATTTGACGTCTTTAAATCTTTGGAGTTTTTTGTCGAAGTACACTCATGTTTTTATGTAAGTGAAACTGGTTTAATTTTGGTTAAGAAACATAACACTACAGTTGAAAGGTTACCAATCGAAGTATGTCTAAAAAATTCAGCAACTCTTGAATCAGAGAAAGAAAATATTTTGGAATATGTTATGTATTTGGATACTGCACCATCTATTAATCCATTTTTTCAGTTGAAATTCAAAGAGGTGGGGATATCAAAGACACTATCGTCAAGAAAGAAACGACTGAAATTTGAGTTGCTACCATCTAGTTTGAGGTATCCACAGAAAAAAAATCTAATCCACATAAAAGGAGAATTATTGGAAAAGCGGCTCGTATGTTATTGGATCTTGGCGTTATATAACCATCTCAGTTACCATGTTTGGCTGAAAACTTAAAACTTAGCGCTTCTTGGGAGGCAACCCATATTTTCTATTTACTGCATTAGATTTGCTTTTTCTTTTAGTTTACTTTAATTTTAATTTTTTAATTTTATTTTATATGATTGCATAAGTTTAGAGGTTTCCGGCAGAGTTATTTTCTACACCTACTTTGATGGTTGTTTTTAGGAAAGATGGAGTCCGAATCTGGAAAAGTTTTTCAAAGAGCGATCGAAGGAAATTGTCTTATCTTTCCGAAACATAAAGAAACAGGGGATTTAGATATCTACAACTCCAGATATGACTAAAACAATGAATGCCACTCAACCTGAATTTTAACATGAATCAGAGGAGCAATTCTGAACTTTTCTCATTATTTTTGTTTTTTGTTTTTCTTTACCCTTTGAGGAAAATGTGATATTCAAGTTTGGGAGAAGGGATATAATTTTTTTAATGTATATTAGAAAAGAAAAAGAAAAAAACACAAATAGAAAAAAAAATCAATTAGGCTTACCATTATACTTTTGGGTTCTTTATTGTGCTGCATTGAAATAATTTTTTTAGGATATACAGTATCTCATAAAGCAAGATTAAGCATACTTATTTTTTTTTAGGATTATTGAAGTTCAAAAAATCCTTTGAAAGAGTCATGTGATTATACATTAAAAAAATGATGTTTTTTCTTGTGATTATCCTCTTTGATCTAGTCCTAAACAGGGTTTAAGTAAATAGAGTGATAATGATTAAATAATTGAATGAATAAAGTTTTATCTACTTCAATGTATTTAAGTTTCTAGTAACTAGGGGTATTCATCACAAATGTTTACTTTTACGTCAAACGGCAACTTGAAATATGAGTATGTAAAAGCACTTTAGGTGTGTGACTTGTTGAGTAACCAGGAGAATTCATCACAAATGTTTACTTTTACGTCAAACGGCAACTTGAAATATGAGTATGTAAAAGCACTTTAGGTGTGTGACTTGTTGAGTAACCAGGAGAATTCATCACAAATATTTGTATTCGCATCAAAAGGCAAGTGACAACTTAGAGTGTATTTTTCCAACAAAAAAAACTCATGTTTGCTACTTGGTTTGTAGTAGTGAGAAGGAGTAATCATGGAAGGAGTTGTTACATGATATAATTACATTAATTGCAGGACAAATATGATTGGGTTGGAAATTATGTATGAATAATTGCACTAGAGAAAGTGAGTATGCTTAGTTTTACTTTATTTGCAATTGTTTATGTTAATGTTTTAAGTTAAAATTTTGATGCTTGCATGAAAAGATCTGTTGGTGAGATGAGTTGAGCCTAATATTATGACTATTATTTGATTTATGGTTTTTCTTTTTGCTCGAGGACAAACAAAATTTTATGTTTGGGGGTATTTGATCAGTGTAATTTTTATATAATTTTTAATACTCTTTTATGCATTAAAATTGCGAGTTCTCGTTGATTTCTTTAACATTTATCTTATTTCTACTTATTTTTATTGATTTATTTGATTTTGTAGGAATGAAAGAGATAAGTACAAAATGTTAGCGTTTTTTGTGAAATTAAGGAAGAGTACGAAGATAAAGTTGTCAAATTTTCAAATTGATTTTATGTGAAGATTTCTAGAAGATTCAAGCATTCGAATGCGCAGTTTTACAAATTGGCCCATCCAATCGAAAATATTATGTTCAACTAGGGGGTGGAATGTAATTTTGTAATAAAAGTCAAAGTTGAGTAGATTTAAATTAGGGTTAGTTAATTAATTAGTTTAAAATTTTAATAGATTAATTTTATTCTATGATTTTTTAAATTAATTAATTAATTATCAATCTAATCCTATTTAAAACCCTACTATATTCCTATAAATATGCCTAGGGAAGGAGATTTGGGGGGTAGGTGGGAGCGGTGAGACCAGAGAGAGAAAAAAGAAAGAAAGAAAAAATATTTGGCGGCTAGGACTTGCGACGGGAGAGAGAAAAGAATAGGGGGCGGCATGAGAAACGAGAAAGGCTAGAGAGAGAAAACGGGAGAGAGAAAGAAGGAGCTCGGATTTCGAGACTTGGATTTTTCGGCAACAACGAGTTCTTTTTTCTCTTCTAATTTTTATTATGCAATTAAAGAACATATTTATTAGTTGCAAACTTATTATGAACTAATTTTATTTTTCTAGGGCTTTGATGTAGCCTAGTTTTGAGAATACAATTCTAGTTTCATATTATTTTATTAAACTATTTTTTCATGGTTGTGTGTTTAATTTTTGTTCTTAAAGGTTACAACTACTGTTTGACCAACTATTGTTTGATTTATTGAATCATGGAGAGACTGAGAGGTAATTTGTGATTTAGAATTATAGAATTAAATAACATTTATTGAAGATGATTTACCGCGATTAATGTGACTATAAAGAAATCCATAGAACTTAATGAGTTTTCAATTAATTAAGTTTGCATAGAGATATGACGAACTGTTAGTTGGGCATATTTTTGGTGTTGTTCGATAGAAAATATTGAATAATTAAGGGATTTTGATCTACAACTTGGAAAAATAAAATTTCTTGTGGCATGAAATTATGAATTGTTTGGGATTAACTAGGTGAAATCAAAAGCCATAGAATTAGTTTTTGCTATTAATAAATAACTAAATTTTAGATCTCGTTCTTTTTAATTAGCTTAGTTAGTTCTTTAGATTAATTTAATTTAGTTGTTTTCTTTATTAAATTTTGATTTTCCAAATATTAGTTACTCTAGTTATTTCGGTACTTAATAAAACAACTAGTCCTTGTGGGTTTGGCACTCTTTTTACTTAAACTTACTACTTGTTACGATTTTGTACACTTGCAAATAAATCTCATCATGTTTTAGACAAGGAGAAAAGAAAGGTTGTAGGTGGGAGAGGAGGGGCGAAGGAAATGGCATTAGGTTTTCGATCAAAGAATCACTGGGGAGATGATGAACCAACACCGTTGGATCCCAGTGACGCTAATCTCAAATATTCGAAAGATTAGGATCGTAGAGAGGTACACAATAAAGGAAACAATGTATTGGGGGCTCACCAGATCGGGTACGCAGATAGAGGAGATGCAAGGGGGTGTGATTTCGGTGTGCCGTTGGGGATGCGTCAGATGTCAGAAGGGATGTGTAAACGATAGATGGCAGTGGGTAGGGTTCAGGGTGTAGCGCCAGATACGGAATGTAATCCCTGTTCTCGTAAATATGTATTTCAGATCACGAGAAAACGTGATTTTGTTGTTTTGTGGGCATGGCGTGATCTGATCCGCTCATCATCTTTTGGCACGAATCTTGGGACAATCAGATGGCCCGAGGAGTTCGGCGTCATTTTTCTCCAAATGTGGAGGTCGGTGCCTCAGTAGCTCGGCAGAATGCCTCGATGGCTCGGCTCCTCCTGAGTCGTTCAGCCATCAGGGCACGAATCACGATGCAGTCAGCTCAGATGACGAGAAAACATGATTTTATCGTTTTGTGGGCGTGTCTAAATCTGAGCCGCTCATCAACCTTTAGCACGAATCTTGGGACGATCTGACGTCCCACAGAGTTCGGCAGCATTTTTCTCCAAATGTGGAGGTCGGTGCCTCGGTAGCTCGGCAGAGTGCCTCGGTGGCTCGGCTCCTCCTGAGTCGTTGAGCCACGTGGTGACATCTGGAGCGTCCATCAGGGCACGAATCACAATGCAGTCAGTTCAGATCACGAGAAAACGTGATTTTGTCGTTTTGTGGGCGTGTCTAAATCTGAGCCTCTCATCAACCTTTGGCATGAATCCTTGGACGATCTGACGTCCCACAGAGTTCCGCAGCATTTTTCTCCAAGTGTGGAGGTCGGTGCCTCGGTAGCTCGGCAGAGTACCTCGGTGGCTCGGCGCCTCGTGAATTGCCGAGCTGCGTGGCTAAGACCGAACCGTCGCCGCCCTTCTCTGAACCGTCGCTGCCCTTATTCATTATGTCATTTAGCCTTCCTTAACGGGCTCAAAGCATTTCAAAAGCCCAAGAGTTGCTTCATTGAATATAAGTTTTCACCCCCCTCACTCCTTCTCTCATTCTTTCACTTTTCACCCTCAGAACTCACTTTTGCTCTCGAGTTGCTCTGCTAGCGGAGATTTGAGCTCAAGGGCGGTTGTGTTAGCTGTTGCGGCAGGCCAGGCGATTTCCGGCGAGGTTTTTCCAACCGTAAACGTCACACAAGGTTAGTATATATATTCTTAATCTCATATATATACCTTACGAGATGTCACGAGTGTCCTCGGGAGTGAGGCTTCTTCCTCGGGGGATTGGAGCGACGAACGGTTAGTTCACAAGGAAAGGGGAGAAGTGGTGAGCAGACGGAAGGGGAAGGAGATAGGGGTCGTCGGCGGCCGAGGAGACGGGGAAGGAAGTGGCCCGGTCTTCGGTTGTTGAGACAGTTGTAGAGACCGTGAGACAAGCAGGTGAAATGGGTCGGCTGCCGACCGTGATATCCGGTCACGGGGGAATCCGGCAGTACACTGGCAAGCTGCAGACTAAGGCCGTCTACGGATGCTCGAAACATATGAGGAGAACAAACCGAGGGAGGTTACCGAAGTCAACGATATCTCCTCGGTTCTAACCGAACGAGATCTGCTTCGGATTTGGAAGGGCTTCGTCATTCCCCCGGAGTACACCTTGATTCTCCCCGGTCCCGGGGTGCGAGCTTGCACGGCCTTCTCGCCCGATACTTGCATCTTTGCCTACGATGTGTTGAACGCCGGACTGCATCTTCCCCTCCATCCCTTCGTGACCGAGGTTCTCCGTTGGTATGGACTGAGCCCGATCCAGTTCATGCCGAACATGTGGTGACATGTGCTTGGATTTCCTGCTCCAATGCCGAACAGCGAAGGTGGAGCCCCAGCTCGTCATTCTCAGGAGTTTGTACCGGATCAATCGGATGAGCAAAACCAAACACCGGTACTATCTGTCGCCTCGAAAAGGCATCAAGCTGATAGAGAACCCTGACTCTATTAAGTCGTGGAAGGGTAAGTTCTTTTCGATCCGAGGCCCTTCGGCATGGGACTTCCCGACCCGATGGAAGGAGGATGTGCCGAAGTATGCGAAGGCCGAACCGGTGTTGACTCCGGCCGAAGTAGAGGTCGCGGCGAAGCTAGTCGGACACCCGATGTTGAGTTGGAGGGACATGACCGAGGAGGTGCTTCACGGGTCGGGCCTTAGTCCGATCGACCCGAGTATGCTCCGGACATCTTTTTTTTTTTTCTTGTATACTTTCTGTTATGCCTTGTATTTTCTAACTTTGTTTTCTTTATTCGACAGAGGCTTCGAGCATGGACTTCCGAGCAATTATGGCTGAGTGAACCAAGGCCTCCGATGCTAAGAAGAGGAAGAGGACGAGCGCGGGGCCTTCGTCTGGCCGACCAACCAAGGTTCCTTCGGCTGCAGTCGTGGATCGGGACTCTCCTTGGCGATCGGCCTCGGTTGTAGATCTTGTTCAGCCAAACCCCTCTGGTCCTTCGGGCGAAGGCTTCTCCGTCTTGGCACCTCTGGCGCTCGAGGCCCCGCCCCTTACTGAGCAGGCCGATGCCATACTGACCGAGGCCCACAAGAAACTGTTTGTCCCCGATTGGCGGGTGATGAACCACATCAGTTTCTTGGGGGAATTGGCGATGAGTATGTAGGCTCTTCATCATCTACTGACCCCAAAAGACCGAGCCGCACTGAAGGCATGGACGACAGGAGACGATGCTCTAGAGGTAGCTCGGTCACTCATGTCGGTAAGTTTTTTTAGTTGATTTCGATGACCTTTTGAAAATTTCTAAGTTTTTAGCTCGGCTTTTATTGTGCTCTAATTGATTCTTCTTTTAGGCCACGTTCCACTTCAGCCACCTTCTCGAGCAGTACGCCGAGCAAGAGAGGGAGTTAAAGGCCGCTTGCGACAAAGACCGAGCGGAGAGGGCGAGGGTCGTGAAGCAGTTTGAGGCGGAGCAGCACCGCTCGGACGCTTTGGCCGCACAGGTCACTGATTTGGAGGCGGCCTTGGCAAAGGCGAGGGAGAAGCTCGCCTCGGAGGTGGCCAAGGCAGCCGAGGAGAAGGCCGAGGCGAAGAGGGCCCTGGAGGCGGTGATGCGGCAAAAAGACGTGGCCGTGGAGGCAACAAGGGCAGATATTGAGGCCGAGGCTAAGAAGCATATGATGGCCAACATGGAGCAGTCTTATGCCACCACGCTTGAGCACGTCGATGCTCGAGTCCCCAGCTTCGACAAGTCGGGGTACGGACTGTGGGGTCCGGTCGGCGAGGAGGACCCGGAAGCCGAGCAAGAGGCCAAAGGAGAGGAAGGGGAAGAGCAACAAGGTGACGATGCTCCAGCCGATCACGAGGTCGTGGTGGTGAAGGGAGGGGGCGACAAGGCTGCGGCCGACCCCCAAGCCATAGTGGCAGAGGAAGAGGAGCCGTCCACCGAGGTGCCTATCACCGAGCTACCACCCAAGGTGGCCCCTTGATCTTTGTTGTTTTGTACTTTTTCTTCTCTCGTCATGTATTGCCTTGTAGCGGACTGGCCACCGCTTTTTTGTTATAAATGAAATTTTGCTTTCTTTGACTAAGTGTTGGGGTCGATCTTGTTTTGGAGACGTCTTCATTTGAAATTTTTCTAAGGGCTGAAAATAATTTCGTTTTGAAATCCAACTAAGTTTTGAGTATCACTCACTTCAAAATCTAGCTAAGTGTTGGGAACAACTTTGCTTTGAAATTTAGCTATGTGTTGCTCGAGCTTAGTGTTATTGTATTTTCTCAGATCGCCGAATCGCGTCTAGCAAAGGCATCGCCAAACATAGTAGCGGCTGAGGTCTCTCGCCTCCGAGCTGACTTAGGATCGACAAAGCTGGCCCTTTCTCGCAGTCGAGAGTATTTTCTCAAAAGCAAGTTGGATCTAGACCACCTCAAGCTAACATTGTCGAAGCGTCTCTCCGAGCTGAAGCAACTAAAGAAACAAGCTCGGGAGGCTCCTCCCGAAGGGGAGGTGGAATTGCTTCGACAGGCACTGTTTGATGTCTCAGTGGAGAGAGATGAACTGTTAGCTGAGGTCCACGAATTGTCGATAGCCGAAAACGAGCTTTTGGTGGAGAGAGAAGAATTAACAGCGGCGATGGACAAGTTGACAGCCGAGTGAAATGAGCTGTTAGCAACCATGAGCAAGGTGACGGCGGAGGTTGACAAGCTGAAGAGGGTTACGGTCGATAAGAGCATCGAAGTTACTCATCTCCGTCGAATTATTGCCAATAGCTCTGGTGCCGCAGGCTCCGCTCAGCTTCCTCGCTTCAAGATTGCCGTGAAGGATGACTCTCTGAAGGATCGAATCGTCGAACTCGAGGAGGAGGTCGCTCGGATCAAACCTGAACCTGAACAGATTAATGCCAGAAGCACGTCGTGTACCCGTGAAGAGAGCGAGAGGGGAATTTTCTTTTACGAGCTTGCAACTCACTCGCCTGCTGCTTGGTAGAGCCCTATTGATGCACAAAGTGGTGTGGCTTCTTCGTCGAGCGGAGCATCCGTTGGGCCCACCGTCAGAGGCAGTGCTGAAGATGCATCTCAGTTTGCCGGTCTAGAGACGAGCTCCGAGGTTAGGCGTCGCCGTCCCCGGGTGTCTTTGAACATGAACATCCCTGCCTCGAGGAGGCGTTGAAAGAGTTGTCTTGTAATTTTGGTTTTTCAAATTTTGTAACTCGTCGTAGAGGAGAGTAGCTGGTCTTGTAATCTGAGTTTCCTCAAACTTTAAACTTTATAGAAGTGAGAGTTTGTTTATTCTATTGCGCTTGTGTGTTTGCGTGTTTTGTTAATCATCTATGGTTGTAGGACCACTTCTTACCCGCTTATGAGTGAGGAGTAGAAGCGGAGTCGAGCCTAGCTGTGAACTCCGAACTCTTTGCTTGAGTAAATTTGAACGGTTGTGGGAGCAGTTCCGAATGGCGAACTACTTCTAGCTCGCTTAAAAGCGAGCTTGCAAAGTGGAATCGAGCCAAGTTTTGGACTCCGAACACGTCGTTTGAGTAAGTTTCAGTGGTTGTGGGAGAAGTTCCGAATGGCGACCACTTCTAGCTCGCTTAAGAACGAGCTTGCAAAGCAGAATCAAGCCAAGTTTTGGACTCCGAACACGTCGTTTGAGTAAGTTTCAACGGTTGTGGGAGCAGTTTCGAATGGCGAACCACTTCTAGCTCGCTTAAGAGCGAGCTTGTAAAGCGGAATCGAGCCAAGTTTTGGACTCCGAACACGTCGTTTGAGTAAGCACAATTAAGGTTTTAAGCAGAGAGATAAAACAATACAAGAGAATTACCAGGCGAAAAAGGTTCTTTATTGATAACTGCTAATCGGTCGCTTCTAAGTTGCAAGCCACTATTACAATGGGAAAATAAAGAAGCAAGTACAAATAAAAAGATAGGAATGGCTCGATATTTGATGGTACTCGGAGAGGCGTTCAAACACCCTCTTGGTACTTCAGTAAATGGTCAGCGTTCCAAGTTCTTGGTATCTCTCTGCCTTCGAGGTCTTCAAGACGATATGCTCCTAGCCGAACTACCTTAGAGACCTTGTATGGTCCCTTCCAATTCGGGGCTAGCTTGCTCTTTTGACTGGGGAATGAGATGGCTAGCTTTCTGAGGGCTAAGTCTCCCTCCTTGAGATCTGTGGGACAGACCCTTTTGTTGTAGGCCTGCTCGATTCTTCTGCGATAATTTTCCTGGCGAATCGAAGCTCTTTGACGGAGTTCATCGATCAGGTCCAAATTTGCTCGGAGCTCCTTGACATTCTGCTCTTCATCATAGGCAATAAGGCGAGGGGATGGCAAACCAACTTCTAAGCGGATTACGGCCTCGGACCCGTAGGTGAGGTTGAAGGGCGACTCTCCTGTGGGGGTCCTTTTTGTAATGCGGTAGTTCCACAATACGTTAGGAAGTTGTTCTGCCCATAAGCCTTTGGCCGACTTGTCTAGTCTCTTCTTGATACCCGAGAGGATCTGCCTATTGGCATTCTCTACTTGACCGTTGGATTGAGGATGGGAGACGGAGGAGAAGCGTTGCTTAATGCCAAGGTCTTCACATAAGGAGCAGAATGCTGTCACTGTGAACTGTGTTCCGTTATCAGTTACCAGGATTCGAGGTATGCCGAACCTACAGATTACATTTTTTAAGAAGAACTGCAGCACTTTGTTCTCAGTAATAGTAGCCAGTGGTTCGGCCTCGATTCACTTAGAGAAATAGTAGATTGTCACGACTAGGAACTTGAGCTGGCCTGGAGCTGGTGGGAATGGACCTAGCAAGTCCATCCCCCACATTGCAAAGAGAATTGGACTTGAGAGAGATGTGAGTTGTGCTTGGGGTAGGCGGCGGTTGTTGGAGAATTGCTGACAGGAGATGCATTTCCGGACATGCTGTTCGGCTTCCCGAAGTAGGGTAGGCCAAAGGTATCCATAGTTCAAAATTTTCCTGGCGAGGGACCTTGATCCTGAATGGGTTCTGCCTATACCTTCATGGAGTTCTTGCAAGGCATACATGGCTTCTTCTGGGGAGAGACACCTCAAGTAGGGTCTGCCATCTACTTCGGTATAGGAGCGTTTGTACAAGACTCTCTCAACAAGGGTGTACCGCTCCGCTCTCGTTCGGATTCGGCAAGCTTCTTTAGGATCTTGGGGAAGGTTCCCATCTCTGAGGAACTCAATCAAAGGCTTCATCCAGTTATCCCTGAGTTGGATGGGCAGCGACTCCATCGAGTCGGGGGCTTCTTCGTCGATGTTGGGGCTTAGTAGGACTTCGATCAGGACGGTCTGCTCGAGACCTTGGAGAGAGGAAGAGGCTAGTTTTGAGAGGGCATCTGCATGGGCGTTCTCTTCTCAAGGGATCCGCTAGAGTTGTGCCTCTTCGAACGAAGCCATGAGACTTTGGACCTTGGCTAGGTACTTAGCCATCCGGTCGTCTCGCACCTCATATTCTCCTAAGACCTGATTTACCACAAGCTGCGAGTTACTGAATATTCGGACACATTGCGCTCCTGCCTTGCGAGCCATGCCCAGGCCTGCTATTAGGGCTTCATACTCCGATTCGTTATTGGAAGCCTTCAAATTGATGCGGAGGGAGTATTGGAAAACAAAATCATCTGGCCTGCCAAAATAACTCCGACTCCGCTCCCTTCGGCACAAGACGACCCATCTACATACACCGTCCAGATTAGAGGTCCATTTGTCGCTTGACTTACTTCTGGGATCGTGCTTTCCACTATAAACTCGGCTAAGGCTTGGGCCTTGATAGCAATCCGAGGCTAATAAGATGTGTCATGTTGACTTAGCTCGATTGACCACTTCATTAGACATCCGGAGGTCTTGGGCTTATGTAGAATCTGCTTGAGCGGCTGGTCGGTAAGGACGACCACCGAGTGGGATTGAAAATAGGGACAGAGCTTCCTGGCTGCCATAACCAAGGCGTGTGCTATCTTTTCCAGTCTCGAATAGCGAAGCTCAGCATCTCTAAGGACCTTGATCACATAATAGATAGACTTCTGAGCCTTGTCTTCTTCCCTTACTAGGACAGCACTGAAGGTTTGTTCGGAGGCAGCGAGGTAGAGGTAGAGTGTTTCCCCAGGAGTAGGCTTGCTGAGGAGTGGGGGGTTGACCAGATAGGCTTTCAGTTGGTCAAACGATTCTTGCTGCTGCTGGCCCCACTCAAAGCCCTTAGCCCCCCTGAGGGCTTTGAAGAAAGGAAGACACTTCTCCCCTGACTTAGATAGGAAGCGCCCTATGGCCGCGAGGCGTCCTGTAAGCTTTTGTACTTCTTTCACATTTGTAGGAGGGGCCATGTTGAGGATGGCTTTTATCTTCTCGGGGTTGGCTTCAATCCCCCTCTGACTGACCAAGAAGCCCAGGAACTTACCAGATGAGACCTCGAATGCACACTTGTTTGGGTTTAGTCTCATATTATGCTTCCTCAACACGTCAAAGGCTTCTTGGAGGTCGGCGACATGGTCGGACCCCTGGATACTTTTTACTAGCATATCATCGACGTAAACCTCCATGTTCCGGCCGATCTGATTTTGGAAGACCTTGTTGAAGAGGTGTTGGTAGGTGGAACCAGCATTTTTGAGCCCGAAGGGTATTACCTTATAGCAGTAGAGGCCTTGATCTGTGATGAAGGATGACTTTGGGATATCCGGGGGGAACATGCGGATTTGGTTGTAACCGGAGAAAGCGTCCATGAAGCTCAGAAGCTCATGACCCAAAGTGGCGTCGATCAAGGTGTCGATATTGAGGAGCGGGAAAGGATCTTTGGGGCATGCCTTGTTCAAGTCGGTAAAGTCGATGCAAATCCTCCAACTTCCATTGGCCTTCTTCACCATAACAACATTGGAAAGCCACTCGGGATAATTAACCTCTTGTATGAACCGGGCTTTGAGGAGCTTCTCCACTTCTTCCTTTATATCTTGCTGGAGCTCAGGGCAAAATTTACGCCTCTTATGCTGGACCGGCTTGGACCCCGGAGCGATGCTTAGGTGGTAGACGAAGAGCTCTTCGGAAATTTTCGACATGTTGGCAGCCGACCATGCGAAGAGTTCCCGATTCTTCTTTATGCACTGGATTATATCGGAGCAGAGGGCAGAGGGAAGGGTTTTGCTGAAGAAGAATTTGCGGGTCGGATCTTTCTCCGAGAAGAGCACTTCCTCCAGCTCGTCAACTGGTTCTGAAATAAGCTGGGTGTTCCCCTAGGGAATTTCAACGGTCTCGAGGGAAAGGACGGGCCCTCCAGTCGAGGTCATGTAGCATTTGCGAGCCATCTCCTGGCTTCCCCTTACTTCCCTTACACCTGCCTTGGTAGGGAACTTCATTTTCAGATGATAAGCTGACGGGACGGCCTCTAAAGTAGCTAGGCCAGGTCGACCTAGGATCACATTGTAAGCGGCTGGGACGTCGATAACCATGAAGTCCATTGGCTCCATCCGGGTAGTAGGAGTTTTGCCAGCGGTTACGTCGAGGGTTATGACCCCTTCGATCGTCACTGGCACTCCCGTGAACCCATGGAGAGTGTAGCCAGCGGGCTTTAACCTGTCCCGCGATAATTTGAGTCCTCGGTAAGCCGCTAGGAAGAGGATGTTGACAGAACTATCATTATCCACTAGAATCCGTTCTACTTTGAAGTTAGCCATATGAAGATTAATCACCTATGCATCACAATGGGGGGTTCAGACACCCTCTAGATCTTCATCCGAGAAAGTAACCGGGACTCTAAGACCTTTAGGAGGGGGTAGGCTATGCACCGAATTAACTTCCCTGATGAAAGCCTTTCTAGACGAGTTAGAGGTTCCTCCCATTGGACCTCTGTGGATGAGGTGCAAGATGCATTCTTCTTCGAATTCAGGAGTCTCATCACGCCTCTAGGGGTGCTTGTTAGCCCCCCCGGGGGGTGGAGGAAGGTCGACCCGGTCCTTTCTTACAAACTTGGAGAGCTACCCTCTCTGAATAAGGGCTTCGATTTCATTCTTCAGGGCCCGACAGTCATTGGTGTCGTGGCCATGGTCTCGGTGGTAGCGACACCACTTCTCCTTGTCTCTTTACTTCGCTAGAGTATTCATCTTCAAAGCAGGAGGTAGGATCCCTTCTTTCTCTACCTCCATGAGAATAGTTGAAACATTGGCATTGAGAGAGGTAAACTTTTCAAACCTGGGAGGTGGACGACGCTGACCCCCGTTGTCCTTCTGGAGCTTCTTGGCTCCCTCATCTTCAGCAGCCTTCTTATTATTTCCAGAAGAGGATCCCTCAAATGTGAGGCGATGTTCAGCCTCCTCCGCGCGGATGTACTTCTCGCTTCGGAGAAGAAGGTCGGAGAAATCCTGCCAGGGCTTTTTGGCTAGGGGCACTGGAGGTGGGAGTTGAGGACGTTGGACTGGAAGGCGGCTGTAGCGACCGACCGGTCGAGGGAGGCGATGGACCTGGTCTCCGCAGTAAACCGCTTTACATAATCTCTTAACTTCTCGCCCTTCTTCTGATTGAGGAAGAGTAGTGAAATACTCGTCTTTTCGGAGCGGCGGCTGCTCACGAAGTGAGTTATGAAGAGGGTCTCAAACTGTTCAAAAGTGAATATAGAGGATGGAGCGAGGTGGGAGTACCATTCCCGAGCTGGGCCTTTGAGAGCGGCTAGGAAGGTCTTGCATAGGAGGGCATCAGAGGCTTGATGAATCATCATGAGAGTCTTGAAACTCTCGATGTGATCAATGAGATCTGACTCCCCCGTATATGTCTCGAACTGCGGGGGCTTGAAGTTTGCTGGAACGGGTGCCTCCATGATGGTTCGAGAAAATGGAGGTCTGCTTGGTCGGAGGGTCCTTCCTCTCAGTTCCTCGTCCCTATCAAGTTGAGCGAGGCACCTCTCCATCTCGTGGAGACAGCGGTAGACAGCATCATCCCTTCGACCGTATCCTGGTGAGCCTATGGACTCGTCTTCGTACGAAGGGGAGCGTGGGCTACGACTTCGGTAGCTCGGAGACTGGTGAGAGCTAGGAATGTGATGGCGGTGGCTCGGAGCTTGAGGAGGACTGAGGGACCGATGGTGAGGGCTGCAAACCGGCAGAGGAGTGGGGACCCACTGAACATTATTGTTGTTGTTTGGCTAGATATTGAGGGCCTGCAAGATTGTTGCCTGGAACTCTTGGAATTCTGCTCGGGTTATAGGTCCGTTCTGGTCCCTCTGGGACTGTCGACCAGCGGGAGAGTGATGCCTTCTTCGATGGTACTCAGGGGACTCCCTCCGCCTCCTATGAAGAGGGGACCTCCTGTGGTCGCGACAGCGAGGAGACTGTGCATTTGGACGTTCTGAGCGGGAGACTCCCTCACGGGCCCGCCTTTCATCCAAACGGCAGCGAAGGTCCTCTTCTTTCTACCGGTTGACGATGACGTTGCAGAGGTCTTCTGAGGGCTGAGGGTTATGAGATGCCATGGAGTCGGTTGAAAGGTTATGTACGAAGATATGGGCGCGGTGAAGAGGTTGCTTCTGAGGGTGAGGACGAGAGGTCCCTATACCAGCGTTTTGGGGCCCGAGTGGAGCCTGCTGGTGTTGAAGATTTTGGGGAGGAGGTTGCCCCTGCTGCAGCGGCTGATCGGGTTGAGGAGGGAGCTGTCCCTGAGGCTAGATGGGTTGGAGGGGAGCCTCTGGTTGTGGTTGAGGAGGAGTGGGTCCACGGTTGGACCCTCTAGATCTCAGTTTCCTTGGTGGCATGGCTGGAGGCGGTATGACCGGTGGAAGAGGTTGGGTTGCTATTCGTGTTTCCCACAGACGGCGCTAATCTGTTGCCGCTAAAATCGGTGTGGGGGCAAACAGATAGATTTGTGGATTCAAGGGAAGTTGAATAGTCAAACCTGAACACCTTCACCGGGGTTTGATCGAGATTCTCCCATCGTTGACCTGCAAAAAGTGCGAAACACCGTGGTTGATTCCGGCGACGCACCCTCCGACGCTCTTGTCAGTAATCAGAAAGATTATGAAAGGGCTTTGATTGGAAAAATATTGATTACCTCGTAACAGTGGGGGATGGGGGGTATTTATAGCCACCTTAGGAACCAGTTTCGGGATAAGATCAAATCCCTACTTCCTAGTGAATGGATAGAAGTGATCAGGACTGTTGATTAAGGACAATCATAAATCATAATTCTCCTATCCAGCTGGACTGGGCTTCTTGCGGGTTGGAATCCGCGCCCAGTAAGATGGACCCATTTATGGGTTATTGGGCCTTTGGAAAAAGGCCCAGTTCCCGTTTCAGACCCGTTTGTAGGTGAAATTACCATTTTACCCCCGAGCATTAAGATTCGTGTCCGATTTGGACGGTTCCAATTTAACCCTATTTTTAGCCATATCATCACTATTGCTATTATTATTATTGTTTTCGTTATTTCATTATTATTGTTATTATTGAATTACTTTCGCGAAAATGTTGAACCTAAATTATAGTTTGTCTTGTATTATTATTATTATTATTATTATTTTGTAAAACCCGTCGATTTTGATTTATATTGTATTATTTCATTATTTAATTTGAAGCCCAAATTTTAGCTCATCTCCTGTTGGATTCTAACCCAAACCCATATCTGTTGGATCCCAACCCGAATCCTAGTCAAACCAAATAACCCAATTCTCCTCCTATCGTTTTGACCAGATCATCCCCACAACTCTCCGTATCCCCTGATTCCTCTATCACGTTCCCCCACTATCTCAACTATCCCCCACTCTCTCTCTCTTCCTTAAACAGTTAATCAAATCCCAACAAATACAACCCTTACCCATTCTCTCTCTCCTCGTATCTCTCTCTTTCTCTCTCTCTCTCTCTCTCTCTCTCTCTCTCTCTCTCTCTCTCTCTCTCTCTCTCTTTTTATTTCCTATGTTCCAAAACGAAACAGTGTCTAAAACCCTTCACCTTCCCCTTACTATCCACCTTGGCCCTTCACTGTTGAAATCCAAGCCCCGCTCAACTCCTCATCTCATCCCTCTGTTCACCATTGCTACCCCGAACCATCGTCGAAGCCCCACTGAAGTCGAGCCGCCCTCACCTCCTTGCTGCACTCGTCTGGACCACGCAACCATAGTCGCCGTCTCCTGTGCTCATCGCCACCTTCCTCATCGCTAGCATAGTTGACCCATTCTGCACCATCGACCTTCACCCCAATGTTGCCTCATCTTCAACCTTGCGAACTCCCTTGCACTGCCAGCACTGTGCTCCCGCTCGCCTTCCCTCTCGCGACCACCACCTCGACTGCGACCCATCCTCGTCGTCCTCTCATCCAAACCACAGATTCCCCATCGTCGGAGCCTCGTCGCCTCACCTCGTCAGCATCGCAATCCCCGAATGCCATTGACTTCCTCATCCCCTGTGCGCCTCCCTTTTTCCCATGCCAGCAACCGAGGCCATCTCTCTGATCCCCTGTCGAAGTCACCGACCGTTCTCCTGTTGCCGCCTCTCCCCGCCTCAGCCAACCGCTCGCCGTCTAGTCGACGCCCCTGCCTCCGACCATCGCTGCACTCGAGCTCCTCTGTTCTTGGTTCAAGCCAACAGTGCATCAGAGCTCCTTATCAAATTGCAGCCGTTCGATGCAGTGATCATCACGATCATGATGATCATCATCTTGATCATTTGATCTAATATGTTGATCTCATCATCATCATCATCATCGTCGTCATCGTCATCATCATCATCATCATCAAGATACTTGATCTCGACTGTCAGATCTCCCTTGATCATCGTGATCATGATCATCATCTTGATCTTGATCTTGATCTTGACCTTCGGTCCCAGCGTCCGATCATCCAATGTTGATCCCCATCAAGATCCATGTCGATCGTGATCATTTACTGGTCGCCGTGTTGCTAGGATTCCGATCCCATTATTCTTCGCACTTTCGGATCTAATCTTCATCTAAAGGCAAGTTCACTTGAACTCGTTTAATTTTTCTCGTTCAAGATTATTGATCTCCGCAAGTAGTTCTCTTTCGATTATCATAATATTGTATTGTGTACCTTCCGTTAGGGATATCGAGGGTTTATATGAGCTAACCCGAAGTATCCTCGACTTCATCCCAATATCCATTGATTCAAACCCAAGCTTGCATGCACACATGACATGAATAAATTGACTAGAAATTTGTATATAAAAATATATAGTGATTGAATACATGTTGATTGATTGAGATTTCGTGAATTGAATCATGACATGATAACTTGGCTTTGTACACTGTAAAAATCCATCCTAATTGTTGTACATTAATGTTAATTCATTCCATAATTCAAGAACATGTAGATTAATCATTTCGATGAATGTATGTGATGACTTTTTATTATTTCTTACTGCTTGTTCTATTTTGAACTAAGGTTTCGACTCTATTACAACAAGAATCAACCAAAATTATATAAAAAGAAATTGTATCCTAATGAATCTAGTTTCCAGACAATCTTACGGATATAGATTCCGATCTATGAGCTGTGAGATATTATAGTTTTAGTCGTTGCTGGTCTGTATTTCCAGAATTGTAGTTTAGTGAAACATCGACACAATTTTCAGTTGAAACACCATGATGAAAGTAGTGTAATGACATGAAACTCTCCAGAAACTTAATAGACATGCTTAGGATTCATTTTATAATTTTTATAGATTTTTATATTGATTTTACACCTTTTTCACCCATAGAGTTTTAACAATAAGCTGCTGCCAGAACCCTTAAGCCCTAAAAATTAGGGTAATCAACCAAGTTATAATCAGAATCAGTTCTTAATAAATATTAATTGTACTCCGTATGTCTAGTTTACAGCCCTTTTGACGGAATCAAATTCCGAATTGTATTTTGGGAGTTATTGTTGTTTTAGTACTGCTATGTCTGCTCTTTTCAGATTCACAATTACATGTATACATGCATCGCATTATTTTGTTGCATCCTTATTATCACCTTGATACTCTTATACACACTTGTATGATCATGAATGAAACCATAAAATATTAAATAAGCTGGGGTAATGAGGGTTGACTTAGTAGTGGATAATCTCAGAAACTGTACTCGGTAGGGCCCTTCTTGTTTACATGAACTATTGACATGGAAGGTGGAGAAATACTTGTAATCTTGTTATCATGTTATCACATTATCTTGTTATCATGTTATCTTGTTACACTGAGTACACGCTCTGTAGATCCCACCACTATGTCTAAAACGAACACTGTTTTGCATGCATCGAACCTGTGGTATGAGACAAAGTAGTACGTACACTAGATAGGATAATACAATGCTAATAAACCTAAGTTGACACTTGTACACTTGACCATTATTTATTGACATTGTTATTGCTTTTGAATTTTGTTCTTGTTTCATATTTCTTGATGTACCATGTTCCTTTACTCTTTGCTTTTCACTACTTACTGTTCGTACTTGCTTTAACGGATATTTTTTCCCACTCTAGTTGATCCAACCGTAGATGCATAAGGAGAATTGCCAGAAGGCATTGGTGAGCAGTTCTTCTAGGATTGGAGTAGGAGCTGCTTTGAAATAAATTGTTTCTTCCATGTTATTTTTATATCGCATTGTTACTTTTGTTGAACTTTGTATCTCGGGCTTTGTTGACCCGTATTTGTTGTTTATTTCCAGTTGTTGGTTATTATGTTGGACTACTGGATGTTTATTCTAGTATCTGTTTATGTGATTATGTTTTTATGCGTGGTTGTGATTATTTCCTTTCATGTTGTTGAGTTAAGACTGGTACAACTTATGGATGATATTAATAAAATTCACTGGGCCTTCATCACGGACTTGTATTCCCGTATTTTGGAAAGCGGGGCGTGACACGGAAGGTTAGTGGGAACCAAAAGGTTCAAATGTGGGCCTGATCGATGATACTGAGAGATTGGGTCTAGAAGAAGTTAAGAAAATGCTTAAATGGGCTGTTAGAGACATGGTGACTAAAGCCTACAAGTTAGAGTCGTTGATTAATAAATATTTCGGGGTTGATTACGGTCTGGGGCATATTCAGGAAGATAAAGTTCAGTCGAACCCAACCGTTCACAAGGTGTGGCAAGTTGTAGGAAGCGAAAGGCATCCTAACACCATTCTCTTGGATTTTAAGGATCATGTCCTACAACAGCTTGAGGGAATTCCTACCTATTTCCAGATGACATGGGACAATTTGGTTGAAGTCTTGGATAAAACATCGGTCACCTTCCAAAATAAGTTCGGCGCTATACCGTTGGAAGTAGCGATTGAGAAGGTTACTAAAAATAGGGATGGCTATATGTACATTAGCAACAGTGAAACTTGGAAGGAGCACAGCAAAGACGGGGTAAGGAATAAGAGCAGTAGGATTATTGTCTAGGGAGGATGATCAGCTGGCACTTGGTTATTATCTCTCACCGATGCACATAGAGAAAGGGGAAGAGAAAACCCAATAGAGGATGACTAGAGGGAGTTTATTACTCGAATAGTTGGTCATACAGAGCAGGATGAAAAATGTGTATCTATCATAATGAGAGATGAATGGAGAGTAGGACTAAAGCAACATGTTACTGATGAAGAGATGAAAGACTCTAACTTAGACGTGAGTGAGTTTAGCGAGCTGGGAAAAAATGTGAGGGACATAAAGGGGTTTTAGATGGTTAGCAGGGTGAAGAATTCTCTAATAAGATAAAATCGAATATTGGCGGTGTAATGATTGAGGCTCTTAGGGATGGATCAGGAAGAGAACAAGGGAGGAGGAATCAGATGACTTGGAGGTGCCAGTGGCTAAATTCTTTGAGTTGAGCAAGAAAGGTAAGAGGGTAGCCAAAGAGGCGGATGATAGGTGTAGACACAAGAAGAATAGGCGTGGGATGTGCGAAGCAAACTCGAGGGCTAGAGTTAAAAAAACCTTGGTGAAAGGTAATCTTAATTCTACATTTTTCTTAATAGATTTCCTATTTAATGATACTGTTATTGCCTTATGTCGCACAAATGATTTGATGTGTGGAGTTGATAGAGTTAGTGAGTTGAATTTTTTGAGGAAATTTAGTGAAATGGTTAGAGAAGGGGTGGTTTGAATGTGAGGCTTGTAGTTAGAAGTGGAACTTGTTAGTTATTTTAATGTATTTACTAAGTTGGAACGTTAGAGGTATGAACTTGCCAATTAAGACGAGGATTATAATGGACGTTATTAGAGACTGTAAACCATTTGTGGTTGGTCTTATTGAAACTAAAATCTCAGTTCCTAGGTATTCTTGCTTTCGTAATATCTCTGAGAATTTTAGTATTAAATGGATGCACAAACTGGCGGTGGGACAATCGGGAGAGATCTCGATTGGCATTGACTCCAACTTGTTTAGGATAAAGGAATCTTTTATTGTATTGCACTCTGTCTCAGTGAAGATTTTTGACCTTTCGAGTAGGAAAGTCCAGGTTGTGTCTGTGGTCTATGGACCAAACAAGTTTGGTCAATGAGATGAACTGTGGGAGAAACTTACAGAATTAGAAATAAATGGCTAGGACTGTGGGTTATTATGAGGAACTTCAACATCATGAGATTTGCCGGTGAACACACATGGAGACGAGGTTCACATCGGGATAGAAGGAGATTCAACGAAGTGATTAGTGATCTAACTCTTATCGAAATTCCAATTGTGGATAGTTTTTTAGTTGGTCGAACATACAGGATAATCCTATTTGGGCAAAATTACCGGAGTTCTAGTTTGTAATGATTGGGAATATCAGTTCCCGTATGCTTGTGCCTTTCGATTCCTAGAGCGACCTCGGACCACATTCTGATCTTGCTATGTGGTAAGAAAGATGATCTTACACCAACCTTTCAGTTCAGGTTTGAAAAGGCCTGGCTAAATCGGATAAGATTACACATATAGTTCGTGAGGGTTGGACTGTCAGGTCCAAGGGGATGTGACCATTCGATGGAATGGTAAAGTGTGAAATCTAAGGAAAACGCTGAGGTTATGGGTGAAAGTTAAGTTCGGGGGACGGAGAGAGAACTTATCAAAGATTAAGAAGAGGATTGAACATATCGGAAAAAGTTTGTGAAAATATTGCCCTAACAGATAGTCTAAAAGAGGAACTTTCTAAGACTATAGAGGAGGTGACCAGATTGTATAGTTTAGAAGAAACTTACTTGAAGCAAAGATCGAGGGAACAATGGTTGATGGAGGGAAATGCGAACAAAACATAATTCTATAAGATTGCTAAGGGGAGAAGGAGAAGGAACATGATTGTGAGATCAACAAAAGAAAACCAGTAGATCCCAGATGGGGAAAGTCTGCATGAGTTTGTGGATAAGCATTTTAAAAACATTATGGGGAAGTCTAAACCAACATCATACCATCTTACAGAGGATTTCTGGAAGGATTGGAGCATCCATAATGGTCAAAGGCTGGAAAGAAATTTCACTCAGGAGGAAATTTGCATTGGAATTGCACAACTAGGAAAGGACAAGGCCCTTGGACCAGATGACCTACCTATTATGTTCTACTCAAATTTTTGGCACATTATAAAGTATGATTTGATGGCTATATTTGATGAATTACACGGCTGAGTGGCGTGAATCAAGTTATTGAACTTTGCGACTGTGGTGTTGATCCCGAAAGTGGATGAGGTCATTAAGGTTTGCGATCTTAGACCAATCTCACTGCTAAATGGATTTTTAAGATTATCACAAAAGTGCTGGCCAATAGGCTTGCTCCGATGCTGAATCATCTCGTTAGCATTGAACAAAATGTTTTTATTAGAGGTAGAGATATTAGTGATAACATTCTTATGGCACCAGGGCTTATTTTCAAATCTAAGGCTTCGGAAAAGGCGGGATTTATGCTTAAACGCGATTTTGAAAAGGCCTATTATACGGTGGAATGGACATTCATTGAAGAGATTCTGCGTGGGGAGAGGATTTGGGAATAAATGGGTTAACTAGATTAAAACATGCCTTTGGGCAAGAAAATCAAGATTCTGGTTAAATGGGAGGGCAGGTAAAGAAATAATGTGCAAAAGAGGTTTATGTTAGGGCGACCCAATCTTGCCTTTTATTCACTCTCATGACTGACAGATTACTAAAAGGGGGATAGGTCAGATCGATTCCTCTGATGGGTGGACCACAAGTCAGTTTTGTGCTTGCCCCGTTACGTTAAGTAAGGATCATCTTGGCTTCGGGTTTAATCAACAAAATCTTAATGCTAGAATGATTGAATATGCAGATGACATAATTTTTTTTAGAGAAGTTATTCTAGATGAAGTTACGGGAATAAATGACTCGATTTGTTGTTTTGAATTTAGGCAGGATTGAAGGTTGACCTTAATAAAAGCTCCATCACACCGCTCGGAGGAATTAATAGGGAGAGGTTTGAGTCCATCAAAATGATTCTGGGATGTAATGAAGAGGATTTCCCAATCAATTACCTTGGCCTCCTGTAGCGCCCCGAATTCCTAACATAGGAACTCGTGACACACTCCAGGATCTTTCTTCAAATGAGTCACAATACAACAAAAATCACAGGAAATTAATTTTTTTTATTATATCAAATTGTTATTACAATGTCCATTGGTTACAACGATTACAACAATCTTGATACATCATGAATATACACGGAATTGGACAGTAAACTTTCACTTGGATGCTTCCCCCTACTAATTATCCTGCGCTCCCCAAGTTGGCAATTCTGCAACTTATAACTCTGGGCACGTTAGTTGAATACAACTGAAAAAATGCTATATTCGGCTATCCTCTCTATGCCATAATATAATGATTTCAATCCTCAGCAACCAAAAATATTTGATGCAAAGAAAATGTTGATGTCAAATAAGTGTCGGTGTATGCCATAGCCTAATCTAATGCACACACGATGCACACATGCTCCTAAAGCTAATGCACGTTTGATTTAAAGATATGCATCCCATACTACACATCTCCCAGCCAAACGACGTTCTTCAGTTAATGGGGTTCGATCCCCCGCCATGCATCCTACTCTTGTGCTCTCCCCTGTCTCTGATACTCTAGTAATGGTGAGGCTGCAGTCGTCCGGCCTACTCCAGTCGATGATGTCGATAGTGGTGTCCATTACCTCATATTTTACCCACTATGCCAGGGATCTTAGCCGCAGGCTTACTCCGTCATGGCTGGGGTTGCAGTCGTAGGCTTACTCCGTCATGACTGAACCCATGGTAGGTTGTTGTAATTCCGCCTCCCCGAACCTCGCCAAAAGTTGATATACAGACACAGGGCTCACTGCCGAAGGACATAGCGCCTTTTCTGTAGAGTTTTGCTCACCGGGCCTTTCTCTAAGCCTCCTGCCTGCATTGATCAACAAAGGACCTGACGAATATAGGGTTTCCCTAACTCAGTTACCCTCATCCTTACACTAGACCAGAACTTGTAGTCGAGACGACGTCACCACTCCAAACCTCCTCAAATATTTTTACGAACATAAAGGCATTCATGCCGAAGACAGTGGAGCCCCCACAGAGTTTCACTCCCCAGGACAGCTTGGGGTCCTTGTCCGCATTCAATGATCCTAGGATTCGGCCAGGCGTGATGACGCCACGCATCCCCCTAACAGGAGAACACCACTCGCTAGTGCCTGTTCTTACATTCAGCCAAGACTCGATCTAGTCCTACCAAAGTACCAATGCTACTCCACTCCAAGATTTAAGGATAAGATTAATTACATGATTACTAACATTTATTTTATCATCTGATTACTAAGATCCATGACTCTAGCCAATCTCTAATCCTCTTTCATTTTCTTATTAGATGTATGAATCTCTAGGCGAGCCTAGAACTATTTCATCTTACCCATTCCCCTAGTTAGGCAATTTATCTACCATTTCCAATTCCTAACTTGGTAATCAACTTTGCTTGCTATGAACAACTAGTTAAGTTTTACTTGTAGACTCTTTCTAGTTAGTTACCTCTATCATTAATGGATCTTAACCCATCCCACAAATAGGACTCAACTAGTCCTCTAGTCCGTCCCAAGGGTTGACCCGCCTCTGCCTACACTTGGCACGAACCAACGACGAACAGACTCCGTCGATTGCCGCAACCGCCATCTATGCTTGGAGTTCGGTGGTAACCTCGGCCCGACCAATACGTAGCTCCCGTTAACCTTCACGCTCCATGGTCCTCGACCAGTGGTAGCTCCAAACAGCACCATGGAATCCATCCATGCACGGCATGTGCATTGGCGCACGAGTCATTTCCTCCAACGCGTTCGATGCGACACGGGTTCCTATTCTACCCGTCTAAATTGGTCAACAAGACTTAATCCTAGAGCTTTAATACTCAAGTGATGTATCCCAACTAGGTAAACTACACTAGCAGTAAGTTATAACGCATGAATACACAAAAAGGTGTGCTAAAAGCCCTATAAATGACAATTTACAATTCCAAACAGCAAGCATACGTTTGGCATTTATGCCAAAACGGAATAATTCCCAGTCCCGTTTCTTTGAAGAATTGTGATTGGGTGCTCCCATGCTTCTACTCAAAGTAGAAAGCAAGTAAAAGCACACATTGGGCATGAATTCCATCCCAAAGTGGTCAACAACAACACCAAACCATCCATTATAACTTTGTCTATATTGGTTCTACAAGCAACTATGAGCTACTCTTAGCAAGGAACTTTAGATAATTTAATTCTTAACTCATATCCACATCTATAACATGATTTTTGACATCAAACAACTACTCAAATCTAATATTGTACAAGTTCAAACTCAATTCCATGGACATAGTGCAAAACAGTGAGCTCTATGATTCTCTGTGTTTTTGTCGTTACTTGCAAAATTCATATCAATTCGTACACGTATCCAAATCACGATTTATTATACATTCAAGAAAGTTTTGTGTGCCTACTACAACTTCCTAGTTTCAAGTTCCTTCAGATACGGTCGTTTACATGCTTTTATGGTTCCATCTTTAACATGTATACAAATTTTCAGAACAGCACATCACACTAACACAGTAATGAGATAAAATCAATTTAACATAGCATATGGTGTCAGAACTTTATGAAATTTCTGAATCTATCTCCTGTCACATGTTATTACAACACCTCCAAAAATCAGGTCTTTTCATAAAGTAGATCTTGAGTTATGCCTTTTTCCTTATCACCCAAAACAGAGCATTCAACAACATCAGTTCTGTTTATTATAATAACTGGCTGAGTTTGCATGATTTTATTATCATAGCTACAGTGGTCCAAAACTCATGAAATTTGAAACATAGATCTTAGATACATTCAAAATTAACATACTAAAATTTTAGATCATTCCCATAAGCATGCAGCAAGATACAAGTCACTTTTCTCACAACAGTAACAACAAATTCTGTTTATTTTTCTTCTGGCCAGGATGCATGTTTGCATTTTATTTTAATATCAGAAAAAATCATAAAAATATAGAAATATTACTGAAGGTGCACGATACATGAATGATCATCACATAAAAATTTCAAGTTAATCTAATCAGTAGTTTTTAGTTTATGAATTTCAGTAGTTTTCAGTTTTCAGCAAAGATTTCAGCTTTCAACAGAATTTTCTGTTTTGGATTTCTTAATACAAACTGAGTTATTAATGTTCAATCTAGAGTATGCATGTCATTTTCAGTCACTACAATCATCATTTAACTAGAAAGAACAAACATAGAGGTTAGAAACACCCACCTTAGTATTGTAGGCAAAAAATCGAAATCTCCAAGATCCTTACTCCTTGGTCTTTCTCCTTGCCTTCACTTGAGCTCCTTGCTTGGCTCCTTGTTCTCCTTATCCTTGGCTTCTCTTGCTCCAAACCAGTATCTAAGTCCCTCTTGCTCCTTTTTTTTTCTTTTCTCTTGAATGGTGGAAGTTGTAGGAAGTAAAATGAGAAGTAGAGATGAGAGGGGAGCTTAAAAATGCAAAAGAGAGCATGGGGAAAGGGGGTGGCCGGGATTTAGCCCTTAGGGAAGAGGGGAGCATCTTGTATTTGATTGAGGGAGTGGGAAGGTGACCTAGGGTGTTGGAGAGAACAAATCCCAAACCCATCATGAGATTCTTGTATTCAAATTGCTCCAAAAAAAAAACCCTAGCTTTTTCCCTCCTTCCCTCCTCATGTGTGGCCGGCCATTATGGGTCTCCTTTATTTATTTTGTTTGTTTGTTTTGTTTTGTTTCATTTGGGCCCTTCAAGCCCAACTCAAAATATGTATATGTATATACATCCATATGTAGTTGTATGTTGCTATATATATATATATATATATATATATATATATATATATATATATATATATATATATATATATAATAATTATAATTCTTCCAATCATAAGAAAAATATAATTTTACAAACAGTAGAATTTATTTTGTTTATAAAACACATGTGTAAAAATTAGGGTTGTTACATCACTCCCTCCTTAGAATAGTTATGTCCTCAAAACTACACTTATTTGGAGGAAAGACAAAAATAAAAATCACCCAAACAACTCGGGGGTAGCCTCCTGCATTTAGCTCTTTGGCTTCCAAGTAGCTTCTTCGAAAAATTGATCCTCCAGAGAACCTTGACCATCAGAATGATCTTTTTCCTCATCACCTTCTCTTGACGATCTATTATCTTCATAGGTCGTTCCTTGTAGGAGAGGTCCACTTGCAAGTCTTCTGGAATTTCGGGTAGTTGATGGCTCGGGTCTGGCCCGTACTTCCTCAGCATAGAGACGTGAAAAAAATAATGCACCTGGGCTAACTCGGGGGGGGGGGGGGGGGGGGGGTAGTTCCAACCTGTAGGCAGCTTTATCGATTCTTTTCAAGATTCTGTAGGGTCCAATGTACCTCGGGGCCAGCTTGCCACCCCTTCCAAATCTAACTACACCCTTGGTCGGCGAGACCCTCAAGAATACGAAATCTCCTTCCTCAAATTCTAGCTCTCCGCGGCGGGTATCGACATAGCTCTTCTGCCTGCTCTCCATGATTTGTAGCCTCCTTCTTATTAATTCAACCTTCTCCAAAGTCTGCTGTACAATTTTCGGTTCGAACATCTGCCTTTCGCCCACTTCATACCATCATACGGGTGTCCTACACTTCCTTCTGTACAGTGCTTCGAATGGGGTCATCCCGATACTAGCCTAGTAGCTATTGTTGTAAGTAAATTCAACCAGCGCTAGATAATTTTCCCAGCTCCCTCCAAAGTCCAAGATGCATGTTCGGAGCATATCCTCCAAAATTCTGTTCATCCTTTCTATTTTTCCATCGGTTTGAGGGAGAAAAGCCGTACTGAAATATGTCCTTGTCCCCAGTGTTGTCTGTAGACTCTTCCAAAATCGTGAGGTAAACCTTGCGTCTCTGTCAGAAACTATAGATACTGGTACACCGTGTAGTTTCACGATCTTCTGAATGTACACTTCTGCAAACTTCTTCAAAGACCAGGTTGTCCTCACCGGTATAAGATGCGCTGATTTCGTTAACCGGTCCACGACAACCCAAATGGAATCATTCCCTTTGGGACTCCTTGGTAATCCCGTGATGAAATCCATACTGATGTGCTCCCACTTCCACACTGGAATGGGCAATGGCTGTACTAACCCTCCAAGCTTCTGATTTTCTGCCTTTACCCTCTGACAAGTGAGACATCTGGCTACAAACTCCGCTATATCTTGCTTCATTCTGGCCCACCAATATATTTGCTTCACGTCTCGATACGTCTTCGTGCTCCCTGGATGAACTGCCAGCAAGGTGGTGTGTGCTTTCTTCATGATCTCCTCCCTAAGATCCTCCGCCTTTGGCACACACAACCGATCTCCAAATCATAGCACTCCTTCTTTAACATTGAACTCGGGAATTTTTGCCTTCGTTCACTTGCTCCTTGAGGCCTGGGTCTCTGCATCACCATCTTGACTCCTCTTCACTCGGTCCTTCAGACTTGGTTGGAGCTCTAATCGAGCTAACATAGCACCTATTCTTTGAGAAATCACTTCAATACCGGCTCTCCCTATCTCTTCTTCTAATTTTTTCCTTGTAGCTGTTAGCATGGAAATGCTCCTCTTCCTGCTGAGTGCATTTGCCACCACGTTGGCCTTTCCTGGATGGTACAAAATCTCCGGCCTGATATCCTCCAACACATCCAACCATCGCCTCTGCCTCAAATTTAAGTCCTTCTGCTGGTAGATATACTTTAAACTTGTGGTCTGTGTACATCTCCACCCTTGCTCCAAAGATATAATGTCCCCATATCTTCAAGGCAAAGATGATAGCAGCTAACTCTAAGTCATGATTTGGATAGTTCTTCTCATGTGGTGGGAGCTGCCTCGATCCATAGGCAATGACTATCCCTCTTGCATCAGAACACATCTGAAGCCCAAGTGAGATGCATCACTGTAGATCACATACCCTTTATCTGGTTGAGGTAAGACCAAAACAGTTATTAATGTTCAATCTAGAGCATGCATGTCATTTTCAGTCACTACAATCATCATTTAACTAGCAAGAACAAACATAGAGGTTGGAAACACCCACCGTAGTATTGTAGGCGAAAAATCGAAATCTCCAAGCTCCTTACTCCTTGGTCTTTCTTCTTGCCTTCACTTGAGCTCATTGCTTCTCCTCCTTTGCTTGGCTCCTTGTTCTCCTTCTCCTTGGCTTCTCTTGCTCCAAATCAGTAGCTAAGTCCCTCTTACTCTCTTTTTTTTCTTTTCTTTTGAATGGTGGAAGTTGTAGGAAGTAAAATAAGAAGTGAGATGAGAGGGGAGCTTAAAAATTCAAAAGAGAGCATGGGGAAAGGGGGTGACCGGGATTTGGCTCTTGAGGAAGAGGGGTGCATCTTGAATTTGATTGGGGGAGTGGGGAGGTGACTTTGGGTGTTGGAGAGAACAAATCCCAAACCCATCATGAGATTCTTGCATTCAAATTGCTATAAAAAAAACCCTAGCTTTTTCCCTCCTTCCCTCCTCAAGTGTGGCCGGCCATTATGGGCCTCCTTTATTTTATTTTATTTTTTGTTTGTTTTGTTTTGTTTCATTTGGGCCCTTCAAGCCCAACTCAAAATATGTATATGTATATATATCCATATGTAGTTGTATGTTTCTATATATTTTTATATTAAAAAAAATTATAATTCTTCCAATCATAAGAAAAATATAATTTTACAAATATTAGAATTTAGTTTGTTTATAAAACATATGCCTACAAATTAGAGTTGTTACACCTCCCAATCAGAGGTAGGAAGCTCAAAAAGGTTGATTGGAATCTCCTTATTGAGAGGTTTGAGAAAAGACTACTGGGATGGAAGACCCACTACCTATTGATGGGGGGTAGAGTTATCCTGATGAAATCGATCTTGGAAAATTTACCGATGTATCGGAGGACACTGTTTGATTTGCCAAAGTGGGTAATTTCGAGGATAGGTCGCATTAGAAAAAAAAATCCTTTGGACCAATAATAGTGAAGGAAAAGAAGGATACCATCTCATGAAGTGGTGCAGAGTATGCAAAAGAAAATAGTATGGAGGACTGGGAGTTATTAATCTAAAAGAGATGAACAAAGCCCTTCTGGATAAATGGTGGTGGAAACTACATCAAGACGAAAATGGGGCATGGAAACCATTCATCAAAGCGTATCGTATTAGAAGAAAAGTAAAATTTGGGGGAATTAGGAAAGGAAATATAGTATCACTATTTTGGAAGTCTGTATCAAAAATGGGTGATGTTTTCTATATGGGTACTATATGCAACGTGAGAAGAGGAAATGAATGTAGATTCTGGAGCGAAAAATGCTGCTTGAATTGTTGAATAAACATTAAATGCCATATTAGTGGGTTATGAAAAATAAAAGGTTAAGAGTCTTTGTAAGTGAAAAGCCAAGGGGTGTAAGTGAAAAGCCAAGGGATATAAGTGAAAAGCCAAGGGGTGGCAGAGTAGTTAATGGTCTTATATGTTTTGTTTTTTAGTTTTTGCCTATTTAAAGGCCTTGTTGATTTTGTTTGAAGGATAGAACAAAAAACGTGAAATCACAAAAAGTTCTCAAATAAAGTTCTCAAATTGGTATCAGAGCTAATGGCGAATGTGATGGGTCAAATGCCGCTACCACGACTAACGAAGGTGAATTACGAGAACTGGAGCATTCAAATGAAAGCTCTTCTCGGATCTCAAGATGCATGGGAGGTGGTCGAAGAAGGTTTCGAAGAACCAACAAATACCACGGGATATACGGTGGCTCAAACCAAGGCGTTAAAAGAGTTACGATCGAAGGATAAGGTGGCACTATACATGTTGTTCCGAGCCGTTGACGAGTCAGGCTTTGAGAAGATTGTCGGTGCAACTACTTCAAAAGAAGCGTGGGACACTTTAGGAAAAGTGTTCAAAGGAGCCGATCGAGTCAAGCAAGTGCGTCTCCAAACTCTTCGTGACGAGTTGGAGAACATGAAGATGAAGGAGTCGGAAACTGTATCTGACTACATCACGAGTGTACAAGCTGTGGTGAACCAACTCATTTGTAATGGCGAAGAGTTAACCGATGCGCGAGTTGTGGAGAAGATTTTGAGATCATTAACCGACAATTTTGAGAATGTTGTGTGCGCGATAGAAGAGTCAAAGGACCTTGCGACGCTCACAGTCGACGAGCTTGCAGGCTCTCTCGAGGCACACGAATAACGTAAGAAGAAAAAGGAGGAGACACTCGAGCAGGCACTTCAAACCAAGGCGTCAATCAAAGACGAAAAGGTACTCTATTCTCAAAATTTTCGTGGTAGAGGGTGCGGTCGTGGAGATCGTAACAATGGTCGCGGTAGTGGAAGCCGCGGTCGAGGTGAATATTATGAGAAAAAGGGGCAGTCAAGCCAACAGAATTGTCGAGGTAGAGGACGTGGTCATGGGAGAGGCGGCCGGTCAAATTATTCAAATGTCGAATGCTACAACTGCGGCAAGCATGGGCACTACGCAAAAGAGTGCAAATCAAACATCAAGTGCTATAATTGCGGTAAGTATGGGCACTATGCAAAAGAGTGCTATTCCGAAAAAAAGGTAGAAGAAAACGCGAATCTAGTCGCGGAAGAGGAGACAAGAGAAGATGGTGTTCTCATGATGGCCTACAAAAATACCATTTCCGACAACGACACAGTGTGGTATCTCGATACCGGCGCTAGTAACCACATGTGCGGGCACAAGCACCTATTCAAAGAGATGTGAGAGGTTGAAGATGGACACGTTTCGTTTGGAGACGCGTCAAAGATCCAAGTAAAAGGCCAAGGTACGGTTCACTATTTACAAAAAACTGGCTCGGAAGGGTCAATCGAGAATGTTTATTACGTACCTGATCTTAAGAGCAATATTTTGAGCATGGGGCAACTCATGGAGAAGGGATACTCGGTATTCATGATAAATCGGGTACTACAATTGAAAGACAATCAAGGGCGTCTGGTTGCTCGAGTCGAGATGGGAAGAAATCGGATGTACAAACTGAATTTGAGAAGCGTGCGAGAAAAATGTTTGCGAGTCAACGTAGAAGACAAGGCATCGCTGTGGCATCTCCGCTTTGGTCACCTACATTATGGTGGTCTAAAGAAGTTAGCAAAGAAGAACTCGGTGCACGGGCTGCCGGACATGGACTATGAGGGCAAATTTTGTGAAGAATGTGTACTTGGCAAGCAAGCGAGAACCTCGTTTCAAAAGAAGGCAGAATATCGAGCTAAACATATTCTCGAGTTGATTCATACCGACATATGTGGACCAATCACCCCCGAATCTTTTAGCGGTAAAAGGCACTTCATTTCCTTTATCGATGATTTCTCACGAAAAACTTGGGGTTATTTTTTAAAAGAAAAATGCGAGGCATTCGAGGTGTTCAAAAAGTTCAAAGTGATGGTGGAGAAGGCAATTGGTAGACACATCAAAGCCGTACGATCCGATAGAGATGGCGAGTATACTTCGACGGCTTTCATGGAGTATTGCGAGGAGCAAGGCATAAGGAGATTTCTAACCGCACCATACTTTCCTTAACAAAACGGTGTGGCCGAGAGGAAGAACCGGACTATTCTCGACATGGTTCGATCAATGCTCAAGAGCAAGAAGATGCCGAAGGAATTCTGGGCAAAAGCCGTGCAATGTGCCATCTATGTACAAAATCGATGTCCACATGTGATGTTAGATGATCAAACACCACAAGAGGCATGGAGCGATCAAAAGCCGACAGTTTCTCATCTCAAAGTGTTCGGTAGTGTGGCTTATGCACACGTACCGGATCAACGAAGAACGAAGCTCGAAGACAAAAGCAAAAAGTATATTTTTATTGGGTATGATGAGAAGACAAAAGGGTATAAGCTACTCGACCCGATAAGCAAGAAGGTGATGGTGAGTCGTGATGTGCGAGTAAACGAAGCAAGCGAGTGGGACTGGAACAATTCGACGGAGGTTGTCATCGAAGTTGGAGAATCATCAGTCGTTGCACCAACAAGCATATCAACAAACTCTGAAACTACCGATAATGAAGATGAACCACGACAACCCAAAACACGAAGTTTGCAAGATTTGTATGATTCGACAAATGAGATACACCTTGTATGTCTTTTGGCAGATGCTGAAAATATTAGTTTTGAAGAGGCGGTGCGAGACAAGAAGTGGCAAACTGCCATGAACGAGGAGATTAAGGCGATTGACCGCAACAACACATGGGAACTAGCGGAATTACCGAAAGGAAGTCAGCCTATTGGTGTGAAATGGGTGTTCAAGAAAAAGATGAATGCTGAAGGCGAGATAGAACGGTACAAGGCACGACTTGTTGCGAAAGGATACAAGCAAAAGTCAGGATCAAGCTGCGGATATCTTCACAAAACCGCTACCGAAAGTACTTCTCGACAGATGCAAGAAGATGATTGGCATGACGGATGGTAGAAGCATTCAAGTTTACAGGGGAGTTTTGTTGAATAAACATTAAATGCTATATTAGTGGGTTATGAAAAATAAAAGGTCAAGAGTCTTTGTAAGTGAAAAGCCAAGGGGTGTAAGTGAAAAGCCAAGGGTATAAGTGAAAAGCCAAAGGGTGGCAGAGTAGTTAATAGTCTTGTATATTTTGTTTTTTAGTTTTTGCCTATTTAAAGGCCTTATTGATTTTGTTTGAAGGATAGAACAAAAAACGTGAAATCACAAAAAGTTCTCAAATAAAGTTCTCATGAATATTAGCTTAGAGAATAGGTTCTCGGAATTATTTGAAGAGACAGAGAATAAACATGCTCTAGTCAAGGACTATGGAAATTATGAAAGATGGTGGAAGGGATAACGAGGAATGAGACTATGAGAGACAACGAGGAATAAGTCGAGGGATACCCGAAGATATGAGAGGAACTCTTAATGATGTGAAGACATGCTGAAATGGATGAGTAAAAACTGAGGAACTGTGGGATGTATTGGTGCTGATTTTGGAGGCTACAGTTGAGGTTATGTGACTGGTTTGGGGTTGTCTGTTACTCGTGTTTTTTGTGGTTTCACTTGTTTTTTGATTCGTTGTGGCAGACTTTTATTGGCTGGGTTTGTGTATATTTTGCCTTGAATGTTATTACTGCCTAACTAATCTACTGACTGTGTTTGTTTTGGATGTTGTTGTTTCATTTCTACTTCATCTTGAACTGACTACTACTCGACATTGCTTAATTTGTTTGCGGCTTTTATCCCCTTAGTGCTGAGCTTGTACAATTTTTCGTTTGTGGCTGTTCTTCGTACTGTATGATCTTGCTGCTCAGAAAAATGACCCTCGGGTTGGGTGATGTGTGCTGCGTGGGGGGTCTTCTCTTCACTTGGTTGTTCAGCTGCGTACTAGTGTCTTCGTTGGGTGTACGTTTGCTCTTGTATGTTGCTGGATTTTAGTTGTCAGTATTTATAGTTTGTGCTTAGCTTTTCCTAGTTTTATGGCTTGTAACTATTCTATCTTTTGTACTACACCTTTTTTTTAGCTTAGTGCACCTCTGGCGCATCCGACGAAGAGGAATGTGTTTTGCTTTTGGTAAATGAATGTATAATGATTGTTACCATCTTGAAAAAAAAAAAAAAATGAAGATATCATCCCTGGGTGGGACTAACTGAAACCAACTCAGCTTGAGCAAATAAATTGCAATAAAACATAAACCGGCAAGTTGTAAATATAAGGAGATCCCCCCAACATTCTACGGATGCCCAATCTCAATCTTTTCATCGTCCTAGTCCTGTAGGTGGAATGTATTGGCTATCTTTTTTGATGGTCTAGCTGCTGTATTCTCTGTCCAGACCGATATAATATGCATGATTTGAGTAAATTAAGCGTTGCTCTATAATGTGGCATAAGAACGTCCAAAGATGACACCGTGTACATTGAAGACTTTTGAGACAGTTAATAATCGAATCGAATCATCCGAGTCAGCTCTGACAAAAGGAAATACTAAATAGATGAGGAATCGTTGAAGAACTGATGGCGTTGTCAGATTTGGCGGTGGGTTCTTGGGTCCCTCCATCTAGTCCTACATCAGATGCTGGGAACCACATCTTGTTAAATTCTTGATGATCCACATCATACGCATGCTATTTGTTTTTGTCCGTACAGACATTTTTGGCCATACATAATATGGCTTATATCATATTATCATGAGTCATGGTAGTGATCAGACTAATTGCATTATTAGTTTTATAAGTGATTAGACTAATTTGAAAATTAATTATAGAAGATGGAGTATGATCACCCTACCGCTTTACCTAGTTCACCTTTGACATAAAGATTAATGAAAAGATTTTGCGAATGTGGAATTAATGGTGCGATTTATGATTAGAAAGAGTTAACACTTGGTGACATATGATTTTTCAGTAATTGGATGTAGAATGTTCTAAGAAGTTGTTCTAAAACCCTCTTTTGAGTGTATTTTTAATTATTTCTCACATAAAAAATAATTATTCCAGAAATATCGTTTCTTATTAATTGCAATTATTATTGCTACTATTTTAATAAAAGAATTTGTCACCAAACAAACTCTATTCGTAACCAAACAAACACGCAAACAAACACGTGCAATGCACATGCATAACTAATATAAAAGAGGTATTAGGTTTGATGCCAGACAACGTCGGAATATATATATATACTAGATTTGCCCGTGGGCACGTGCCTACGGTACGTCTTCGGAACGATACAAAACACGAAAAGTCACGTAAACAGTAAAACAATAATTATGTAGCTCAAGTTTGAATTGTACAAGTTTGAATAGTATGACAATAATTAGTTATAAATAAAAGTCTATGTTTCCGTTAGTATATGTTGAAAAATAATTATAAATGGGGGTATAAAATCTAACTCCTTAGAAAAGTGTGGAAAATAATGAAATTTAATTGTTGAAGAGATATTTGTTATTTTCAATATAACATGTGCAATAAAAAAACATGAAATTCTGAAAATTTACAAAACCGAAATCTTAAAATCTAAATTTCTAAGTAAATAAATAAAGAATGAGGGAGATAGAGAGAGATAGAGAAAGAGAGAAATATGAAAAAGTAAAGAGAGGAGAGATAGTAATAAAGCAATGTGTTTTTTAGGGGGAAAATTTTGATTTTGCGGTTTAAAATTTTGGAGGAAAAATGTATTTTGTGAGATTTGATATGGGCCTTTGATTTTGGAGGAGATTGATTGTGAGCCACTTGATAGCTTTCTTTGTAATTTATTATATAGATATATATATATAAAGATGTACATCACACGTGAAAATTACTAGTTATTTTAAAACAATTTTTTGTTCGTCAGATTTAAAAGAAAAATGTTATGAGCACCAAATATTTTAATTGATGTGTTGCATTCTTGTGTGGAATTCAACTAGTATAGACTGATATGATATATATAATCAAATAAAATAATTAATTTAATCAATCTTTGATTAGTTGATAATATATTCCATAACTGTTTGTGTCAATTGGATTCCATATAGAAACCCAACACATCAACTAAAACTAGGGCTATAAATCGGACCGGACGGGATCAGACAGTCATATGTTAAAGCTCGGACCGAAATTTTACTCAGACGGGCTTATGTCCGGTTCGGTCTAGGTCGGACAAAACTTTTATAGTCTGAACTCGGTTCGGCAAAGCATCGGAGCACAATAATACTCGGATGGACTTATGACCGGCTCGAGCTCGATAAAACATCGGACCTAATAATTTGTTCATGTTCAGTTCGTATAACAGTTCGAACGGTTCACGGCTGGACCATTTTTCGAGCCGGACTCGGACGGACGGCGGACCATCCTGTTCATTTTACACCCCTAACTAAAACTAGTAATCTGCACGTGCGATGCACATTCTATTTTTTTTAATATAGTAAATAATAAGAAATAATCTGGCATCGAAGCTGAGACCTCCCTTTACTCATCACATGCTCTTTACAAATTACCCACAGTGGCACACACTTTATTTTATATGAGTGACACTTTTGTAAATAATTATGTAGTAAATAAATTTAAACTTGAGAGTATTATGGTAACTAACAAGAGTTAAGTAAATGTATGATTAATATAACTTCCATTTAAAAAAGAATGGTTGAGATTAGATGGTTGAATGTCTATAAATTACAGGTTGTCAACCCCAACTCTCCCATTATATATACTAGTATTTGTCACGTGCAATGTACGCATTAATAAATATTTATATTTTAAAGTAATACAAATAAAGACTATATCTTAACTATTTTAATGGGAGAGTTGGAGTTGTACGTGCGATGCACTGGTTTGTTTTATAACAAATTAGATTTGTTTGTGAAGAGTTGGAGTTGCACATGCGATACATGGGTTTGTTTTGTTGTAAATGAGATTTGTTTGGTGACAAACTCTCCCATTTAAATAGATAGACATATATATATAGTTTGTTAAGATATATATATATATATATATATATATATATATATATATATATATATATATATATATATATATATTATATATATATATATTTATATATTTATCTTAACTATTTAACTATTTATATGTTTGGTGACAAACTCTCCCATTTAAATAGTTAAGATATATATATATATATATATATATATATATATATATATATATATATATATATATATATATATTCATATTTAACTAACATGCTACGCATGATTCTATTTTAAAACAAAATAAAATAAAAACTCCAATCCCTCAATAACAGTCTCTTCCTCTCCCACTTTCCCAATCTTACAAACTCATACGTCTTTTCCAAACCCACCCCCATCAACTAGTTTAGAATTAGACTTTTAAGCAAACACAATTCATAAAATTATTTTTATATGATTTTCTTATTCTATCATCTTTATCCTGCCATGTGCTATAATGCATGGTTTATAATGAATAACTTATTTACTGAATGTTAATGATGTTGTAATATACCTGTTAACATAAATTAATTTAATGTGCGACATCTTTTCATTGTATTGATTTTTTAGCTTTAGTAATATTCAATTGAATAACATTATGGTTCGACAGTGATTCTCTAAACCATCTGCTGATTTTCTGAGTCTATCATCTTTACCCTACCATGTACTATAATATATGGTTTATAATATATAACTTATTTACTGATTGTTAAAGATGTTGTAATATACATGTTAACATAAATTAATTGAATTTGCGACATCTTTTCATTACATGCATTTTTTAACTTTAGTAATATTAAATTGGATAACATTAAGGTTTGACATTGATTCTTTAAACTATTTACTTATATGAGGATGATAATGAAAATTTCAGTAATTTCCGTAGGGATGATATTCATAAGTTTTTTTCAATTCTCTTACTTTTTTTGGTATTCTATATAATTTTACAAGTCTCAAAACTATTTTAGGTTGTGCAATTTACACAGGATAACAATAGTTATAATATTAGAGATTAGAGATCTCCCATTATAACATTAATAGAGATATTGGTACATTAAAAAATACTTTTAGCCCTAAATATTAAAAGGGGCTAACTAAATCACAATCGGATAAAATCTATGAAAAGTAAGTAATGGTTTCCTAAATATTAAAAGTAGACAAAACAATGGCTTCTTAGGTAGATGGGGCCTCATCCCACGGTTTCCTTAAGAAATATAGAAGAATTATGCAACAAAAATTGTAGTTGAATGTTAATTAATAACATTATTTTCATTGTTGCCTATCTTTGACATCCTTTTTGAATAATGATAACCTAAACAAACATAAATTAAAGATCAAGAGGACAAATTTAGCATCACGTCTTACATATTAATGATGGGAGCATTTGACCTAATCGCTCTCAAAACTCTAGATTAACGACGTTTGTTTAGCTCATTCTAATCAATGTGCGCATGCTTCTTCTTCTTCTTCTTTTTTTTTTTTTTTTTTTTTTTTTTTTTCCTTCTACGCCATATATATTTTCTAGTAGGTGATGGCGTTGTGAATCTTGCAAGCTAATTCATGCCTCAAACAAGTATTTTTTTAATTTCTTAGTAATTTAGTCTTATCAAAGTTAATAATTTCTCATTTTATTATTTTTCACAGAAGAAACTCGATATATATTTTCTAATAGGTGATGGCGGTGTGAATCTTGCAACTATTTCATGCCTCAAACAAAATTTATTATTTTTTTACTTCTTAGTAATTTAGTCTTTTCGAAGTTAATAAATTTCTTATTATATTATTTCTCTCGAATGAAATTAGCTGATATTTGTCATCTCTGAGTAAAAAAACAATTTTAAAAAAATTTGTTGGCTTAAGAGAGGGAAAATTCATTATAAACGATCATTTGTTTACTCTCACTATTAATTAACACCACAAACTTAGTTAATGTTTGTTAATCTCATTCCATTTCAGGTGTGTGCGCTTCTTCGGAATTATAAATCACTAGTAGTTAACACGTGCGATGCACGTTTTAATCAATATATAGTTTTTAAAGTAATATAATATAGCATGTGTTAATAAATACATATTTTTTAAAGTAATATAAAAGGTATAATGAGAGAGTTTGAGTTATACGTGTAATGCACGTAAATTTGTAGATTTAAATAAAGTGTATAATGGAGAGTTTGAGTTGCACGTACAATACTCGTAAAGTGGTAGATTTACAAATAAAGTGGTATATTTACAAATGACACTAAGGGCTTTTCCCATTATAATATTAGAGATAGACGTTTAAAATAGGTGAAGGTGATATGAATCTTGCAAGAGAAATGTATGCCTCAACTAATTTATCTTTTACATATATATGTAATAAATCACAAGACAATTTGAAAAAAAAACTATAAAGTGGCTATTCTTCAATTAAAACAAAATCAAAGGCCTACATTCACCCTCCTAAAATACATTTTTTCTCAAAAAGTTTTTCTCCCAAAATTTAATTTTTTTCCCCAAAACAAAAAATTCCTCTCTCTCTCTCTCTCTCTCTCTCTCTCTCTCTCTCTCTCTCTACATATATATATATATATATATATATATATATATATATATATATATATTTCCAAAAAAAATGGTTTTCATATTTCAGATTTGTAAATTTCTGAATTTTTTTTAGATTTTTTATGTTTTTTTAATGCTTCTTTAGAAAATTTAATTGTGTTTCCTGAATGATTTTAAATGCAATGAAAGATTTAAATGGATATTCACTTGGGTAAATTTCAACATCTAAAATTACACTAAAAGTAGCAAATATCTTCTTAAAAGTTAAATTTCATCATTTTGCACCCTCAAAGTTCTAAGAAGTTAGATTTTACACCCCTATTTATAATTATGGCTAAATTAGAAAGAAAAAAAACGCTAAATTATACCCATTATGTAGAAAACCGCACATAACTTTTTTTTGCCCAAAAGCCCCCATGAAGTATGTTTTCAAAAAACTCATTCTGACGGCCTGAGCTTTCTGCTAAAGTTGAGTGAGGTTTTTTTTACTATAATGAGAAAGATGAATGTTGTTTTCTAAACCAACTTGCAAAGATGAATGAGGTTATCTAATACAAGCAAAAAAGTTAGATGCTGTTTTTCGAAAATATACTTTGGGGTTTTTTTTTTTGAAAATATACTTCAGGACGGTTATTTGTGGGGAAAAAAGTACAGTGCGGTTTTCTGCAGAAATGGTATAGTTTAGGGTAATTTTTTTTTCTTCTAATTTAGTCTATAATTATTCAAACATAGACTTTTATTTACATCTAATTATTGTCATACTATTCAAACTTGAGCTACATAAACTCCATAATGGAAATTTCAGATTCATGCATCTGAAATGTTGGAAAGTAAATGCATCTAGTATTATACATGAACATTATTATAGTGTATATCTCATAAAGTATATTAACATCTGATAGTAGAATATCCTGAGCAATAATGTACATCTCATAAAGTATATTAACATATGATAGTATAATACACTGAGAACACCAAAGTTAATCATCAAATATTTTTCCTCCTTGATACATAAAGCAAGTTCTTCATCAAAACTAAACAACATCATCTGTCTGGCTTCTCGTTGCTTCCTGCAATGGATAACATCACTATATATATGATCATGTAAGTTTTCTTTTTTTGTATGACATCTACAACTCTTTCATATTAGATCAATTAATTATTTCTTTTATATTTTCGATATTATAATGCTTACTTTCATATGTTGCATCGTTCGGAAGATGTGTCGTAGGCACGTGCCTACGGGAAAACTTAGTATATATATATACACTAGTGGAATTTGGCAGTGTACAAAATATACTTGGCTTAATGCATACAAATTTGCTTTGTTTTTTTTGTGTGGGGGGGGGGGGGAGGGGGGGGGGGGATTTTCCTTCAACTTTTATATCTAGAATTCCATGTAATCATGTGTGTAAGATGAAAAACTGGTCAACTTCAACTACACTAATGGAAGCACCATAAATATAGGATGTTTAGTTGCTTACTAAATTAACATTCTATCGTAGTAAAAGTTTACTACATTAAAACTACAACTAAATCTATAAACTACAAACTTCTTCTACAATAAAATAATTAAAAATAACAACAACAACCAAACATTTTTTCCAACTAGTTGGGATCGGCTACATGAATCCTAATTTTCCATTCTGCTCGTTTAGCGCAAAATCTTCTGTAAGGCCATAATCTATCATATCTTTTCTCACTGTTGTCACTCCAAGTAAGTTTAGATCTTCCCCTACCTCTAACTCTACCCTCAATACTTATCTACCCTACCTTCAATAAAGTAAAACAATAACTATGATAAAATATTTAATTTTAAAATTGTGAATTCTATCAAATTATTTCTTCAATTATTTGATCTAAAGAAAAATTCGCTATTATTTCATTGATAACGAAAAAAATCACCCTAGCTTCACCTCCCAGATCCCGTCCATCCAAGCGCTAATTCGCCCTTCCTCTTCCACTAAATCTGTTGTCCTCCTATAGATCTTCACACCCATATTCTCCTTTTCTTCTCCCTTGCCAGATCTACTTTCAGTCTCCTCTTACTGCCCCTCCCTTCTCTTCTTCTTGGCGGGTTGTGAACCTCTCGCGGAGAGGTTATTGTTGTTTTCCTCGCCACTGGAGAGGATCCCGTTGTGGTCTTAGGCCCTTGTGGGCGCCATCGCAGAGGTAGCTCCCTTACCGGCGTTGTAGCCCCTCCTCTGGCATTGTAGCCCCCCCCCCCCCCCCCTGGCCCAAATCCGGTCTTATTCTGAAGGATCTCAGAGGCGATCTATTCTCTTCGTGCTCCTAGCTCCCGTCCTCGGTGGCTCTCTCCATCAAATCAGGTCTTCTGACTTTATTTCATTTACTTCCAACTGCTGTAAGTTCTCTTTTCACAGTAGTTTTGTGTTTTTTTTCTGTGTTTTTTAGGTGATCTGATTGCATTTAGTATTGTTTCTTTACCGCGCTTACTGTCTCTTGAGTTCTTGAAGGTTCTTGTTCTCTCATCTCTTCCCGGTGTTACTATAGTGTTTGTTCATGGTGTGGTACTCTTGTTCAATTTTTTGGTGTTCTGTCTTCTGTTTTCTTGATTTTTTGTCGCATTTTTGTGGTTGTTGTTGCCCTCTCTCTTCTCTGGTGATATGTCTAAAAATGGGGTTAAATCGGAACCGTCCAGATTGGGCACGAATCTTGAAGCTCAGGGGTAAAACGGTAATTTCGCATATAGATGGGCCCGGAGCGGGCACTGGATCTCCTCTTCACAGATCCAATAACCCGCAAAACGGATCTACTCCAGCTGGGTACCGGTCCCGACCCGAGACAAACCCAGACCAGCAAGAGAAAATCAGGATCTCTGATTTGACTAAATCAATGGGCCTGATTTGCAGTTATCCTCTCACCGGGAATCAAGGATCAGTTTCCTAAACCAATTATGAGGATTTTACTCCTAACGGTATCACAGGAAATCAGGTCCCTAATCAAATTCCCATGGCGACTATAAATATCTCCGACCTACCACTGTTACCAGGTAATCACTGGTTACTGACAAGAGCGTCAGAGGGTGCGTCGCCGGGATCAACCCCGGTGTGTCGCACTTCCATGCAGGTGAACGGCGGGAGTCAGCAGCCCAATTCCGACGAACAGGCTTGGATCCGCTGTTCAGATTTTTCCACGAACCCACAAATTCTATCTGTTTATCCCCACACTAGAATCAACGGTAACAGATTGGCGCCGTCTATGGGAACATCAGACGAATAGCAGCTCCTCCTCTTCCCGTTGGTAAGACCTACTCCAGCCATGCCGCCTAGAAAAGTAAGATCAAGGGGATCCAATCGTGGGCCCAATCCAGATCAATAGCAAGAAGTCCCCTTCCAACCTGCTCATCAACAGGAACAACTTCCGCTTCAAACCGAGGATCTACCTCCTCTCCCAAATTAGCAACCTCTTAATGGTCCCACGGGCCCTTCAAATGCCGCCGCGGGGGTCTCGCGCCCCGACCCGCAGAAACAACCGCTCCACCTGGTCCACGTGTCCATCCACAATGCCTCCTCGGATTCCATGGCTTCCCACCATCCTCGAGCTTCCAACCTCCGTAATACCGTTCTAAACCGGCAAAAGGATGAGGATCTTTGCCACCGCCTGGATGATAAGCGGGCCCGAGAGGGAGCCTCCCGCCAACAATATCCAGGTGAGCAATCTCCTCACCACCGAGACACCAGGAGGTCCCCGGACCGAAGAGGTCGGAGGGAATCCCCCGAGCGTCGTAGGAGGGGACCGCATTCCCCTGCTAGTCGGCGTCATCCGAGGAATGATGAGGCGCCCATCACTCGTGCTGAGTTCCTACAATTCCAAGCAACAGTGTTACAAGCCATCAACCTTCGCCCTGCCAACAACAATGCCCAAAGGGTTCCGACACCCCTACGGGTCCCAAGTCCCCGTCCTCGGTCCATAACACCTCCTCCAGCTCCTAATCACCAATTGCACAACCATAGTCCTCGCCGCTCCCAAGACTACCGCCGTCGTAGTCCCCGCTCCCCCTCCTATGAAGACGAGTCCAGGGGCTCGATCGACTACCACTGAAGGGACGATGCTCTCTACCGCCGTCTCCACGAGATGGAGAGACGCATCGGTCAAATGGACAAGGAGGAAGAGTCTAGAGGTAGGACCGTCTGCTCCGGCAGACCTCCCTTCTCCCGGACTATCATGGAGGCTCCCATCCCGAGGGGTTTCAAGCCTCCGCAGTTTGAAACGTATTCGGGGGAGTCGGACCCTGTTGATCATGTCGAGAGCTTCAAGACCTTGATGCTAATCCACCAAGCTTCCGACGCCATGCTCTGCAAAACCTTCCCCGCCACCCTTAAGGGCTCGGCTCGGGAATGGTACTCCCAGCTCGCTCCCTCTTCCATCTTCTCTTTTGAGCAGTTCGAAATGCTCTTCATAACCCACTTTGTGAGCAGCAGACGAACGGAGAAGATCAGCCTCTCTCTACTCCACCTCCGACAGGAGAGGGAAGAAAAGTTGAGGGACTATATGAGGAGGTTTACTGCGGAGGTCAGGTCCATCGCCTCCCTCGACCAGTCAATGGCGACCGTCGCATTCCAATCCAACGTCTTCAACTCTAACCTTCGGTCATCCCTCACCAAAAAGCCCCCGCACAACTTCGCCGACCTTCTCCTTAGATGCAAAAAATATATTCAGGCGGAGGAAGCCGAGTGCTTCCCGGATTTCGGAGGATCCGCTTCCGGATCGAAGAGAAAGACGACGGAAGAGGAGGGGGCCAAGAAGCTACAGAAGGATAATAGCGGCCAGCACCGTCCTCCTCCCAGGTTTGAAAATTTTACTCCTCTCACCACCAGCGTCTCCACCATCCTGATGGAAGTCGAGAAGGAGGGAGTTATACCTCCCGCTCCGAGGATGAACACCCCAGCTAAGAAGAGGAACAAGGAGAAATGGTGCCGTTACCACCGGGATCATGGCCACGACACCAACGACTGCTGGGCGCTGAAGAACGAGATAGAGGCCCTCATCTAGAGGGGGGAGTTGGCTAAGTTTGTGAGAACAAGTGATCGGGGAGATCACGCCACTCCTCCACCTCGGGGGGCTAATAAGCGCTCCGAGCGACGCGATGAAACCCCCGAGTTCGAGGAGGAGCGTGTTCTGCACCTCATCCACGGAGGCCCCATGGGGGGCTCTTCCAACTCCTCTCGGAAGGCCTTCGTCCGAGAGGTTAATTCAGTTCACGGCGCCCCTCCCCCCAAAAGCCTCGGCGTCCCAGTAACTTTCTCTAATGAAGACCTCGAGGGCGTCCGAACTCCCCACTACGACGCACTTGTTATCGACCTCCGCATGGCGAACTTCAAAGTGCAGAGGATCCTGGTAGACAACGGGAGCTCCGTGAACATCCTTTTTCTCTCGGCCTTCTAAGGGCTGCAACTATCCCGGGATCACCTCAAACCGGCCAGCTACACGCTCCACGGGTTCACGGGGGTGCCAGTTAATATCGAAGGGGTTATCACCCTGGACGTAACTGCTGGGAAGACCCCTACCACCCGGACAGAGCCGATGGACTTTATGGTCGTCGATGTCCCGGCTGCATACAATGTCATCTTGGGCCGACCAGGCCTAGCTGCCCTGGAAGCCATTCCTTCGGCGTACCACCTCAAGATGAAGTTCCCCACTCGGGCGAGAGTGGGAGAAGTCAAGGGCAGCTAAGAGACGGCTCGGAAATGCTACATGACTTCCACTGGGGGTCCGGTGCTCTCCCTCGAGGCTTTAGAGATCCCCGAGCCGAACGTCCGACCAACGTCCGAGCCGGCGGACAAATTGGAAGAAGTGCTCTTCTCGGACGAGGACCCGAGCAGAAAGTTCCACATCAGCAAGTCCCTACCGACTGCCCTATGTTCCGACTTGGTGCAGTGCATCCGGAAGAACCGCGACCTGTTTGCTTGGTCCGCCGCAGATATGCCCGGGATTTTCGAAGAGCTGTTGGTCCACCGCCTTAGCGTTGAGCTGGGGTCCAGACCGGTCCAACAGAAGAGGCGCAAGTTCGCTCCCGAGCGGCAACAAGTCATCAAGGAGGAGGTGGACAAGCTCCTAAAAGCTCGGTTCATACAGGAGGTGAACTACGTGGACTCGAGACCCTCGACTCAGTGGAGTCATTGCCGGTCCTACTGCAAGATAATTGGATGAAACCGTTAGTGGAATTCCTAAGGGACGGACTCCTCCCCGAGGACCCCAAGGAAGCACGCCAAGTAAGAACCAGGGCCGAGCGGTACATCCTGATCGAGGGGATCTTGTACAAGTGCTCCTTCTCGTAGATAGACGGCCGACCATACCTGAGATGCCTTTCCCCAGAACAAGCCGACTACGCCTTACAGGAGCTCCACAAAGGCATCGGCGAGGCACATTCATGGTCTAGGTCTTTGGCTCGGAAAGCTCTGAATTACGGATACTTCTGGCTGACTCTCCTCCAAGACCCCGAGCGACACGTTTGGCAATGTGGCTCTTGTCAGAGACATTCCAACATTCGTCGCCTCCCCCAAGCTAACCTCGCCTCCCTATCAAGTCCTATCCCCTTCGCGATGTGGGGGATGGATTTACTAGGGCCATTCCCTCCAGATCCGGGTCAGTTCAAGTTCTTGCTGGTGGCCATCAACTACTTTTCGAAGTGAATTGAGGCCAAGCCCCTAGCCACTATCACCGAAAACAAGGTACTTCAATTCTTTTGGAAGAACGTCATCTGCCAATTCGGCGTCTCCCGTGTCCTCGTAACAGACAACGGAACTCAGTTTACTGGGACCGCGTTCCGAACTCTATGTGAAGACCTTGCCATCCAACAATGCTTCTCCTCCATCTCCCACCCACAGTCGAATGGCCAGGTAGAGAACGCTAACCGGCAGATCCTCTCTGGTATCAAGAAGAGACTGGACAGGTGTTCTAAAGGCTTGTGGGTCGACCAGCTCCCCAACGTGCTATGGAACTACCGCACGAACAAACGGACCCCCACAGGAGAGTCCCCGTTTAACCTCACCTATGGGTCCGAGGCAGTGATACCTCTCGAAGTCGGAATACCTTCTCCTCGCCTGGCAGCCTACAACGAGGAAAAGAACGCCAGAGAACTCCGGGCAAACTTAGACCTGGTGGACGAACTGAGGAAAAGAGCGTCCATTCGCCAACAGAACTACCGGAGGAGGATCGAGTTGGCGTACAACAAAAGAGTCCGACCCACCGATCTCAAGGAGGGCGACTTGGTCCTCAGAAAACTAGCCATCTCCTTCCCCAATCAGAAGAGCAAACTAGCTCCGAATTGGGAAGGACCTTACAAGATCGCAAGGGTAGTTCGGCCCGGAGCTTATCGTCTAGAAAACCTTGAAAGCAGAGAGATTCCGAGGACCTGGAATGCCGACCACCTTTTAAAATACCAAGAAAGCGCCCCGGCGCCACAGGGTGTCGAACCGTTCCTCTCCTCTAACTTGTAATTCCTCTCTTAAGTTGTCATATGTAAAAATGGCTCGCCGTCAATCATCAATAAAGAATGCTTTTTCGTACTTATAAAATTGCTTGTGTCTCTCCGCCTTTATTCTTTATTCAATCAATGGTTCGGAGTCCAATACATGGCTCGATTCTACTCCGCAATCTCGCTTCTAAGCGGGCTAGGAGTGGGTCGCCATTTGGAATTGCTCCCACGACCGTTGAACTCTAACGATGGTTCCGGAGTCCAACACTTGGCTCGATTCTACTCCGCAAGCTCGCTTCTAAGCGGGCTAGGGGTGGGTCGCCATTCGGAATTGCTCCCACGACCGTTGAACTCTAACGATGGTTCCGGAGTCCAACACTTGGCTCGATTCTACTCCCTAAGCTCGCTTCTAAGCGGGCTAGGAGTGGGTCGCCATTCGGAATTGCTCCCACCGACCGTTAAACTCTAACGATGGTTCCAGAGTCCAACACTTGGCTCGATTCTACTCCGCAAGCTCGCTTCTAAGCGGGCTAGGAGTGGGTCGCCATTCGGAATTGCTCCCACGACCGTTGAACTCTAACGATGGTTCCGGAGTCCAATACTTGGCTCGATTCTACTCTGCAAGCTCGCTTCTAAGCGGGCTAAGAGTGGGTCGCCATTCGGAATTGCTCCCATGACCGTTGAACTCTAACGATGGTTCCGGAGTCCAACACTTGGCTCGATTCTACTCCGCAAGCTCGCTTCTAAGCGGGCTAGGAGTGGGTCGCCATTCGGAATTGCTCCCACAGCCGTCGGACTACTCTCACGGTGGCCAGCGAGCCCACTATTAGGTAAGGCTCGGCCCATCTCGCAAGTTCACAAGATTAGGAGACCAAAGCGCTGCTCGGCACCACTGGCCGAGCGAGCAAGAGGTCGACTCAGAGACCTCGGCGCGATGAACACAGTCACAAACAAAACGACTACACAAAGTTACAAAGGACATGCGAGTTCGAAAAAGAAATGTTATTAATAATTGGGATACAGTACAAAGCGACTCTTCCGTACAACAAGGTCACAAGGCCTTAAAGTACAAAAATTACAATGCCGACCCACTAAACTTCGGTGCGTCGACCTCGGCCGTCAGCTCGTCTCGCTCGGTCGTCAGTTTGGCCACCTCGGCCGCCAGTCCCTTTCCCTCCATCCGAAGCTCCGCCTCTACAGTCTGCAGGTGACAGATCTCGGAAAGCAGATCGTCATTCTCCGCTGTTATTTTTAACAAATTGTGCCGAACACACTGGATCCGAAGAGTGTTGCTAAAGGCGGTCGCCGAACCTTCGTCCTCTCCTACGGGGGTCATCTCGGCGATCCTGCTCTCCAGACGCCGTATCTCGATGTTCCGCTGACCTAGGACGAGATGAAGATGGTTCCGCTCGCTTTCGGCTCGGCGCAATCCCAACTCGACTTCGTAGAGCCGCTCTCGGCACCTCCCCAAGCACGGCCTCGTCCCCCCTGAGCAGCCTCGGCTCGAGGGTTGTCATCCGAGCGAGCAGGCTCGACGTCTTCGGCCACCACCACAAGCTGAAAAGAAGAAGAGTCAAACAACAAAATTTCAAACACTGCCGAAGCCCAACACTTCAAGAACTTTCCATCAGACTTTCAAACTTTGAGTAAGTTGTCAGAGATCGAAAGTTACACAGAAGCAAAGCAAAGGTTTTTATTCAAATAAAGTAGCCCTACATACAACTAGACCGACGCTACAACAGGGTTTTACAATAACTTAGAGAGACATAATACAACATGTTTAGCACTTCTTCGGAAGGGGAACGCTCCGGTTCAAGGAAACCCGGGGTCGGCGACGCCTGACCTTCGAGCTCGACTCCAAACCAGCGAAGAGAGATCCCCCTTCGCCGCTAACTCTAACTGCGGCGCCAACTGAGGTGCCGCTAGACGAGACAGCTACACTACTCTGAGCGTCAGCAGGACTCCGTCTCACCGCAGGCAAACGAGTTGCAAGTTCGTAGAAAGTAATCCCTTTCTCGCTCTCTTCGCGAGTACACGACGTACTACGAACGTTGGCCCTCTCAGGCAAAGGCTTGAGCGACGCGATCTCTTCCTCCAGTTCGATAATCCTATCTCTCAGAACATCATCCTTCGACGACATCTTCAAACGAGGAGGTCTCGACGAGCCCGCCACATCGGCACTATCGGTCGCAAGACGTCGATAATGTGTGACCTCGATCCCCTTGTCTATCGTAATCCTCCTAAGCTTGTCGACCTTCGCCAACAACTTTTGGCACTCGGATGACAACTTCTCCAACTCGGAGGCTAACTCCTCTTCTTTCGCCGAACGTTCTTTCTCCGTTACCTCCAAGTGACGGACCTCGGCCAAGATCTCGCTATTCTTTTGCTCGGCAACCAAAAGCTCCCTGCGAAGCCCCACTGTCTCGCCTTCGAGACGAGAAGCTTCGGGTTGCTTCCGTAGTTGCTTCAACTCACGACAATACCCCCTCGCAGCCGCCTTTATCTCCTTCAGCTTCAAGAGCATATAAAACTGCCTCTCTCGGCTATGAGAAAGCGCTCGCTTCGTCTCTTTTAGCTCTTTACGAAGATACGAAACCTCCGTGATCGGACCAAACTTCACCTAAAAAGCAAAGATAAATCCGAGGCCCAACACTTGGAGAAATTTTGCAACTAGTCAAACATAAAATCCGAGCTCCAACACTTGGAGAATTTTTGGCCAAACAAAAAGTGTTTTCATTCAAAACTCAAAACGCATTACAAGAGCGGTGGCCAGTCTGCAGTCAGGCTTACACATAAAAAGAAAAAAAAAAAGGACTAAAGACGCAACCAAGTCAGGGGTCGACCTTTTTGTCGCTCAGATCTGCCGACCCCCCGACGATTCCCAAGTCCTCGTCCACGTCCTCGTCCTCGGAGCTGTCCTCCTCTTCATCTTCGGCCTCGGTCTCGCCCGTGCCTTCGGCACCCTTGGTCTGTCCCTCGAGGCCGAGCATTACCGAAGGGAGCTCTTCCTCGCCGTCCACAGGGTCGTAGAAGTGGTAGGAGGAGGTGTCGAACCCTGGGTTCCGAGCTGCGATATGAAGCAGGGCTCGGCCGTATGCATCCTCCATGTTCTTGAACATGTGCTCCTCAGCCTCTTGCTGGACAGCCTTCTTCGCCTTCGCCACCTTCGACTGGTGCTTCGCCCTGATCCTCTCGGTCTCTTTCCGAGCTTTCTCTGCCTCCGACCGGGCTTTGGCCAGCTCCTCCTTAAGCTCGGCATTCTCCTTCTCCGAGGCCTCGAGCTTGGCTGCCTCGTACTTCGACCGCTGAATGGCTTTGGCCAGCTGCGCCTCCAACCCTACCACTTCGGCACCGCGTTTTGTCGAGAGGAGCATCGAGCAGCTTCACAGCTTTTGCACGCTCCGACCTCTCCCGGTCGTACTGCGCCGTCAGCTCTTGTTCTTTGCTCGCGAACTCTTCGAGCAAGAAGTTGAAGTGGCAGAGGGTCTGAAAAGAGAACAAACAGTTAAGTTCCGGACCTAGAAACTTAGAAAATTTCAGAAAAATTCTTCAAGAAGAAAGTGTTCGATCCACTTACCGACATCGTGTTCCGAGCAATCTGCATTGTGGCGTCCCCGACCTCCCTGGACTTAAGCGCCGCTCGGTCCTTTGGGGTCGGCAGGTGCTTCACCGCCTACATACAAATGTTGCCGTCCCCCAAAAAACCGTCGACCTTCATTACTTGCCAGTCGGGGATGAAGATCTGCTTGTGCTCCTCGGTCAGAATCTTCTCCGCTTCGACAGTGAGGGGCGGAACTTGGAGGGATAACACCTTGGTCACGTTGAATGCGCCGCTCGACGAGCCGGGAGCATCGGTCTTCGCCGGTGGAGTCGGTGCATCCGAGGAAGGGAGATCGGAGGCCGCGACCTGGTCATGCTCGGGATCGGCTTCCAGGACCTCGACCACCGGCAGGTCGGCTGTCTTTGGAACGGAAGGTATCTTCGGCGCTCGGCCGCCCTGAGGCCCCGTCGAAGGTCTCTTCTTCTTCTTCGCCTCCTGCTCCCTAGCCGCCTTGGCCTTCGCCATCAACGCCCTATAGTCCATCTTGGAAGACTCTGCACAAACCGAATGAAAAAACTTAGAAAAATTTTCAAAAACTTCAAGCAAAAAGTAAAAATACCAGAAGCGTACTGGGGTCGATCGGACTGAGACCCCCTCGGAACAAAGCCTCCTCGGTAATGTCTTTCCAACTTAGCGTCGGCAGGCCGAGGAGTTTCTTGAGGACTTCCGTCTCCTCGTCACTCAGCACCGGCTCCTTCTTCGCTCGCTTGGGCAGGCCTTCCCTCGACCAAGCTATCGGAATTGCCCAGGGTTCGGGAGCTCGGACAATGAAATACTTCTCCTTCCAATGCTTGATCGAGTCCGGGTTCTCGATCAACTTCACGCCTGTCCGCGGCGAAAGGTAGAACCTCTGCTCATTCCTGTTCGGCTGACAAGGGCGGTAGAGGCTCCGAAGGAGGAACAGACTTGGCTCGGCGCCGATCTCTTGACACTGAAGAACAAACGCCAAAACGTGCCTCCAAGTGTTCGGCATCAGCTGGGCGGGGCACAGGCCGTACCAATTGAGGACCTCGGCAATGAACGGATGCAGCGGAAAGCGAAGCCCGGCGGCCAAGGAGTCAACCGGAAAAATGCACGCGTCGGCCAAAGGCGACGTGCAGGCTCGAAAACCAGGCCCCGGGAGAAGTAGCCCATACTCGGCAGGGATCTGGAATCCAGTCCGGATCCGTTGCAGATCAGCCTCTGTAAGGACCGAAGAGATATGGTCCACCTCAGACATCTCTCTCGGCTCGTTCTCCTCTACGGACTTGGCGGTGCCCTGCGTCACCTTCTCCAGCATCTCTTCGGAGTAGCTCCGTACTCCCCCAACGCTCGACAGAACGATCGGCTGCCGACCGAACTCCCCTGCCGTCTTCGGCTGCTCTATGACCATCACGACTCCCTTACCCTTCCGGGAGCTCGCTGCAACATCCTGGGGTAGCTCGGCGACCTCCCCACTCTTGCTCGGCCGGACCACGGTCTGCTCGGTCGGCTCCACCACCTCCTTCTCTTTACCCACTCGGCTCACGACTCGGTCCGAGGCGGGGGTCTCATCCGAAGAAGTAATCTTAACCATTTTTTCTAAAGAGAGAGGAGAGAGACTGACCTTGAAGTGACAGTTACGGCCGGAAAAGTTCGCCAGAGCAAAGAAACGCCTTGCCGCGACAGCTAGTAGTGCCACCCAGGAGCTAAAAACTTCGATGGTGAAAAGTAAAAACTTGAGAGAGAAAGTAAAACTGAATAATGAGATTTGGGGTGGGGGAGTGAAGATTTATAGTAAAAGAAAAAGTCTCTTAGGCTTCCTAACTAAAGGGCGCGACTCTTGAGCGGCTTTTGAAGCGTTACGAAAGCCCAGACGACTCTGTACCCGAGCAGCAACGGTTGGCAAAAATGCAAAACATTTCGATACAAGTCAAATAGCTCGGCACACACGAGATCAAAATCCGAGCAACGTGCGATCCGAACCCAACATCAAAGAGCCCAGTCGGCTACCGAACAAGAGCCTATCTCGAGATTCGTGCCACCATCCACCGGCTCAGATCGCGCCACACCGCCCGGATGAAGCACTTCGGAACCGGACCCCCCCATCTGTCCCAGGAAGCAGGAGAAAATTTGGATTAAAAGTTTTAAGGCACCCGCCCTTGGCGAGCGCCCCGGGCCCCAGGACTCGGTCGGTTCCCCTCTCACCCGTGAGCAACTCGAGGCTTATGGCCTCAGAAGCCGAAATCACGAATCGTTCAAGGGTGGGAGAAAAACCACCATAGCGTGAGGCCCAGTCAGAAGGCAGATCGGCCCACCTCCCATCTCTAGCTCCTTCGGGCTGACAACCATCAGAAGCCGTCAGCCCGGAAAGAAGACAGAGATCGGAGAAGCCCAATCCGTCCGAGGCACCTTGTCCCCCAGGTCCGGACTCCGGTCATCACCCCTTCTGCCCTGATCTCCCCTGGCCCTGACATCCGCATCGGGGCCGTCAGAGTCAGGAGAAGATCACGGCGGAAGAGTGACCACCCATCCGACATTCTCAGGGTCAGAATTTTTCAAAAAACAGGCATCCGCCCAAGGCAGACACCTCCGATGGTCGATGAACCACCATTGCTGTTATCGAAACTATAGGGGGAGTGGGGTATTTATAACCTCCCCCTAAGGACCAGCCATTATGGCCCTCGGGAGGCCAAGCGACGGAAACCCAGCAGCCACGCTTAGGGAGCTGAAGCGTCACGCATTAATTAGAGGACGCCATTCTTAATGACCCCGGGAAGTTGGAACGCCGCACAAATCCTGGGGCGCCATTAATGCCCTTGGGAACTGGATCCGTCTCGAGATTCGCGCCACCATCCAACGGCTCAGATCGCGCCACCACGCTCGGACTGCCGAACCCTTAGACCTCCGGTCGGCTAACCGAGCAAGTGCCCATCCGAGCCCCAAAACGGAGAAAATTCACTTTCTCTTCAACATTCGTGTAAGATCTCGATTAGACGGCCAAGATCTCGCCAGCATCGCTAAACGAAAAGATAGCGTTTTCTTGGGAACCGAGCCGTCTCGAGATTCGTGACATCATCCAACGGCCCAGATCTTGCCAGCGTCGCTAAACGACAAGATGGCATTCTCTTGGAAACAGGGCCCATCTCGAGATTCGTGCCACCATCCAATGGCTCAGATCGCGCCACCACACTCGGACTGCCGAACCCTTACACCTCCGGTCGGCTAATCGAGCAAGTGCCCATCCGAGCCCCAAAACGGAGAAAATTCACTTTCTCCTCGACATTCGTGTAAGATCTCGATCAGACGGCCCAGATCTTGCCAGCATCGCTAAACGACAAGATAGCGTTTTCTTAGGAATCGAGCCATCTCGAGATTCGTGCCATCATCCAACGGCCCAGATCTTGCCAGTGTCGCTAGACGAGATGATAGCGTTCTCTTGGGAACTGGACCCGTCTCGAGATTCGTGCCCCCATCCAACGGCTCAGATCGCACCACCACGCTCGGACTGCCGAACCCTTAGACCTCCGGTCGGCTAACCGAGCAAGTGCCCATCCGAGCCCTAAAACGAAGAAAATTCACTTTCTCCTCAACATTCGTGTAAGATCTCAATCCAACGGCCCAGATCTTGCCAGCGTCGCTAGACGACAAGATAGCATTCTCTTGGAAACTGGGCCCGTCTCGAGATTCGTGCCATCATCCAACGGCCCAAATCTTGCCAGCGTCGCTAGATGACAAGATAGCATTCTCTTGGGAACTGGGCCTGTCTCGAGATTCGTGCCCCCATTCAACGACTCAGATCGTGTCGCATCGCTCGGACAGCCGAACCCTTAGACCTCCGGTTGGCTAACCGAGCAAGTGCCCATCCGAGCCCCAAAACGGAGAAAATTCACTTTCTCCTCAACATTCGTGTAAGATCTCGATCAGACGGCCCAGACCTCGCCAGTATCGCTACACGACAAGATAGCATTTTCTTGGGAGCTGAGCCCGTCTCGAGATTCGCACCACCATCCAATGGCTCAGATCGCGCCACCACGCTCGGACTGCCGAACCCTTAGACCTCCGGTCGGCTAACCGAGCAAGTGCCCATCCGAGCCCCACAACGGAGAAAATTCACTTTCTCCTCAACATTCGTGTAAGATCTCGATCAGACGGCCCAGATCTTGCCAGCGTCGCTAGACGACAAGATAGCGTTCTCTTGGAAACTGGGCCCATCTCGAGATTCGTGCCATCATCCAACGGCCCAGATCTTGCCAGCGTTGCTAGAAGAAAAGATAGAGTTCTCTTGGGAACTAGGCCCATCTCGAGATTCGTGCCCCTATTCAATGGCTCAGATCATGCCACGTCACTCGGACAGCCGAACCCTTAGACCTCCGGTCGGCTAACCGAGCAAGTGCCCATCCGAGCCCCAAAACGGAGAAAATTCACTTTCTCCTCAATATTCGTGTAAGATCTCGATCAGACGGCCCAGATCTTGCCAGCATCGCTAAACGACAAGATAGCATTTTTTGGGAACCGAGCCGTCTCGAGATTCGTGTCATCATCCAACGGTCCAGATCTTGCCAGCGTCGCTAGACGACAAGATAGCATTCTTTTGGGAACTGGATCCGTCTCGAGATTCGTGCCCCCATCCAACGGCTCAGATCGCGCCACCACGCTCGGACTGCCGAACCGTTAGACCTCCGGTCGGCTAACCGAGCAAGTGCCCATCCGAGCCCCAAAACGGAGAAAATTCACTTTCTCTTCAACATTCGTGTAAGATCTCGATCCAACGGCCCAGATCTTACCAGCGTCGCTAGACGACAAGATAGCGTTCTCTTGGAAACTGGGCCCGTCTCGAGATTCGTGCCATCATCCAACGGCTCAGATCTTGCCAGCATCGCTAGACGACAAGATAGCATTCTCTTGGGAACTGGGCCCATCTCGAGATTCGTGCCCCCATTCAACGGCTCGGATCATGCCACGTCGCTCGGACAGCCGAACCCTTAGACCTCCAGTCGGCTAACCGAGCAAGTGCCCATCCGAGCCCCAAAACGGAGAAAATTCACTTTCTCCTCAACATTCGTGTAAGATCTCGATCAGATGGCCCAGATCTCGTCAGCATCGCTACACGACAAGATAGCATTTTCTTGGGAGCTGAGCCCGTCTCGAGATTCGTGCCACCATCCAACGGCTCAGATCGTGCCACGTCGCTCGGACACCCGAACCCTTAGACCCCCGGTCGGCAAACCGAGCAAGTGCCCATCCGAGCTCCAAAATAGAGAAAAAAGGTGCCGAGCGACCACGACCGTTGGATCTCCTAGAAATTCGCGCTTCTGGTGATGAACGGTCCAGATCGTACCACGTGCGCTAAACGACAAGATAGCATTTTATTGGGAACTGAGCCTGTCTCGAGATTCGTGCCACCATCCGATGGCTCAGATCGCGCCACGTCGCTCGGACAGCCGAACCCTTAGACCCCCGGTCGGCCAACCGAGCAAGTGCCCATCCGAGCTCCAAAAGCGAGAAAATGGCTGCCGAGCGACTACAACCGCCAGATCTCTCAGAAATTCACGCTCGCCCGAGATCAACGGTCCAGATCAAGCCACGCCATAAATAGGTATTAAAAATCAGTTTTTATTTATTTTAATCGTTTTATTTATTTAAAAATTGCAAAAAAATTACTAAAAATTCGGAAAAATTAACTAGAAATTCTAGAAAATAATTATAAATTCGGGGAAATATTTTTGAGCCTTTGAACGAACAATTATTGCCTAGAATGTATTGTTAAGGCCCCCGAACGACTGGTTAACACATCGCAAAATTAAATAAATAATCCGAAAAAAATAGATAAAAACCGTCGGATATTCAACAAGGCTTAAGAACAGCTTCCAGTTTCAAAAATCACCTTACTACCCCCTTCGAGATTCAAAACCCTCCATTCGGACTCCGATACAACTCCACTAGCCACTGAAACAGTTAAACTACTCCTCAAAGGCTGATCACACTCAGTCTTTAGGAGTGGGGGGCTCGTGATATGGCTAAAAATGGGGTTAAATCGGAACCGTCCAGATTGGGCACGAATCTTGAAGCTCAGGGGTAAAACAGTAATTTCGCATATAGATGGGCCCGGAGCGGGTAGATGGGCCCGGAGCAGATACTGGATCTCCCCTTCACAGATCCAATAACTCGCGAAATGGATTCACTCCAGCTGGGTACGGGTCCCGACCCGAGACAAACCCAGACCAGCAAGAGGAAATCAGGGTCTCTGATTTGACTAAATCAACGGGCCTGATTTGCAGTTATCATCTCACCGAAAATCAAGGATCAGTTTCCTAAACCAATTATGAGGATTTTACTCCTAACGGTATCACAGGAAATCAGGTCCCTAATCAAATTCCCATGGCGACTATAAATACCTCCGACCTACCACTATTACCAGGTAATCACTCTTTGGCCAACTTAAGCTCTTTCTTAATCATCACTGGTTACTGACAAGAGCATCGGAGGGTGCGTCGCCGGGATCAACCCCGGTGTGTCGCACTTCCTTACAGGTGAACGGCGGGAGTCAGCAGCCCAATTCCGACGAACAGGTTTGGATCTACTGTTCAGATTTTTCCACGAACCCACAAATTCTATCTGTTTACCCCCATACCAGAATCAGCGGTAATATCTGGTTTAGGTCGTCTCGACCAACCCTCTTTGTTAGACTATCACTTCCTATCCTCTTTAAGGACATTGTCAAGGTGGCGCTCTAAACCTCAAGGTCGTCTTCGAGTACCCTCAGTGTTCATTATTTAGATCCTCAAGTGTACGTTCTTGCTATTGTTTTCTGGGTTTTTTTGTTTTTGTTTTTTGTTTTGCTCTTTTCCCCATCTCGAATTGCTACAGTGGCGGTTTCGTCCTAGTTCTCGCTCCTTCTCTGTTTTAGTTTTGGGCCGTACCATGGGCCTCATGTGGGCTGAGGTGGTTAAAAAGAATTTTAAAAAAAATATTATAAGCTCATTTCCGAACCAGCCCAAGTCCCAGTATCTTCTAGGGTACTCTTTGTCTTCTTCTTCCCGCCCCTCTAATTCTGTCCTATCTTCATCTTATTGTCGCTCCCTTTCCTCTTCCCCCTCTGCCCATCTTTGTCACCGTTGTCTTCAGCCAGGTCACTATAAAGCGTTCTGTCCATCAAAAATGAAGTGTCTATTTTGTCTAAAACCCGGCCATTCTCGCAACCGTTGTTTTTCCCTCCAACAACTTTTGGGCCTCTCTTTAGGCGTCCCTATTTCTGATCAAGTGATTGTGGCTTTAGATTTCCCTTCCCTTCAGGCCAGACTTTCTGATTTACAAGCTCCGAAACCAAAAAAGGCTAGAGTTTCAGCTGAGACCGCTATCCTCCCAACCTCTCCTGTCTCTCTTCGCATATCCTTAGCTTTATCTCTCCCTCCCACCCCATATGCGGTGGACTCTCACAGTCATCCTGCTCCGCCCATTTCTAAGCAATCGTCGTCTTTAGGGTCTTTTGTGTCTATGTTCCTTCACCTGAGGTAATTGCCAAAATTGATAAGTTAGAATGTTATGGGGCAGTCTCTTTCGTGGGTGGCTCTATTTCAAACTGTTCCTTAGATGCTTTTCTGTGCAACACCTACAATGTCTCTAATTGGACATGGGCCGTGAACGCCTGCTCTAATGGAGACGTGGTGATTAACTGTCCCTCTCCTAATGTTCTTCAAGATCTTATTGGCATCGAAACCTTCTCTATCGGGTCTACCAATCTGACTATTCGAAAATGGGTCCAACAATCTTCTTCTCCCCTGTCCCTCATTCCCTCTCCTGTCAAAGTGACCCTTTTGGGATTACCTCCCTTCTGTGATACCCCTCTATTAGTCACTGACATGTCTAAATGCGCTGGTGATCTAACTTGCACTTCCTCTACCTCGCTACTTTCTTTGAGTTGTCTGCAAGTTGAAGCTGAGTTTCATTGTCCTCCTCTGTCAGATAGAGTGTCTGCTTACTCTCTCCATGTAGGTCAGCTCAGGTTCTCTATCTCTATCAACTATCACGATTGCCCTCCTCCCTCCGCTGCTCAAACTCCCTTGCTTTCTGGAGGTCCTAATGTTCCTGTTTCTGTTGCTCCTCCTAAGGTTTTCTCAGTTGGTGCTTTCTCTACCTATGCATCTCCGATTACTAAGCTTAAAGGTAGCCTCAAACCCATGCCCTCTAACAAAAATAGATTCGCTTTTCAGTGCCGGAGTGGTGCTTCTCCAGCTTCCTCTACTGTCCTCCCACTCAGCTGTGAAGCACTGTCCTGGGTCTTTAGCTCACACTTCTATTCTGCCATCTTCTTTCCCTCCTCATTCCAACCCTAACCCTCCCACTAATACTGTTCAACCTTCCACTTCCCCTCCTCCAGTTCCTCTGCTCACTGCTGATGCTGTTTCCAAGTGGCCAGCTTGGGATGTTAACCCTTCGTTCGCCGCTGATTGGGATAAGTTCCAAAAGGGGGCCCAAGGGTCTTCATCTCAGGGAACTATTTCCTGACTGGCTTCTTTGAAAGTGTGGGGGACTCACTCTCCTAAGCCTGTTGTTTGGATGGAACATGATGATCTGCTTTCCGAAGAGACAGCCGACCTTTCTAAGTTGGCCTCTAGTCATAAGGTATTCTTCCGACTTACTTCTTTTTCATTGAGTGTTTATTTTCTATCGTTTTTCTCTTCGGTACGATTTCTAAATATTAGTTTTAGTCACCGGGTCTCGATACCCACCAACTTTGGGTTTTTTGACTGGTTATTGGATGGAGGTGGAGGACGCACGCCGCATCGAGTGGGTTCAGAGCTGCTGGCGGAGGCTAACCCAATGGACATCGAAGTTGCTGCCGAACTTGAGTGATGTGGTCGAAAAGAGAGAAAATGAGAAAGAGGGACTGCTGTTTTGGAAATGGGTAGGGTTTTTTTTTGTGTTCGGAGAGAGAGAGCGAGAAAGAAAGAGAAAGATAGAGAAAGATCAAGCAATCTGAGCAACTATTCACACTACAACCACTCCCACTTTCTTATGTCCAGGTCTATCAAAGTGTACACCCAGTCAATACTTCCAAAGTGTACACTTTTAATAAAACAGAGTGTAACACTCCTTGATCTACACCAATCTCAGGAAATATGTGCCTTACGATTTCAATCAGAGGGCATAGGAACGATGGCAATTTTGTTATTTTTAAAAAATCCAGGGTTAAAGTGGGGACCGAAAGCGGGCTGAATTCCTTTTCCTATGGCCTTTTAGTAGTAGTATAGAAGGGTAAAAAATAACAAACATTCAAGAGGGCTAACTATGGGCACTGCATATAATTATAATCTTTTCTCCTCGTCATGTTCAACTAATTCTTTCTTAGAGAAAGGATAAAAAGAGTGTCTCTTCTATATAACTAGTATAATGCACGTGTGATGCACGTCTATAAAAAAGTTTAGTCATTAAATTAAATGAATTTGTATATCGTATAACAAAAGAAATAGTAAAACTTTTAAAAACGTGTTTGGAAATGTGTTATTGTTAATGACATGTAACCTCAAACAACCAAGAGGAATCAGCAGTGCATCCCCCAATTATTAGGTAGACAAATACTAAATATTAGTAACATGATTCATCATGCTCTATTATTCCCCCCTCCTCTGCTTTCCTCTGCTGCTAGCATCATTAAGGTTAGAAACGTAGCAGCATAAGACTGGCTTAAATGATTAATTATACAATCGATAACATTTTAAATTTGAATGTCGAAAGAATCATCAAAACCCTTTCTGATTTAGTGCCAAATTCCTGTTTTTTTATGACTAAAATGACATATATATATATATATATATATATATATATATATATATATATATATATATATATAAAAGATACAATCAAGTGAACTGTAACTAAAAAAGATATGATCTGCAAAGATGTTTGTATAGAGAATGAATGAGTGCCTTAGACTTGGTTGATGCATGCACCAACCAGTGCCAATCAAAGTGATATATGGAGACAGTCAGAATTAAGCAGGAAGTAAATTTTGTTGTCCCTTGCATATGCATATGCATCTGCATGTTAAGAGAAGAAGAAGCAGCTGATATTTGCAGAAACTTTGCAACCTATATTAAGAATAGAGACTGCAAGTAGTAGAATAGCACGTTAAAGCTCTGCATGTATTGAAGACACCCAGCATAAATATGACCATAGATTACTAAAGTCATACAATCAGGGAGCTAAAAGTCTTATCTGGAAAATATATGTGAGGATCAAGGAAACATACCACTATACAGGCTTCTCAGAATTTGCAGTATAACAGCTACTTCAACCACATTTTTCCGGCTATGCCCAATATCATCACAACTTTCTTCACCATATTCGATGTTTATAAATGAATATGGACCATACATGGGGCCTGAAAGATAGCGCACTTCATGTGTCTTTTGAAGTACATTCGGAGCATCTGCAATTTTTTTATCGTAGAAGTTGCCATTAGGAAAAATACTTATTGAGGGTTGCATTCGATATTGAATATTTAGAAGGTGCGTCTTATGGCCTAAAGAACTCAACCTTTCAAAAAGACTCCTACCGAACATTGCATCTAATGAAACCTGAGAAATAAATGAATTTTATGGATAAAACATAATATGCATGTTGATTATCAAAAAAAGAAGCAGTCAGGGTTTTCTTCCAGACCTTGCTTTTCACCATTGTGGGCAGTTGGCACTCATCCCCGATGAGAACATGTCTTAAACCAAAGAGCTGTAGAGGAATCAGTGACTCACACTCCTTCAACTGTGCAACTTCATCAATGACTAAGAACTCAACTGGTAAAACAAAAAAAAACAAATAAAAAAAGCAATATAGCTAGCTCATTACCCTAACAAAAATGGTAATCCTAAGATCTTTAATAGAAAGAGAAATATAGATGCTATACAATGATATCAAAGAAATCATGTGATCATTGCATTGGACCAAAAAAATTAGGAATCTTACAATAATCTAATTTTGTAGTCCTTTAATTAAAGAAAATTGGATTGCAATAATTGTCAACTTTTGAGCCAAATAATGATGATGTTTTCTGCACAAAGAACTTCATGAAACATAGATGCTATACAATGGGACTTCTTAATAAACTGAAAATTATAATGACCTAGGAATGCTCCCTTCGTTCATAAATCCTTCTGGTACTAAAGTTCAGACTTAAAAAGTTCAATAAAACTAACAGCTGTAAACTCTTTCGTAGCAATTTGAAAGTGAAAGTTAAACAATTTAACCACCACCACCGGTCAACTAATTATAACTTAGTATATGGAATTAGATAAAGCAAACAATGAGATAGATAACCAAGCCCATCCAGATAGAGTGTGATTTTTCTTGCATATAAGATGTTTCAAAAATGATATCAAAGAAATCATGTGATCATTGCATTGGGCCAAAAAAATTAGGAATCTCACAATAATCTGATTTTGTAGTCCTTCAATTAAAGAAAATTGGATTGCAATAATTGTAAACTTTTGCACCAAATAATGTTGATGTTTTCTGCACAAAGAACTTCATGAAATATAGATGCTATACAATGGGACTTCTTAATAAACTGAAAATTATAATGACCTAGGAATGCTCCCATCATTCATAAATCCTTCTGGTACTAAAGTTCAGACTTAAAAAGTTGAACAAAACTAACAGATGCAAACTCTACCGTAGCAATTTGAAAGTGAAAGTTACAATTAAATACCAAGCCCAACAACAATTCACGACTACAAATATCAATCAAAACAACAAAGATGAGTAACTCCCTAATTCCTCAATGGGGCCAAAACTTGAATCAATTTGGTGGCAAATACAACATTTGGAAGTTGAATTTACCTGCATATAGACGAATGGTTTCAATTCGAGCAACCTCTTTCGTGAGCAAATGCAATTCTGCTACATCCAAATTCCCTCCTTTTTCACAGCCCATACACCCAAACCCATCTGAAAACCCACCAAACAAAAATCCATCAAACGAACATAAAGTGATGAATCATAATTTTTTTTATAAAAAGATTAGATTTTATGGGACGAAACGAACCAGGACGCAATAGGATTCGGGCATGGGCAGAGTTAGAGGTCCATTCTGATGAAGCAATGGAGAGCTTGGAGAAGAGGTTGGCGATGTGCCGCTCTAAATGGGAGCATTCGGAGTTGAGTTGAGAAGAGAGGGAGTGGGTTTTTGAGAGATCTTGATGGTTCTTGAAATGCTGGTTCAGGAACCCAAACATTTTTATTAGGAAGGATATTCGGCGGTGAGGGTTGAGATTGAGGATGGGGTTTGGGGGAGGGGGAAGGAGCGTTCGTAGTCGTCGTCGAGTTCATCGCCGTCGAAGCTTTCGAAGTGGGCGGCCGCGGCGAGGGAGAAGATGGAGGTTGGTTTCGCCATTGCTAGAGAGAGAAAGAGGAGAGAGAAGGGATTAGATTGTTCTAGATTGAGGGCGGTGGGGATTTTGAGAGAAAGAGAGAGGAATCGACGGGACAGGGGATTTTTTTTTGAGAGAGAGAGAATTTGATTTGAGTGAAAATTACGATTATGACCTTCGGGATCAGGGGTAAATTTTGACAGATTTAACCCTACATTATTTTTTAGGTGTATTATGTTTATGAGGGCATGATAGTAAAAAGCCGCAAAAATGAGGCTTTGCTTAATAATAGTATAGATTAGAGAAAGGATAAAAAGAGTGTCTCTTCTATATAATATATATGTTAAACCACTTTTGATTCAAGGATTTTTTTTTATGTTTTTTTTAAACAAAGAAGGGAGAGCAAATATAGGAGGCAATCCCCACTGTTTATTCATCCAAATTTTGAAGTGCAATCATCTCTACTATTTTAATGGGAGAGTTGGGGTTTGTAACAAACAAATCCTAACTTCGTAACTATATAAACACGTATAATACACGTCCAAACTATATCCAACAAATATAAATGTGCACCGCACGTGTAGTCCAAATCAAAACATTCAAATATAAACTATTTTTTTTCATATTCAATACATATTCATTTAATTTGATGACTTTACTTTTTTTTAGACGTGCATCGCACATACATTATACTAGTCTACTATTTTAATTTGAGGGTTTGTAACCAAATAAACACGTGCATTGTAACTCAACAAATACGTGCAATGCACATGCATAACTAATGTAAAGGATGTCTTAGGTTCCATGCCAGACAACGTCGGAATTTTTTAAAAATATTTATTTATTTATAAAGACGTGCATCGCACATGGAAATTACTAGTATCTCTTAATCAAATCTTTAAAAGCGTGCTATATTGTATATAGATGTTAATAGAGAAAAATTTTCAAAAAAAGTTTTGTAAGTTTTTTTTTTATAAAAAATTATGCAATCCTATATCTTAATCAAATTTTAAAAAGCGTGTAATATTGTATATATGTTATTAGAGATTTTTTTAAAAAATAATTTTCTTATTTTTTTATTTTTAAAAAAAAATTTATGTGCTATTTGCAATATATTGCACATGGGTTATACTAGTGTTGTCATTAACGGAAAGGCCAACCAAAAGGACTAATTTCCAATACAAGAGTAGCCTCTCTAATTACAGGTTAGGTGCTTCGAATCAAGTGCATGCAAATGAATGAGAGCCGAACACAATATTGGACTCAAATCATATTTAAGAACATACCCCACAGATTGTATGCGAAACACAAACAACAGAAAGCAGAGAAGCCAAATTCAGCAACTAGTATATAAAAAACATATGAAGCACATGTTTCTAAATCACAAAACATAGACTTTCACAAGAAATCAACCATATTAATTACTTCCCTAAACAAAGCAGCCAAAATTGAACACAGACCCTAATATGCATTGCACCTAAAATTAAAAAAAAATTGTAAAAAATTGTCCTCAATCAACAAAAACAAGCCAAGTTTTTCTTACACAATCTATCCACATATATATATATATAATTTTATTTTAAAAAAAATTGCATAGCCACCTCGCTTACCTTTCTGCATAATACATACATATTAATGTCAAAAACACACCCACCAAAAGTGGAAAAAAGACTAATAACACATCCAAAATTCCTCCTTATTTAATTTATTCAACATCTAGACATACTTATACAACCAAAACTGTACACATAACACCCCCACCATAATCTTTTACAATTTGCTTACATGATACGGCATGCATTTGGGTTCTCCTCTGCACTTTGCACATAGTAATGTGTAGTCATTTGAGGATTGTAAGCTCTGTAAGCCTTCACCATCTCCTGGTAAAACTGCTCTTGTGGGTCAACCACCACTACTTTCTTCTCTGCTGGTGCTGGTGCTGGTGCTGGTGCTGGTTCTTCCTTCTTCTTCTCCTCAGCGGCAGCCTCTTCCTTTTTCGGCTCTTCTTCCTTCTTGGGTTCTTCCTTCTTGGGCTCTTCTTCCTTTTTGGGCTCTTCTTTTTTCGGCTCTTCCTTCTTGGGCTCTTCTTTCGGCTTTTCTTGTTTCGCTGGCCCAACTGAAAATATCTCGGTTCGCCAGAACTTCCTCAGCTTGCTCACAATGGTTACTGGATCCATCATGCCGATCACTGTCATCTTCTGATCTTTCATGTCCAAGGCGATCGAATCAATCCCTGTAAATTGTCAACAAAATTGGATCCTGATTTTACTGCAAACTAGTCCAAGTAATGAATGATACAGCAGTTAGATTGATGACACCGAGTCCAACGAGAAGGTCATAGCCATCACTTAGGACTCGATCCCAGTGAGGTCTCAGATCATACATCTTAGTTACAAAAAAATTCTTTACTCCCTTAAGACCCCATCTCAAAAGCAATTACGAGTAATAATACAGACATCTAGAATCATTTTTATTTATTTATTTATTTATTTTTGGATAAGTGGCCCGGACACACTTTTTTCATTAATATTGATGCAAGCATGATTCGATCAACCGACCTCTTATTCAATAGCAGAAAGACCGACAACTTAACCATAGTGCCACTTGCTGCCACATCTCAAGAGCAGAAATGAATAAGAATACATAGATTTGTATATTTTTTACTTATTATTATTTTTTTTTTTGGAAAAGGACTTTAAGCGGCACAGATACACATTCTTCCATAGATACTGATGCAGGTATGTTACAAATAACCGATCGCTTACTCACTGGTGGAGAGTGTACCCATAAATGGCACAAGACCCTTCAATGGCGTAAACACACTTTTTTCTATAAATGTTGGAACAAGGAGGATTCCAAACACCCCGACTTCTTGCTCACTAGCCATAAGCAACACAAGGCCCTTTAGCTGGCCAATACACAACTTTTTTTCAAAAAAAAAATTTGCAAGTAGGATTCGAACACACCCGACCTCTAGCTCACAAGCAGAGGAGGCTATTCACTAGATCTTAGTGGATTCTTATGGGTTCAATTCAACTACTATAAGTTAGAAGAAGAGATGAAGATTTGTATATTAATTATACCTGGAATTGTAGAGACAGTCTTAAGGGCCTTCTGCTTGGCTTTGTCATCATGGAGATCTAGCTTCAGCACAACTTTCTGCAATTAATCCAACATAATTAAACTGAATTACTCAGAAAGAAGAAGTAAATGAAATCAAAAGCAAAAAAAAAAAAAAAAAGCAAGATCCGCACACAAACAAACCCACGAAGAAAAAATTTGAGTTCAGTTAGAATATACCCAATAAAATGAATCAAATCTATAATGAAATGATACCCTTCTTTTAAAAATAAAAGCAATAAATCTATAGGGTAAAGAGAATGCTAACCTTCATAATATTCTATTGGCACCCTTTTTGATGTGGAATATAAGGGAGAATGCAAGAATGTGAGAAGAGGTATAGAGGTATGGCTGTATGGGAGGAGTTAAAAAGAAGAAATGAGAGGGCAATGCAAAGTCCAATAAATGAAGGAAAAAAATAAAAGTAGACGTAGAGGAAGTGGTGATTTAGATGGGACTTTGTCTGGGTGTATAAAAAGAGAGAGAGAGAGAGAGAGAGGGAGGGGGAGAGAGAAAGGAATTGTGAGGCCAAAGGTAAAATAGGAAGAAGAGTAAGAAGAGCTAGGATGAAGAGCAGGAAGAGCCAATTCTTTGGTTTAATTGGGGATGCGTAGGTTGTCGTCTTATGGCCAAGTCACTTAATCCCCTGCCTCACAATTGTTTTCCAAAATGACCCACTTTTCAAATATATTTACTAAACTGATCCATTTTCGAACATACTTACCAAACTGACCCATTTTCTATTTGCAATGGTGAGTTCAGTTATAGGAATTTTTTTCAACACTTGAAAAAATCTCTCCAATTTTCAAAACGGTAAAGCTAAACTCGCTATTTGGAAAAGCAATCATAGTTGAACTAGACTCGCTGTTTGGTCACTATTTGAAATAGCAAGTTTAGTTATAGAATTTTTCCAACAATTGGAGAAATCTCGCAAGTCTCAAAATACTAAACCTAAAGCTCGTTGTTCTGAAAAGCGAGAATAATTGAACTAGACTCTCTATCTGAAACAACGAGTTTGGTTATAGAAATTTTCTCCAACACTTGGAGAAATATCACAAAGTCTCCTAATACTAAAGCTATACTCGCTAATTCGAAAAGTAACCATAATTGAACTAGACTCGCTGTTTGAAACAACTAGTCTAGTTCAATTATGAGTAGATGATTGAAATGTCGAGTTTAGTTATAAGAATGTTCTCCAACACTAGAAAAAATCTCTCCAAATCTCAAAATACTAAAGCTAAACTCACTATTTCTAACAGCGACCCTAATTGAGCTAGACTCGTTGTTTGATAGTGGGTCAATTGAAACAGCAAGTGGGTCAATTTGATAATTTATTTCGATAGTTGGTTAGTTTGGTAAATATTTTTAAAAAGTGGGTCATGCTAAAAACCATTCCCTACCTCACATTCCTCCCCCCCATCGCTCAACACCAAATCCACGTAGACTCCCACTTTCCTCTTCGTGTGTACAAATGAATGGAGTTTAGCACCCCGCATGCAAGTGTTATTGTAGAACGATATTTATGACACAGAACTAGGGGGTCAAAAAATACCATATTACCATACCATACCGTACCATACCATTACCATACCATATATTACCGAAATCTTGGTAATACCATACCGAAATCTCGGTATTGTACCATACCGAAATTATATGGTATGGTACTGGTACCCAATACTGATACCATGGTATACCGTACCATACCAAGTAATTAATATATATTTAATTTAATTTTTATATTTAAAAATCCATGCCCAGACTTAGCTCCAGGTCCATTTTTCTTATTTTCTTTTTCAATTTTTCACCCCAGTTATACTAGTACTTCAACTATTCTTCTATTTTTCCTTCTTCCTTTTTTTCTTTTTTTGAATCTAGGGCACACGCACTGATTGACCTACGCACTACGCTGTCGAAGCACCACGCTGTCGCAATGCCGCCTACTTTCTTCAGATATAATTGGTATTTTTGGAAGATTTTTTTGACAAATTAGGAAACATTAGAGTTTAGTTGGTGTATTAATATAAGATCCATCTTCTTCTTGTTCTTGTTGGGTTTTCTTGAGATCTTGGGTATTATTATTCACAAGTAATTAAGAATTTAGAATGTAAAAGATCTTCTGATTTGATTTATCAAATTAATTTTTGTATTTTTTTAGGAGTTAATATAGGGGAAATCTTATTTATGTATTATATTTGTATCATAATCCTGAAATTGATTTATATATGAATCTTCTAAATGAGATACATACTGGAAAAAAAAGGAGTAGAACAATACACAGAAATGAAAGAACCATCAAATATCATGAATGCTATGAACGGAAAATAACAATACTGTTGTCATTCTTTATATATGAAACTTCTTAACTTCGGGAATTGTTGCCATTCTTTCTCTGTATGTTGAAGCTATTCAATTATATATAATTAAGTATATTGCAGAATGTTGAATCTAATAGAGTAGCATATTAAATCAATCATATTGTAGAATGTTGAAACTAATTTTCATACAATAAAGATATATTATATTGAAACTTATACATCTCTGAAATTGTACAACAATAAAGTCTACAACCCTGATTTGTTGTTTGGTCTGGGTGGATTAAGGAACTTCTTCGTGTATATATATATATATATATATATATATGTTGGAACTTCTTCATATATATATTTATGTTGAGCTTATTTATCCTTCATTTGCCATTTATATGAATGTTATTTTTTTAAGCTAATTGATGTCCGGTAGTACCATGGTATTACCAATACCGTACCAATATTCCGATAGTACCGAACTCGGTAATACCAAAATCTTGGCACGGTAATGATAGAGAAATTTGTGTACCAAGTATTTTGGTACGGTAGATGGTAAAGTAATGATAATACGGTACGGTACGATATACCAGCCCTACACAGAACCGAAATAACTCATCAGTCTTTGAAGCAGAATTTTTTTTTGAATCTACATGAATAATAAACAACAAGAAAAACTAGTATATTTCAGAATAATAATGAAAGCAAATACAAAACCAAATACTAACGACCGTTAAATGGGCTAGCTAATTTATATTAAAAGAAACTACGTAATTTCATGTAGAAAAATAATAAGAGAGAATGAAGAAATAGTACTCAAAGTTTAATTTAATTCACAAATAGCATCAAAAGTTTTTATAATATCTAAATAGCTCCGGTAGTTTTTAAATATGGACAAAAAAGCACATACTATTAACTTTTAGCAGAAATGATGTGAAATTACAAAATATTCCCACTCTCATCTTCTTCTCTTTTTAGTTCAGTTTTTTTTTTCTTCAGTTTTTTCCAGTGGTGGAGGTGGTGATCGGCGGTGGAGATGGCTGTCGACGGTGCATTAAGAGTTAAGGACAATTTCAACATTTCATACTCTTCTTAACATATTTAAACCCGTTAAGTGATCTATTTGGAGAATATTTTCTTAAATTAATGAAAACTTAACGGCATGTATTTTTTTGTTCATATTTTAAGGTTTCGGGTTCTATTTGGATATTTTAAAAACTTTACTTGCTATTTAAAAATTAGTTTAAACTTTGGTATCATTTGCTCATTTTCTTAAAAAAATAAATTAGAAAACAGGTATAAAACTTTACTAAATGGAAAATAGGTCAATTTTAAATACAATACTTTTAGGAATCTCCGGCTGAAAGCTCGATCTATTGTGCTTAAAAATATGCCTTCAATCTCTTGTTCAAAATTCGCAAAATATAGTAAGGAAACTTTGACCACTTTGACCGGCTTATAAATGACAGAATCTCGCTTACTTTCAACATCAAATCCACGTGGAGTCTCACTTTCCTCTTCGTTAGAGCATATGTAGTCGTTTGCCATATCTCCAAATTTTTTAAAATTTGAAAAAAATATTTCTGTAGTTGTTGGCCAAATACTTAAAAAATGAGTTTGGCTACTACAGTACCCGAATATATATGATAATCGAAATGGCTTTTGTCAAAATATAGCCGAACGATAGATTATGTATCGGACGAAATATTATCTCCCGTCGCTTTGATTTTTTTTGTATCGGACGATAAATTATCTTTCATTGCAATCGATTAAAAAAAAAAAAAAGGTGTCGGACGGGTGATTATACACCGTCCTACACATTTGGCTAAAGACAAAAGTGTAGGGACGGTGTATAATCCACCGTCCCTCACTTTGGAGGGTTTTTTTTTCTGTTTTTTTTTTTTTTTTTTTTTTTTTGTGCCAAAAAAAAAAAAATTAGATGAAAGATTATACACCGTCTGGCCAAATTTTCACTTTCGACCACTATAGTGCGCTGTCTTATTTTATATTTCCATTTGCCAAATACCCAAAAAATGAGAACAACGACTATAGATGCTCTTAGTACAAATAAATGAAGGTAGTGACCGAGATCGCTTATTAATTAGCATCACACATGAAGGTGCTGCTGTAGTATAACAGTAAAATTCCTATGCATTGTAGCACAGGATGGGAGTGGGAGTTTGGTCTCATTTAAGATTACAGATCCTTGAATCCATAAAAACGGTAAAAGAGATGAAATCTTTTGTAATTTCGAATGATACAAAGAAAGCTAATACAAAACATAACCACTTAGGCGGCACCCCTGGGTAACTTCCAGAAGAAAAGCTTCCATAAAATCTACTGAAGATAATTATAGATGAATTCAAAATTTACTTCAAACAGCAAGCATGTCACCACTTAAAAGGCAATATCTTCATAGGTCCACTCTGTTTCAAAATATGTCCTAAATTCCTTATTTCAGGCTAACAAAAAAATAATTGAAGAAACTTTGACCGCCACTACAAAAGATACTGCTTTTACCGGCGATTATTCTCCGGCATTTTACTAGTAGCGCCGGGGTAGGGAGCGAGTAGGAATTGGGCGCCAGATGGGATGGTCATACACCGGCGGTCGATTTAAAACGCCGGCGTATGTTAGTATTCACCGGCGTTTTACCTAAACACGCCGGTGAAGTTTATTATTCACCGGCGTTTTTTATTATAAACGCCGGCGAATATACGGACACATTCACCGGCGTTTCCAATTAAAACGCCGGTGAATAACTGGGAATAAAACCCGCGAACCCTAATCTTTCGCTCGCCATTTTCCCAATACCCCCAAAAAAAAAAAGGAAAGAGGCGCTTCGTTTCCCTCCTTCCTCGCTCTACTTCCCGCGCGTTTGCCTCCGCCGCTTCGTCCTCTTCGACGGCCTTCGACCTTTCGAAATCGTCCCTTATTCTCTTCATCCTTTTCGATTTCCTTCTTCCCTCTCTCTATTTGGAGGGGAATCGGCGGTCGCCCCCTTCTCTCTCTCTCTCCTACGCCCCCGCCCTCGTCGCCCTGCTCCCTCTCTCTCTCTTCGGTATGATCTCTTGATTTTCCTTATTTTCCAAAAAAGGCAGCTTTTTTCAGTTTATTCATTTCGATTTCCTTAGCATGAACGGTTTAGTTGAGATGAAGAATTAATAGAAAAATATATGCTTAGATAATGGAAATTTTCATCTTCTTTTACTGTTAATGAAGCTGATTTCATGCATCTGATTGTCTTCATGGCATGTTTGTTTTTTTACCCAAAATGGGTTCAATGTGAACTGAGGATGCTCTAGGTACGTATGCCAATATCCTCCGGCCGGATATGCACAACAATTGGATTTTATATTTAGTTGGGCACAGTGAATTAGTAGAGCAACATATAAGCTCACATAATGGGAAATTTTCATTTTCAGATACTGTTAAAGTAACCTGATTGCAATCTTTGGCATGGTTTTTTAACACAAAATGGGTTCACTTCCAAACTAAGTATGCTGCTAGCATACCCGTTTTCTTTCACTGTTAATGAAGCTGATTTCATGCATCTGATTGTCTTCTTGGCATGCATGTTTTTTTACAATTTAATGGGTTCACTGTGAACTGAGGATGCTATAGGTACGTATGTCAAAATCCTCCGGCCGGATATGCACAACAATTGGATTTTAGATTTAGTTGGGCTAAAGAAGTAGTAGAGCAACATATAAGCTCAGATAATGGAAATTTTCATTTTCAGATACTGTTAAAGTAACCTGATTGCAATCTTTGGCATGGTTTTTTAACACAAAATGGGTTCACTTCCAAACTAAGTATGCTGCATAGCATCCCCATTTTCTATAGGTTCACTTCCAGACTAAGTGAACTGAGGATGCTATAGGTACGTATGCCAAAATCCTCCGGATACGCACAACAATTGGATTTTAGATTTAGTTGGGCTGAAGAAATAGTATAGCAACATATAAGCTCTGATAATGGAAAATTTATCATTTTCAAATACTGTTAAAGTAACCTGATTGTCAATCTTTGGCATGGTTTTTTATACCAAAATGGGTTAACTTCCAATCTAAGTATGCTGCTAGCATCCCCATTTTCTTTTTTTGTTGTTAGTGAAGCTTATTTTCATGCATCTGATTGTCATCTTGGCATGTTTTTTTTACCAAAATGGGTTCACTGTGAACTGAGGATGGTATAGGTACGTATGCCAAAATCCTCCGGCCGGATATGCGGCTACAATTGGGTTTTAGATTTAGTTGGGATGAAGAAGTAGTAGAGCAACATATAAGCTCAGATAATGGGAAATTTTTTATTTTCAGATACTGTTAAAGTAACCTGACTGCAATCCTTGGCATGGTTTTTTAACAAAATGGGTTCACTTCCAAACTAAGTATGCTGCATAGCATCCCCAGTTTCTTTCACTGTTAATGAATTGAAGCTTATCCCATGCATCTGATTGTCATTTTGGCATGTTTTTTTGACCAAAATGGGTTCGCTGTGAACTGAGGATGCTATAGCTCTATGCCAAAATCCTCCGGCTATGTACAACAATTGGTTCAGTCTGCAAAATATATGCTTACATACTAGACATTTTAATTTTTCTTTTACTGTTTCTTTTGTTTAGTATTATTATTATTATTATTATTATTATTATTATTATTATTATTATTATTATTATTATTATTATTATTATTATTATTATTATTATTATTATTATGAGATAAGTGATTATTAGTAGTCATGAACAGAATAGTTCATGAGTCATCAGATCTTCTTGTTATCGTAGTTACAGCACGACGCGCTCATTATTCGGCCGATTCCTCTTCATCAGCAAAATACCCTTTACCATCATCATCTCCTTGAACGGAAAGCCAAATACAGGGGAGACTATAGTCGATTTTTTTTATGCTCGAACACAGGGTGTGCGATAAAATACCGTCTAAGGTGGTTGTGATCATTTCCACAAAAGGTCGTTTAGGGTTTGGTGAATAGAGTAGATTGTGTTAAGATGTAGTTTTTTTTTGTACATTTTTTGGAGCCACAATTTCTTTATTTTACAGTTAAAGATTATATCGTTTATTTATTTGCAGCTAGGGATGGTTTTCAAATAGGTGAAATTTAATATACAAAATGCCTTTTACTGTTATTACTATTTAATATATCAAATTTTAATTTCAGACTGTGTGCTATTGATATAATGGATAGAAGTTGGATTAGTAAACCACGATTATCCAAGGAGTACCGTGATGGTATTAAAGATTTTATTATCTTTGCCAAACGACATTCCCGTAATCCCAACCTAATCCTTTGTCCATGCCTTCGCTGTACAAATTGTATGCTGAGGACATGTGACGTAGTACGTACACACTTGGCTGTCAACGGTTTTCTTCAAGGGTACACAAGGTGGTTTTGTCATGGAGAGGATCATACGGCAGCTCCTGTTCGTCTGGTTGTATTAGAAAATGAGGCTGAGCCCTTAGTGAACGAAGACTTAAGCGTTCCCGATGAGATGCATGCTTTGTTACAAGATGCCATGGGGATTCATAATGTTCCTTTCCACACCAATGACCCAACAACCGAAGTTCACAATGAGTCAACAGAAACAAACCAGATTGGTGGTGGGGTGGACGAGGAAATGTCTGGCCCCACCCCTGAAAATAATAAGCAGCAAGAATCCTTCGCTAAGTTACTTGAAGATGCTAGTATCCCATTGTACCGCGACTGCACCAAATTTTCTAAGTTCTCATTCATTGTCAGACTATTTCAGATTAAATGTTTAAACGGGTGGTCTGCTAAGTCCTTCACTATGCTACTTGAATTGTTGAATGAAGCATTTCCTGAAATCTGTATTCCAAACTCAGCCTATAAAATCAAAAAATTCCTAAGTTCTCTCGATCTAGGATATGAGAAGATAGCAGCATGTCCAAATGACTGTATGCATTTCACGAGTGGTAAGGAAAGTCTGGAGAATTGCGAAGTGTGTGGTTCTTCGAAATGGAAAGAAAGACCAAATCAAGACGAGGGAGCCAGTGGATCTACTAAGCGAAGTAGGAAAAAGAAGCCTGCCAAAACATTGCGTTACTTTCCTCTGATTCCTAGGTTACAAAGGTTGTTTATGTCCACGAAAACTTCTTCTGATATGAAATGGCATGCTGAAGGTCGCACTAATGATGGGATTCTTACACATCCTGCTGATTTTCAATCTTGGAAAAGATTTGATGAAAGATATCCTGATTTTGCGGAAGATCCTCGAAATGTGAGACTTGGACTAGCTAGTGATGGTTTCAACCCTTTCAGGCAAATGAGTAGTACATACAGCATATGGCCGGTTGTGTTGATACCATACAATTTGCCGCCTTGGAAATGCATGAAGCAGTCCTCATTTATTTTGTCCATGATAGTTCCTGGACCGAAAGGTCCTGAAAATGATATAGATGTGTACCTACAACCGTTAATAGATGAACTTCAGAAGTTGTGGGTGGGTGTTCCAACCTATGATGCTGTGGCTAAAGAAATATTTTCTCTTCGTGCCGTGTTGTCTTGGACAATCAATAATTTTCCAGCATATGCAAATTTATCTGGATATAGTACTAAAGGACGTTATGCATGTCCATGTTGTGCTGACCAAACTAGTTCAAGGTGGTTGTACAATGGCAGAAAGTTTTGCTATATGGGTCATAGGAGATGGTTGCCTGACACACATATATTTCGGGCAGAGGCAGCGATATTTGATGGCACCGACGAGTGGGAACATGCTCCTGGGTCTTCTTCTGGTTCAGATATTTTGAGGCGGGTAGATGGTCATCAATTCAAATATGGAAAGGAACCAGAAGTCAGGACAAAGGGCAAGAAAAGGGCAAGGCCGGAGCAAGGTGAGGAGACCGATCTATATGGCGAGGATGAGGATCAAAACTTGACGAGTTTAGGTGCATGGAAGAAGAAGAGTATTTTCTTCAAGTTGCCGTATTGGGAATTCAACTTACTGAGACATAATTTAGATGTGATGCATAGTGGAAAAAATATTGGTGAGAATTGTATAGGAACAGTTATGGAAGATGATCAGAAGACAAAGGACAATCTCAAGAGCCGACTTGATTTGAAGTCAATGGGCATCCGACATGAGTTGCACCGAGAAGAATTGCCGAACGGGAAAGTGCTCCTACCTCCTGCAATCTATTCAATGTCAAAATCGGAGTTGGAGTTGTTTTGCAAAGTACTACTTGAACTTAAAGTCTCCGATGGCTATTCTTCTAACATGGCAAAATGTGTCAACTTTAAAGAGAAGAGGCTTCAGGGTCTAAAGTCACACGACTACCACATCCTAATGCAGGATCTCCTTCCTGTGGCCCTAAGGTCTTCAATGTGTGAGCAAGTCACTACTGTCCTGAAAGATCTTTGTAGCATATATAAAGGTATTTGCTCAAGAATGCTTCGTGTTGAAGATCTGGACCAATTGGAGCAGCAGGCGGCATTGATACTTAGTAAAATGGAGATGATATTTCCTCTATCGTTTTTCACTATTATGATTCACTTGATAATCCACCTTGCTGGTGAAGCCAGAATCGGTGGTCCTGTTCACTATCGGTGGATGTACCCCATTGAGAGGTAAAATAATTCATTCATCTTACGAAATTAAATTTTCAAAAGCTCATTTCTTTTAATCCCCTAATCCGCTCTAGTTTATTAATTGTACATGTTCAGGTACCTATACCGGCTAAAGGGTTATGTGAAAAATAGAGCATATCCTGAAGGGTCAATAGCCCAGGGATATCTATCAGAGGAGTGCTCACATTTTTTTTCCAGGTATTTGCCTGGTGTGGAGACATCTTCCAGTAGACCACGTAGAAATCCAGACATTTCCAACCTTGATGGTGCACAATATCTTTTTGATACCGCTGACACCACTGTTGGTAAAGTTGATGCATTTGAGCTCGATAGTTTAGCGTGGGAACAGGCACATCGATATGTGCTAGACCATCATGCATCAGTGGAACCATTTCGAAAGTAAGTTGCTTTTGAATGTAAATCGAATACAGTGAAAACTGCGGAGTTCAATATTTTTGATACTTTTGTTATTCCTAATTTCAATTGCTTGTTTTTTAGCGAATTTGTCAGGGACATCAAACGAAGGGCTAGACCAAGAAGACTACCACCACGTGAACAAAACAAGCTGATGAATGAAAAATTTCATAAGTGGTTTGAATCTCATGTAGGTGAATTACAGTTATGCAAGTTAATCTTTATTATATCTACATTTTCTATGGTATTGATACGATTTGCGCAAAATTAATAGGTACATTCTTTGGGTCCTGAAGGTGCGTCATTTGAAATACAAGTACTTGCCAAAGGTCCCTATCAGATGGTCAAAAGATACGGAGGATACATATTCAATGGTTTTAGATTTCGTACTAAGGATCGTGAATCTAATTTGAAGTCTCAAAATAGTGGAATGGTAGTGACGTCTAAGACTAGAAGTTATGCTTCCAAATCGGACACGAGGCCTGTAGATGGGGATCTCGACTACTATGGAGTGCTCACGGATATCATTGAGTTGAATTATTTTGGCCATTTCCGTGTTGTCTTATTTCGTGGGGATTGGGCTGAGTTTGATAGGAATTTTGCTAACAACAAGGACAAGTTTGGCTTCACAGTTGTAAACTTCTCAAAATTGATTCACATCGGTACACACATTAGCCATGAGCCATTTGTGTTTCCATCCCAAGTGCAACAAGTGTTCTACATTGAAGATCCAACCCTGCCAAAATCGTATGTGGCTATCCCTATGCAACCAAGAGATATATTCCAACTGGGCGATACTTCAGACGATGAAGACGGTGAAGACATGAACAGTTACATTGCTTCTGAGTTTCCTGTGTTTGATGTAAACACAATCGATGTTGGAATTTGCGGGACTTGGCTCCGCAAGGATGGAGAAGAGGGCGATGTACTGGAAGATGTCGTATTGTAGTTTACATGATTTTCAATTGAGTTTATTATATGTCTGTAATTTTATGTCTTAAATCTTGTTGTAATATTATGTCTGTAATTTCGAATATGTTCATTGTGAATTTAATACACTGGTTTAATTATCTTTCTATTTTCTACTGCTTGGTATTATTTACATTAAACTATGCTTAGTGTCATTTGAACCAAACTATCGTTGTCATTTGAACCAAACTATCATTTGAACCAAGTTATCGAATCCTTGACAGGTACAACATGCCGAGGCGTGGAAAGAGGGTAAATATAAATGATGGCAACGAGAGCCATGGGGATGAGCAGCCACTAAATAATAGTGGCAGGCAAACATATGAGAGTGAGGGTAGCACGCCGCCCACTGTCAAAAAACATCGGTAAGTCTTAAAATTGGTATTTTTAAAGAGATTATGTTACTTGAATGCATGAAAGACACGTACTAGTGTTTGTGAGTCTGCATTGTGGCTGTCGTCTATAAGAATTTCGTCTATGTTTCTTAAGTGGGCTGTGATTAGAAAGAAAGGGCTGGAGTGGAGATCTGGAAACCCAAAATAGAGACATCTCGTTTATTATAATCTACACTTATTGTTGGACCAACCCCCTCTTGCTGTTGTTGCTGATGTCTCTTTGTGTGCGTGTGTTGAAGAGAATGAAGGGATGAGAGAGAGATGAGGAAAATGCCGCTATGTTAGCCTGGTGTATCCTCATTCTCTACCATCCCTCTTTCTGGCTCCATATATGGCTTCTATATTAAATTGGTTTCCTTTCACGATGACAGTCCGTAATACTACACTTGATATGAGCCCATGTTCATAGCTGCATCCTATTGCATACTCACAAACAACTAATACTTGTCGGCCTTGCATCGTATGCCCAACCCCACTTTGGCACATAACCTGGTATAGATGACATTGTATGACCTGCAAACAAGGATTGCTCAGTCGTGTTGTTGTACTGATTTGGAGGTGGTGAAAATGGGACCATAAAATAGCTTAAGAAGACCATCAGGTTTGTGAAATAAGCTTCACTAACAGTGAAAGAAACTGGGGATGCTATGCAGCATACTTAGTTTGGAAGTGAACCCATTTTGGCTAAAAAATCATGCCGAAGATAGCAATCAGATGCATGAAATCAGCTTCTTTAACAGTATCTGAAAATGAAAATTTTTCATAATCTGAGCATATATGTTTCTTTAACAGTGACTGTGAACAATTGTTCTTAATTGGGCTGTGATTAGAAAGAGACGAGTTGGAATGGAGATCTGGAAATCCATATAGAGTCATCTTGTTCATAATAATTTATTATTGTTGTTGTTCTTGTCGCTCTTGCTGTTGTTGCTGATGTCTCTATGTGTTCGTGTGCTGAAGGGAAAGAAGGGATGAGAGAGAGATGAGGAAAATGTCGCTATGTTAGCCTGGTGTATCCTCATTCTCTACCATTCCTCTTTCTGGCTTCTATATTTGGTTTCCTTCCACGATGACAATTCCAGTTAAAACTACACTTGCTATGAGCCCTATTCGTATTTTTCTTCCATGAACTGAGGATGGTATATAGGTACGTATGCCAAAATCCTCCGGCCGGATATGCACAACAATTGGGTTTTGCGATATAGTTGGGCTAAAAAAGTAGTAGAGCAACATATAAGCTCAGATAATGGAGAAATTTTCATTTTCAGATACTGTCAATGTAACCTGATTGCAATCTTTGGCATGGTTTTTTTAACACAAAATGGGTTCACTTCCAAAATGAGTATGCTGCATAGCATCCCCAGTTTCTTTCACTGTTAGTGAAGCTTATTTCACAAACCTGATGGTCTTCTTAAGCTATTTTATGGTCCCATTTTCACTAACTGTTAGTGAAGCTGATTTCAAGCACCTGATTGTCTTCTTGGCATGTATGTTTTTATACAGAAAATGGGTTCACTGTGGTCATCAGATATTATATAGGTACGTATGCCAAAAGGCCTCCGGCCGGATATGCACAACACTTGGGTTTTGCGATATGGTTGGGCTAAAAAAGTAGTAGAGCAACATATAAGCTCAGATGATGGAGAAATTTTCATTTTCAAATACTGTCAATGTAACCGGTTTTTTTAACACAAAATGGGTTCACTTCCAAACTAAGTATGCTGCATAGCAATCCCAGTTTCTTTCACTGTTAGTGAAGCTTATTTCACAAACCTGATGGTCTTCTTAAGCTATTTTATGGTCCCATTTTCACTAACTGTTAGTGAAGCTGATTTCAAGCACCTGATTGTCTTCTTGGCATGTTTGTTTCTATACCAAAAATGGGTTCACTGTGAACTGAGGATATTGTATAGGTACGTATGCCAAAATCCTCCGGCCGGATATGCACAACACTTGGGTTTTGCGATATAGTTGGGCTAAAAAAGTAGTAGAGCAACATATAAGCTCAGATAATGGAGAAATTTTCATTTTCAGACACTATCAATGTAACCTGATTGCAATCTTTGGCATGGTTTTTTTAACACAAAATGGGTTCACTTCCAAAATAAGTATGCTGCATAGCATCCCCAGTTTCTTTCACTGTTAGTGAAGCTTATTTCACAAACCTGATGGTCTTCTTAAGCTATTTTATGGTCCCATTTTCACTAACTGTTAGTGAACCTGATTTCAAGCACCTGATTGTCTTCCTGGCATGTATGTTTTTATACCAAAAATGGGTTCACTGTGAACTGAGGATATTATATAGGTACGTATGCCAAAATCCTCCGGCCGGATATGCACAACACTTGGGTTTTGCGATATAGTTGGGCTAAAAAAGTAGTAGAGCAACATATAAGCTCAGATAATGGAGAAATTTTCATTTTCAGATACTGTCAATGTAACCTGATTGTTTAACACAAAATGGGTTCACTTCCAAACTAAGTATGCTGCATAGCATCCCCAGTTTCTTCTTTTGTTGTTAGTGAAGCTTATTTTCATGCATCTGATTGTGATCTTGGCATGTTTTTTTGACCAAAACGGGTTTACTGTGAACTGAGGATGCTATAGGTACGTATGCCAAAATCCTCCGGATATGCACAACAATTGGGTTTTAGATTTAGTTGGGCACAGTGAATTAGTAGAGCAACATATAAGCTCAGATAATGGAAATTTTCATTTTCAGATACTGTTAATGAAGCTGATTGCCATCTTTGGCATGATTTTTTAACAAAAAATGGGTTCACTTCCAAACTAAGTATGCTGCTAGCATCCTCATTTTCTTTCACTGTTAATGAAGCGTATTTCATTAAGATCCAGGATGGCAAATTTTGACTGGGCTATGATTGGATTGTTTAGTGGATGTTGTCTATGTTCTTAATTGGGCTGTGATTAGAAAGAGTGGGCTCGAGTGGAGAACTGGAAACCCATATAGAGACATCTTGTTCATAATAATTTATTATTATTGTTGTTCTTGTCGCTCTTAAGGTGGTTGCTGATGTCTCTTTCTGTTCGTGTGCTGAAGGAAAATAAGGGATGAGAGAGAGATGAGGAAAATGCCGCTATGGTAGCCTGGTGTATCCAAAGTCTCTACCTTTCTTCTTTCTGTTTCCATTTCTGGCTTCTATATATATTTGGTTTCCTTCCACGATGACAGTTCCCTAAAAATACACTTGATATGAGTCCTATCTTATTTTTCTTATTTTTCTTATATTTGGTTTCCGTCCACGATGACAGTTTCATGGATTGTCTGAACAATCCATGAAGGACATGCTTAGATACTGAATTTTCATTTGTTTTACTGTTTTAGATAGTGGATATTCCCAATCAGAGGAGAATATAAAGGTTTCAAGTTAGATACTGAATTTTCATTTGTTTTGTTATTTTAGATATATTTAAAAACAAAATTAAGTACTAGATTTTTAGCATTGCAATGTAATTATTTTACCTCTGTATATATCATTAACAATTCCATTTGCAGTTGGCACTTTGATCTTATAATTCGAGATACAGGTAGTTCTTTTTGCAAGTTCAAAAAATATGTATATTCTGTATTGTGATCTACTGTTCAATTAAACTATTGTTTTTTTTTCACAGAGCGGTCGTCAAGATGAAGGAAATTCTGATGATCAGAGCTGAAGCTACTCGAGGGGTATGAATCTGCGGTCCTCCTTGCTGTTCTTATGTCCTCCTTGCTGTATGGTTGTTGTTCTTATGTCCTCCTCCTTGCTGTTGTTATGTCAGACTGGTTTTTTTTATGAGAGTTATGTCATACTTTGAATTTGGGATATTTTGGATATTTGTCAGACTGGTTTGTTTGGATATTTTGGATGTTAGTCTCTATATTAATTTGTTAATTATGACACTGTTAATTAATCAATGAATTTGGACGTTGATATGACACGTGTGAAACTTGATTATCTTTAATTATTCTTGTGTTTGGTTGTGGTTTGCGCAGTAGTATGCAACGAAATTGATTGAATCAGTTGTGAGAATTAGTTTACAGGTTTTGTAAATGAAACTGTGAATTGAAATCGAACGGAAAAGCGGAGTATCGAAAATAAACGGGCATAGCCAGAACGGCGTTTTAAAAAACGGCGGTCTATATAATTTAATTGTTGGAGTGTGTGATACACCGGCGTTTCAACGCACGCCGGCGAATGTTATCAGCTGTAACGACACAGTCGTACACCGGCGTTTTATAAACGCCGACGTATATAACTACACCGGCATTTTTTGGTCGCACCGGTGTTCGTAAACAGGGAAAAGCAGGCGCTCATAAACGCACATACACCGGCGTTTCTTGACCGCCGGAATACTTTCGATCTACACCGACGTTTTCATATACGCCGGTGAATGGATAAATACCGGCAGTTTACGACCGCCGGTGTATGTATATAGGTGCACAAGAACGGCACCCAGAGACCGATATACACCGGCGTTTTATGACCGCCGGTGTAGTCCTAACATTTACCGGCGTCCACCAAAAATGCCGGTGTAGACCCCTTCGTTTCAGCGACGCCCGCTTCGGCGGCAGTTGGACCGGCGCTATTGTAAACGCCGGTGAAAGTTTCACCGGCGTAAAAAAATGCCGGTATAGACGTAAAAAAGCGCCGGGAAAGCTACTTTCTTTTGTAGTGCGCTTTGACCAGCCTCTATATATATATATATATATATATATATATATATATGTATAGGGAAATGATCGAGTGAGAACTCTTTTGGTGAGAACCACGTGAGAACTTTTGTTTGGGACATTAGTTGAATGATCTGAACCGTTCATTTTGATCTACACGACTCAATTAGTCTATGGATGAAAAATCAAGTCATTTGAGATTCGATTGCCCATGCATTGAAGTGTTACAAATTGTGTGGCTGAAAAATCATTATTTTTTATAGTGACATGATGCATGGACAAATGAATATCAAATGACTTGATTTTATATTTCTAGACTAATTTAGTTATGTTAAACAATGTGAACGGTTCGGATTATCCATAGGATAGATAGGTGTGGAGTTCTCACGAAGCTTATCGTGAGAACAGTTCTCACCAGATCGCTACCCTATATATATATATATATATATATATATATATATATATATGATGGAATTTCTTGATTTTGAAACCATCCACAGTCGTTCGATGTAAAAATAGCAAATTATATATTTTGGCAATCCATTTCGACGAAACGCTGCAGTCGTCGAATGGCAAAAAAAATGCATAAATTCGCTAAAAAAGAAACAAACGAAGTCATTAAAAAATAATTTATACTGGCCAAAACTTAGAAAATATTAATAAAAAATACCGGACGAATGAAAAAAAAATGCAAAATAAACGGATATTTCGTTCGGGTTTTAAGGAATTTTTTTTGCAAAAACAATTTTAAAAAATAGTTTGTAAAAATATTTGCAAAAACAATTTAAAAAATTGTTAAAACAATTTAAAAATTTACAAAATTAATTTTACAAATTAAGTTTTTTAAAAAATTGGATTGGGACGCACATGGGACGAAACATCATGTTCATTTCAAGCCTTAAATTCATTTAACCGGTTAATTTATTTGTTTTTTAATTTTTTTTACTTAGATGTTTCATCCGATTAATTAAAAATATAATTAAATAATCCATCTAAAATATGCATTTTGCTATTTCGAATGCTATTTTTTCATTTCTACTGTAGCCGAATTGCCAAAAAATGACAAAATAGCTTACGACTGTGTGCGCTACAGTACACAAAAAAATGGAAAAAATGGCAAACAAGCAAACGACTGTGGATGCTCTAAAGGCAACTAGGGGCCATGGGCTGGGTCGGGCGGGTTTGAACATATTTTTAACCTATTTCCGTTGATTACAATTGCCAACTTGACCCAAACATATTTCTGATTGGGAGGCCAAGTTTCCACTCTCCTGGGCTAAGTCTCTCCCTAAACCTACATCGGATCATGTTTCTTTTATCCTATCTTCCGGTGAAGTGCAACCTAGGAGAACTCCCAAGTTTAGGTTCGAGAAAGCGTGGTTGACAATCCAAGGTTTCCATCACATGGTCAACGATAGCTGGGCCCGCCCTACTAGAGATACAGAAGCAGCAACAATCTGATGTGAAAAAATAAGAAAACTGCGGTCCACGCTCAGGAAATGGAACCGGATCAGATTTGCGATGATTTGGAGAGCAAAAGATTCCCATCTGGAATGTATTGATAAGCTTGAAAAGGTTGAAGAAACTAGAGACCTACTACAAGAGGAGCGGAATAGGTTCCTTCAACTCAGAGAGGACATTGCTCTACTTTATAGGCTAGAGGAACTCAAGTGACAACAACGATCCAGGATTTCGTGGCTTAAAGAGGAATACGCGAATACCGCCTTCTTCCATCGTGTTACCAGTGCCCATCGCAGATCTAACCTCATTCTTTCGATCCATATTGATTCCGGAATGGTACAAGGGACGATGATATCAAAGTGGCATTCTAGTCCCACTTCAAGAACCTATTTGGACAGAAGGCGGAGTTGAGAGTCCCTCTTGTCCATGACTTCTAGCGTGCTCCCATAGATGACTTGGATCTTGATCTACGAGCCTTGAAGCTCCCTTCACGGAAAGAAAATTTTGAGAGGCAGTGACGCAACTTGGTAAGGAGAAAGCCTCAGGTCCGGATGGTTTCCCGATCCTTTTCTACCATGTCTTTTGGGAGGAAATCAAAGACGATCTTGTAAGCTTGTTCGTCGATTTCTTTGATCATAATCTTAAATTAGGTAGAATTAATTATGTTGAGGTTGTGTTGGTCCCTGAGAAAGAAGATTTTCTGCGGGTGGGAGACTCCCGCCCTATTAGCCTTCTTAACTGCTCAATCAGGATTATCATTAAGACGCTCGCTAACAGACTGGGAAAGGTGATGGACAGACTCATTAGTTGTGAGCAAACTGGGTTCATTAAAGGACAATGTATCCAAGATTGTATTGCCACTGCTGAAGAAACTATCCACACTGCCACATTTCGAATGCTAAGAGCTACCTCCTTAAGCTGGACTTCAAGAAGGCTTACGACTCTGTTGAATGAGACTGTCTCCTGGAACCGCTGGCTGGAGGCACTACAGGAAATTTAACATATACCAACGGACACATGTAGTGACGGTCACTAAAACCGTGGGTATAGGCATCATATACCTACAGATGTGTAGTAAAATGTGGGTATAGGTATCCTATAGCTTTATAGTTTTTAATCCGTAACTATAAGTTTTTAATCCATAACTATTATTTATTTTCTCCCTCTCTCACCAAACCCTATCTCCAAATCCCCCTCCTCCTGCCACCGTGCCTCCCCTTCCCGTCGTCGTGCCCCCTTCCCCGCCATCGTGCCGCCCCCAGCCCAATCTCTTCTCTCTCTCCCTCTCACCCAACCACTACACCTCCTTCCCCCATTGACGTCCCCCCTCCCTCATTCTCTCTCTCTCCCTCTCACAAACCGCACCTCTTCCTCCGTCACCACCTCTTCCTCCGCCGTTGTCTTCTATTATCCGCCGTCACCCACCGCTTCCACCATCACCCACCGTCATCTATTTTGATTAATTTTGCAAACCCTAAGTATGAATTTGATGCTTATTTTGCCTGGTGCTCCCCCCTTAGTTGATGAATTTTGATTGCCATGTTGTTGTTTACCATGCTTCACTGATGCTTGCAAGATTGCCATGTTCACTATTACACTATTTGATGGAAACGAATTCGGAGTTTTTGAAAGGCAAATGGATCAGGTTGTTCCAGTTTGGGATTGATGGACGCAAGGTAATGTTTGTATGGTTATGTTCTAGAATTGGTTTCCATCCGTTTAGTTAAATTTTGATCCAATTCTGACACATTAATGGTGGTATGATTCTATTTGTTTGTTTGAGTTTGATGTGTATATATTTTAGGATGATGTGGCTGATTGATAGTCATGTTGCAGTTTGATTTATGCTATATGTTTTACGTATAAGCTTACGAAAGTTGGATCACTATTATTTTTCTGAACCCATTTCACAGAAAAGTATGTGGTATTGTTCGTCAACTTATAAATTATGAAGTACACTATTAATGCACAAGTGACAGCATAAAACTGTATTGGATTCTACTGGGATTATTATAGGACTTGAGCTCAAATATACTGAACGGAAATGGTTCGAGCATCAATATCAAAAGTTAATTATATCAATGTGATCTATTATATTAAAATAACCTACAAATGAAAATCCATTCAGTCTTTGAAATTGTTTCATATGCATTAGGTGCCATAAGTTCATACAGATTCTAATGTGAGTTGCTCAGATCAATTGTTTAGAATACTCTAAATCCTGTAAATTGATATCTAAGCCTTCAAAACAATTTCAATAAAGACCAATGGTTTGATTTCTTATTTGTTGTCTGCAAACCAGGGCGATAAATATGCTATTTGAACTGTTCATTTTGTACATTATGGATCTGTATGTAAGAATAGATCAAGTAGTGTATTTTTGTTTAGAGGATATTTATATATAATGAACCCATTTGTATTACATTCTAGAATTTGATGTTTGAATTATAGTTTTACCTTGGAAAAAACTTCAGCTAAATTCCTCCTACGAGTATCCTAGGCAACTCATCTATTATTTTAATTTAAGATGTTGTTTTCCATATCATTTGAAACGAATTTATCCTCCTGTCATATTTTTCCGGTTATTATCTCAATGATGCTAAGTTGACACTATTTCTTAAACTAGGATGGAGCGCAGTGTCTACAACCTTCTTCGGACAAGAGATGCGATGATGCTACACTGCAAGGAGTTCCAAGTTCCAACAGATTGGATGCATGATACTAGCATTATTAGTAAGGTATAGATGCGGAGAAGTTTTCGTTAAACAACATGATAATTTCCAATTTTCTGCTTATTTTGAGTACATGATAAATTTAACCTATGCACTACTCTCATGAAACTGTACCTGCAATGAACACAAGCCAGAAACTGACACTTCGTGGAAACTCCTTAGCAAATGTCCAACACCCTGGACATATGATATAGTATAGTTATTGTCATCAAATCCTCTTTTCAAAAAGGCAAACCCTAGATAGACAACCCTAGCTCTCCTGCTTCCTCGATCTCATAGCCCTGCTTTCCCTATAGATCTTACCACAGATCTACATGTCCTTTTTGGCGCTCTCTTCCCCTCCTCTCCATCTCGTGTCTCCTTTCCTCTAGCGTGGGATCCTTGCTCTCAAATCCGTCTTCGCCCCTTCTTGAGTTCCCTTCTCTCCATTACCCACCCCCATCCCGTTTGTTTCTCGAGGTGTTGATTTCCCCTATTCTTCCCGAGCTGGGCTTTAGGGTTCTTCTTCCGTTGCTCCCCCCTAGTGTTCTTCACCCAGGCTCTGGATCTGAGACCTGCTTTCCCTTTATCTGTCCCTTGAGTCCTTCACCCAGGCTCTGGGTTTCCTTCATCAGTCTCTTCAGATCGGAGATCGGCTACCCCCTTTTCTGAGGTAGTTCACTGGTTTCCTCGGTGATTTGGTCAGGGATCTGGACTGTGTTTATGCTTGTCGGCTTTAAAGTGCGCTCTTATTCGCTCATCCATTCTTCTGGGTGCGGAACAGTTGCCAGCTCTTGGGTATGCCTGTACTTTTAGTTTTGGTTTTTGTCTTTATCATTCAGTTCTTCTTGTGTGTTCTATTTGTGCATCGGGTTATTCTATTTCTTTGTGTTAATTTTGGTTACTCCAAGCTGGTGAAGTGCGTTTTCCTCTTTTCTTTTCTCTAATGTTTATCGATCGCTTCTCTTCTATGTTTTATCCTTTCTCTTAATTCTGGTCTTGTTCACGCTTCCCCCATTTTTGGGTCTTTTTTTGCATTTTTTTGGTTTATTTTGTGGCTCATTTCCTCCTCTTTGTCGATCGCTACAGTAGCGGTTGGACACGTGTCTGTTCAAAGCTTGTGGATGACTTCACTCCTGTTTTCTGTTGGCCTGGGCTTGCATTATGGCCACGTCATGGGTTGAGGTGGTTAAAAGGGGATTTTTTTTTATAAAGGAGAGTTTCTCTTAGGGCCCATCAGTTTCAAGAGGCCCAAGATCGAGAACCTTTCGATGGGACTTATGAGCGGGAAAGCTCACATCGTTTCCCATTCTTCCCTTTTTTCTTCTGCTTCTATCCAGAGCTTATCTTCTTTCCCTCACTGTTTTCGGTGCCTCCAACCGGGACATCTCAAATCTTTTTGTGTTAACGAAATGAAGTGTTTGTTCTGTGAGAAGTTGGGCATTTGAGGAACCGATGCTACCCTCTCCAGCATCTTCTCAGCCTCCCTATGGGCGCCCCTATCTCGGATCAAGTGCAGGATGCACTGGATTTTCCCTCTTTGAAAGCAAAACTTTCGGAGATTCAAGCCCAAAAGTCGAAAAGGGCTAAATCCGTCGAGTCTGTGGCCTTGCTCCCCACACCGCCAGCGTCCCAAAATTTATCTGATCCCAATGCCACTAATCCTCCCACTCTGGCTGGACCTTCAGCTAGTTCATCCCTGCGATTTCCTCAAGCTTCAATGTCCTCCCACTCTTCCCCTTCTCTAACTGTCTTCTGCCCTATGCTTCCTAGATGTTGGAAAAGAAAGCCAATTTGGAGTGCTTCGGTGCTGTCTCCATTACTGTGGGGTTCCTTACCATTCTCTACTCTTGATGCGTTTCTTTGCAACACCTGCAATCAACCCAACTAAACCTAGGCGGTTAACGCGTGTTCTAATGGTGATGTTGTCATTAAGTGTCCTTACTCCAGAAGTTTGCAGGAGTTGGTTAATTCGAAGCCCCTCTCTTTAGGCTCTATCAACCTCGCTATTCGTAGATGGCCTTGCTTTGGCCTTTCTACAAAAACTGACCAAAGTGTCTGTTATGGGACTCCCCCCGGTCTGTGACTCCCCTTAGTGGGTAGCGGAGATGACTAAATGCATTGGTGAGTTGACATGCACTTCTTCGACCATTCTTCTTGCCTCTGGATGTCTCCAGGTGGAGGTAGAATTTCTATGCAGCTCTAATGGCGACAGGATCTCTTCTTACTCTCTGCGTCTTGGAGATGCATTTTTCCATATCTCTATTTCCTACCACGACTTACCTCCGTTTGCTCCGGTGCCTTTGACGGCCTCTGCTCCATCTCCTCTTGGTGTGGGCTCTACATTTGCACCTGGACCCTTCAAGGAGGGAGCCTCCTCCAAGCCATCTTCAAAGCATTGCTTCACTCCCAAGTCTTCTTCTAAAGGCAGGTCACGTGGTGGGGGAGGTCTGGCTACTGCTTGTTCACCTCTTAAACCCCCCAATCTGGTTTGGATCAATCTGAACATTGCCTCCCAAGGCGCGCAGTGTCAGTCCTTTGTACCCTCCACTTCAGTGCTTCCGACTGCTACAATTTCTGCCTCTCTTTCTCTTCAAAATGCTCCAGCTACTGGATCACATGCTCCCTCCAAGTCTTCACTTTCTGTGCCTGTTGATTCCTCCTCCAAGCGGCCATCGTCGGACTCTTGGCCAGAGTGGAGTATCAATACTCATTATTCCTCTGACAGGGATAAATATGTCTCCTCTATCCAAGCTAAGTCTGTTCCTAAGACTTCTGCCCTCATTGCTTCTGCTAAGGGCGTTACTGCTACTATTAAAAAGGCATCTGGGGTCTGCTCTGCTACCGAGAGGCTGATCAGGGGTTTAATTTCCTCTCCTCCTCCTCTAAACAGAGCACACCAGCTTGGGTTGAGAATGACAGTCTGCTTTCTGATGAAGAAAGGGATCTTGCACTGGTCTCCTTTAAACCCAAGGTAACCTATACTGCTTTACTTTATCTGAGTTCTTTTAATTTCAATTCTTCTGCTATGTCCAAATGGTTGATTCTTTTTTCACTAGTCTCCCTGTTATTAGTGGCTTTTCTCTTTCCTTTCGTTATTTTGAGGTTAAGGATTTTAACATTATTACGACTGATTGGGTTAATGATGCTAGCGTGGTTACTAGCATGTCATTATCGGCTATGGTTTTCTCCCCTTCCTTTTCCACCAGTCCTTTTCGGCCTCCAATGACTAGTTCTAGCGGTATGCCAGCAGTAAGGCCTCTAATGGGACCTACGGCCGTGCATGACTGCGGTCCTAAGTACTCCCTCTCTACCTCTCGTTCTATAAAAAGAAAAGTTTTGAGGGCTAACAACAACTCTCCCATCATTCTCTCTAATGCTCGTTTAAAAGCTAAAAACGATGCGCATTTATCGTCTAATTCCAAAGCTTCCCTTGCGGCCCAAGTCCGCAACTTGGAGATCCCCCTTTCCAGGCGGCCTCGAAAAACAAGGTGAGATGTACTAAACTAGGTTCGGTTTATCAAGTCCATTTTGACTCTGTCACTAATGATGATATGTTGGCCTTTACTTCTCGTATGGGGGTCATTATAGATCCGTCCAGTTCTGAGATCCTTGAAGATTTTAGATCTTTAGAAATCGCAAGAGCTTCTGAGTTCCGATCCCATTATTATTAAAGTCTCTTGGAATATTCGTGGTTTAGGTAGCACCTACAAAAAAGAAGCTATCTACCAATTAATCTCTTCTACTCATAATGACTTAATCTCTATTCAAGAATCTAAGCTTGATTCCTTCTCCCCTGCAATTAATCGCTCCTTAGGAGGTCGTTTGATTACCCAGTGGATTAGTCTTGACGCTAATCACTCCTGCGGAGGTATTTTACTGGGTTTCAAACCTTCTACCTACAACCTTGTGCCGATCCATCGACTCAAATTCTTTCTGGTTATTACTCTGCATTGGTTTGAGTTTAACTATTCTATCACTTTCGCATCGGTGTATGGGCCTTCCATGGCAGCCCTTTGTCAGGAGTTCTGGTCTGAATTCCTATCGTTTGCCGGTACCATTACCAATTTTTGGATCCTTTGTGGCGATTTCAATGTTACTCGCTTTACTAACGAGAGACTGGGTAACTCCTCTTGGATCGGTGACTCCCACCGGTTTAACGATTGTATTCGCTCTTTTGATCTGGTGGATCTGCCCATTAACAGTAGAGAGTTCACCTGGTTGAACATGAGACTTTTACCCTCTATGGCTAAACTAGACCGTTTCCTTGTTTCCCAGGATTGGATCTCTTATTTCCACAACTCTTTTGCTCAAGCTCTCCCAAATCCTTGTTCCGATCATGTCCTTATTGCCCTACACTCGAACTTCAATTTCTCTAAACCGTACAAATTTAGGTTTGAGAAATTCTGGCTAGAGGATCAGATTTTTTGTAAATCGGATTCTCCACTGCCTGTCCTCGAGTGTGGGGTCTTATGGCTTGGGACTCATTTTACTTAAACTTCATTCCATTAAATAAGGGTGCAAAGTCTGGCGGAAGGAGAGGTTCTAGAACTCCCACGCCATCAAAAACCTCCTCTTGTCCACTATTCATTCCATTGACCAGTGTGAAGAGTCAAGATCGATTAGCAATCACTACAGACTTCAAAGAGCTGAATGTAAAAGAGAGTACAACTCCCTGCTTCAATGAGACCATATCAAATGGGCTCAACGAGCAAAGGACAATTGGCTTCTTAAGGGTGATGCTAACACTGCCTTCTTCCATAACTTTGCTTCTCATCGGCAAAGATGTAACTGCATATCTTCTATCGTCGAGGATAATGTTATTCTGACGTCGGATCTCGAATTCCATTCCGCCTTTTTCTCTTTCTATAAAAATCTTCTGGGCTCTCGGGGGTCACGCACCATACAGCTTGATTGGAATCAACTGTATGGGGACGATTTCCACGATTTATCATCCCTCGAAGCGCCTTTCTCTTTGGAGGTGATCAAACGGGCTGTTTTTTCTTCACGCAGTGATGCCACATCGGGGCCAGACGGCTTCCCTGTATTCTTCTTCCAGCATTTTTGGGACCGTCTTAAGGACGATCTCCTGGTGATGTTTGGGGATTTTTACAACGGTCAGTTGTCCCTCGACCAGATTAACTACGCCCACATTGTCCTTATTCCCAAATCGATTGGTGCTAATCGGGTTTCTGTCTTTAGACCGATTAGCTTACTCAACTTTCTTTTCAAAATAATCATGAAAGTTCTCTCTAACTGGCTTAAACTTGTTATCTCCCCGTTGATTGACTCTTCTTAATCGGGTTTCATCCACAATAGATTTATCTTAAACAGTGTTGCCGCAGTGCAAGAGATTATTACTGGTTGTCACCGTTTTAATTCAGAAGGGATTTTATTAAAATTGGACTTCGAGAAAGCTTATGACAAAGTCAACTGGGACTTTCTCTTCGATATCTTATCTCACCGTGGTTTCGGTCCGAAATGAATCGCTTGGATCAAATCTAGCCTATTCTCCGCTACCTCCTCTATCATCATCATCAATGGGGTGGAAGGGAAAAAATTCATGTGCAAAAGAGGTATCCGTCAAGGCGATCCGGTTTCTCCTCTCCTTTTCTCCCTGGTTACTGATGTTTTTAGCAAATTACTTCTCAAAGCCTGGAATGCTAATGTTAATGAAGTCTTGAGTGGTTTCCAAGGTTTTCGAGGTGTCCTCAATCTGCAGTACTCGGATGACACTATCCTCTTTGCTAAACCGAATGGATTCACCCTTCGTAATCTCAAACTACTGCTGTATATCTTTGAGAGCCTCTGGTCTCTCCATCAACTTCAATAAAACCTCCGTCATTTGGCTTCTTCAATAAAACCTCCGTCATTTGGCTTGGTGGCACTGATGACCGGCAGCTCGAGGTGTCACAACTTTTTAATTGTGCATCTGGCTCTTTTCCAATTTCTTACCTGGGCATCCCTCTGAGATGGGCCAAACTTCACAAGAGTGACTTGTAACGCCCCAAACTTCCTATATGGAGAATTCGAGACAGGAGCCAGGACCTTTTCTTCAATTAGTCACAATACACAGAAAAAATAGGAGAATTTGAAACTTTTTATTCAGCAACCAATATATTACAAGTCTGAATATTATACAACTGCAATACATTACAATAGTGTTACAATAATACCTTTATAATCCCAAGTATTACAACCTTCAACAAATTACATCAGAGTACAAGGAATGAAGAACAACACTTGGTAATTCTCACTTGAGTACTTTTCAACAATAGATAATCAACGTAATTACTACAGCGAAAACTAAACATGACATTGACTCCTTGCTTCCCTTGCCTTGAGTCCTCCTGAATCTCGCACCTGTACTTCTGTGATCCAGTGCCTATTGAAGTGGGGACGTCAGTATTCACGGACGCTTAAAGGCTGATAACATAGCAGCGAATCTCCCTAAACATCATACAGAAACATGGCAATTGTGTCGGTGTAGTTTAAGTGTTCGTGAGTGCTATGACTAGAATCTAATGCAATATTAACTAAAACTCGGATGCTCCTATTCTAATGCCAGCAAGTCTCCGAAGCAACATGCAACCCATACTACATGCGCCCCATCCTAAGCCGTTTCTCCAAATATAGGGATTTGAACCCATGTTATGAATTTCTAATTGTACACAACCAGACGAACCCTATTTTAGCCACTTAATAAAACCCTAACCATCTTATTAGGTTTGTTCATGACAAAACAAGTATTTGTCCAAAAATACACAACACACAATTTGTATAATGTACTAATCGACATACTACATATATGTGTGTATATATGTATGTATACCGAAAAATCCTCGCATAATCTGTATAAAATAATTTAATTTGAAAATAATAATAAAAATAATTTTTATTATCCATTCGGAAGATCACGGTACCAATTGATACACTACGGATGTACACAGACCGATATATGCGCACAGATATTGTTTATGAGCAAACCGGGTGAAAATCACCAAAATATTTCAATTTTGGAATTAAAACAAAATAATAATAAAATAATAATAAGATAAAAATTTATACAAGGTAATATCCGTCCGGGATATTACAATACTCCCTCCTTAGAATAGTTCTGTCCTCAGAACTACGTTAAGTTAGGAAAAATGAAAACAACAGATACGAATTAGCACAGACATAGGGCAAGAGATGAACACATTTTTTTTTTGAACAACCATTGCATGGATCCCACATATATATATATATATATATAAACCCATTTGGTTTCAAAAAGTGTCATATCCTTCCTAAGCATCATTCTTCCTACATCTATATCACATAAGTAGGTGTCAAAACTACAAAATAACAAAATAGTCTACGAGCACCCGACCGCCTAGTCGGTACTGCTAGCGCCCTCTGGTGGGTCCTCTCCAGTCAGCAGCGCCCGTAACTGTGTGACCTGCTCCTGAAGTTTCGTGCATCGGCGCTCCATGCGTGCAAATTGTGCACGGTAGCTGTGATTCAGGATCACCATCCTGCGCTGGGCCCTCGCATTGGCGCTCCGTAACTTGGCTACTTCCTTCCCATGGTGGAAGCCCACAAATTCACATGAGTCCATCTTGCTATCAAGACAGACATGGGACCATGTCAAGGTCAAGATGTCGTGAAATACCTGCTGGAAGGCCTTCTCTACGGGAGTAAGCTGGGGAGGTGGCGGTACTGGAACCTGGCCTCCTAAAGGGGTGCCCCCTGCTGCGGCAGCTGTGGGGGTCCCGTTGGCCAATCCGGCCCTAACTGGTGACTCGACCCCCTCTGAGATGGGCTCTGAGTCTGAGTCTATCTCGATCACGACCCCGTGACCCCATCCATTCCCCGTGGGAAATGCTCCGTCCGTCATCCTACAAGGAGTGGATATAGAAATTAGCATAGATATAGAAATATCATAAAACATAAATTGAAAGAAACAACAATACGAATTATAATTGTCAACAACAAGCTAAAACCCAACTCCTAAAAGGCATCCAATTTTAATTTTCCGACTATGTTGGACTGTAAATTGAAGTTAGCTCTGATACCACTCTGTAACGCTCCGAACTTCCTATATGGAGAATTCGAGACAGGAGCCAGGACCTTTTCTTCAATTAGTCACAATACACAGAAAAAACAGGAGAATTTAAAACTTTTTATTCACCACCCAATGTATTACAAGTCTGAATATTATACAACTGCAATACATTACAATAATGTTACAATAATACCTTTATAATCTCAAGTATTACAACCTTCAACAACTTATATCAGAGTACAAGGAATGATGAACAACACTTGGTAATTCTCACTTGAGTACTTTTCAACAATAGATAATCAACGTAATTACTACAACGAAAACTAAACATGACATTGACTCCTTGCTTCCCTTACCTTGAGTCCTCCTGAATCTCACACCTGTACTTTTGCGATCCAGTACCTATTGAAGTGGGGACGTCAGTATTCACTGACGCTTAAAGGCTGATAACATAGCAGCGAATCTCCCAAAACATCAGACAGAAATATGGCAATTGTGTCGGTATAGTTTAAGTGTTCGTGAGTGCTATGACTAGAATCTAATGCAATATTAACTAAAATTCGGATGCTCCTATTCAATTGCCAGCAAGTCTCCGAAGCAACATGCAGCCCATACTACATGCGTCCCATCTCAAGCCATTTCTCAATATATAGGAATTTGAACCCGCATTATGAATTTCTAATTGTACACAACCCGTTCCTAACAGATACAACATGACTGATGAGGTTGCAGACATGGTCAAGTCCCACCAATGCAGTACGCTGATGGTGTCTATGTTTGCCACTACTACCCGGCTAACCGGACCTCACTCAAAAACCAGACGAACCCTCGTGGTTTCCGCCAACAGGAGAGCCCCCTGCCGCCCCCAAGCCAGACCATAGTCTATGACCTGTTGCTTCCCCGGCATAAGACCCGATGGAGTTCCGGGGTCCATCCCCCTAGCTCCGCCCGCCTTATCATGGCACTTCAGGAATTAACAGTGTGAGATACGCAACCCGTGCTCTCAACTCGTGAGAAGGCACCGTACGTATCCCTTTGATGGGAAGGTACAACCCGATAACACTACCTAAGGTCTGCCCGAAGGACGAGTTAGTCGTAAGGGGCCCCCTATAACACACTCCTCTCTTTTCGGCAAAAAGTTTAAGTTAATGATCTTTATAAGTCACTACCCTAATGATGTCCCTAACCCTGAACAATCCTAGGAATGACAATATTACAAACACAACATGCTAGGTCTTAAATTAGACTTCGCAAGATAACTCTACTAGGCTGCTCAACCTAGACTTACCAGAATCCCTCAGGATCCGGTTCCTGGCCTATCGATCCAAGACCCCGACAATACGAACATACATGCATGCCACTACCCTGAACTTGGATTCCGTCTATACTCTGGTTCTCGATCAACCTACGCCGTTTAAGATCCGACGATACACACGGAGTGACTCCTCCACAGTTCCTTAGGAGTAAGAAAACATATGTCTTGATGGTCGATAGCCCCTAGGGTAATAATATCATCCTAGACGAGCACAACAAAAACTGTGTACTAGCTAACAACCTATATACGAGTAAACTAACCCCATACAAGCCAATAAGCTACGTATGAACCAACAGCTACCTACGAGCCAGGCAGGCCTCGTATGAGATAACAACGTACATACCAGCCAAATACGCCGCGTATGAGACCAACAACTACGCACGGGCCGGTCGAGCCGCGTACGAGATAACAACCTACATACAAGCCAAATAAACTACGTATGAGATCCACAGCTATATACGAGCCAGTCGAGCCACGTACGAGCACAACTATATGGAAACAACCATACAGGTAATCAAACCTATAAGCAACCAAATGTGCTTACTAACAACTCGATCTTCTATAAGTAGAAACAACAGAAGAATCTACTAACCGTCTGAGATAGGCATTCTACCAATGAGAAGTCCGGAGCGGCATAACAACCTTTATCGAACTAACTATTACTAGTGATCTTTCCAATTCTTATTACCCATAAGGATGAGGAATATCCCCATGATATGGTCCAATTTCAATTAGGACCTCACACAACTAGAGTCCATGGGTTCTTTTCCCAATTGAACTAGAGCTACATGCAACTAGACTCTTGGGTTCTTTCTCAAAATTGAGCTAGAATCCCCCTAGAACTAAATGCATGGGTTCTTTTGTCAATGGAGCTAGAACCATCGTGGTACTAGTCCCATGGGTTTCTTTTTTTTTTGAAGTTGTCTAGAACAACATAGAACATTCGTTCGCTTCAATATTTAACTAGGATGCTATACTACACCCTTCAAGCATATATGGGCTCCTTACTAACATTAACTACAACAAGGTAGTTATCATTACAATTACAACATGATTCTTTCCTATTACTTAACCTATAGCAATTTAATCATGGTATACAATTGTAAGCATCAACCTACAACAACTAATCATGGTCTATAACATAACCATCAACTCACAACAATCCAATCATGGTATATAACATAGCCATTAACCCACAACAATCTAATTATGGTATATAACATAACCATCAACCCACAACAATCAAATTATGGTATATAACATAACCATCAACCCACAACAATCTAAAGTATGAATACGATTTAAGCATGCACTTATAATAATCTTAAGCATGAATAGTTACTATAATCTAAACATGAAGCTTTGCTATAATTAAGCATAAGTTATAACTTAAGCATGAATGTTTACCACTTAGAGCATGTATCTCTACTACCACCTTAAGCATAGAGCTCCACTACTTAAGCATGATTAATCTTTACAACTCAAGCATGGATATATAATTAGCATGAATCTTGCTACATTCCTAAGCATGGTAGATAAGCATTAATCCTATAAAATCTAAGCATGGCATATAATTTTTCTACAACAATCCAACATGGTATGCTACTTAAGTATTCAACCTAAGCATGGTATACATTTCAAACATAACCTACAACATTCTAAACATGGTAAGGCTACTTAGCATTGATCTAAGCATGGTATGTGTTTCAAGGGGAAACTTACAACATTCTAAATATGGTAAGGCTACTTAGCATTAATCTAAGCATGGTATGTGTTTCAAGTAGAAACCTACAACATTCAAAACATGGTGGTGCTACTTAGCATTAATCTAAGCATGGTAGTTGATTAAACATTAATCCTACACAATCTTAGCATGGTAGGTTGGTCTACAATAATCTAAGCATGAAGACAACTTAGTAGAACATTTACTATTACAATCTAGCATGGATAGAACATAAACATAGAATTGCTACAACTTAAGCATGGATAATTACTTTAACTTAAGCATAGAAAATTGCTACAATTATGCATGGATAATTAGTACACCTACACATGGATATTACAATTTGTCCTACAACAAGGTGGGCATGATCTATAACATGGCATGGGTTCCTACAATAATTTTAGCAAGGTATCTACTACAACTCAAGCAAGATTATCTACTATACTTTAAGCATGGATACCTACCACTAAGCATGGATTATAATTCCTACAACAATCTAAGCATGTATAATGGTTCCTACTACAATCCAAGCATGGTATAATAATTCCTACAACAATCTAAGCATGTATAATGGCTCATACTACAATCTAAGCATGGTATATATTTTTCCTACAATGATCCAAGCATGATATAAGACTTTCCTATCATAATCTAAACATGGTATTTATTTTTCCTACAACATGTATACAACATAAGCATAGTTCTTTTCTACATTAAACCTACAACATGGTATACACTTCAAGAAGGAATTTCCTACAACATGATACATATTATAAATATGGTTCCATTAACCTACAACATGGTAGATAATAAAACATGGACTTTCTACAAAAATACAAACACAACATAAACATCAACCTATAACTATTTAACCATGGATATCTACTACAATGGGAGCATGGTTTACTATTATACTTCTAAACAAAATGTCATTTACTACTTCAACATGACCTTATATATAAACATAAACATCTACTACAACTTTATTTAGACATAACATCTACTACTACTTTATTTAGACATAAACATCTACTCCTACTACTTTTATTAAGAATAAGCATCCATTTCTTACCTATTTAAGCATAACATTTATTATTACATAGTCAAACATAAAAGAAATCATTTTAACATTATACAACTAATAACTTAGATTAGTTTCTTTTTCATACAACACTAGAATTAGCATCCAAAATGGGTTCTTTTTACATAAGATTTATAAAAAGAAATAAGCAAAATAAAATAAAGTAAAGAGTCCTCAATTTGGTTCAACCATTCATATGCATACTCTTTAGTCCAAAAGTTCAAGTTGTATGTTCTACAACCCAAAAGGGTGTACGTACAAGGTCCATATGCTAATGTATGAGTCCAATAACAAGTCCTACAATCCAAAATGGGTTTATACATAAAGTCCATATGCTTATGTATTTAGTCCAACAATCATCAACAAGAACAACAATTATTACCACAAAGATTCAATCTTTATGTGTTTATTTAGTACTACCACATATTACTTTTCTTTTTATCCATACAAAAGCTACAACATATACAACAACACCATCACAAGAAAAAGCACCCCAAAAACAAAAGAAAACAAAACAAGGAGGATAAGAAGAAGAAGGAACCAAAACAACAACTCAAGCAAACAAAAGCAAGTGGAGAAACCCCACCTAAAAATTCCCTTGATGGAAGAACTTGCTTGCTATCCTTCTCCTTCCCCTTAGCTTCTAGGAAAACTCTATAGGAAAACTAAAAATGAAAAACTCTCCTATTAGTCTTTCTCTCTTTTTTTTCCCTTTCCTTTCTTTGGTCTTTGTGGTTTTGTAAAAAGTGAGACAAGTGAAGAAGGAAGGGGTATTTATAGGTGGAGGGAAAGATGGAGAGTACAAAATTGCACTCACCAAAGTGCACAAAACCCCATTGAAGAGTGGGCCGGCCATGCCTTGTAGAGTGAGGGAGGCATGGTGTAGGGTATGGGCTAGAGTGTGAGGTGGAGGGATGAGGTGGAAGAGATAAGGTTTCTAGAAGAGTTTCCTTAATCTCTTATGCATACAAAACCCTAGTTTAGCCACTTAATAAAACCCTAACCATCTTATTAGGTTTGGTCATGACAAAACAAGTATTTGTCCAAAAATACACAACACACAATTTGTATAATGTACTAATCGACATACTACATATATGTGTGTATATATGTATGTATACCGAAAAATCCTCGCATAATCTGTATAAAATAATTTAATTTGAAAATAATAATAAAAATAATTTTTATTATCCATTCGGAAGATCAAGGTACCAATTGATACACTACGGATGTACACAGACCGATATATGCGCACAGATATTGTTTATGAGCAAACCGGGTGAAAATCACCAAAATATTTCAATTTTGGAATTAAAACAAAATAATAATAAAATAATAATAAGATAAAAATTTATACAAGGTAATATCCGTCCGGGATATTACAATACTCCCTCCTTAGAATAGTTCTGTCCTCAGAACTACGTTAAGTTAGGAAAAATGAAAACAACAGATACGAATTAGCACAGACATAGGGCAAGAGATGAACACATTTTTTTTTTGAACAACCATTGCATGGATCCCACATATATATATATATATATATATATATATATATATATATAAACCCATTTGGTTTCAAAAAGTGTCATATCCTTCCTAAGCATCATTCTTCCTACATCTATATCACATAAGTAGGTGTCAAAACTACAAAATAACAAAATAGTCTACGAGCACCCGACCGCCTAGTCGGTACTGCTAGCGCCCTCTGGTGGGTCCTCTCCAGTCAGCAGCGCCCGTAACTGTGTGACCTGCTCCTGAAGTTTCGTGCATCGGCGCTCCATGCGTGCAAACTGTGCACGGTAGCTGTGATTCAGGATCACCATCCTGCGCTGGGCCTTCGCATTGGCGCTCCGTAACTTGGCTACTTCCTTCCCATGGTGGAAGCCCACAAATTCACATGAGTCCATCTTGCTATCAAGACAGACATGGGACCATGTCAAGGTCGAGATGTCGTGAAAGACCTGCTGGAAGGCCTTCTCTATGGGAGTAAGCTGGGGAGGTGGCGGTACTGGAACCTGGCCTCCTAAAGGGGTGCCCCCTGCTGCGGTAGCTGTGGGGGTCCCGTTGGCCAATCCGGCCCTAACTGGTGACTCGACCCCTTCTGAGATGGGCTCTGAGTCTGAGTCTATCTCGATCACGACCCCGTGGCCCCATCCATTCCCCGTGGGAAAAGCTCCGTCCGTCATCCTGCAAGGAGTGGATATAGAAATTAGCATAGATATAGAAATATCATAAAACATAAGTTGAAAGAAACAACAATGCGAATTATAATTGTCAACAACTAGCTAAAACCCAACTCCTAAAAGGCATCCAATTTTAATTTTCCTACTATGTTGGACTGTAAATTGAAGTTAGCTCTGATACCACTCTGTAACGCTCCGAACTTCCTATATGGAGAATTCGAGACAGGAGCCAGGACCTTTTCTTCAATTAGTCACAATACACAAAAAAAACAGGAGAATTTAAAACTTTTTATTCACCACCCAATGTATTACAAGTCTGAATATTATACAACTGCAATACATTACAATAATGTTACAATAATACCTTTATAATCTCAAGTATTACAACCTTCAACAACTTATATCAGAGTACAAGGAATGATGAACAACACTTGGTAATTCTCACTTGAGTACTTTTCAACAACAGATAATCAACGTAATTACTACAACGAAAACTAAACATGACATTGACTCCTTGCTTCCCTTACCTTGAGTCCTCCTGAATCTCGCACCTGTACTTTTGCGATCCAGTACCTATTGAAGTGGGGACGTCAGTATTCACTGACGCTTAAAGGCTGATAACATAGCAGCGAATCTCCCAAAACATCAGACAGAAATATGGCAATTGTGTCGGTGTAGTTTAAGTATTCGTGAGTGCTATGACTAGAATCTAATGCAATATTAACTAAAACTCGGATGCTCCTATTCAATTGCCAGCAAGTCTCCGAAGCAACATGCAGCCCATACTACATGCGTCCCATCTCAAGCCATTTCTCAATATATAGGAATTTGAACCCGCATTATGAATTTCTAATTGTACACAACCCGTTCCTGACAGATACAACATGACTGATGAGGTTGCAGACATGGTCAAGTCCCACCAATGCAGTACGCTGATGGTGTCTATGTTTGCCACTACTACCCGGCTAACCGGACCTCACTCAAAAACCAGACGAACCCTCGTGGTTTCCGCCAACAGGAGAGCCCCCTGCCGCCCCCAAGCCAGACCGTAGTCTATGACCTGTTCGCTTCCCCGGCATAAGACCCGATGGAGTTCCGGGGTCCATCCCCCTAGCTCCGCCCGCCTTATCATGGCACTTCAGGAATTAACAGTGTGAGGTACGCAACCCGTGCTCTCAACTCGTGAGAAGGCACCGTACGTATCCCTTTGATGGGAAGGTACAACCCGATAACACTACCTAAGGTCTGCCCGAAGGACGAGTTAGTCGTAAGGGCCCCCCTACAACACACTCCTCTCTTTTCGGCAAAAGGTTTAAGTAAATGATCTTTATAAGTCACTACCCTAATGATGTCCCTAACCCTGAACAATCCTAGGAATGACAATATTACAAACACAACATGCTAGGTCTTAAATTAGACTTCGCAAGATAACTCTACTAGGCTGCTCAACCTAGACTTACCAGAATCCCTCAGGATCCGGTTCCTGGCCTATCGATCTAAGACCCCGACAATACGAACATACATGCATGCCACTACCCTGAACTTGGATTCCGTCTATACTCCGGTTCTCGATCAACCTACGCCGGTTAAGATCCGACGATACACACGGAGTGACTCCTCCACAGTTCCTTAGGAGTAAGAAAACATATGTCTTGATGGTCGATAGCCCCTAGGGTAATAATATCATCCTAGACGAGCACAACAAAAACTGTGTACTAGCTAACAACCTATATACGAGTAAACTAACCCCATACAAGCCAATAAGCTACGTATGAACCAACAGCTACCTACGAGCCAGGCGGGCCTCGTATGAGATAACAACGTACATACCAGCCAAATACACCGCGTATGAGACCAACAACTACGCACGGGTCGGTCGAGCCGCGTACGAGATAACAACCTACATACAAGCCAAATAAACTACGTATGAGATCCACAGCTATATACGAGCCAGTCGAGCCACGTACAAGCACAACTATATGCAAACAACCATACAGGTAATCAAACCTATAAGCAACCAAATGTGCTTACTAACAACTCGATCTTCTATAAGTAGAAACAACAGAAGAATCTACTAACCGTCTGAGATAGGCATTCTACCAATGGGAAGCCCAGAGCGGCATAACAACCTTTATCGAACTAACTATTACTAGTGATCTTTCCAATTCTTATTACCCATAAGGATGAGGAATATCCCCATGATATGGTCCAATTTCAATTAGGACCTCACACAACTAGAGTCCATGGGTTCTTTTCCCAATTGAACTAGAGCTACATGCAACTAGACTCTTGGGTTCTGTTACTGCTGATTTCGGTGTGGGGGTAAACAGATAGAATTTGTGAGTCCGAGAAAAACCTGAACAGTTGACTCAACCTTCTTGCTCCTGCCGCGACCTGCAAGGAAGTGCGAAACACCAGGGTTGATTCCGGCGACGCACTCTCCAACGCTCTTGTCAGTAATCAGAAGAGATTAAGAAAGAGCTTAAAGTGGTGAAAAAGTGATTAACCAGTGACAATCGTAGGTTGGAGGTATTTATAGCCGCCATAGGAGTGAAGTTAGGGGCTTGATTTTCTGTCCAACTGTTTAGGAGTAAAATCCTCCCAATTAGTTTAGGAAACTAATCCCTAATCCCCAGGTGAGAGGGTAACTGCCAATGAAGCCCTTTGATTTGGTCAAATCAGTGGCCTTGATTCCCTCTTGTTGAGCCGGGTTTGTATCGGGTCGGAACCCGTACCCGGCTAAGGCGGATCCATTCGCGGGTTATTGGCTCTTTGCAAAAGAGACCCAGTACCTGCTTTGGACCCGTTTGTACGCGAAATTACCATTTTACCCCCGGGTGTCAAGATTCGTGCCTGACTTGGGCGGTCCTGATTGAACCCCGATTTTAGCCATATCACGAGCCCCCCACTCTCGAAGGCTGAGCTTGATCGGCCTTTGGGGAGTAGTTCACGTTGTTCTAATGGCCAGTGGTGTTGTATCGGAGCCAAAGCGAGAGGCTGCAAATCTTGAGGGGGGTAGTGTGGTGATTCTTCATGATTGGTTGGTGCTCTTGCTGAATATCTTCTCCGCTTTGTAATCTCTCGATGAACAGTACGGTCGTTTCCCTCTGTTGAGAGTCACGTCTTACCGGCGTCACAACTCCGACCACTCCCAGAGCTCGACGACCAGGATGCCGAGGTCAGAGATCGGTTCGGCGATTCTTTCCGATGGGGAGAGGGACCTCAGCGTGGTCGCGAGCCTGGAGAGTGGGCTCGTCGAAGTCCGAAGGCTAGATTTCTCACGTACAGGGGGTCGGAACCAAGGACGTTTGGCAGTCAACGTCGATCTTAGGCCCATAACACGGTCGGTGGTGAGAACATTCAGCGCAGGTGCCGAACTCAAGCCCGTAATACGGTCGGTGGCAATAATGCTCGGAGCGGGTGCCGAACTCACGCTCGTAATACGGTCGGTGTCAAGAACGCTCGGCAGCTGGTGCCGAGGCTTGAGACTTGGAGATTTTTTGGAGGTCTTGATTGCCGAACTCAAGCCCGTAATACGGTCGGTGTCAAGAACGCTCGGCAGCTGGTGCCGAGGCTTGAGACAGATTTTTTGGAGGTTTTGATTGCCGAACTCAAGCCCGTAATACGGTCGGTGGCAAGAACGCTCGGCGCGGATGCCGAACTCACGCCCGTAATACGATCGGTGTCAAGAACGCTCGGTAGCTGGTGCCGAGGCTTGAGACTTAGAGATTTTTTGGAGGTCTTGACTGCCGAACTCAAGCCCGTAATACGGTCGATGGCAAGAACGCTCGGCGCGGGTGCCGAACTCATGCCCGTAATACGATCGGTGTCAAGAACGCTCGGCAGCTGGTGCCGAGGCTTGAGACTTAGAGATTTTTTGGAGGTCTTGACTGCCGAACTCATGCCAGTAATACGGTCGGTGGCAAGAACGCTCGGCGCGGGTGCCGAACTCACGCCCGTAATACGATCGGTGTCAAGAACGCTCGGCAGCTGGTGCCGAGGCTTGAGACTTAGAGATTTTTTGGAGGTCTTGACTGCCGAACTCAAGCCCGTAATACGGTCGGTGGCAAGAACGCTCGGCGTGGGTACCGAACTCACGCCCGTAATATGATCGGTGTCAAGAATGCTCGGCAGCTGGTGCCGAGGCTTGAGACTTAGAGATTTTCTGGAGGTCTTGACTGCCGAACTCACGCCCGTAATACGATCGGTGTCAAGAACGCTCGGCAGCTGGTGCCGAGGCTTGAGACTTAGAGATTTTTTGGAGGTCTTGACTGCCGAACTCAAGCCCGTAATACGGTCGGTGGCAAGAACGCTCGGCGCGGGTGCCGAACTCACGCCCGTAATAGATCGGTGTCAAGAATGCTCGGCAGCTGGTGCCGAGGCTTGAGACTTGGAGATTTTTTGGAGGTCTTGACTGCCGAACTCAAGCCCGTAATACGGTCGGTGGCAAGAACGCTCGGCGCGGGTGCCGAAATCACGCCCGTAATACGATCGGTGTCACGAACGCTCAGCAGCTGGTGCCGAGGCTTGAGACTTAGAGATTTTTTGGAGGTCTTGACTGCCGAACTCACGCCCGTAATACGATCGGTGTCAAGAACGCTCGGCAGCTGGTGCCGAGGCTTGAGACAGATTTTTTGGAGGTCTTGACTGCCGAACTCAAGCCCGTAATACGGTCGGTGGCAGGAACGCTCGGCGCGGGTGCCGAACTCACGCCCGTAATACGATTGGTGTCAAGAACGCTCGGTAGCTGGTGCCGAGGCTTGAGACTTAGAGATTTTTTGGAGGTCTTGACTACCGAACTCAAGCCCGTAATACGGTCGGTGGCAAGAACGCTCGGCGCGGGTGCCGAACTCACGCCCGTAATACGATCGGTGTCAAGAACGCTCGGCAGCTGGTGCTGAGGCTTGAGACTTAGAGATTTTTTGGAGGTCTTGACTGCCGAACTCAAGCCCGTAATACGGTCGGTGTCAAGAACGCTCGGCAGCTTGTGCCGAGGCTTGAGACTTAGAGATTTTTTGGAGGTCTTGACTGCCGAACTCAAGCCCGTAATACGGTCGGTGGCAAGAACGCTCGGCGCGGGTGCCGAACTCACGCCCGTAATATGATTGGTGTCAAGAACGCTCGGCAGCCGGTGCCGAGGCTTGAGACTTAGAGATTTTCTGGAGGTCTTGACTGCCAAACTCACGCCCGTAATACGATCGGTGTCAAGAACGCTCGGCAGCTGCTGCCGAGGCTTGAGACTTAGAGATTTTTTGGAGGTCATGACTGCCGAACTCAAGCCTGTAATACAGTCGGTGTCAAGAACGCTCGGTGCGGGTGCCGAACTCACGCCCGTAATACGATCGGTGTCAAGAACGCTCGGCAGCTGGTGCCGAGGCTTGAGACTTGGAGATTTTTTGGAGGTCTTGACTGCCGAACTCAAGCCCGTAATACGGTAGGTGGCAAGAACGCTCGGCGCGGGTGCCGAACTCACGCCCGTAATACGATCGGTGTCACGAACGCTAGGCAGCTGGTGCCGAGGCTTGAGACTTAGAGATTTTTTGGAGGTCTTGACTGCCGAACTCACGCCCGTAATACGATCGGTGTCGAGAACGCTCGGCAGCTGGTGCCGAGGCTTGAGACTTAGAGATTTTTTGGAGGTCTTGACTGCCGAACTCAAGCCCGTAATACGGTCAGTGTCAAGAACGCTCGGCGCGGGTGCCGAACTCACACCCGTAATACGATCAGTGTCAAGAACGCTTGGCAGCTAGTGCCGAGGCTTGAGACTTGGAGATTTTTTGGAGGTCTTGACTGCCGCACTCAAGCCCGTAATACGGTCGGTGGCAAGAACGCTCGGCGCGGGTGCCGAACTCACGCTCGTAATACGATCGGTGTCGAGAACGCTCGGCAGCTGGTGCCGAGGCTTGAGACTTGGAGATTTTTTGGAGGTCCTGACTGCCGAACTCAAGCCCGTAATACGGTCGGTGTCAAGAACGCTCGGCGCGGGTGCCGAACTCACGCTCGTAATATGATCGGTGTCAAGAACGCTCGGCAGCTGGTGCCGAGGCTTGAGACTTAGAGATTTTCTGGAGGTCTTGACTGCCGAACTCACGCCCGTAATACGATCGGTGTCAAGAACGCTCGGCAGCTGGTGCCGAGGCTTGAGAATTAGAGATTTTTTGGAGGTCTTGACTGCCGAACTCAAGCCCGTAATACGGTCGGTGTCAAGAACGCTCGACAGCTGGTGTCGAGGCTTGAGACTTAGAGATTTTTGGATGTCTTGACTGCCGAACTCAAGCCCGTAATACGGTTGGTGGCAAGAATGCTCGGCGCGGGTGCCGAACTCACGCCCGTAATACGATTGGTGTCAAGAACGCTCGGCAGCTGGTGCCGAGGCTTGAGATTCGACGGTTCGGACGGATGTGATGGCCTCTGGGTTTCTGACAGATGTGAGGTCCATTAATGCTACGTCCCCTGGGCTTCTGCTGACGTGACTGTCATTAATGAGCCGTTCTGCCTGGAGTGGCAAACAAGGCGACGATTTGAGTCGCCTTTTGTCATTTTGTGGAGGTGGGCCTGTGGTAAAGGCCCGTTAACCTCGATTGACGTGCTGGCTTCTCTATAAAACCCCTACCTCTTCTTCATTTTTCACTTTTCAACTCTTCGCTCTGGTGTTTTGGTTTGTTCTTGCTAGAGCTCCAGGTGATCGCTGATCTTTTTCCGGCGAGCTTTCCGACGACATCTCCGTTCAAGGTAACTTTTATTTTAGTTTCTAAACATGTCTATCTCCGCCTCCTCTTCTTCGTCCGAGCCCTCCCTTGAAGTCACCGAAGCTCCGACCTCTAGCCGACCTCACAAAAGCAAGAAGGTGTTCGGCAAAGATTCTGTCGTGGTGGAGCCGAAGCGCATGCCGGAGTTTGGCAGATTACCGGGGCCGCTGACTGGGCTTCACAGGGTTCGGGAACTTCCGGAGGAGGATGCCGAACGCATTGTGTACAGGAGGGCCCAGTCATTCGAGGAGAATCCGACGAGGGAGATGACAGAGGCCGACGAGACGGTGTCGATCCTTTACGAAGAGGACTTGGGGGTGATCCGGGACTGCTTTCAGATCCCGAAGGAGTACGAGCTTATGTTGCCGGGTCCCGGGATTAGGGCCAACTCGCCGCTGCCGGTGACCGTGTGTTGCTGGCCGGTCGACGCCTTTATCGCCGGGGCTCGGCTGCCTCTCCATCCGTTCGCGGTTGCTGTATTAAGTTGGGTCGGGGTCAGCCCCATCCAACTTATGCCGAACGCATGGAGAGTAATAAACGGCTTCGTACTTCACTGCCAAGCCGCTGGGATTCAGCCGGAGCTGAACGTGCTTCAGACCATCTACCAGCCACATCAGGGGAACAGGTCGGCGTACCGGTACTATTTGACTCCGAGGCACGGAGGCAGGCTCGTCATGTGCCCTGATTCCATCAAGTACTGGCGCGAGAAGTTTCTTCTGGTGCGTAGCCCAGAGGCCTGGCCCATCCCTGTTAGTTGGGTGGAAGGTGTGCCGAAGAAGGTGAAGGCGCTGCCAACACTTCGGCCCGAAGAGGAGGAGGCTGTACGGGTACTCCTGGGTCGGCCGAAGCTTGACTGGAGGGATCTGACCGAGGACGTCCTGTTTAAGGGAGGGCTCGTTCATGCCGATCCCAGTACGCGGCTTCCTTTATTTATTATCGTTGTTTTACTTCTTACGCTTCATTTTTCATGACTTGTTCCGAACTAATTTACTTGTCTTATGGTGCAGAGTCTATGGATTATCAGGCGGTGTTGGCGCTGAGGGCTGGCCTTGCCAACAAGGCGCTGAAGAAGAGGAAGAGAGTGGTCTCCAAGCTGCCGCCGGCTAAGGCTCCGAAGGTTACCAAGGTGGCTGAGGAGGTGGAGATCCCTGCTCCCGAGGGCGGGGTTGCTTCATCGTCGACCAGGGTCGGCAAATTTCCCATCGCCGCGGCCCTCACTATGGCGACGCCGCCGCTGACGAAGGTGGCCGAGGAGCTTCTGACCGAGGCTCACAAAAGGATCCACGTCCCGGACTGGCAGGTTCGGAAGCACGACGGGTTCCTCGGCAATTCTTTGGCGAGCATGGAGGCTGTCAAGCACCTCGCCACGCCGAAGGATCGGGCAGCCATGGAGGCCGGACGGGAGGGAGACAACGTTATTGAGATAGCGCGCTCGGCGGTGTCGGTGAGCGTTGGATCTACCCCCCCTTTTTTTTATGCCGACCTTCCTAAGTTGAAATTTTTATGACTCCCTTGACTTCTAATTGCAGATCGTCGTCCATTTTGGGCACCTTACCGAGAGGTTGGCGGCCCAGGAGAAGGAGATGAGGAAGGAGTCCGACCAAGCTCGGAAGGAGAAGACCTAGATTAAGAACGAGCTCGACAAGCTCGAGCTGAACTTCGAGGCGAAGTCGGCGAGGGTTGCCTACCTCGAGGACAGGGTCGCGACGCTGGAGGGCCAACTTCTTCAGCAAAAGGAGGAGGCAGCCAGGCAGTTGGCGGAGGCGGCCGAGGCCAAAGCGGCGGCGGTGAAGAAGGCGGAGGATGCGACCTTGGAGAAGGTGCAAGGCTTCCTCGCCAAGAATATGGCCCAGGCCTTCGCCGACGCTATCGCCCGGGTGACGGAGGCCTACCCCAACGTGGACTGCTCGGGTTGGAGGCTGTTCCCGGGGCACGTTGAGGGCTTCGACCCCGACTCGGAGGGAGAAGAAGAAGAAGAAGAAGAAGAGGGGGGCGACGACGATCCTGTGGTGGATCCCCCCGTCGGAGTGCAGGGGTCGGTGGTCACCCCATTGGCGATGGTGGCCCCTTCGGAAGTGTCGTCTCTGACCCCCGCTCGCCGCCCCGGGAAAGAGGTCGAGCCCTGACTCCGTTTGTTGTTTCTTTTTTTTTTTTTTTTGACGTGTAATGCCTAATAGCGGACTGGCCACCGCTACCTTTTTTTTGAAATGAATGAAAAACACAACTTTTTGGGCTCGATCTCGTGTCTTTGTCTGTTGACTGTTGAACGCTCGAGCATTTGTTCGAAAGAACCCCCGAGGTCTGGGACTTGGACGACGTCTGAATTTTTGTTGCTTGTTTGCGTTTCTTTTCAGCTTGTTGTGGTAGCCCAAGATGTCGAGCGCACATGCTCGGATGACAAAGTTCGCGCCGAGGCAGGCCTCGGGGCAACGAGGCTAGGTCTAGCGAAGTGTAGAGAGCGACTTTACGAAGTTGAGCTGGGACTGCGCCGAGCCGAAAGCGAGCGAAGCCAGCTTCAGCTCATCTGAGGGCAGCGGGACAGCGACATTCGTCGTCTGGAAGGCAGGATTGTCGAGATGACCCCCTCGGGTGAGGGCGAGGGTTCTCCGGCTGCCTTCACTAGCAGCCTTCGGACCAAGTGCTTTCGCCACACATTGTCGAAGGTGACGACAGAGAGGGACAATCTGCTTTCGGAGATTCAGCACTTGCAAACTGTGGAGACGGAGCTTCGGAAGGAAGGGGAGGAGCTGACGACTAAGGTGGCCAAGCTTACAGCCGAACGGGATGAATTAGCGGCCGAAGTCGATGTGTTGAAGAGAGCCACGGTAGATAGGAGCATCGAAGTCACTCATCTTCATCATCTCATCGCGAGCCACGCAGGTGTTCCGAACTAGGCAGTACCTGCCTGCTTCGAGGTCGAGGTAAAAGATGGCTCCTTGAGGGGTCGGATTTCCGAACTGGAGGCAGAGGTAGCTCGCCTCAAACCGCGTTCGGGGCCAATTAATGTGAGGAGCACTTCATGTACCCGAGCGGAGAGCGAGCGTGGCATCACTTTTTTCGAGATGGCAACCCGTGCGCCTCTCGGCCATCCGAGCCCGGGGGATGCGCAGAGTTCAGTGGCCGTCTCGTTGAGTGGTGCATCGGTTGGCGTAGCTACCAGGAGTAGTGCCGAGGATACGTCGCAACTCGCTGGCCTGGGGCAGGTCTCTGGAAGTAAGCGTCGCCGACCTCAGGTGTCTCTGAAAAGAAACATCTCTGCGCCTCGGAGGCATTGACGATCATTTTCCTTCTTCCCTTTTTTTTTTGAAAACTCTTTGTATTCAGCCAAGTGTAACGGGTCGGATAGTCGATCCTTGCTTCTTAATGCTTTGTAAACATGATGCATGTAAGAGTTGTTTTTTAATGAAATTGGAGTTGACTCGCCCGTTGCTGTATTGGAGTTGCCCCACTCTTAGTTTAGTCGTGGAGTTGGCTTTAGTAATTCGGTCGGAGCTGGGGTTTGAGACTTGACATTTCTTGGTTGACTGCCGAACTCAAGCCCTGGCATTTTTGGTGGTCTTGACTGCCAAACTCAAGCCCGTAATACGGTCGGTGGCAAGAACGCTCGGTGCAGGTGCCGAACTCACGCCCGTAATACGGTCGGTGTCAAGAACGCTTGGCAGCTGGTGCCGAGGCTTGAGACTTGGTGATTTTTGATGATCTTGATTGCCGAACTCATGCCCGTAATACGGTCGGTGGCAAGAACGCTCGGCGCGGGGGCCGAACTCACGCCCGTAATAGGGTCAGTGCCAAGAACGCTCGACAACCAAGTGTTGGAGTCCGAATCATCGTTAATTCAAGGGGCGTGGGAGCAATTCCGAATGGCGAACCACTTCTAGCTTGCTTAGTAGCGAACTTGCGAAGTGGAATTGAACCAAGTGTTGGACTCCGTACCATTTGACGGTTGTGGGAGCAATTTCCGAATGGCGAACTACTTCTAGTTCGCTTAGGAGCGAACTTGCGAAGTAGAATCGAGCCAAGTGTTGGACTCCGAACCATTGTTAATTCAAGGGGTGTGGGAGCAATTCCGAATGGCGAACCACTTCTAGCTTGCTTAGTAGCGAACTTGCGAAGTGGAATCGAACCAAGTGTTGGACTCCGTACCATTCGACGGTTGTAGGAGCAATTCCGAATGGCGAACTACTTCTGGTTCGCTTAGGAGAGAACTTGCGAAGTAGAATCGAGCCAAGTGTTGGACTCCGAACCATCGTTAATTCAACGGTTGTGGGAGCAGTTCCGAACGACGGTCTACCGTGGGCTCGTCCGGGGACGAGCCGAGGAGGTGGAGTCGAACGGGACGTGGACTCCGAACCATTGGTTGAAATCACAATTTAAAAAGTAGGTGGTAAGAGGGGAGAGAAATTCACAAACACAAAAGAGCTTTCTTTATTGATAATCGACGGCGAACCGTTTTACATTGTACAATTTATGAAAATGGGTTACAAGTCAGAGGATTGGAATGGCTCGATATCTCCTGATACTTAGATCGGCGTCGGAGCGCTTTCTTGGTATTTTAGGAGGTGGTCGGCATTCCAGGTCCTCGGAAGCTCTCTGCCCTCCAGGTCTTCAAGGCGATATGTTCCAGGCCGAACAACTTTCGTGATCCTGTACGGCCCTTCCCAGTTCGGAGCAAGCTTGCTCTTCTGACTGGGGAGGGATATAGCTAGCTTTCTCAAGACCAAATCTCCCTGCTTAAGGTTGGCGGGTCGGACCTTTTTGTTGTATGCTAGTTCAACTCTTCTTCGGTAACTCTACTGCCGAATCGACGCCCTTTCCCTCAGCTCGTCTATCAAGTCCAAGTCTGCTCTGAGGTCCCTGGCATTCTGTGCTTCGTCATAGGCTGTGAGCCGAGGGGAAGGTATTCCGACCTCAAGAGGTATCACGGCCTCAGACCCATAGGTGAGGTTGAAAGGGGACTCGCCTGTGGGGGTCCGCTTGCTCGTGCGGTAGTTCCATAGGACGTTGGGGAGTTGGTCGATCCATAAACCCTTGGAACTTTTGTCGAGCCTTTTCTTGATGCCTGCGAGGATCTGTGTAGCACCCCGATTTCCGACACTGGAAAACCGTGACACGAGCCAAGACCTTTTCTTCAATTAGTCACAATACACACAAAAAAAACAGGAGAATTTAAAACTTTTTATTCAATACCCAATGTATTACAAGTCTGAACATTATACAACTGCAATACATTACAATAGAGTTACAATAGTACCTTTACAATCCCAAGTATTACAACCTTCAACATCTTACATCAAAGTACAAGAAATGAAGAACAACACTTGGTAACTCTCACTTGAGTACTTCTCAACTAAATAGATAATCAATACATATACTGCAGCGGAACTAAACATAACACTGACTCCTTGCTTTCCCTGCCTTGAGTCCTCTTAAATCTCGCCTTGTACTTCGGCGATCCAGTACCTATGGAAGTGGGGACGTCAGTATTCACTGACGCTTAAAGGCTGATCATATAGCAGCGAATCTTCCAAACAATATACACAATATAGTAATGGTGTTGGTGTAGTTTAAGTGTTCGTGAGTGCTATGACTAGACTCTAACGCGATATTTAAATAGAACTAATTATACACAACCCGTTCCTAACAATACTCCATGACTCTGTGAGGTTGCAGAAGGGGTCAAGTCCCCCTATGCAGTCTGCTTATGGTGTCTCCGTTTTCCACTACTACCCGGCATGCCGGACCTCACTCAACAAGGTTGCAGGTGCGGTCTAGTTCCGCCACTGCAGTCATATAGTGGTGTCCATGTTTGCCACTATTGCCCAGTGTATCGGGCCTTAATCCAAAATCCAATCATAGGGTTTCGCAAGCGCAGGGTAGCGCAGAGCCTACCCTGTGGCACCCTCTGGGGTCTAGCAAGCACAGGACTGCACAATGCATCCTGTGGCACTCCAGCCATGGTACTTCAGGAATTAACAGCGCGAGATACGCAACCCGTGTCCTCAACTTGTGAGATGGCACCGTACGTATCCCTTTGACGGGAAGGTAGAACAAGGACGCTTCCTATTCTAATGTCAGCAAGTCTCCGAAAGCAACATGCATCCCATACTACATGCGACTCCATCTCAAGCCGTTTCTCCATATATAGGGATTGAACCCACGTTAAGAACTCTAATTGTACACGACCTGTTCCTGACAATACTCCATGACTCTGTGAGGTTGCAGAAGGGGTCAAGTCCCCCAATGCAGTCTGCTTATGGTGTCTCCGTTTTCCACTACTACCCGGCAAGCTGGACCTCACTCGATCCCAGTATATCTGGCATCGTTCCAAAATTAAACCATAGAGTTTCGCAAGCGCAGGGCAGCGCGAAGCCTACCCTGTGGCACTCTCTGGGGTCTAGCAAGCGCAGGACTGCACCATGCATCCTGTGGCACCCCAGCCACAGTACTTCAGGAATTAACAGAGCGAGATACGCAACCCGTGCTCCCAACTTGTGAGACGCCACCGTACGTATCCCTTTGACGGGAAGGTACAACCCAATGTCACCACCTAAGGCCTCCCTCAAGGGACAAGTTGGTCGTAAGGTGCCCCCTACAACCAACTCCTCTCTCTTCGGCAAGGGTCTGAGCAAAATGACCTTTATAAGTCACTACCTTAATGATGTCCCTGACTCGACGATCCTAGGGACGACGATATTATAAACACAACATGCTGGGCCTTAAATTAGGCTTCGCAAGACAACTCTACTAGGCTGCTCAACCTAGACTTACCAGAATCCCTTAGGATCCGGTTTGTGGCTCATCGATCCCAGACTTTGGCCGTGCGAATATACACGCATGCCGCCATGTCTTGATGGTCGATAGCCCACAACGAACTGTGTACTAGCTAACAGCTATACACGAGTAACAACCACATACGAGCTAATATGCTACGTATGAAATGATAACTACCCACGAGCCAGGCGTGCCTCGTAGGAGACAACAACGTACATACCAGCCAAATAAGCCGAATATGAGACTCACAGCTACGTACGGGCCAGTCGAGCCACGTACGAGCACAACCGTGTGCAAACAACCATACAGGTAATCAATCCTAGAAGCAACCAAGCGTGCTTACTAGCAACTCGATCTTCTATTATTAGAAGCAACAGAAGAATCTACTAATATTCTATGGTCGGTATCCCACTAAGGAAGAATCCGAAGGCGACCTAACGGCCTTTATCGGACCAACTATCACTAGTGGTCTTCCCAACCCTCATTACTTCAACCTATAGCGCCTTAAGTACGGCACACAATTGCAAGCATCTTCCTACGATCCATCTAATCATATAACACGGCCACCATGATATTCCTATGTATGAATGTGATTAATGCTTATGCTTACATCGAGCTCACGCATGAAAAACACTACGACCTAGACATAAAGCCCACTATAGTCAAGTGTAGGTTACAAATTGATCATGAAAGCTTACTACTTATCATGACTAATCACTGCAACCTAATTAGTATAAACAAGCAACATTCCAAGGCATAGTAGGTAGTTCTACCACTACCCCTACAATCATTCTAAGCAAGTATTTGAACTTTAGCATGGTATACAACTTGCTCACCATCTAGACTAGCATGACATACAACTTACTTACAATTAAGCTAGCATGGCATACAACTTACTTGTAATCAAGCTAGCATGGCATAGGTCCATAATTAAACCAACATGGTATGTAATTTTATCATTGATCCTACAACGTCCTAGGCATAATTAATTAATCCAAGCATGGTAGGAAGCTCTTAGATTGATTCCTACAACATTCTAAGCATAATTAATTAATCCAAGCATGGTAGGAAGCTCTTAGATTGATTCCTACAACATTCTAAGCATAATTAATTAATCCAAGCATGGTAGGAAACTCTTAGAATTTGTCCTACATCATTCTAACATCATTAAGCATGCTAGATATTTTTAGAATAAATCCTACCATTAACTAAGCATGAAACATGATAGGATATTTTTAGAATACATCCTACAACATTTTAAGTATAAAAGCATGGTAGGATATTTTTATAAACAATCCTACAACATGTTAAACATCAAGCATGATAGCATATTTTTAGAAGTAGCCCTACAATTAATTAAGCATGAGAACATGGCTTCTAAGCATTTTTAGAAGTAATCCTACGACATTAGTAGCATAAATATGGCTTCCAAATATTTTTAGGGATGATCCTACAACATGTGAAGCATGAATAAGGCTTCTAATCATTTTAGAAATGATCCTACAACATAAGTAGCATGAATATGGCTTCTAATCATTTTTAGAAATAATCCTACAACATTTTAAGTATAAAAGCATGGTAGGATATTTTTATAAACAATCCTACAACATGTTAAACATCAAGCATGATAGCATATTTTTAGAAGTAGCCCTACAATTAATTAAGCATGAGAACATGGCTTCTAAGCATTTTTAGAAGTAATCCTACAACATTAGTAGCATAAATATGGCTTCCAAATATTTTTAGGGATGATCCTACAACATGTGAAGCATGAATAAGGCTTCTAATCATTTTAGAAATGGTCCTACAACATAAGTAGCATGAATATGGCTTCTAATCATTTTTAGAAATAATCCTACAACATTAGTAGTATAAAAATGGCTTCTAAACATTTTTAGAAGTAATCCTACAATATTAGTAGCATGGAAATGGCTTCTAAGCATTTTTAGAAGTAATCCTACAATATTAGTAGCATGGAAATGGCTTCTAAGCATTTTTAGAAGTAATCCTACAACATTAGTAGTATAAAAATGGCTTCTAAACATTTTTAGAAGTAATCCTACAACATTAGTAGTATAAAAATGGCTTCTAAACATTTTTAGAAGTAATCCTACAATATTAGTAGTATAAAAATGGCTTCTAAACATTTTTAGAAGTAATCCTACAACATTAGTAGTATAAAAATGGCTTCTAAACATTTTTAGAAGTAATCCTACAACATTAGTAGTATAAAAATGGCTTCTAAATATTTTTAGAAGCAATCCTACAACATTTTACTACTACTACTACTCCTATTTTAATCAAAACATAATTATCTACTACTACTCCATTCTCATAAAAAAATCACAACATACAACTTACTACTATTACTACTACTTCATTCTCATAAAAATCATAACATACAACTTACTACTATTACTACTACCTTATTAATCAACATACATGCTACTACTACTTTATTTTATTACATACTACTACTTATTATTTTAGCTTACTACTACTTAGTTGCTTACTAATCTTTGTTATTACTAGTGATAAAAAGAGATCATTTTTTATTTTATTCTACTTTACAACTAGTAAAAAGAAAAGATCCCCTTTTTTTTGTATGTAGCTACAATTAGTGATCAAATATAAAAGAGAAGCTCTTTTTTAATTAACTACAACTAGTGATTAAAGTAGAAAGAAAGATCTTTTTAATTAGCTACAACTAGTGATTAAAATAAAAAGAAAGATCTTCTTAATTAGCTACAACTAGTGATTAAAATAAAAGAAAGATCTTTTTAATTAGCTACAACTAGTGATCAAAATAAAAAGAAAGATCTTTTTAACTAGCTACAACTAGTGATTAAAATAAAAAAAAAGATCTTTTTAATTAGCTACAACTAGTGATCAAAATAAAAAGAAAGATCTTTTTAATTAGCTACAACTAGTGATTAAAATAAAAAGAAAGATCTTTTTAATTAGCTACAACTAGTGATCAAAATAAAAAGAAAGATCTTTTTAATAGAACATAAGCTTTTATTTTTTTGTCCAAGTTCCATAAAGAGTCCTACAACCCACAATGGTTGTAAAATGAATGTTCATATGCTTATGTGTATTGTCCTACAACCAACAATGGTTGTATGTCCAACATTATGCAATATGTGAGTTCTTAGTCCAATAACATACAAACAATAATAAAGTTTTGATCTTTGTATGTTTAGTAGTTACTACTACTACTTTATTACTTTACTTTTACTTCTTACTACATTCTCACACAACAATACACCCAACAAAACTCAAAGAAAACAAAACAAGAGGGTAAGAAGAAGAAGTCAAAACAACAAACAACAAACAAACAAACAACAAACAAAGAAAGAACATGAAGAAACCCCCACCTAGTTCTCTTGTTGGAAGAACTTGCTAGCATAACTTCTCCTTCCCCTAGCTTTAGAAATCTTCTACTAAACCTACAAGAGAACTCTCAAATTAGTATGAGACTTTCTCTCTTTCTTTTCCTTTCCTTTCTTTCTTTCTTTCTTTCTTTCTTTTGATCTTTTGTTTTCTAAAATGAGAGAAGGAGGAGAAGGAGGGGGTATTTATAGGAGGAGAGAAGGGTGGATATTTGCAATGTGCACCCTCACAATTTCACAAATTTCCCTCCTTCTTTTATGGGCCGGCCATACTCTTGGGGAGGTGAGAATTGGTGGAGGTAGGATGTGGTGGAGGTGTAGTGTGGTGGAGAATTAGTTCTAGAAGGATTTCTCCTAATTCTCTCATGCACAATTAGTCTAAGTTAACCGCTTATAAAACCCTAACAATCTAATAGGTTTGTCACAACAAACAAGCGTTGTCCAAAAATACACAACACACAATTTGTATGATGCACTAATCGACATACTACTCGTATGTGCGCATATATGTCCGTATACCGGAAAATCTTTGCATAATCCGCATAAAAATAATTAAATCTTGGAAATAATAATAAAATAAATTTTATTATTAGTTCGGAAGATCACGGTATCAATTTGATACAATACGGATGTATACTGACCGATATCTGGATACAGATAATGTCTAGGAGCAAACCGGGTAAAAATCACCAAAATGTTCTAATTTTGGAATTAAAACAAAATAATAATAAAATAATAATAAAATAATAATTTATATACGGTAATATCCGTCCGGGATATTACAATCTGCCGGTTAGCATTTTCTGCCTGTCCATTCGACTGAGGGTGGGAGACGGACGAGAAGCACTGCTGAATGGCCAGGTCGTCGCATAGAGCTCGGAACGCTGCGCCTGTGAACTGAGTCCCGTTGTCCGTTACGAGGACACGGGGGACGCCGAACCTACATATGATGCTCTTCCAGAAGAACTGTACCACTTTGTTCTCGGTTATAGTGGCGAGGGGCTCGGCCTCGACCCACTTCGAGAAGTAGTCAATGGCTACGACCAAGAACCTGAACTGACCCGGAGCCAGAGGGAAGGGCCCTAGTAAGTCCATGCCCCACATTGCGAAGGGGATGGGACTTGATAGGGAGGCGAGGTTGGCCTGAGGGAGGCGTCGGATGCTGGAGTGTCTCTGACAGGAGCTGCATTGCCGAACGTGTCGTTCGGCATCTTGAAGGAGTGTCGGCCAGAAGTACCCATAATTCAAAGCTTTTCGGGCCAAGGGCCTAAACCCCGATTGCGCCCCTCCGATGCCTTCGTGGAGTTCTTGTAGGGCATATTCGGCCTGATCCGGAGAGAGGCACCTTAGGTACGATCGGCCGTCTATTTGAGAGAAAGAGCGTTTGTATAGGATACCCTCGATCAGGACATACCGCTCGGCCCGGGTTCGGACTCGGCGAGCCGCTTTGGGATTCGAGGGCAGAACTCCATCCCTTAAGAATTCTATCAATGGCTTCATCCAATTGTCTTGTAACATGACTGGCAACGACTCCGCTGAGGCAGGCGTCTCATCTTCGATGCTCGGCTTAGAGAGGACTTCGATCAGCACGGTCTGTTCGAGACCTTGAAGTGAGGACGATGCCAATTTGGAGAGGGCATCGGCCTGTGAGTTTTCTTCCCGAGGGACCCGCTGGATGAGCGCCTCCTCGAACCGGCCCATGAGGTCTCGAACCCTGGCAAGGTACTTTGCCATCTATTCATCTCGAGCTTCGTACTCGCCCAAGACTTGGTTCACGACGAGCTGGGAATCGCTGTGGATCCAGAGGCGCTGCGCCCCAGCACTTCGTGCAAGTCCGAGACCAGCGATGAGTGCTTCGTACTCTGCCTCGTTGTTCGAGGCCTTGAAGTTCATACGGATCGCGTACTGGAGGACGAAGTCGTCAGGGCCATTCAAAATGATGCCAGCGCCGCTTCTTTCATTACAAGAGGATCCGTCCACGAAGACTGTCCAAATGGGGGGTCCATTCGGAATGTGTTCGACCTCAGGGATAGTGGACTCCACGATGAAGTCGGCGAGCGCCTGTGCCTTAATCACTGTCCGAGGCTGGTAAGTGATGTCATACTGGCTCAGCTCGATGGACCATTTCATCAGTCGGCCCGAGGTTTCGGGCTTGTAGAGGATCTGCTTTAGGGGTTGGTCGGTGAGGACGACGATCGAGTGGGACTGAAAGTATGGCCGAAGCTTCCTCGCCGCTGTGACTAGGGCGTAGGCCATTTTCTCAATCTTCGGATAGCGGAGCTCGGCGTCCCGAAGCACCTTGCTCACGTAGTAGACGGGCCTTTGGGACCGATCCTCCTCTCTTACCAGGACAGCACTTAGGGTCTGCTCGGAAGCAGCCAAGTAGACGAAGAGGTTCTCGCCCGGGACCGGTTTACTGAGCAGAGGGGGTTCACCAAGTATGCCTTCAGTTGGTCGAACGACTCCTGTTGTGGCTGGCCCCATTCAAAGCCCTTAGCCCCCCTGAGTGCTTTGAAGAAGGGGAGGCACTTTTCCCCCGACTTCGAGAGGAACCGACCGATAGCAGCGAGCCGACCGGTGAGCTTCTGCACCTCCTTGATGTTCCGAGGCGGGGCCATGTCTAATATGGCCTTAATCTTCTCGAGGTTAGCTTCGATTCCTCGTTGGCTTACCATGAAGTCGAGGAATTTTCCCGAGGAGATCCCGAACGCACACTTGTTCGGGTTCAGCCGCATGCTGTGCTTTCTCAACACGCCGAAGGCCTCCTGGAGGTCGGCTACATGATCGGTGCCGCGGATGCTCTTGACGAGCATGTCGTCAACGTACACCTCCATGTTTCGGCCGATCTGGCTCTGGAAGACCTTGTTGACGAGGCGCTGGTAGGTGGCACCCGCGTTCTTCAAGCCGAACGGCATTACCCGGTAGCAGTAGAGGCCTTGGTCGGTGACGAAGGAGGTCTTCGGAATGTCCGGAGGGAACATTCAGATTTGATTGTACCCCGAGAAGGCATCCATGAAGCTGAGGAGCTCATGGCCCGAGGTGGCGTCAATAAGGGTGTCGATGTTCGGGAGAGGGAATGGGTCCTTCGGACACGCCTTATTCAGGTCGGTGAAGTCAATGCATATCCTCCACGAGCCATTGGACTTCTTGACCATTACAACATTCGACAGCCACTCGGGGTAATTTACCTCCTGTATGAACTTGGCCTTTAGAAGTTTATCAACCTCCTCCTTGATGGCCTGCTGTCGCTCGGGAGCGAACTTTCGCCTCTTCTACTGGACCGGTTTGCACCCCGGTTCGACACTTAGGCGATGGACGAGCAGTTCCTCGGAAATGCCGGGCATGTTCGCGGCCGACCATGCAAACAAGTCATGGTTATCTCGAATGCATTTAATCAGGTCCAAGCACAGTGCGGTCGGCAAGGATTTGCTGATGAGGAACTTCCGGATCGGATCCTCGTCCGAGAAGAGCACTTCCTCTAACTCGTCCGCCGGCTCGGACGTTGGCCGGGCCTTCGGCTCGGGGATTTCTAGTGTCTCGAGCGAGAGCACTGGTCCCCCGGTGGAAGTCATGTAGCACTTCCGGGCTGTTTCCTGGCTTCCCCTGACTTCCCCTACTCCCGACCGAGTGGGGAACTTCATTTTCAAATGGTATGCCGAGGGGACAGCTTCCAGGGCGGCTAGGCCAGGTCGGCCCAGAATGACATTATATGCTGCCGGGATGTCGACGACCATGAAGTCCATCGGCTCGGTCCGGGTAGTAGGGGTGCTTCCCGCAGTAATGTCTAGGGTTATCACCCCTTCGACGGTTACCGGGACCCCCGTGAACCCGTGGAGTGTGTATCCGGCCGACTTGAGACGGTCTCAGGACAGCTGCAGGCCTCGGAAGGCCGAGAGGAAGAGGATGTTGACCGAACTTCCGTTGTCTACTAAAATCCTCTGCACCTTGAAGTTGGCCATGCGGAGGTCGATGACGAGGGCATCGCAGTGTGGGGTTCGGACCCCTTCGAGGTTGGCATCGGAGAAAGACACAGGGACGCCGAGACCTTTTGGGGGAGGGGCACTGGGGACCGAGTTGACCTCTCGGACGAAGGCCTTCCGGGAGGAATTAGAGGGGCCCCCCATGGAGCCTCCGTGGATCAGGTGCAGAACCCGTTCCTCCTCGAACTCGGGTGTCTCCTCGCGCCGCTCGGAGCGCTTGTTAGCCCCCCGAGACGGAGGAGAGTTGCGATCCGTCCGATCGTTAGCCTTCACGAATTTGGCCAACTGCCCCCTCTGAATGAGGGCTTCAATCTCATCTCTCAGAGCCCGGCAATCATTCGTGTCGTGGCCGTGGTCTCGGTGGTAACGACACCACTTATCTTTGTTCCTCCTCTTCGCTGGGGTGTGCATCCTCAGAGCCGGAGGGATGACCCCCTCCTTCTCCACCTCCATTAGGATAGTAGAGACATTAGTGGTGAGGGGAGTGAACTTCTCGAACCTAGGGGGAGGGCGGCGCTGACCGCCAATGTCCTTCTGAGCTTTCTTGTACCCCTCTTCCCCCGTCGCCTTCCTCTTCGACACTGCGGAGGGCCCTCCGAAGCTCGGAAGGGCTTCAGCCTCCTCTGCTCGGATGTACTTCTCGCACATCAGGAGGAGGTCGGCGAAGTCATGCGGGGGCTTCTTGGCTAGGGATGATCGGAGGTTGGCATTAAGGATGTTCGACTGGAATGCCACGGTGGCCACGGACTGGTCTAAGGAGGCGATAGACCTGACCTCTGCGGTGAATCTCTTCACATAGTCCCGCAGCTTCTCTTCCCTTTCCTGCCGCAGGTTCAGTAGGGAAAGACTTGTCTTCTCGGCTCGCCTGCTACTCACGAAGTGAGTAATGAACAGCGTCTCGAACTGCTCGAATGAGAAGATGGATGAGGGGGCGATCCTGGAATACTATTCCCGAGCCGACCCCCTGAGGGTGGCAGGGAAGGTCCTGCAGAGCACCGCGTCGGAAGCTTGATGGATCAGCATCAGGGTCTTGAAGCTTTCGACGTGATCGACCGGGTCGGATTCCCCTGAGTATGTTTCAAACTGTTGCGGTTTGAAACTCCTCGGTATGTGGGCCTCCATGATCGACCGTGAGAAGGGGGGCCGGCTGGGACGGAAGGTTCCTGCTCGGGACTCCTCCTCCCTGTCCATGCGGCCGATACGCCTTTCCACCTCGTGGATACGGCGGATGAGGGCGTCGTCCCTTCGCTGGTAACCGTATGACCCCCCAGACTCCTCTTCATAGGAGGGGGAGCGCGGACTCTTGCACCGGTAGTCCTGGGATCGGCGAGGACTATATTGCTGCCGCTGGCGGCTGGGAGCCGGGGAAGGACTTCGTGTTCGGCGGCGAGGACTGGGGTCCCTCGGGGGTGTCGGAGCTCTCTGAGCATTCTGGACGTTCTGCCGAAGGTTGAGAGCCTGTAGAACGGTCTCCTGAAATTGGAGGAATTCGGCCCGACTGATAGGCACCTCTCGGTTCCTCGGATGACGCCTATCCCCGGGGGAATGCGACCTCCTCCTTCGGCGCTCGGGGGACGCCGCTCGGCCTCTGCGGTCCGGGGACCTTCTGCCGTCTCGGTGACGAGGGGACCGTTCACCCTGACGCTGGCGGGAGGCTCCCTCTCGGGCCCGCCTCTCGTCAAGATGGGTGCGGAGGTCGTCGTCCTTCTGGCGGTTCAGGAGTGTGATGCGAAGGTCGGGATGATGAGAAGCCATCGAGTCCGAGGACCCATTATGGACCGAGACATGGCCCGGATTGAGGGGCTGCTTCTCCTTCCGACCGTTATGACCGGACGGACCATTGTTGGGCTGCTGCTTGGGAGGAGGAGGTGGGCCCTGCTGGGCCGGCGGAGGGAGGTCGGACTGAGGAATAGGATTGACTGGGTCTTCATTCGTCGGGTCGGCGAGGTTGGCCACACGGTTTGACCCTCTGGATCTGACCTTCTTCAGAGGCATGACTGCAGAGGACGACGGAGAAGGGGCTGAGGCTGTCCGTGTGGTCTTTCCCACAGACGGTGCCAATCTGTTACCGCTGATTTTGGTGTGGGGGTAAACAGATAGAATTTGTGAGTCCGAGAAAAACCTGAACAGTTGACACAGCCTTCTTGCTCCTACCGCAACCTGCAAGGAAGTGCGAAACACCGGGGTTGATTCCGGCGACGCACCCTCCGACGCTCTTGTCAGTAATCAGAAGAGATTAAGAAAGAGCTTAAAGTGGTGAAAAAGTGATTAACCTGTGACAATCGTAGGTTGGAGGTATTTATAGCCGCCATAGGAGTGAAGTTAGGGGCCTGATTTCCTGTCCAACTGTTTAGGAGTAAAATCCTCCCAATTAGTTTAGGAAACTAATCCCTAATCCCCAGGTGAGAGGGTAACTTCCAATCAAGCCCTTTGATTTGGTCAAATCAGTGGCCTTGATTCCCTCTTGTTGAGCCGGGTTTGTATCGGGTCGGAACCCGTACCCGGCTAAGGCGGATCCATTCGCGGGTTATTGGTTCTTTGCAAAAGAGACCCAGTACCTGCTTTGGACCCGTTTGTATGCGAAATTACCATTTTACCCCCGGGCGTCAAGATTCGTGCCTGACTTGGGCGGTCCTGATTGAACCCCGATTTTAGCCATATCAGGTTCTTTCTCAAAATTGAGCTAGAATCCCCCAAGAACTAAATGCATGGGTTCCTTTGTCAATGGAGCTAGAACCATCGTGGTACTAGTCCCATGGGTTTCTTTTTTTTTTGAAGTTGTCTAGAACAACATAGAACATACATTCGCTTCAATATTTAACTAGGATGCTATACTACACCCTTCAAGCATATATGGACTCCTTACTAACATTAACTACAATAAGGTAGTTATCATTACAATTACAACATAATTCTTTCCTATTACTTAACCTATAGCAATTTAATCATGGTATACAATTGTAAGCATCAACCTACAACAACTAATCATGGTCTATAACATAACCATCAACATAGCCATCAACCCACAACAATCAAATTATGGTATATAACATAACCATCAACCCACAACAATCAAATTATGGTATATAACATAACCATCAACCCACAACAATCTAAAGTATGAATACGATTTAAGCATGCACTTATAACAATCTTAAGCATGAATAGTTACTATAATCTAAACATGAAGCTTTGCTAAAATTAAGCATAAGTTATAACTTAAGCATGAATGTTTACCACTTAGAGCATGTATCTCTACTACCACCTTAAGCATAGAGCTCCACTACTTAAGCATGATTAATCATTACAACTCAAGCATGGATATATAATTAGCATGAATCTTGCTACATTCCTAAGCATGGTAGATAAGCATTAATCCTACAAAATCTAACCATGGCATATAATTTTTCTACAACAATCCAACATGGTATGCTACCTAAGTATTCAACCTAAGCATGGTATACATTTCAAACATAACCTACAACATTCTAAACATGATAAGGCTACTTAGCATTGATCTAAGCATGGTATGTGTTTCAAGGGGAAACTTACAACATTCTAAATATGGTAAGGCTACTTAGCATTAATCTAAGCATGGTATGTGTTTCAAGTAGAAACCTACAACATTCTAAACATGGTGATGCTACTTAGCATTAATCTAAGCATGGTAGTTGATTAAACATTAATCCTACACAATCTTAGCATGGTAGGTTGGTCTACAATGATCTAAGCATGAAGACAACTTAGTAGAACATCTACTATACAATCTAACATGGATAGAACATAAACATAGAATTGCTACAACTTAAGTATGGATAATTACTTTAACTTAAGCATAGAAAATTGCTACAATTATGCATGGATAATTAGTACACCTACACATGGATATTACAATTTGTCCTACAACAAGGTGGGCATGATCTATAACATGGCATGAGTTCCTACAACAATTTTAGCAAGGTATCTACTACAACACAAGCATGATTATCTACTATACTTTAAGCACGGATACCTACCACTAAGCATGGATTATAATTCCTACAACAATCTAAGTATGTATAATGGTTCCTACTACAATCCAAGCATGGTATAATAATTCCTACAACAATCTAAGCATGTATAATGGCTCCTACTACAATCTAAGCATGGTATATATTTTTCCTACAATGATCCAAGCATGATATAAGACTTTTCTATCATAATCTAAACATGGTATTTATTTTTTCTACAACATGTATACAACATAAGCATAGTTCTTTTCTACATTAAACCTACAACATGGTATACACTTCAAGAAGGAATTTCCTACAACATGATACATATCATAAATATGGTTCCATTAACCTACAACATGGTAGACATTAAAACATGGACTTTCTACAAAAATATAAATACAACATAAACATCAACCTATAACTATTTATCCATGGATATCTACTACAATGGGAGCATGGTTTACTATTACACTTCTAAACAAAATGTCATTTACTACTTCAACATGACCATACTTATATATAAATATAAACATCTACTACAACTTTATTTAGACATAACATCTACTACTACTTTGTTTAGATATAAACATCTACTACTACTTTATTTAGACATAAACATCTACTACTACTACTTTTCTTAAGAATAAGCATCCATTTTTTACCTATTTAAGCATAACATTTATTATTACATAGTCAAACATAAAAGAAATCTTTTTAACATTCTACAACTAATAACTTAGATTAGTTTCTTTTTCATACTACACTAGAATTAGCATCCAAAATGGGTTCTTTTTACATAAGATTTAAAAAAAGAAATAAGAAAAATTAAAATAAAGTAAAGATTCCTCAATTTGGTTCAACCATTCATATGCATACTCTTTAGTCCAAAAGTTCAAGTTGTATGTTCTACAACCCAAAATGGGTGTATGTACAAGGTCCATATGCTTATGTATGAGTCCAATAACAAGTCCTACAACCAAAAAATGGGTGTATACATAAAGTCCATATGCTTATGTATTTAGTCCAACAATCATCAACAAGAACAACAATTATTACCACAAAGATTCAATCTTTATGTGTTTATTTTGTACTACCACTTATTACTTTTCTTTTTATCCATACAAAAGCTATAACATATACAACAACACCATCACAAGAAAAAGCATCCCAAAAACAAAAGAAAACAAAACAAGGAGGATAAGAAGAAGAAGGAACCAAAACAATAACTCAAGCAAACAAAAGCAAGTGGAGAACCCCCACCTAAAAATTCCCTTGATGGAAGAACTTGCTTGCTATCCTTCTCCTTCCCCTTAGCTCCTAGGAAAACTCTATAGGAAACCTAAAAATAAAAAACTCTCCTATTAGTCTTTCTCTTTTTTTTTCCCTTTCCTTTCTTTGGTCGTTGTGTTTTTGTAAAAAGTGAGACAAGTGAAGAAGGAGGGGGTATTTATAGGTGGAGGGAAAGGTGGAGAGTGCAAAATTGCACTCACCATAGTGCACAAAACCCCCTAGAAGAGTGGGCCGGCCATGCCTTCTAGAGTGAGGGAGGCATGGTGTAGGGTATGGGCTAGGGTGTGAGGTGGAGGGGTGAGGTGGAAGAGATAAGGTTTCTAGAAGAGTTTTCTTAATCTCTTATGCATAAAAAACCCTATTTTAGCCACTTAATAAAACCCTAACCATCTTATTAGGTTTGGTCATGACAAAACAAGTATTTGTCCAAAAATACACAACACACAATTTGTATAATGTACTAATCGACATACTACATATATGTGTGTATATATGTATGTATACCGAAAAATCCTCGCATAATCCGTATAAAATAATTTAATTTGAAAATAATAATAAAAATAATTTTTATTATCCATTCGGAAGATCACGGTACCAATTGATACACTACGGATGTACACAGACCGATATATGCGCACAGATATTGTTTATGAGCAAACCGGATGAAAATCACCAAAATATTTTAATTTTGAAATTAAAACAAAATAATAAAAAAATAATAATAAGATAATAATTTATACAAGGTAATATCCATCCGGGATATTACATGACTAGTCTCCTCTGATCGATAAAGTGGAAAGGAGACTCAATACTTGGTCTGGGCAGCATCTCTCTCGGGGTGGTAGATTGGTGCTTGTCAATTCGGTCCTATTTGCCATCCCGCTATATATAATGTCCTTTTTCTTTCTACTTTCCTGGGTCATTAAGCGTATCGACAAGATCAGTTGAAATTTCTTTTGGTCCGGCTCTTCGAACTTTCTTCCTGGCAAACACCTCTGCAAGTGGGACTTGGTCTGTAAATCTAAGTGCGAAGGCAGTCTTGGTATCCTTAATTTGAGGCACCAAAACCTAGCCCTCCTTGGGAAATGGATTTGGAAAGCACTCACCCAACCAGACTTAGCCTGGGCCAAAATCGTTTCTCACCGTTATCATATAAGACACAAGATTTGGGAACTCTTCTCCACGGTATCCTCTACCATTTCCCCTTTTGGAAGGGCATCTGGAAGATGGCAAATATATTTAAGTGCGGGGTGCATAAACTCTGTGGTGAAGGCGTTACGGTCAAATTTTGGACCGATCTCTGGCTTGATAACAACAAGATTGCTTTCAATTTCCTTCAATTATATTCCCTGGCCCAGAATCCTCAGGCTACTGTGGATGAGTACTTTACTCATGCCGGCAGCCATCGGGAATGTCATATCCCTTTTAAAAGGGCCCTCCCTATATCGCTATTTCCCCAGTTTATAACCTCCTTACTTTATTACTTTTCTACAACTGGTTCCCCCGTGACACTATTTCTTGGCGATGGACCAGTTTAGGAACCTATTTTGTTAAATCCTGCTATGATTTCCTTAATTCCGGTGGGGTGGTGTCTCCTCATTTCAAGCTCATTTGGAAAAATATCGTGCCACTCAAGGTTAAGATACTTATTTGGCTTGCTCTCCATAATAAACTTTTGGCTGTTGATGTTTTGAACAAGTGGAATGTTGTGTGGAACCAACATTGTGCCCTCTGTCTTTCTCATCACGAAGATAGGGTGCATTTTTTTATTAAATGCCCTTTTATCCTCCAGCTCTGGGCGCTTTGTATGAGAGCATGGAATGTTTGAGGAATGCCGACTTCTTTTTCGTCGTGGTGGTCTGATTGGAGATCCATTCAGGTTAACCATTCTTTGATTGACTCATGGGACTTATCCATGATGGCATTGATTTGGATTGTTTGGAAAGAGAGGAATGATAGGATTTTCTCTAACTCATCGTGACCTATAAATTCTCTTGTGGATGACCTCGTATTCTACAATAAGTTTTGGGCCTCTGCACTCAAACCTGCTAAGTCTCTTAAACTAAAGCATCACCGTCTTGATAATGCAGTTTGTTTTTGCAATACACATGGTTTCCCATCGTCTCTTGATTAATTTCCCCCTTTAGTATTCTTGAGTCTGCTTCTTTTCACTTGCGTTTCTTCTCAGTTCAATTTTATTGTATTTACTTCTTATATCTTCTTCTCTAATTCTTCTTGCAGATATAACATTGGGTGTTTCCTTTTTCTGGTTTTGGCTACTTTTGTCTTGCGACTTCTTGTTGGCCAGAGGGGCCTCAGGTTTATTACTATTGTCGCGTGTTTTGTTTGTTGTTTCTCTGCAGTGTTTGGCCATTTTGCTCCCCGTCTGGCAGTGCTACACTATCATGTTATTATAGCTCGTCTACCACGCTTACTGATTATGTGTAACACCCTGGATTTTCAAATTTTATTTTTAATTGGAGTTGTTTGATTTTTACGTGTTGTGTACGTAAAAAATTTATGCATGCATTTCTCTAAAATATTTCATGAATTAGTAATCCTCATTTATTCTTTTTTTTTTGAAAACCTAATTTAATCCTAAACTTAATTTGTCTCCTTGTAGCCCACATTAGTTAATTAATTAATTAAATTAGTAAAGCCCATAGTCTCTTGGACCATTAGTGAGCCCATGTAATCTAATTAATCTTTATTTTAGTCTAACTTGTAGAGTAGACTCAAATAATAGACAATTAATTAATTAACATGTACAACTTGTGAGTGGGGGACCCGGGACACTAGGGTAACACGTGCATGCACAAGAGTGTGCAAAACACACCCTTGGAGTGAGGCCGGATTATGCATGAGTGGAGAAGGGAATGGGAGTAGTGGTGAGGTGGTTATCTCATTCATGGGTGGTTATGACAACTTCCAAACTAATCCTAGCCCTTAATCCCTAACTATTTGATCTAATCTTAGCCATTCAATCCACCCAAAATTCTGTATAAATACCCCCCCTTACATTAGTATATTCACGCCTAATCTATATAAAAAAAAGAAAGAAAAAGGAATACAATTAGAGAGTAAAAGATTGAGAGTTAGTGAGTTCAAAAGATTAAGAGTTGTGTTGTATGTTCGCATTTGGTGGCCGGTTTTTCAAGAGAGCAAGGAGGCTGGGGTTTGCTTCAAGACGAGGAGGAGACGACTTTGTGGTGGCGCAAAGTAAGAGGAGAAGGCCTCTTTTGATCAATCTAGGAGTTCTTAGGAGTACATTCATTTTTTCTCCAATAAGGTGGGCAATTTTCTCTAACTTCTAAGTAGTATCATGCTAGGTGGTGTGCTAATCATGCTAGAAGAAATAAGTAAAAATATTGCTCTTTGATAATACTATGATTAAGGTGAAAATGGAACATTTGTCATATTGCACGAAATGAATAAGTGAATTTGATTGAATGATATGTTTGTTGTTGTGATGTTTGGATATTTATCTAGCATGCTAAATTAGAATGAATGTTTCTCCATGTCAAAATACTTGTGTTTATGGAAAAAGTGCAATTTTTAGGAATTGTGTTTATGTGAAAAATGCTAATTGTGAGAATCTCTACATTATTAAAATAAGAGTGGTTAGTAAATTATGCTTATTCATGATTAATGTGATTGATGCTAAATAATCCTAAAGTTGTATGTTAATTGTGGAGAGAAATGAACATGAAATTGTTAATAGAACATTATGTGATTTTTTTCATGTACAACTGTAGAAAAATAAAGAGGTACTTTATATGGAAAATGAGAGTTAAATGGTGTTTTGGAAAATCTTCAGTTACTGTATAAGTTCCAAATTTCGGACTTTAGTTACTGAACAGTCGACCGACTATGTCCTAACAGTCGACTGTCCTGACTATTTAATTTTCGAGTTTTTAATCATCACAGAACAGTTGACTGACTATGTCCTTACAGTCGACTGTTCTGACTATTTTAATTTTTGAATTTTAATCCTCGCAGAGTAGTCGACCGACTGTGATTTAACAGTCGACTGTCCTGACTATTTTAATTTTCGAGTTTTAATCCTCGCAGAGCAGTCGACCGACTGTGATTTAACAGTCGACTGTCCTGACGATTTAATTGATATCCAGATTTCATGAAAAAAAATTTCTATAACCCTTGGCCTAGTGTAAAGGAGAAATTGAGACTTTTGCAAGAAACAACTCATTCTAAATTGTTAGTTTAAAGTATTTTTGGATAAAGAAAAGTGTATTGTTTAAAAGAGTTTGAAAATAGATTTTTGATATAAAGGAAATTGAAGGTATGAATGTTTGATTTAGTATTGGCAAAGAGAATAAGAGAATGATGGGAAAAGAATGAATTATGAATGTGACAAATTAGAAAATGAATTTATTTGTCTTATGCATAAAATTGAGCATGAAAGTAAAATCAAATATCCTGATAAATTATGAGAAGTCTTATGAATACGAATACACAAATGTTATGGACATGAAATGAGATTTTGAACTAGAGGGTAGCTAAAATCCTATTGCCAGCAATTGAATGAATTAAAATTTCTAAAGTTGAATTATTGAGATGAAAGACCAAGTTGGTCATGCTGTTGATTAAGATCGGTACAGTGGAAAGAGCTAACTCTAGGGGTTGATTTTATTCATGATTCAAATAAACTAAGGATTTAGATACATAGTGGTGATGTGACGAAAGTGAGAGAAAAACACGAGTATGAGGGCCATCGGATTAGCGGTGTGAGAGTGATTCATAGACTGCCTGCTTAATATGTCATAACATGGCGTGAGCACTACTCCAGAATTATCGTCCCACTGGCGACGCTTGTGGGGTGTTTGGCGACTACGGGTGGTGCCATCTTTCCATGGTGGAGGTTGAATTGTCCATAGTCTGCCTGCTTGATGTGTCATGTCAGTGAGTGAGATTCCCCTCCAGACTGCCTAGACATGGGCTCGTAGATCGTAGAACATCTAGGATACTTACTATAGTCACCGTAGTAGTTTTAAGTCATGGCGAAAGATTGAACCCTATAAGATGAAGTACGATTAAGGGCTTACCTTCGGACCTATGTAGTATGGGTTGCATAAAATCCGAACAAGTGCGCATTAGTGTCATATAACATTAACAACTGCATTAAGGACTAAGTGCACAATACAACACGACATCTATAGGATAGTCCCCGTAGTTTTGCTTGTGACAAGTGTGTGTTTTCTAAGTAAGAGAAAATTGATGTTGTATACCCTTGCATCAGTTGAATGAACTGACGAGCCCACAGTTTCTATGCAGGGTAAAGAGATTGACAAGAATAAGTATGCAAGCTGCTTAAAGAATGTTTCAAGTGTTGTACATTTTATTTATGTAATTATTGTAATTTGCTTCCGCTGTTTAAATGTAATTTAAAGATGCAACTCTGATGTAATGAAAGTTTTAAATTTCTTTGTAAAATTGTACAAAGAGAAGTGTAAAGATCCCGTGGAACTTCGAATTTGGTCTGTTTTGGAATTCGGGGTGTTACAGAGTGGTATCAGAGCCACGCTTCCAAATAGTACAAATTTATAAGGAACAACACTCTAGAAGTGGATATTAGAGCGTGTGTTGAGTCTAGAGATTTAAATCTAAGTCACTTACATTTGTGTTGCTCTGTGATTTATGCTTCTTCTTCTCCTTTCTCTAAGACGGCGGACCACTTCGACCCAGCTGGAGGTGACGATTGGCACATAGTTGAAGAGGATTACTACCCCGGGCAAGCTGATTCAGTCGAAGAAGATTCTGAAGAATTTGAAGAGTAATGGCCTGAGTCAAGAGAGATCACTCCACCTCCGAATTTATCTGATGATTCCTCCGACGAGGAAGAACCAATTCCGAGTAGTCTCATTGTGTCTCTTCAGAGGCAGGTTGAGACTCAGAAGGAGAGAGCAAAATTGTTGTAGGCACAGTGTGCAAAGTGCAAGGAGAGCATTGCCACGCTCAGTCATCGTGTTTGGGAACTCGAGAAGAGGAAAAACATGTACGATGTACTGAAGGAGGAAGTGGAGGAACTATGGAAAGAGCTTCATGAAGCCAAGAGGAACCGTAGGAACTAGACTATTGTATCTTCTTATTGCTTTCATTTGATGTCAGAAATGTTTTAAATTCGAATGTATAAAGTTTGAAATTCAATTAAATGAAAATTTGATTTAAAATTCATGTTTTCTACTTCTAATTTAATGGATCTTTTGCATCAGAATATGGCTAGAAGAGGAGCTCGAAATGGTGAAGGTCTGGACTTGGAAACGGAATTAACAAGAATCTATCAGACACTCAATGCCGTTACCATGAATCAGAACCAAGGGAGGGTGCCTATGAATCCAGTACCCGAAGCAATCAAACTCGTGGAATCATTCAAACGGATGAAACCATCGATGTCTGAGGGAAAGTCAGACCCGAACGTGGCTGACAATTGGATCCGACAGATCGAGACTATCTTCGAAGTCTTGGAGACTCCAGAGGGCAGCAAGGTGAAGTTGGCGGCCCTGCAGTTCGAGAAGGATGCGGCTGTGTGGTGGCAGTCGATGAAGTGGACGATAGGAGATATTGTCCTTGGCTGGGAGGAATTCTTGGAGGAATTCTGCAGTCATTATTTTCCATCAGATGTCCAGAAGAAGAAAGCCATGGAATTTCTGGCACTGCAGCAGGGCGGCATGTCGATTAGAGAGTATGAGACGAGGTTCAATCAGCTCTCGAGGTATGCTCCTGAATTGGTGATGGACGAGGCAGAGAAGGCTCGAAAGTTCGAGCATGGTTTGAGGCCAAGTCTGAGATCCAGGATGATACCCTTCAGTATTAGGAGGTTTGACAAGTAGGTTAAATGAGCTGTAGCCACGGAGGAGGACATGGAGCAGTTCCACGTTGTTCAGAATAGGAAGAACAACTGGAATGTGGGGAAGAGGCCTGCAGTTGCTGGAAGTGTCAGAGGACAGCCGTCAGCCCAAAGGTTCAAACCGACTGGGGCGAACGCTATCAGTGTGGCAGAAAGATCCGGGAATACGTGGGTAAGACCTCCTGTGGTGACTTGTTACAATTGTGGGAAGACAGGTCACTACCGACCCCAGTGCCCTAAGTTGCAGGATGCCATCCTAAGGGGACCACTCAGCAGGCCGGGAAGAAGCCGTACCAGCAGGGGCGAGTATTTGCCTTGACTGAAGCTGACACTGATGAGGTGGATCACTTCATCACTGATACGAGAGAGGATGTGTAAAAGTATTTTCTGTTGTTTCTTTTCCCGCTTTTATAGTGAACTGTTATATAACGAGTGTGTGTTATGTAGCAGGAGAACTTTATTTGAATGGAAAGAAAGCTGTTGTTTTGTTTGATACTGGGTCCTCTGATACTTTTGTGTCACCTAAGTTTTCCAAAGTTTTGGTAGTCGAACCGAAGATATTTCCAGGCAAGGTTTTAGCAGTAGCTACTCCATCAGGGAAAACTTTAACCACTGATCGGTACTATGCGGACTGCGAGATCGTGATTGGAGATAGAATTTTTGGGATTGATCTGATCGAGCTGAATGTCTTGGGAGTCGATGTTATCATTGGCATTGATTGGATGTCGGTGTATAGTGCAAGCATCGAGTGCAAGACCAAAGAAGTAACAGTGAAGGCTCCAGGTGGACCTGAAGTCACTTTCCAAAGGAAGAGGAGATGTTCAGGCTTGGTTGCTGCTATCAGCAAGAATAAGGGGATTCCTGTAGAGGTGCAGCAAATTCCAGTGGTTCGGGATTATCCGACGGTATTATTGGAAGATTTGCCTGGGTTACCCCCGCATCGTGTTGTAGAGTTCAGCATCACTATTCAGCCAGAAAGTGCACCTATTTCTAAGGCACCGTATAGGATGGTGCCTGTGGAGAAGGATGAGATCAAATAGCAGATTGAGGAACTGATGGGGAAAGACTTTATTCAACCGAGTGCGTCACCTTAGGGAGCACCGGTGCTGTTGGTAAAGAAGAAGGATGGTTCGATGAGAATGTGCATCGATTACCGAGAGCTGAATAAGATCACTGTTCAGAACAAGTATCCTATTCCACGAATTGATGACTTGTTCGATCGTCTACAAGGAGCAGCGGTTTTCTCCAAAATAGATCTTCGATCAGGATATCATCAAGTTTGAGTGAACGCTGAAGATATGCATAAAACTGTGTTCAGAACTCGACACGGGCATTACGAATTCTTAGTTATGCTGTTTGGAGTGACGAATGACCTGCAATCTTCATGGATATGATTAACAGAGTTCTAAGGCCGTTTATTGATTCTTTCATCGTTCGTGTTTATCGAAGACATTCTTGTGTACTCCAAGTAGGAGGAGGAGCACACGGAGCATCTGGCATAAGTTTTGAGGAAGTTTCAGGAGCATGAATTGTATGCCAAGTTATCCAAGTGCGATTTCTGGAAATCTGAGATGGCATTCCTAGGTCACATCCTTTCTAAGGAGGGAGTGGTAACTGATCCTCAGAAGATAGAGGCAGTGAGAGATTGGGCAAGGCCTACTACCGTGAAGGAAATCGGGAGCTTTCTTGGGTTAACTGGATACTACAGGAGGTTCATCCAGGGATATGCTCAGATAGCCGTGCCACTCTTTGGTCTGACCAAGAAGAATGTGAACTTCAAATGGACTGAGCAGTGCAAGAAGAGCTTTCAGGAGTTGAAAGAGAGGCTGACTACTGCTCCTATTTTAGCTTTGCCTAGGGCAGATGTTGAGTATGATGTCTACAGCGATACTTCATATTGTGGGCTTGGTTGTGTCTTAATGCAAGAAGAGAAAGTGATCGCATATGGGTCTAGGCAACTAAGACCGCATGAAAAGAATTATCCGACTCATGATCTGGAGTTGGCTGCAATTATCTTCACCTTGAAGCAATGGAGACATTATGTGTATGGTGAGAAGCTGAACATGTACACGGACCATAAAAGCTTGAAGTACATCTATCAACAGAAGGATCTGAACCTGAGGCAAAGGAGATGGCTGGAGGTACTTGAGGACATTTGTCCGGAGATTAAGTATTACCCTGGGAAGGCTAATGTTGTTGCTAATGCACTTAGCCACAAGAGCAGTTTGGCTAGTTTGATTACGACTTAGATGCAGCTTACAGAAGAGTTGGATTGGGCTGGTATTGAAGTCATTCTGCAAGGCTTGGGATCGTCTTTAGCTCGGTTGAGCCTTCAACCAACGCTGAATGAAAGGATTATCGCAAGTCCAAAGGAAGATGCAGAGATTCAAAAGATGAAGGAGCAGGTCGGTGTTGGCAAATTGTCGGAGTTTCAGATCAGGGATGAAGTGTTGTGGTTTGGAGAGAGGTTGTGTGTTCCGAATCAGTCGGACTTGAAAGAGAGTATTCTTCAAGAGGCACATGCTACTCTTTTGTCTGTACATCCTGGGAGTAACAAGATGTATAAGGACATTAAACAGCATTTCTGGTGGTCAGGTTTGAAGCAGGATGTGGCTAAATTTGTATCGAGGTGTGAGATTTGTCAACAAGTCAAAGCTGAGAATCAGAAATCCAGAGGTCTATTGCAACTGTTACCTATTTCGGAATGGAAGTGGGATAACATTAGTATGGATTTCATCACGGGTTTGCCCAGAAGTTCAAAGGGCAATGATGCGATTTGGGTCATAGTCGATCGACTAACAAAGTCTGCTCAATTCTTGGCGATGAAACTCACTGCTTCGATGGACAAGTTGGCTGAGCTGTATGTTGGTGAGATCGTCAGGCTTCATGGTATTCCGCTAACCATTGTGTTTGATCGAGATGCGCGGTTTACTTCGCATTTCTGGAGGAGTCTTCAGACAGCTCTGGGTACCAAGATAGATTTCAGCACTGCTTTTCATCCACAGATCGATGGGCAGACCGAGAAAGTCAACCGTATTCTTAAGGATATGCTTCGTTGTTGTGTACTAGACTTTGGTGGCAGTTAGGAAAGGCACTTAGCTCTGATGGAGTTTGCCTACAACAACAGTTTTCAGACTAGTATTAGGATGGCACCGTATGAAGCTCTATATGGTAGGAAGTGCAGAACACCTGTTTGTTGGTTTGAAGTTGGGGAGCGGTAGATGTTTGGGCCTGAGATCGTACAGCAGACCTCTGAAAAGATTGATCTGATCAGGAAGAGGTTGGCGAATGCTCAGAGTAGGCAGAAGAGCTATGCAGACAACCGGAGGAGGGACCTTGAGTTTGAGGTTGGTGACTTTGTCTTTCTGAAAGTTTCACCTGGCAAAGGCGTGATTCGTTTTGGCAAGAGTGGGAAGTTAGCCTCGAGGTTCATAGGCCCATATAAGATATTGAAGCGGATTAGGAAAATTGCTTACCGGTTGGAGTTATCGGAAGAGTTGTCTCAGGTACACAATGTTTTTCATGTGTCTATGCTGAGAGGTTACATTCCAGATCCGAGTCATCATTTGCCCGAAGTGCCAGAGGGTTTGCAGTTGGATCTGAGTTACATTGAGCTTCCGGTTGAGATTGTCGATCGTCGGGAGAAGGTCTTGAGGAACAAGACGATACCGATGGTCAAAGTAGTCTGGAGAAACCAGTTGGTGGAAGAGGCTAGGTGGGAATCTGAGAAAAGAATGATGAAGGATCATCCTGAGCTCTTTGTTTGATTTGTATCTACTTTCCTTTTCTTTTCTTCTTGTTGTATTTCTGTTTTCTTACTCTTTAAGTGTAGTTCCGAGGACGGAACTATTCTAAGGAGGGAGTGCTGTAATACCCTAGATTTTCAAATCTTATTTTTAATTGGAGTTGTTTGATTTTTACGTGTTGTGCACGTAAAAAATTTATACATGCATTTCTCCAAAATATTTCATGAATTAGTAATCCTCATTTATTCTTTTTTTTTTTGAAAGCCTAATTTAATCCTAAACTTGATTTGTCTTCATGTAGCTCACTTTAGTTAATTAATTAATTAAACTAGTAGAGCCCATAGTCTCTTGGCCCATTAGTGAGCCCATGTAATTTAATTATTCTTTATTTTAGTCTAACTTGTAGTGTAGACTCAAATAATAGACAATTAATTAATTAACATGTACAACTTGTGAGTGGGGGACACTAGGGTAACACATGCATGCACAAGAATGTGCAAAACACACCTTTGGAGTGAGGCCGGATTATGCATGAGTGGAGAAGGGAATGGGAGTAGTGGTGAGGTGGTTATCTCATTCTTGGGTGGCTATGGCAACATCAAAACTAATCCTAGCCCTTAATTCCTAACTATTTGATCTAATCTTAGCCATTCAATCCACCCAAAATTATGTATATATACCCCCCCTACATTAGTATATTCACACCTAATCTATATAAAAAAAAGACAAAGGAATACAATTAGAGAGTAAAAGATTGAGAGTTAGTGAGTTCAAAAGATTAAGAGTTGTGTTGTGTGTTCCAATTTGATGGCCGGTTTTTCAAGAGAACCAGGAGGTTCGGGTTTGCTTCAAGACGAGGAGGAGACGACTTTGTGGAGGCACAAACTAGGAGGACAAGGCCTCTTTTGATCAATCTAGGAGTTCTTAGGAGTACATTCGTTTTCTCTCCAATAAGGTGGGCAATTTTCTCTAACTTCTAAGTAGTATCATGCTAGGTGGTGTGCTAATCATGCTAGAATAAATAAGTGAAAATATTGCTCTTTGATAATACAATGATTAAGGTGAAAATGGAACATTTGAGAAATTGCATGAAATGAATAAGTGAACTTGATTGAATGATATGTTTGTTGTTGTGCTGTTTGGATATTGATCTGCATGCTAAATTAGAATGAATGTTTCTCCATGTCGAAATATTTGTGTTTATGAAAAAAGTGCAATTTTTAGGAATTTTGTTTATGTGAAAAATGCTAATTGTGAGAATCTCTACATTATTAAAATAAGAGTGGTTAGTAAATTATGCATATTCATGATTAGTGTGATTGATGCTAAATAATCCTAAAGTTGTATGTTAATTGTGGAGAGAAATGAACATGAAATTGTTAATAGAACATTATGTGATTTTTTTAATGTACAACTGTAGAAAAAAAAAGAGGTACTTTATAGGGAAAAAGAAAGTTAAATGGTGTTTTGGAAAATCTTCAGTTATTGTATAAGTTCCAAATTTCAGACTTTAGTTACTGAACAGTCAACCGACTATGTCCTAAAAGTCCACTGTCCTGACTATTTAATTTTCGAGTTTTTAATCATCACAGAACAGTCGACCGACTATGTCCTTACAGTCGACTGTCCTGACTATTTAATTTTCGAGTTTTAATCCTCGCAGAGCAGTCGACCGACTGTGATTTAACAGTCGACTGTCCTGACTATTTTAATTTTCGAGTTTTAATCCTCGCAGAGCAGTCGACCGACTGTGATTTAACAGTCGACTGTCCTGACGATTTAATTGATATCCAGATTTCATAAAAAAAGTTTTCTATAACCCTTGGCCTAGTGTAAAGGAGAAATCGAGACTTTTGCAAGAAAGAACTTATTCTAAATTGTTAGTTTAAAGTATTTTTGGATAAAGAAAAGTGTATTGTTTAAAAGAGTTCGAAAAGAGATTTTTTATAAAAAGGAAATTGAAGGTATGAATGTTTGATTTAGTATTGGCAAAGAGAATAAGAGAATGATGTGGAAAGAATGAATTGTGAATGTGAAAAATTAGAAAATGAATTTATTTATCTTATGCATAAAATTGAGCATGAAAGTAAAATCAAATATCCTAATGAATTATGAGAAGTCTTATGAATACGAATACACAAATGTTATGGACATGAAATGAGATTTCGAACAAGAGGGTAGCTAAAATCCTATTACCGGTAATTGAATGAATTAAAATTTGTAACGTTGAATTATTGAGATGAAAGGCCAAGTTGGTCATGCTGTTGATTAAGACCAGTACAGAGGAAAGAGCTAACTCTAGGGGTTGATTTTTTTCATGATTCAAATAAACTAAGGATTTAGATACATAGTTGTGATGTGACGAAAGTGAGAGAAAAACACGAGTATGAGGGCCATCGGATTGGCGGTGTGCGAGTGATTCACAGACTGCCTACTTGATGCGTCATGACATGGAGTGAGCCCTACTCCGAAATTATCATCCCGATGGCGACGCTTGTAGGGTGTTTGGCGACTACGGGTGGTGCCATCGTTCCATGGCGAAGGTTGAATTTTCCATTGTCTGCCTACTTGATGCGTCATGTCAGTGCGTGGAATTTCCCTCCAGACTGCCTGGACATGAGCTCGTAGATCATAGAACATCTAGGATACTTACCGTAGTCACCGTAGTAGTTTAAGTCATGGGGAGGGATTGAACCCTATAAGATGAAGTACGATTAAGGGCATGCCCTCGGACCTATGTAGTATGGGATGCATAGAATCTGAATAAGTGCACATTAGTGTCATATAACATAACAACTGTATTAAGGACTAAGTGCACAACACAACACGACATCTATAGGATAGTCCCCATAGTTTAGCTTGTGACAAGTGTGTGTTTTTTAAGTAAGAGAAAATTGATGTTCTATAATCTTGCGTCAGTTGAATGAACTGACAAGCCCATAGTTTCTATGCAGGGTAAAGGGATTTCCGTTCTGAAGACAGCCAATGGCTTCACAAGAAATGTTTAAGTATTCTTGTAGTCAGTTGTAATAAAGTTATGTAATTTGTATTCCTTGTTCAAGGACAATTTGATATTTGTAATTATTATTGTAACAACTCTGATGGCAATAAAAATGTTTAAATTTCCATGTTATTTACTGTGTTGAGATGCATTTGAAGGCAATGATCTTGGTGATGTCACGGATGTCCGATAACGGGGATCCGGGGCGTTACAAAGTGGTATCAGAGCCGACTTCAAATTGCAATCTAACACAGTAGGAAATTAAAACCTGAAGTGCCAGTTAGAGACCGGTTTATGTTCAGATAATCCGAGTAATCGATTTATCTGTGATTCCTCTCTAACCAAGACTGAACTCGTTTGCATTTTGCAAAATGGTGTTTGAAGATATCTTCGTCAGTGATGTGTCAGTGGCAGCAGATGAGCCAATACCCACGAATGGATCAATGTCAGTGGAGGAAGAGATAATGGAATTCCTACAACAGAACGAGAATGTAAGGGGCTCACTCCCACCATCATCAAGCCCAACCGTGGAGCAACAGATAAAAGCCGACATATATCTGAGAATGAAAAGGTTAAAGGAAAGTAATGACAAGGAGGTTCGCCAGGCCGAGCAGCAGATTGCACACCTAAGGAAAGAGCAAATGCAACTTCAAGCCTATATGACACACTTACAGAATCATTGGTGTGAAATCCAGGAAGACACCCAGCCAAGAACTGCTAAGAAGATTACCAAACCAGGGGGAACTAGGAAAAGAGCGAAACGTTCTAAAAGAGAACGCTCCAAGAAGTCAAAATGCCCGACAATTATAGCCAAGAATTGTTACAACTGTGGGAAATTTGGACATATCAAGCCGAATTGCTCACAACTACAAGGAGGATGCTCATCAAGCAAGAAACAGAACGTCAGTAATAAGGATTAAGATCATGGGGACCAACCATATTTTGAAATGTTTTGAGAGTTGAAGACAGATATAATCAACCATATTTTGAAATGTTTTGAGAGTTGAAGACAGATATAATCTACTTTGTATTATAAATGTTCAACCTAGTTATGAATGATATGACATTTTGGAAGGCCTTTCCATTGTGCTACTTCTTGGATGAGTGATTTTTCTTCAAATTAAAGCTTAGTTTGGCAGATAGGATGATCATAAATCATATGGTAGCGCTTCCAACTTTTGATTATAATCTTCCCTACATCTGAACCAGTCTCAATGTATTTTATGTCACTAGCAAGCTTGGTGTAGTCGTGTTCAGTGACGACTGATCTGTAACCAGACATCAATAAAGGCAAACATGCAACTGGATACTGGAAGGCAAATCTGCAACCGAAGGTCTAGAAGGCAAACATGCAACTGGACACTGGAAGGCAATTCTGCAACCGAATGTCCGGAAGGCAACCCTGCAACTAGATATCGGAAGGCAAGTCTGCATCCGAATATTCAGAAGGCAAAATTGTGACCGGATGTCGATTCATAACCTGATGTACAGGTAACAGGAGCCGCCAGAAGATCGGAACAGAATTGCATGACTTCATCTTTCTAAGGAGGGAGTGGCCACTGACTAGGAAAAGTCATACTCAAAAAGTAAGTCAACATCATTTATGGAGAAGGACGAGCAAAATAATGCAGTTATTGTCTACTCCAGAGTAGGAACAGAAGAATGTCAGGATCAAATTCATGATGGGTCTATCCGGAAGACCGGGGAGCGACAATTCAACTGGTGGAAGACTAGTTTGTCAAGAGTATCACTCGAGGAATTGGAGTTGGTTCAGGGAATTTGTCTCATGGACCACTGGTGATCATATCTTTGTTTTCTTCTCCACTAGCGTCGTTCTGAAGACAGAACGATTCTAAGGAGGGAGTGATGTAATACCCGGCAAAATAGCATACGGCTATTTTGCACTGTAACCCGTGCATTGACTAAGTATTACACACGATTACATTTTCTCCTAGAAATTATCTGTTAAATTGAGAGATTTCGGACATACGAGTTGTTCTGAATCCGATGAGATAAACTCGGGATATCTTCTCAATTAAACTACAGTTTCGTCCCGATTATTTCGACCAGACAATTTTCGGGAGGAAGCTATAATTTCTACAAAACCTATATTTTATAGATTTTAATATATGGGTTGCTTTCAATTAAAGCTAGTGCTTGGATTAAATATAAATTGTATTTGTGCACTAGGGTTAGAATGGGAATATGGTACCTAGGGTTCCTTGACCTAACCTAGGGTTAGGAACCTTAGCATCATGATGATCATGGCTTGATCTTGATAAAGATCCAATGGTGGAAATAAAACACCATGTGCAAGTTGACTTGGAAGAAGGAAACTTCCATGAACCTTCTAAGGAAGCTTCCAAGAAGTTTCTCCCTTGAAAATGATGGCTTCATCCCATCCACCCATCTTCCACTCACACCACCTCCCCCCATCCCCACCCTACATCCCATCCGGCCCAAACCCAACCCTACCTCCCATTTTTTATAAAACCCCCCACTTCCACTCTCATTCTTTCACTTGTTCACCATTATTCTTGTTTCAAAAAAAAAGGAGGAGAAAGAGAAGGAGAAGAAGGAAGGTGGAACCTCTTAGTAGGGAGTTGTAGTAAGGTGGAGAAGTAGGAAAAATTGAAGAGGCCAAGTTATACAAGTGCAAGGTGCAAGGCAAGCAAGCAAGCAAGCTAGGAGTAAAGCTACAAGGAGATTCCTTTGCAAAACTTCAAGTGGGTGATCTCTTAAACTCCTTTATATTTATTTTTGTTGTGGTATGAATGGATGTGTATTAGTGATAGGAATGATTTGTTACCATGTTTGAGTATGAGAAATACTAGGGAAAGATAAATTGTATGGTAGAGAATTACTCATTTGAGTTTTGGTTAAGAAGCATGATTGTGAGGGTATATTGGGGAATTTTTTACACCCAAATGGTTTGGAATCTTGAGCTAAAATTTTGGGGTATTGTTCTTCTATGTATGTAGAGTATCCATGATTTTTTTCATAATATTTGGATGCATTTTAGTAGCCCAAACAGCGGGTCCAAGTCCGGACAGTAAGCAGCCAGAATGGCTGCTGGCTGTGATGATTTTGTGTGTCTTTCCGATTTTATATCTCGGAAATGACAGGGCATTTTGAGCTGAAAATTTTTGTGGACGCTGTTGTATGTGTCTATAACCAAAGTCTTAAATTTTGTAATTTTCCGAGGTCGTTTGATGCCCCGAAAAAATAGTAGAATGCGACTGGTCCGTAGGTGTCGGCTGAAGCTGACTGTGCTTTGTGTTGAAGTTCAAAAAGCCATAACTTCGTGTAAGTTTATTATTTTGCTACGAAATTTTGGAAGTAGCTTGGAGTATGAGTCTATTTGATGAATCCCAAATTTTAGAATTTTTAGAAGTCATTTGATGAGGTTTCAAAGGTAATTAGTAAGGGGCAGCAAATACCCTGCTGGAAATGAACAGCTGAAATGTAGCTATGTTTGAGGAGTCGTAGATCGTTGTGTGAAATGAATTTGAATGTGAATTTTGGACACGATAAAATGGTATATGTGTAGATAGAGAATCTCAAATTTCATGATCATTGGGCTTAGGGATGATTTACTATTGAATTTTAAAGTAGGGTACGTTCAGCCTAGTACGAGTTGTCTAGTTCGTGGAGATAGATATTCCTAGACTTATCTGTTAAGAATTTGGGCGACTGGCCAACTAGAAATTGGCAGTAGGGAATCATAGCCTTCTAACCCAACTGGGATTTTGAAATTCCAGGTTGTAGGTTGGAAGATATGATTTTCCAAAGTGGGACAAATTTGGCATTGTCGAGAAAATCTTTACTAGAGATATAAACTCTTCCCTTGTTATGCACCCAATGGAAATTGGTACCTTTGAGAAACTTAAGAATTGAATCTTAGGACGTGTCCAATTAGGAAGATTAAGTAGACAATTCCACCTTCCCATAGGACCCGGAATCGAGTAATTCCGATAACTAAGTGAACTCTTATGATATCGGACAAGTGCAGCAAGTGTGAAACGGAATGTACTACTAAGAGTATATAAGGGCTATTGGATGACAAGACAATTGAATTTGAGAAAATAGTCAACTGGAAAGTTATAGACTAGGGTCTTACCCTTCCAGAATGGGAGATACCAAGCAATTCTGACTTGTGTGCTGAAAATTATGGACATTATGAGTTTAGCAACCTATTGTCTAGACTGACTTCAAGCTTTGAGTTAACTCGGGGACTTGAGTCCTTTAAAAGAAATTGAGGGAATCATCAACTAGGGGATGGCAACGAATCTCCTCACCCTTCTAGGAAATTCTGAGTGTATTGGCTTCCGATGAGTGTAGCTTGGGTCACAGCTACTGGTATTTCTTAATTGTTCCATCGGACAATTGATGAGGAACCCTCTGCCTACCGCAATATGGTGATCGTGAGCTATCAGATTTAAATGATGGGTTTTAGCATTTTATTCGGAACTTAGGCAAGTTCCTGTGCATGTACTCATGGTGGACATGAGTGAGTTGGGATATAGCTCTGTTGGATTGTATTGGGTGTCTCGATGCCTGAGTCTGTCAATAGTCAAGAATGGATAATTATGTGCGTGCTTACCTTCACTAAATTGTATTACACCATCAGGGCGTCGTTGGACCACTCACTAAGGGTCACGGGCCGGGATTATTTTGGGTCGCTGACCTATGAAGGTATTGGAAATCAGTGGATGTGATTCCAGGATGGTTGTTACCTTGACAGACCAGTCAGGCTCGACTTTGTTGATCGACACCGAGTGTGGTTTGAATAACAACATATTTTCAGTGAACTGCATTGATTAGTTTTTCTTTTATTATTTTGCTTGAAGACCGAATTGGTGTTAGGGGTGATTCCCTATAATCCAACTTGTTCTGAGAATTAGTACTAAGTGGTGATACTGGTTGTCTCTTCCTGTCATTAGGGATACGCACTGCGGTGCGTATCTTGCACTGTTAATTCCTGAAGTACCATGGTAAGAACGGGATGCTGATATCCTGGCAGATCGGGAGTATTTTAGGACCTCCAAGGTCGTCATGTTCTATGTTGGTGGACACGAACGGATCATAAAGGATCTTGCGCAATGAATATACCGCGGTATATCTGTAAGTTCGTCACAGCTTTCGAGGATGGTTCGACGCAGTAATTATTGGTGACTTCGAGGTAGCGCCCTGCATTATATTCTTTTATTTTATTTTCACCTCCTCAACCATGTCATACTATCAGGAACAGGAAGTAGACCAAATTAGAATGCATTGCATAGCGAGGGTTCTAATCCCTAAACATGGAGACAACGGCTTGACTTGAAAAGTATGTAGTATGGGATGCATACATTTTCAAAGTCTCGCTTGCATTAGACTAAGTACATTGGCTTGACCTGGGTCACATGTAGTATGGGATGCATGTGCATCCAGAATCTTGCTGACATTAGATTAAGTGCATCTGTTCTATACTCTGTATTGTTGCATTAGACTCAGGTCATGACATACACGAACACTAGGAAATCAGGATGCACGTTGAATTCTCCATTCAAGATGAATTTGTGAGTGTGATAGTTTGAGGATCGCTGTTTCCTTATCAACATTGCGTCAGTAGAATTACTGACGTACCCCATCTTTTAGGTACATGGATATCAGGTCACGAGTATAGGAGAGCCCAAGATCAGCAGGGCATCCAAGTAGTGGCAGTATGCACGTCTACCCTTCGAGCGGGTGCAGAATTATCAGGGTCGCGTAGTAGAAGGCTCAAGCCGAGGGGCAAGTCCCAGAGGGGGCAGATAGACCACTCAACGGAGTTTCGGCAGTTACCAAGGGATTGCCATTCTGAAGACAACCAATGGCTTCACAAGAAATATTTAAGTATTCTTATAGTCAGTTGTAATAAAGTTATGTAATTTGTATTCCTTGTTCAAGGACAATTTGATATTTGTAATTATTATTGTAACAACTCTGATGGCAATAAAAATATTTAAATTTCCACGTTATTTACTGTGTTGAGATGCATTTGAAGGCAATGATCTTGGTGATGTCACGGATGTCCGATAATGGGGATCCGGAGCGTTACATTGGATCAGATGGATCCACACTTGTCTCATCACTAGCAGGACTGTTATCTTGGTCAACGGTGTTTTGTGACATCCGTTTTCATGCAAACGTGGTCTTAGACAAGGAGACCCCTTTCCCCTCTTCTCTTCACTATTGTGGCAGACATTTTGAGCTCTATGATGGCTAACTGCAGACAGGCCGGTTGGATTTCTCTGGTGGCCAGTGGAGTTAGTCGCCAAGGTTGTTCAATCATTTAATATGCAAACGATACTCTTCTGTTTGGAAATGGCAACCTCGGGGAAACAACCACTTTCAAAGGAATTCTTTATAGTTTTAAAGCTTGGTCTGGCCTCAGGGTTAACTTCCACAAAGTGCAGTTATCCCCATTGCCCTATTTTAGGAGGAGGCAATGGAACATGCCACGATTCTCAATTGTTTCATCGAGAATTTCCCTATTAAGTACCTGGGGCTCCGCTGAGACCGAGCCAGCTCAAGAAGGCTGATTGGTTACCCATCATCGATTAGGTGGAGAACCGTCTTGCAGGATGGAAAGGTAAGGTATTGTCCCTAGGAGGGAGAGTCACTCTTACTAATGCAGTCCTCTCTAACCTACCAACCTATTATCCGTCCTTCTTCGAAATGCCACTATGGGTTATCCAGAGAATTGATCGCACCCGAAAGCGGTTTTTATGAAAGGGTGCTAACCCTGATAAAGGTGGCTATCAACTCTTTCGATGGAAAAAAAGCGTGCATTAAAAAGATGCACAGAGGTCTGGGTATTATTGACCTTCGGGATACGAATCTCGCGTATTGGGTAAGTGGTGGTGGAAATTCTTTCCCCGAGGTTGGGTATTATTGACCTCATCAGATTTTTAAATAATGTTTGAGATTAATAATGAATTAAAATGATTTTTGGTGAATTAATAAATATTTTTTCCTGAAATTGTCCTTTTACACGAGCGAAACATGTGCAAATATTTTCTTTTGAAGTTCAAAGTCAGAAATTAT